>OU744810.1:12604871-13804871 GCA_916614155.1 Mesoligia furuncula
TCCAGTCTAACCGCATGCAGCTGAATACCAGTATTTTACATAGAGCGACTGCCTATCTGACCTTCAGAATAGAGTTGAAATTGACATGTGCAAATAAATGTATCTTTCAAACGCCCCTGTATTTTTCAAATAAAATACAGAAACTTTCCTTGCGGGTCTTCGGTTGAAGCTTTCGCAAGTTTCAAGTATTTTACATGTATTTTACGGTCTATTTTTCGCATTAACGACTGGTGGCGAGGATTGTGTCATTCAAAGCCCTTATCTCCTATTGCTATAAGAATATTGAGTAATCCACGGTCGTCAGCAGCCAGTGAGAAAAATTGGTCTTTGGTTGGGAGAACACACTCAAAAACGTAACCGTTTGACGGTAGATCGATTGAACAAATTAATATTTGTAAACTCTAATTTGAAAATTTTTCATTCGAATGAAAACGAACCTACATTTCATGAAACGGATGAAGTTTACGACGAAGCCAGTGATAGTGATAATTTGCCTACGCGGTTTAAATTGTGTCAACCGAGATAGATTCTTTTACGTAAAGTACAGACGCCGAAACTGTCAAATTTTCGCAATCAACTTCGAACCTTATGAAGTTGAAAAAAAAAAGTAAAGTATGTAAGTAAGTAATACAGTTGAAACTCTATTAAAGAGATTTGACAGATTTTAGTAGCTTGATGTGCTGGCGTCTGTACATTACTATTCAATTAATATTAAATAAGCAAGATTTTTTCCCTTTCATTGTTAAATATGATTATGATTATTAAACGTGTATGATTGCATTTTTTAGACGAACTTCAAAGGACAATCACCAAAAGTCGTACCAAAAAGTCTCATGCATCAAGATCAAAATATTATATTAATTATTTTCATAATTTTTTACGACATTACGCGTCGGGGATTTGATTTATGAACAGCGAATTTAATTTAAGTAAAGTAAAATAGTGTTGATATTTTTTTATTCCCTTTACATGACGTTCCGTTTCATAACCTTGAGTATAGATAGTTTTTGTTTGGGCGTACTGTATAGTAACGTCTTTTAATCTTTTATCTTGGACACTGTATCAAGATGAGAGGCGGAGCGACCTGCGTCTTTTTAGTGTTCCGTACCCAAAGGGTGAAAACGGGACCCTATTTGATACTAAGACTTCGCTGTCTGTCCGTCCGTCTGTCTGTCACCAGGCTGTTTCTCAAGAACCGCGATAGCTAGACGGTTGAAATTTTCACAAATTATGTACCTATTTCTGTTGCCGCTATAACAAGAAGTACTAAAAACAAAATAAAATAGGAGCTCCCATACAACAAACGTGTTATATTCGGCGTTTTTGCCTTGTGGTACGGAACCCTTCGTGTGTGAGTCCGACTCGCACTTGGCCAGTTTTTTATTTAGATTACTTAAATGCTATCTACTTCTAAGTCGTCTGATGTTGAAATTGATATACTTATAGTAATAAAAATGCTTTTTTACACTGTGATTTTTGATTTCATGAACCGTTCAATACACCCAATATTTTTAGGTAGGTACTATTTAGGTATTACTGAACAGTACACTATTTTACTACATTATAATACCGATAAAGCCAACTTCTCACTAAATAATGTCATTTTTAGTGATTTTCTGCCTATGATCGTTTTTCTCAGTACCTTTTCCCGTTAGGCGAAGTAAGTATAACTCCACCGCTGTAATCTAGAGATCATGAGGAACAAATCAAAATGCGTTTCACTATATTTTTGGTGGGCCTAATCGCCGAACAAATAAAAAAACTATTTCCTTTGAAAGGGTCATGATCACGTCTTTCAAAAAACATGTAAAAAATATATTTTGCCGATTCTACATTAATTAAAAATAACTAGAATAGAATATAATTTTTTTAGAGCAATAAGGGCGAGGCCTCATTAGTGCGATGCGTGGCGTCATTGCAACAGATCAACGCATTGTATGCCACACCTGCGTTGAGTCATTATGAATATAATAATGACTAATAAATTAGACATTAACGACTAATTTATTTGAAATAATAATTAAATTGTCATAATTTAATTGAAATAATAATTAAATTGTCATAATTTAATAAATCATTAGTCAGTATTGAGTCGACGCTGCGACGACGGCGACGCAACGCACTAATGCGGCAGAGCTCTTATGGCCGCTCGTGTATGACATGTCAAACAAAATAAAGTACCTAGTTTTTAGGTTATTTAGATTTTTTTGAAAATCTCTGAAACCCGGGTTTTGTTTTCCAAAAAAACTTTGGTAGGAGTTAATAAGATAAGTGTAGTGTGTGTGTGTGTGGTGTGTGTAGTGTGTGTGTGTGTGTGTGTGTGTAGTGTAGTGTGTGTGTGTGTGTGTGTGTGTAGTCTATAAAAAACAAAGTTTGACGTTGATGCAGCATGGTACGGGATTCCATACATCTATGAGCATTGTTTTTTTCGACAATTACATGTATTATACAGGAAAATAGAAAGTTTCGAAAAAAACAAAACGGTATCGCAATTTTCAACGCTACTCCACAACCATAATTACTGGGTAATACGATACCCCTTGGTAAGACTGGTTCTACTTATACTCTAATAAACAATCCAAAAAAACGCTAAAAAACAACACACCACCTAATTACACACGAAACACACAGTGTTCGCGCGACACTCCATCTGAACAAGCTCTTAGTCTCAATCTGTTCCGCTGCGCTGTGTGTCCACACATCGCGTCCAATCTGTTTGGAACTTTGCCTACACCTACTGCGTAGGCCGCAGCTCCACTAAGAAATTAAGAGCTTTTCATAAAAATACATGAATATTTTTTTCCGAAGCAGTTTTCGGAATTTTGTTTATGTTTTTGGTTTGTAACGTAAACTTTTTAAATACATTTGTAAATTACAGAGGATGACACAACTAACGCTTTGGACTTCACGACTATCGGACGGAAACATACCTACACTATTGTCTTAAGGTTGCATAGGAAGATCTACCCTATTTATATTAAACTAGCTGACCCGGTAAACGTTGTTTTGCCATATAAATTATTTCTAGCTGCCCGGCGCTAGTTCGTTCGCGTGATGTCCTATCTCTTACCCTACCCTACCCCTAGCCTACTCCTACCCTACTCCTACACTATTCCTACCCTTGTCCTACCCTATTCCTACCCTGCTCCTACCCTACTCCTACACTACTCCTAGTACTCCTACCCTACTCCTAACCTACTCCTACCCTACTACTATAAGAAAAAAAAAAGATAAAAAGTTCTAAGCTACCTCCCCACCAATTTTTAGCAAAATCGGTTCAGCCGTTCTTGAGTTATAAATAGTGTAACTATCACGACTTTCTTTTATTTATATAGATATAGATTGTAACAAGAGGATGTGCAAGTAGCATGAGGAAAAACGTCGCAACATGAAGAGTTGGTGAAGGTCTCCGGAATCCGCTGGAGACAGGATTGAAGTCCGGGATCGTTTGTTTTGGCGATGCTTGAGGGAGGTCTATGTCCAGCAGTGGACGTCTTTCGGCTGAATGAAGATGAATATCTACTAATAATAAAGCTCAAGAGTATGTTTGTATGTTTGCTTGAACGCGTTAATCTCTGACTCAACAAAACGGATTAACAAAAATGTATTTGCGTTTTATAGCCTATTTCTTGAGGGAGACTAAGGTCTACGCAACACTTGACGGAAATATTGTCGCGGATCTTCCGCGTCGGAACGCCAATACATGTTATTTCATATAAATTACTAATAACGGGCGCACTACGCGGAATATCGGCCGCTCCGTCGCGGACCGCTCGCCCTTTGCGTCTGTTCCGTCCTCCGCGCACAGACCGATTTTTCGTCGGAATATCCGTCAAGTGTGGCGTAGGCCTATATGCTATTTAACATCACGCTTGGAACTTTAGGAAAGAAGAAACGAAGTAACAGCGCGGGTAGGCGACGTGACGCGACGGGGTGGGTCGGGGAACAAGTTTCACGCGGACGAAATCGCGGGAGAAACTAGTGATAATAATAAATACTACTTAGTATTTCTCATGGAGGGGCCCGTGGCTAAATAATAACAGCCGCACAGGTCGATCGATCAGGTTAAGCTACGCTTGCCGCGGTTGGTCTGTGGATGGGTGACCATCTTTATATACCGTGACCCCTCCGTGCCTCGGAAAGCACGTTAAGCCGTTGGTCCCGGCTGTCATTTGTGGATCTTTGACAGTCGTTACGGGTAGTCAGAAGCCCGAAAGTCTGACAACCAGTCTTACCAAGGGATATCGTATTACCCAGTAACTGAGTTGTGTAGGTCAGATAGGCAGTCGCTCCATGTAAAATACTGGTATTCAGCTGAATCCGGTTAGACTGGAAGCCGACCCCAACATAGTTGGGAAAAGGCTAGGCAGATGATGACTTAGTATTTCTCATAAAATATATTCCGCGACCTTACAACACGCAATAAATCAAGAAACCCTAAAGCTAGGGATTCTTGTTTTATTGCGTGTTGTATTTTTCTTGAAAGCTAAAGAAAAATATGACAAGAGTCCCGAGATGTATGCTATCATTACTGATAATAACTTCATCACGGCGTGGGTTGAGAACATTACGTAGTCTTCGGCGTATGTTGTTGTATTTTTCACTCGGAAACGTCATCCGTGGAAGGAACTGGAGTATAAATACGATATCTACGAAGTTTGGAGGTTATAGTAAGGTCTGATACAGACATGAATTTGCTAAATTGGGTGCGTGTGTAATTGGGTGGGTTTACAGAGGTACTAGCTTCCGCCCGCGGCTTCGCTCGCGAGGTATGTCAATAAAAACTATCCTATGTCCTTCCCCGGGATGCAATCTATCTCTCTGCCAAATTTTATCGAAATCCGTTCAGTGGTTTTTTTTTTAAAATAAAACGTTGCCCCCACGCTAGGAATTTCTCCTGTATTGTGGCTGCGTTTACAAACATTTAAACTCACATACACAAACAGCCAGACCCGGAACAACTACTTGTAGGTCATACAAATATTTGTTCCGTGCGGGAATCGAACCCGCGACACGCAGCGCAGCAGTCAATCGCTTAAGCACTGCGCCAACCATGCCGTGTCGTGGTTTAGGCGTGAACAGGAAACATACAGTCAGACAGACGGACAGAGTCAGAGTTACTTTCGTATTTATAATATTAGTATGGATGAGGGACAGGGTTTAAAGTTCACTCATGCTCCACAGAGAAGGGAGGAGCCTCGGACCAGACGGTTGTCGTGTCTGGCGGGCAGTTGTAACGTCCCGACATCAATCGTCGGGCAGCGAATAAAATTTAATTTTATTCATAGAAAACAAACAGCCTATAATATCAAATTAAATTTCAGTCGACAACATCCACCGGTTTCTCACTTCAACTATATCCGTCGATCCTGCATACTTATCTCTTTTGTTTACTGTACATATAATGAAAGGTGTTCACTTCATTTGTTTCAATTCGTGAAACTTGCATGAATAAATTAATATTATAAAATGTTTGAAATGCAATACGGCTACTAATAATTAGGTTCATAAAGAAGAATTTGGTCTTCACATGAATTCTTCAGCTACACTACAAAGTAGGTAAAATTAATGATTACCTATTTCCGCTCAGAAAATACGTCAACTGCAAGTAAGATAGACTAAAACTACAAAATTGCATAAAATAAATGAGACACGCTCTAGATATAATAGCAACATAAGAATAATAATAATAGCCTCCGCGACCGTTTTTCGGTCACGGTGGCCAATCTCTGCAATGGAGATTAGCCAGGTACGCAGGAGATATTATAGTGCACAAGTGTGTGCGCAAACACAGGTGCACTCTCTGTTCCTTAACTCTCATAGTCCGATGGGACGGCAATCCGACACGACCGGGGAGAGTTCAGGCGCAAGACCAACGGCTTTACGTGCTTTCCGCGGCACGGAAAGTTACTGAGAAATTCCTAATGGAAAACCCAATAACACTTTGTCCGACCCGGGAATCGAATCCAGGACCCCACGCTCAGCAGTCGCGCTTGCAACCACGAGACCAACGGGGCAGTCAAAAACATAAATTGCAACATAAGAATATTTATTATGCCTCATTTACAATTGGGTTTTACAGCGTTACGCTCGTTTTGCAGTCAGACTTGGCATGAACAAGAACTTAACGTCTCATAAATCGATAATGAGAGATTTCGTAAACACAACACATACACCGAGACATATCTTTAAATTATATCCTAAGAATATCAGCGGAACAAAATTTAAAACGTACGTACGACTATGATATCAGATATTATAAAATAAAAAAAAAAAATTTTAATTGTGAATTATAAATTTTTAATAGTTAATTATTATGAAATCATCAATACCAATCTTGCGCTAGCAGAACTGATTAAATTAGTAACTTTGTATAGTGTTTGGGTCACCAAGATACAGGCTGTGACTAGTTTGGGACCCGCTGTTAAATCGGTCTAAGTTTTCTCTTGGTTAGTAGAACTGCATGCTTGTATGATTGTGAACATGTGTAAGTTTTAATAAATGAATTTGAATTTGATATCCTGACACCCTTTGCACGACAACATCCCACAAGGATGTTGTCGTGCAAAGGGTGTCAGAAAGGCCACAAAGGCTGAAAAGCCGAAACAGATTTTAAAGTGTGTCGTGCCACTCTCTGGCGAACGATCAATAGAAAGACTGAAGCTGTGGCGAGACAATGTTTCTTTACTCGTACAATTTGTTCTACTACTACTACACAACAATTTGTACGTACGTACAATTTGTTCTACTACTACTGGGGAGTTCTTCGCAGCTAAAGCCTTAGGAAGTAGTGTGCGGGCGTTTTGGGGGACTGGCGTAATTTTGGCGTTCAAAAAGTGCTGAATCGCAGCCTAATTTGAATAAAAGACTTTGATTTAAAATCTTACACGGGGAGCTCCTGTTTCGGTAGCACGCGACGACACAAGAGCAGATGACGTGTAATACATAAACAAATAACTAACTAATCATAAAACTCACGCTTCAACGGCTTCGCAGTCTTGACCGCAGTGGTCGGCTCAGCATCCACAGAAATCGTCTTAGTTGTGCTCTCCACTGGCTTGAGTTTCCTCTGCGTCCAAGGAGGCGGCGTCTCGATATCCTTTTCCTTCACCCAGGGAGGCCTGAAGGATTCCCTGCGAGGCCCGCTGTCTTTACTGACGTTCCCGATCGGCATTGTGAGCTGAAAGGGATGGTTTTTAGATTAGATATGTAGGAACTAATATTTGTTCATGTATCGTGAGGCTTTGTATGGGTTTTTTTTTTTACGAAATTTTATAAAGGCCTTGTCCCCATAATTTAATATAAGTTGTCTCCTACGATGGATTGATATTTATAATTTAATTTTTTCAATTTTGTAAATGTGCGAACCGTTTATTATGACATTTTGTATATATGTCGGATATCTATGTATGTATGTCATGCTCACTTAAGTGTCTCACTGATGGTGGCACGTGTGTTTGATCATTCGGTTCCCTACAAAATGGATGAGCTGGATGGTGCTGATCCATGCGTCATGTTCGTGAACGGGCGCCGCCGTCGGTTGAGACTGGTCGTCTCATAACTGCCAGGGCTTATTTTTAATCTTATATTTTGAATTATTTCTTCATTTTATTTTTTTACATTGTTCTCACTTAAAGAAGCAACAGGAACTATCTTGATTTTTAAGAGTTTCCTTGGAGTTTTTTGCTCGTTCTTCTCCATAGCGATCTACGTTTTGGAATGGGAAACCAGCTTCAACTTTCTGACTAACTGACCGAATTTTCCGACAATTCAAAAGTCCTTACATGGTTTAATTGAAATAAATGCTTTGAGTTTGAGTTTGGTTTTCGTTTCGTAAATCATTTGGATAAATTTAATGTTTCTTTTCCATCTTATTTGGTTGAATCCTTGCATATTATAAGTTGCAAATTCTGTCTGTGCGTTAGCACTCATAACTTATGAACCACATTTCAAGTTTAAGAAGATATGTTTCTAAATAAAAGCTATTCTAATGCTCACGAAGGGCCTTTACCGTAACAAACCCGACTTCTGTTTAAGAGCAATCTCTTTAGAGCCTGGAGCAGGACAGCCAGCAGTGGAATCTAGTGCTTAATAAAGTTATGTTGGAAATTAGCTTGTTGAGATGTGATATGTTGGAAATTAGCTTGTTGAGATGTGATATGTTGGAAATTAGCTTGTTGAGATCACGTGTTTATTATTCTTTTAGGAATATATCAGAATAGCGCTCATTTTGGAGAAACATCGACGTAACTGCAATTTTTTTTACATCTTTGTTTTTCCTAACGTAAATACGTTTCTAATTGCTTTCTCATATTATTTAACTAATACGGTTTGTATTTAATAACTTATTTCATATCGATGATAATAATATATGAAGGAATATGAATATATTATGTGAAGACGGTGACGACGACGACTAACTAACTGGCGAAATGTGGAAGTACCTACTATAGGTACCTACACCTCTACCTTACCCTTCGGGGAAACAAAGCGTGAAGTTTTGATATGTATCTACCAAAAGCAAAACAAACATTGATAACCTTTAATGAATGAAGAAAGTTACAATGAATTGTCATTCAGACTTTCTTGTTCATAAAAATGATATCTTTCTACGTGCTATTTGCACGTTTTTTTTCAATGATATAATCGTAAACATTTTAGATTTATTTATTTATAACGTACCTACCTATATTTTTGTTTTAGATTTAAACAAAGCCGCTCGCTATTTATGTAGGTACCTATCAATGATATTATAAGTAAAAAGGTGGCCCTTCGACGCATGGCCGCAAGACGCGGATGGCCCCGTCATATATTCTGACAACGGGACTAACCTTAGATCATTGGTACCTATTTATAACAGACAACGGGGCAATCGCGTGACACACTATCAGTAGCAATGGGTTACATTATGACAGTTCAACAACATCCATTGCGTTATTTACGTTGTTATGTAGACAAATTTTTCGAACATGTGAAGCAATGGGTTAGCAATATCCTTCAAAATTATTCAGATTGAGATTGGTATGATAAACATTCGAAATAGGAACACCAATGATTTCTATCTGATATAATCGACATTAGTAAGCAACGACTCATTGATTTAGATTACTTAACTAATGTAACGACGACGAGGTGACCCGGTAGTCGACATAGCAAACAGTTGCAAGTACTTGTCTATAACAATGCATGCTGTGAATGTGATCCAGTAAAAGCTTGAGATTTGCATGCCTCAAGGCGTAATATGGTTGAACTATGCTTTATTTTTTTCTAACGACTCTATGTAATTACCCATATTAGCAAATAAATGATTTTGAATTTGAATTTGAAGAATAAGCAAGCTGAAGTGATATAAAAAATGACCGTTAGGGTAGACGTCGTGTTCTTCAGTGGAGACCGCAAATCGGTAAACGTAAGGTGGGAGCCCTCAGGCTATGTGGAGCGACGATCTTCGCAGGATGGCTAGTAGCAGCTGGATGAACGTTGCCGAAAATCGAGTTGAATGGCGTGCAATAGGAGAGGCCTATGTCCAGCAGTGGACTGCTATACGCTGATGATGATGATGATTTAATCTAAACATCAGCGTTCAAAATTCAGCCGGTTTATTCTGTAAAAATCTCACCGTGAAAACTTAGATGAAGTGAGCTGTGAATCCACTTGATGCTAGGGACTGACGCTATTTGAATTGACACTTCACCTAAGTGGGCTTGTAGTTGATAGGTTGGTTGGGAGTGTGGTGCTGCCCCACAAATAAAATGGCACTTAAGAGGAAATGCGGTCGGAGAGACTTTTAAAAATCGGTTCCTTCATTTCGAAAAACAAGGGCTTGAAAGTTTGTAAGAAATGCCGTAGTAAGGCGTAATTAATGCTCTTAATTACTTAAATTTAATTCTTTCTTTAATTCGAAAAATTGTGTTACAGCCAAATTAGACCTATTTTGAATTTTCCATAGAAACAGAGATTTCCAGTTATCTTTTTAGGGTTCCGTAGTCATCTAGGAACCCTTATAGTTTCGCCATGTCTGTCTGTCCGTCTGTCCGTCCTCGCTTAATCTCTGTGACCGTTAGCACTAGAAAGCTTAAATTTGGTACCAATATGTATATCCATCACGCCGACAAAGTGGTAAAATAAAATTTTGGAAAATATTTTTTTTTAGGGTAGGTCCCCTACATGTGAAGTGGGGATGATTATTATTTTCGTCGTCTACCCCATCGTGTGAGGTATCGTTGAATAGGTCTTCTAAAATGACTTGGGGGTTGCTCAAAATATTTTTCGATTTAATGCTCTATTTACGAAATATTAAACTTTAAAGTGCAAATTTTTGTTCCAGTAGAGCGTCCCCCTTCTAAAACCTAAAAAACTGCTGGCTTGAAAATCTGGAAAAATTCACGATGATAGTGCATTTCATGAACTTTAAAGGAAAATTATAGCGATTAAGATAAATTTATTAGTTTAGCAGTAATAGTCATTGAACTTGGGTGTTGGATAATTTTGTACCAAATACAAAATCCTTAGCATTAATCCTTTAAAGTGACTAAGACGAAGTAGTTGCTTGTTTATAACGGGTAAAGACTTGCATTGAAAAGCAAAATATGTTTTTTTTTTTACCTATTCAGAATAAAGAGAGACAGAATCGGACTACATTGTGATAACGGGCTACCCGACACGCACTTGGCCGGTTTTTTTTAAATAAGACAAAGGCTTATGCGTATGAAGTTTCATCAAAATCGGTTCACTCATTTCGAAAAACAAGGGCTTGAAAGTTTGTATGAAATGCCGTACGTCGTAAATGCTTTTAAGCAATGCTATGACATCTCTCAAATTATCGTGAAATGGTTTAACGCAAAGTTTCGTGCGGGCACTCAATCAATCTGCCAAGTCTTTCCCAACTATGTTGGGGTCGGCTACCAGTCTAACCGGATGAAGCTGAATACCAGTATTTTACATGGAGTGACTACGTATCGGACCTCCACAACCCAGTAAATATCTGGGTAATACGATACCCATTGGTATAACTGGTTGTCAGATTTTAAGGCCTCTAACTACCCGTAACGACTGTCAAAGATCTACGGATGACAGCCGAGACCAGCGGCTGAACGTGCTTTCGAGGTCTCGATATGTATTGGTCCCATCCACCAACCAACCCCGTGCGGCTATAATTGTGATTAACCTTTTAAGCGCTTGGCTAAATAACAATTGCCGTGCCCCTAGCACGCGGTCAAAAATCGATGAAATAATCATCATCATCTGCCTAGCCTTTTCCCAACCATGTTGGGGTCGGCTTCCAGTCAAACCGGATGCAGCTGAATACCTAAATCGATAAAATAATACCTACAACAAATAAGGAGGAGCAGTCGATGAATAGAACGAAAAAAATCATGCATGTTCTCTGTCGCAGAAATACGACACGAGCGGTAGGGGCACGGAAATATATGTGTCGCATAAATCCGACACAAGCGGTTAAAAGTTTAAGTCAGAAATCTTTCAAATGATCGTAAAATAGATAGGTATAATAAAAAAAATTCCTACGTGCGGTCAATCATCCACCAGATACCGATATTCAACACATGACTCTGATAAAATAATATGTCCCGAACCCACTTCCACTTCAGCGGGACATGACGAAATTATATACTTATGTTTATCTATTTACTTCTATGATACAGATCCTTTAGCTTCAAGTGCACTTATAACAGCGATAGTCCATGAGTCGTATAATATTTCCTAGACTAGAGATAGCACACTTATGGCACGCGTGCGTAACACGGATGGCACGCGACGGTTTGGGCACCGGGGAATTTTGGTGCGAATGGATTAAATTTATTTAAATTTAAATCAAATCAAATCATTTTATTTCAGGTATACACCCTTAAATTTAACCAGATTACAAATTACAAACAAAAATGATAAATTATGTCAAAAATTAAAATTATCGTAAATTAAAAATTATCAAAAATTAAAAATGATCAAAAATTAAAAATTATTACAAAACAAGACAACAACAAAGGAATGATAAAATTTAAGAATGCAATTTTAATTTCCTTTTGGTAATACATAATTATATCTACAGTGCATTTGCTATTATGAGTCAATGATACTTACATACTAGAATTAAAATGATTTTATTTTATTGCATAGTTTCATTATTTTATCTATTTAAAAACTTTTTGGAACGTAAAAGGTATAAGGGTTGATTTAATGGCTCCGGCATTCTCTATCATTCAACCAAGAGGGTACAGACACCAGCACATCAAGCTACCCGAAACTGTCAAATTTTCCCAATAAACCTTGAACCTTATGCTGTAGCGATAAAGTTGAAAATCTATTAAAGAAATTTGACAGATTGTAGTAACTTGATGTGCTGGCGTCTGTCGCTATAGTATAATCAGCGTATAATTTTCCCACTGCTGGGACACAGGCGTCCTATCGGTGAGAGGGAGTGGGCTGTAATCGACCACGTGGGCCCAGTGCGTGTTGGAAGATGTCACATTATTAGAAAAATGTCTGTATATTATATCGGAACTAATATCACACAATAATAAATGAATAATCTATACATAATATATTCTAGAATCTGTTGACATTATAGAGGGGCCCGTGGCTAAATAATAACAGCCGCACAGGTCGATCGATCAGGTTAAGCTACGCTTGCCGCGGTTGGTCTGTGGATGGGTGACCATCTTTACATACTGTGACCCCTCCGTGCCTCGGAAAGCACGTTAAGCCGTTGGTCCCGGCTGTCATTTGTGGATCTTTGACAGTCGTTACGGGTAGTCAGAAGCCCGAAAGTCTGACAACCAGTCTTACCAAGGGATATCGTATTACCCAGTAACTGGGTTGTGGAGGTCAGATAGGCAGTCGCTCCATGTAAAATACTGGTATTCAGCTGAATCCGGTTAGACTGGAAGCCGACCCCAACATAGTTGGGAAAAGGCTAGGCAGATGATGAATCTGTTGACATTATATTTAAAACTGTTTGACATTACATTGAAAACTGTGTGACATCATATTCAAATCTGTTTGACATTATATTTATCTAAAACTGTTTAACATTATAATTATTTAAAACAGTTTGGCACTTTTGAATTTCACTTGGATTGTTATTAATCATTCATAGTTCTTTGTATCTATTTGTATTTAAATAGCATGTGTATATTATATTCAACACAAAGTAAATTGTTTTATGAATAAATGAAATGAAATGAAACATGTATTCGAATTTTTGCTCAGGACATGCCAGTTTCCTCACGATGTTTTCCTTCACCGTTTCGAGAGCAGTGATGATGGAATAGTTTACGCAAATAAAGCACCTGGCTGGATTCGAACTTAGGAATTACAACTCGTAATAGCCCCCAGCCATAGCCACTGGGCCACCACTGCTCACCAAGGATAATGGAAATAGTTATCATCGTCATAAATTCTATATCCAGCACCCATTTGTGTGAGAAATTATCGTTATTAATTTTAAGTGTGTTATTTTTGCTTTAATTTAGCCTAACTTGGCCCAAATAGGTAGCAAGGTAGGTACATTCTGTAGTGCTATTCTGTAAAAATATGTCACCGTAAAAACATACGTGTAGTGAGCTTAAATTGAGCTGTCAATAGTGTCATCAGGTGGAATGACAGATCACTTTAAGCTCAGTTCACCTAAGTTATCACGGTGATATTTTTACAGAATAGCACCGCTGGTTGTACGAGTTGGCAACCTACATTTTTTTTTTTCATATTTTTTTTTGCCAAAAAGTTTTGCCATCCTTATCCCAGTCCCCAGACCATTCGTCTTACAAATCATAGCTGTATTTAGAGTCTGTCCTATCTTCTAGGAAGTCACTTTCCATAAACGATCACTAGGTACTCGTACTTGCCAAGTGAGTGACTATGAGGTCTATAAACATCTCTAAGGGAAGATCTATGCTTAGTAATGTAATTATAATAGGAACAAGAAGCATTCATAGTCGAAATATAAGGGTGATTAGGTGCTTTGATCGCCTGCCAGAGAACACATTTAGAATGCTTAATTTAGGGCATGCAAGAATTCATGATTATGCACTGAATTATTTATCTACATACTTATAATAGTACTAGGAGCACCCCGCGGTTTCACCCGCATACGTGTCGATCCCGTGGTAATATCGGGTTAAAATTATCCTGTGTTATTCTGATGTTTATTCAATATTACTGTAAAGTTTCCTCAAAATCCGTTCAGTAGTTTTTGCGTGAAAGAGTACCTAACAAACATCCATCGATACTCACAAATTTTGCGCTTATAATATTAAGGCTACTACATGACCTAAAGCGCGGTCTTTGTCGGACTGCATAGAAAAGAAAGAGAAGTGCGATGACACAACCCTGGTAATTTATTGCAAAATATGAAGCAATTATCTTTTTCCGAAAAATCTGATTGGACTAAAAAATTAAAACACTTGCTTTAGTATGTTGCTTGTAGAATACCCAATCTGTCAAAAAATCATAATTAGTAGGTATGGTTTTTATGTGGTTGGTTTTTGTGTTGTTGTCTGTGTGGTGCCGGAATTAAAGAATTGCACCACCCCTTACTTCCCATGGGTGTAGTAAAAGGCGACTAAGGGTCTTACCGGAGAATGGGCAGCAGCGTTCTCTATTTATTCCACCATCATATCATACTGCGATCGCCAACCCGCCTGCCAAGCGTGGCGATTATGGCAAACCCCCCCAAAATTGAGGCCTATGTCCAGCAGTGGACGTATATCGGCTGAAACGACGACGACGATGGTTTTTATTGTAAAACGAAAGTTTTTAGAGATATCTTCATGATTTTTTTCTATCGTATCAAATTAGTTGTAGGTAGAGATGGGTTAATGCCCTGGCATATTGGGCGCATTGAATAAACGCCGGATAAATGCCCATAAACGCCCAATAAATGCCTTTTGCCTGGGCAAAAACTTTAACAGAACTTTTTTTAAATTTTTCATTCAAATAGCTATATTTGAGTGTGCGGAAAAGGTAACTTCACAAAAACATATTGGATTATAGCTAATATATTGCAATAAACCAGAAATTGATATGATAAGGTTAAGAGTATGCTTTACCTGTTCGAGTCAAACAGTTACTTTACTCTTTGAGTAAAACGTAAACAATAGCGTGTACGGGTTAATCTGTGGTACGGGTAGGACATATGAATACGTCCTTGAAATATATGTTGCGCAATTACGTTATACAGGGTTATTGGTAAAACATTAACAACCTCTTAAGAAGTCATTGTATTCATCATTATGAACAACTGTTACTATGGGAACAAACCTGAATCGCGAAAAAAAAATCTGCTGATCCCTACATTTTGACGAGTTATACGAACATAAATGTAGGGAACAGCTAATTTTTCGCCCATCGTGCTGCTCGACGAGGTCGGCAAGCTCTTTGAGAGAGTGATTTCGGGTCTCCTGGTGAGGTGGCACCTGGTGAGGACGGGGCCGGATCTTGCGGACAGCCAGTTTGGCTTCCGCAAGGGGCGCTCGAAGGTGGACGCCATCATGCGCGTGAGAGCCCTCACGATGGGGGATGCGGTGTCCCGGGGTGGGGTCGTCGTGGCGGCGTGGTGTCACTCGACATCGCCAACGCGTTCAACACTCTGCCCTGGAGCTGCATTGTGGAGGCACTCCGGTATCATAGGGTGCCGCCCTACCTCCGTCGAATAGTCGAGGCGTATCTGACGGACAGAGCCGTCATCTACCCCGGTCGCGATGGGGAGTGGAACCGGCGAGAGATTTCGTGCAGTGTCCCAAAGGGATCGGTTGTGAGGCCGCTCCTGTGGGACATCGGCTACGACTGGGTGCTGCCGACCTCCCTGATGGCGTCAGCGTGGTTTGCTACGCTGATGACACGCTGGTCCTGGCGCAGGGGAGGTCGCATCAGGCGGCGGCCGACGCGATGACACGCGGGGTTGCGATAGTCGTAGAGAGGATCCGGCAGTTGGGTCTCGAGGTGGCATTGCACAAGTCCGAGGCCATGTCGTTTCATGGGCCCCGGAACGCGCCACCATCGGGATCGCAACTAATGGTAGGAGGGGTTCACATCAGCGTCGAGACGACGATGAAATACCTGGGTCTCGTCCTCGACTGCCGGTGGAACTTCGTCGAGCACTTCCGACGTTTGGCCCCCAAACTGGAACGGGCCGGGGCCGCCTTCAAGCGGCTCTTGCCCAACCTGAGGGGGCCAAACGCCTCCTGCCGGAGGCTTTACGCGGGGGTCGTGCGGTCCGTGGCCTTATATGGGTCCCCGGTGTGGGCGCGTTCACTGCGGCGGCGAGCCGCCCACTACCTGAACGCGCCCCAGAAGGTGGTAGCCGTTAGGCTAATCCGGGGCTACCGCACGATCTCGGGCGAGGCGGCAAACCTCCTTGCCGGATTGCCGCTATGGGATCTGGAGGCGATAGTCCTCGCGCGCCTGTATGAGTGGCGCGCGGAGGCACTACGCCGGGGGGAAACTCCGCTTCCGCGGCAAATCGCTGCGGAGAGGACGGATCTCCGGCGCGATCTCATGGCGGCATGGAAAGAGCGACTGTCGCAACCCAGCGCAGGGCACGCCGCAATAGCGGCGATAATACCCCTCTTTGAGGAGTGGCTAGAGAGGCGCCATGGCGCCCTCACCTACCGCCTGACGCAGGTCCTCACCGGACACGGAAGCTTCGGGAGGTTCCTGCACATCATCAGGCGGGAGGTAACGCCCGGGTGTCACCATTGCCAGGATCGCCCAGAGGACATGGTGAAGCATACGTTGGAGGTCTGCCCCGCTTGGACGGAGCACCGCCGTATCCTCGTAGAGGCGACCGGCAGCGGCGGCACTGGTGCAAGCCATGGTCCGGGGCGAGAGGGAGTGGGAGGCAGTCACCTCCTTCTGCGAAGCAGTCATGCTAGCGAAGGAGGTGGCGGGACGGCTCAGGGAGAGAGCCTCCCGTCCCAGCCACCGCGGGAGACGCTCCGGGCGTCGGGAGCCGCGTGACGACTCCAGGCCACCGTAGGCGCGGGCCTGCGGGCGGAGAGTAATGGGTAGCTCACCGTCCGATCAGGACCAGGCCCATACCGGACGGCGCGTACGTGTTCCACGCGCGCCTCAAAGACATGTCAGCATCGAGGAGGGGCCTCCTTAGGGCTGAAACCTGCCGGGGCAGCGGGATTGTCCGAAAGGGTTACCGCTGGCCCGGAACATAAAGGGCTAAGGAAGGAACACGGGTGGGTTTTAGTCAGTAAGTCTGACATTCCCTTCCGCTCCACCCATAGCGGGAGGAGTCATTTGGTGATTACCCATACGAAAAAAAAAAGCTATCTACATTGTATTGAGCAATTTCATTACCTATTATTAGTTTACGTAATAGACATCAAAATCAAGCCAAAATTATAATTAGGACCACGATGATGGTAAAAATTGACAAATATTTATTTTATTCGGAAGTGTTACAGCTTACGAACATACATACTATATTACTTACTTATGATTATAAGCCAATTACAAAACATCACTTCATTTTTCATTTTACGAGAGTTAAAATGATTTTTTCTATAATTACGTAATCGAATTTTCAACTGTAATTTTTTTTAACAAGACTGATTATCTTATGACTGAATATTTCAATAAAATTTTAATTTACAAAATACCTACTGACATTAAGTTTCATTTTAAGTTAAGTTCCTGCTTTATTTTTTACAAAACAAAGTTATTCATTTTTATGCCCAGTGATCGGGCATTTATTTGGGCGTAAACTCATTTATGCCCAATATGCCAAGTTTATGCCCATTTTGTCCATATTTGTTGTTGCCCTCGACCCATCTCTAGTTGTAGGTATTATGTTTTCAACACACTATATTCTACCTAGCATATATCCAGAAGAATATCATATATTTTTCTGATTTTGTTTACTGTAGTCGATCATATACTTTTATTGTTTCTAAAACTTGCGTTTTTTGTGTTTAGGTTCTGTAAGCCCCTTAAGTAGGATAATAAGGCCGAAGAGTTTGTTTATTTGTTTGTTTGAACGCGCTAATTCTCTGAAACTTCAAGTCGGATTTGGAAAATTCTTTTTGCATTAAATTTTATTATTTTTGATTAATGAGGAACGCTATCGGCTAAATTAACATAGGACCCAACCGAAGTCGCGGACAGAAGCTAGTTATGGGTATGTATTATGTATAATTAGGGAATCTATATCTCTCTGTTCCAACCTACTCCTAACCTATCTGGCAATTGACCAAGATATTATTACGTCTAAACTTAAATTATTTTAAATATTTTTGTTTTACCATGCTTAGTATTTTGTTTACGTATTGACGGGATAATATGGTAATCTGACATGGTTTAAAAGGTATGCCTACGCCTACTAAATTTTTAAAAATCTCTGACCGGGAATTTAAATTAAATGTTTTTTTTTATATATAAATATTACTTTTTAGCTGGACCTGGACCACCGTGCGAGTTGCCCATACCAAATGAATATAAAATGTTAAAATCGGCCCACAATTGATGAAAATATTGAAGAACATACATGACATACAGACGAACATAGAACCTCCTCCTTTTTTGAAGTCAGTTAAAATTATTTTAAATTTAAACGTTTTCAACCTGTCCCTTGCTCAAATACTGACTCAGTTGTTCCCAAGAGCTATATACACCCTAATCATGTATTATTTCATAAAATAAATCAAATAATATACTGTTGAGAGCTATAACACACATTTGCAGCTGCTAAAACGAGCCAAACATCGCCTCCATTCATTCAACAAGACTAGATATTTTTAACGCCCCCGTCATGAGCTCTAGTAGACTTAGGGCCGGTGTAGACGAACCACTTCAGAACTCCACCAGATAAAACACTAAATTATACTCATTTTATTCTTTTTACGAACAACATAATTTTAACGGTATCACCGTTAAAATTATGGTTTTCTTTACTTCCGTGATTGCCTCTTATTGCCATGCCTGGTAAAGCACGTTAAGTCGTTAGTCCCGACTGTCATTCGTAGATCATTGACAGTCGTTACGGGTCGTCAGAAGCCCGAAATTCTGACAACTAGTTTTATCGATGGGTATCGCATTATCCAGTAAGTAAGTGGGTTGTGGATATCAGACATGCAGTCGCTTCAAATACTGGTATTCAGCTGCATCCGGTTAGACTGGAAGCCAACATAGTTCGGAAAAGTCTAGGCAGATGATGATAAGGTTTTTTTTTACTTATTGGCAAACGGCTTGTATGCCACCTGATAATAAATGTTCTTTTTCTTCCTAGCACTCTTGTCAGAGCGTTCGTGGTCCTCATGTAGTTTCTTGTCTAGTGGCTAATGTGATTCGCCTCTAGATTTTTCGCCACCTACTCCTATTTCTGGTATTTTTTGTGCATTCACACAAGAAATCGCCCACTGCGGATTTCATTTGGTCAGTCCATCTCATGGGTGAGCGTCCACGTGGTCTAGTGCCCTCCACTCTACCCTGCATGACAAAGCGCTCTCTTGAGTCGAACTCACGCCTCGAGACATGTCCGAAGTATTTTTTTGAGGACGCGCGTTTGGGCCAGAACAGATATTTTGAGGATGCGCGTTTGGGCCAGAACAGATAGATCGCGCTTTTTGACTGCCGCTTATGGACCTACAATATCAGAGCTAATGCAGATGTTATCATTCCGGAGCCAAAGCTAAAATGTTTTATGTGCCTACAAATACACAACCCTTCAAACGGGAATAAATACAGTTAATCTTCTTCGCGGTAGACTTAGGTAAAAAACAGCAGAAAATTATTTACAGTGACATTGATTTTTACAGATTATAATATACTAACATTAGACTTTGATCTTTCGTCCGCAATCACAGGGCAACGCCACTCTCAAAACCAAGTAAATATTCCGATGTAACAGGTTGTGACAAAACTGCGGTATGCGGAAGGAGTGTATCCACACATTCATCTATCTCAATCACCAATAGCAGCACTTCAAACCTTCAGATAGCCATCCTAGTTGATAAAAGTGACCCGTGACAATAATTTTAATCTGTGGGTATGTAACTACTTCCAATCTGTTTCGTTTTTATAATCGAATTTACATAACTCTCTATATTTTTATATGTACGTGTTTCAGTGACAAGTAAACCTATTTTTCTTTCTTTCGGTTGTGCCTCTTCGTGCCTCTGCGTTCAAAAGTGGTTCGTCTAAGCGGGCCCTTATCGGAACACTTGTTAATATTAAATCTACATTATTATTGTTTCTGTTATTATTTTATACGTTGGTTTATGTGGATGCCACGACTGTTGAGTCATTGAGCTCTATTTCGGGTATTTGTTTAGAGAGTTAGCTAAACAGAAGCTGGTTGAGTGATATCTAGTATTTGGCGAGCACTCTAGTACTTACGAAATAAAATATATAAAATATTATAATTTATAATATTAAACTTAAATAATATTTATAAAGAGAAAATATTCGATTATTGTACATTTGTTTGCTACGCTTTCACGCTAAAACGGCAGAACGGATTTAGATGAAATTTGGCACACGAGTCAACCATGACCTTCATAATATGACATAGTATACTTTTTATCCAGATACTCGCAAGGGATCGTGACTTATGCGGGTGAAACTGCGGGGCACAGCTAGTGTTTTATAAAATAATTACATAAATAATAAATGTGGTATGTACATAGTACAACGCCAGCACATCAAGCAGAGCGGGAGGAGTCATTTGATGATTTCTCATCCGCAAAAAAAAAGCTATTACAATTTGTCAAATTTATTTAATAGATTTTCAACTTTATCGCTAAATAATGTTCAAAGTTGATTAGGAAAATTTTACGGTTTCGGGTAGCTTTATGTGCTGGCGTCTGTACCTACCTAGCCCTCTTCCTCTGCCCTACTCTGTTGTGCCCGACGGGTTCTACAATGATCATAATTTTGTAAAAGTTACATACCTAAGTTAACGATGTGGAATTTAAATAAATATAATTAAAGTATTTTAGGAATTACAATTTATTGTATAGTAGGTTGGTTTGAGAGCAGCGGTGTCCAGTGGTAACGGCCGTGACTTACGAGTTGGTGAGTAGGTTCGAACCAAGACAGGCGGTGTACTTTGAATAAATTATTTCATCACCAATGCTCTCAAAACGGTGATAGAAAACATCGTGAGGAAACCGGCAAGTCCTAGAACCAATAATTCGAAGACATGTGACATCTGCCAACCCGCACTGGGCCCGCCTGATGGATACACATACATATACATATATACACTACACAGGTCTCCCAAAGTGATAATGCGCATAGAAATCTTCGTCACTGTTCGGCAACGGTCGTATTCCCCGAGCGTTGGAAGACGATATGTATATAGAGTGGGTTAAGTGCGTTTTCTTCATGCATGTTTAGGGCTCTTACGATTCAATGATTCGGGTGTTTCCGGGAATACGACAATTAGCGAAGATCTGCATGCGCATTATTAATTTGGGAATACTGTACATATGTATACAGTATTCCCAAATTAATGCCCAGCAGTGGGCACATTATTAGAGGCTGATTAGTGATTATGCCAGTTGGTTGCATAAGAATATGGAATATTCTCAAATTGTTGTTTTTTAATAAGTGGGTATTGTATCATTAATGGATGTTTATTTTGAATTTCAGGAAGTGTCAACAGAACAAGATAAATTATATTCAACTTTCAACACTACGGATGTGAAAACCACAGCTGTGCAAAACGCTCGTACTAATTTGCTACATTTATCTCTACCTAATAATATATTTTCTTTACTTATTATAAAACAAAGTCGTTTCCGCCGTCTGTAAGCTTAGATCTTTTAAATTACGCAACAGACGTTAATGCCGTTTTCAGCAATAGATAGAGTGATCTAAGAAGAAGGTTTAAATGTATAATACATGCATATTTTAGTAAAGAAAACTCGGGAAATTCAAAGATTTGTAATGTGATGTCGTAACAAACATATTTTTGTGCGCTTATATTGCAAAGGCTGGCTAAACCTTACGAGATAGATCAAATTAATGTAGTACGGAATTGTATATCTTAAAAAGATCGATAAAAAAGTTCACGATGTTATATATATATCTCCTAAGAACAACCCACAGTAACCATTTTAATTTTTATCTTTTACATATTCCAAAAAAATTATGGGTTACGTATTTACCAAGCTATTTAAAAAAAAAACTGGCCAAGTGCGAGTCGGACTCGCACACGAAGGGTTCGGTACCACAAGGCAAAAACGCCGAAAAAAACATGTTTGTTGTATGGGAGCCCCCCTTAAATATTTATTTTATTTTAATTTTATTATTTATCATTAAAGTTAAAATACAACTGAGTATTTTGTGAATATTTCAAGTGCCTACCTGTTGCCATTTTTGATATCGAGCAAAAAATGGCAAAAAAATCGCGTTTGTTGTATGGGAGCCCCCCTTAAATATTTATTTTATTTCGTTTTTAGTATTTGTTGTTATAGCGGCAACAGAAATACATCATGTGTGAAAATTTCAACTGTCTAGCTATCGCGGTTCTTGAGATACAGCCTGGTGACAGACAGACAGACAGACGGACAGACGGACAGACGGACAGACGGACAGACGGACAGACGGACAGACAGCGAAGTCTTAGTAATAGGGTCCCGTTTATACCCTTTGGGTACGGAACCCTAAAAAAAACAGTATTATTCCTTATCCAATTAAATATATTAGATACGTTGTGCATTTCATGTAGATCAAAATTGCCCTTTACAGCGTATCATTGAATATCTTTAGAAGATATCAGAGATTTAAAAAGCGGGGGCAGATCGGCTGGCGGGGCGGTACGAAGTTCGCCAGGTCAGCTATAGTCGGACTTTTAATTAGCTGCAGTAAAATGACAGCTTACGTGTTACTTAGGGATTTTTCCATCGCCAGATGGAGGAATAAAATTGACGTTTGACAGTTTTTGTATGAAATAACTGTCAAATTTTCAAAATTATTCTTTGAATAAAGTTATCAGTTGATTGAAAAATCAGCCCTTAAATGACTGAATTGGCGTCTTTTTGTTTTTTCGCGACTATCAACCAAATCTTGTTTTTTTAGTACAGAATAGTGTGACAAACGAAACTTATTTGACGTGCTTAAGAATTGTCATTTCTGCAGCTAATTAAAAGTCGGACTATAGTAATATTATAAAGAGTTATTTGTTTATAAGTTTATATGTAGGGGATAATCGCTGGAACTGCAAGTCAGATTTGAAAAAACCATTTTGTATTGATAGCTCAATTCCAAGCCGGATAGTGTTGCGAAAAAGTAACTATGCTATAAAATTTTCAGAAAAACTACCCTCCTACAGTCAGGTAAAATGTGCAACAGTGAAAAAAAAAACTGAGAAATTTTTCATAGATCTCTCTCAACGCTAAATAAATTACGCTAGCTAAATTTTTGACAAGCGTCAAACTAGATTTAAAAAGTTGTAAAGCGGGAATTCATTAACAACTTTTTAACAGCTGACTGTTTGCAAACCGTGACTGCTTGCCATGCTGTCCGTGTCTTCAATACTAAATTAGGTACTTATCTAACAACTCTATTTTGTGATATTTTTAACCGACTTCAAAAAGGAGGAGGTTCTTAATTCGACGGTATGTTTTTTTTTTTTTTCTGTGTTTGTTACGCGATTACTCCGCCAATTGTGGACCGATTTTCAAAATTCTTTTTTTGTTTGAAAGGGTATACTCTCGAGGTGGTCCCATTATCATCAAATTGGAATCTGATGAGAGGATCCCATGGAAATCGAGGGAAACCCTCAAATTTTATAGGCAAAGCTATAACGATTTGGGTATTTTTTTAAATAACTTCAGCATTTGCTCTCGGAAATCATCATTTGGTAAGGTGGAGCTGATGAAGAAGACCACAGATGGCCCACTAAAAAGTGAAAAATAAAAACTTTTTACAAAAAAAAAGGTTGTTTTTTTTTTTTTGTAAAAAGTTTTTTCTGGGATAGTTTAGAACAAGTGTGCACTGTCCAAATCAAAACAGTTTATTCCACATAAACTTACATGGGCACTTATGAAATATCAGAAGTTAGGTGCACGGTTCCAATATTTGTGGTTTCCTGTGGAGAAGAGCCGGCAAAATACTCCAAGGTTACTCTTTAAAAAATAATTGGCCACAGACGCTGGCCTCAGCCAGCGACACACTAACACTGTCATTTGTTATATTTCCAAATAACAGTGTTAATAGGTATGGGAAGGATAGTGCAGGCCTGTCAACAAGTACCAGGTACGTAAGAAAATAGAAAATGGTCAACAAATCTAGTCTACTAGGCCTTCTCTGAACCTAAAAACATCACCGTTAGATTCAAGTAACAGGTGTGTTATAATATAAAGCTTGACTTGGTCATGATTATCATAATAATTATGTAGGTAATGTACCCAGGATTCGATCAACGGTGATGGATGATGTTCGTGAACGGGCGCCGTCTTTTCAGACTGGTCATCTCTTAACTGCCAATGTTTATTTTTAATGTTATATTTTGAATTGTTTGTTCATATAATTTTTTAAAATTGTTCTCACATATAGAAGCAACAAGAATAATTTACCCAGGATTTTGTAATATCTTGATTTAAAGAGTTTCCTTGGAGAGTTTTTTCATAGAGATCTTATACGTTTTGGAATGAGCAACTAGCTTCAACTTTCTGACTAACTGACCGACTTCTTGACATTACAAAAGTCACTATATTTAGGTGTAGTGACTTTTATAACGTCAATGTTTATAATGTCAATGTTTATAATGTCAAAAAATTGATAATATCTTTTACATATAATGTATATATATTTTGCACATAATTCCGTTATGCTATAAGTACCATTTTTATTTCAACATGATATTTGAAATTTATACATTTAGTGGGTGTCTTGGCATACAGTCGTAACCTTTTAACAGTGATAAATTAGACTTACATTCGCGAAACGAGGTGACTTCTCGTTTAGTTTACGTATTTATGAACGCACTTTATGAAATACTTCAACAAGTTTTCGACTTATTTTAAATTTAAATGTCACATGTTTCGATACGAGTGTGTCCTATTAACGTACGCTGCACGTGATGATGTCAATTAATGTATTTTAAACAAATATTTAGGAATTTTGCACTTACATCTCTACATTACGTCACTACTTATTCGTTACCTAATTTAATATAAGAAGATGTTAAGAAACAAATTAATTAAGTTTCAGTTTATCGTTAGCGAAACCATTAAATGCCATATACATATGAACACCAAAAAGGGAAACCTATCAAGGGTTAAAAATATTAGTGAGTATCCTAGATGCAGTGCCTATGTAGGTACTAAGTAGATATCAATAGAAACGATAATTATGCGTGGTCATACATAAAAAAAAATATACGCATCGACTTGAGAACCTCCTCCGTTTTTTCGTCGGTTAAAAAACTATATAAATCTATGTAATCCTGCTTATCAATTAAGTACTTACATAATTATTATTTGTTTGTCTGTTATTCAATTGTTTTAGAACAAATGTTTTGTTTATTACATTACTGGTCCTCACATGATCTGGGGGCCTAAAAAGGCCACTTTGGCAGAATCATTAAAGGATAACATTATGAATTATAATATGGCGAAGACAGTCTGTGTTTTTATTTTTTTCGCTGCACTACGTAGGTATATAATCAAAGAGATTGGGATTGGATTTGGATTGGATTGATTGGTATTTCAGCACAGACAAAAAAAATAACTGAAAAATCCTTCACCAATGGGATTTGATACGATTAACTTAACCGTTAACTGTCAATTATGATTCATAATGTTATCCTTTTATGATTCTGCCAAAGTGGCCTTATTAGGCCCCAGACCAAGATTAACTATCTTTGGACTAAGAGACTGTGACCCCTGAGTTTGTTATGGCATTTCTTCTCAGGGGTCAGTTAGAAGGAAATATCGACATCATCTAGCTCATGCTTTTTTTTTAAACTGAAACTTCTTAGTCGATTCGATAATTGGACGTGAATCGAGGACATTTCAAGGACACGTCACGTTTTGGCACATGTTACATGAGAGCGAAGAAAAATCTCTCTTGTCTCTCACATTAAATCTTTTTTATTCTTCATTTTGTTTATTATTTAAGAAATTTGACTTCTATCAGATGTACCTACTTACACTGCCGCACGCGCAATTTTTTAAATTTAATATGATGTGTAAAAGTGATTCCGTTAACCTATGTACTTACAGAATAAATAATTTCACTGCATTTCATTAATGAGTCCGAATCGATCAAACATTACGACAACTCTTATCAGACTTGATGGTCTTGAATGTGAATTCCCTAGATTGACGTCATTAGTAATATTCCTTCAATGAAGTAGGTACTTAATTAATTTTCATTCAAAAGAAAATCGAGATAACTTAGTTGTGACAAAGCTGTGTGAGAAGGAAAGCGAAAAAGTTTATGACAAAAGTTTAAGGAGATTCGAACTTTCGATTAACAATCTTTTAAGAGTTTTAGGCATTAATCTAATTGTTTTAAGCATTAAAACAGCTTCCCATGACGACATACTTAAGTTTGGAAACTTCGAAAAGAAAAACTTAAAAGCACAAATTCACTTAAAATTTTCCAAAAAGCTAGCCCTAACAATACTACACGGCTTTATCACTTCTATTCTAGTTATTTACGCAAATCCCTATTTCTATCTGTTCTTCAAATAGAATAAGTAGATAAATAATACTTTCAGCAAAACCATAATTATGTCTTACTTTATAAAATAAACTCCGTGTGTATGTGTAATGTTAGTCTAATCACAAATACTTATACGCACTTTACAATTCGAACACCGAACACTCGAATCAACTGATCATATTTTTTAAATGAATACAGTGTGCCTCGGATATTTCGGGGACGCGAAACCGGGAGCGCGTATAGCCCGCGACTAGCATCGGAATTTCATCTGTGAACAATTCCTCTGGAACTTATAAATAGGTGCGACGAAGCGACGTGTACCATGAGTTTTAGTTAACGTACACACTATCTTAGATGTAAGATGCACGCGGATTTTGATGCGCTCCATTGATTAGCGGGAAAACCAATCGTTTATACTTTTTTCAAGTCGTTCTTTTTTCACATAGTGGCGGTGGCCAGAAGCCGATGTTCTTTTTTTGAATAGCACGGTGGCCTAATGATGTTTGTTTTTTTTTTGTTCTATCGTTGGCGGGCTCTGAATTTTCTTGGCAGCATGAGGGGGCTATTAAGGAGTGGAAATCGAGAAACCATATTGATTTATTAAGTGTAATACAATGGTAATACATTTTATTCTGATATAAATGGTAATAACTGTAAAATAAAGTCGCTTTTTGTCTGTCTGTGTAAAACTAGTTAGTAGTTTAGAAATTACACAATGGATGTTGATTCGGTTTTCACCATCATTTAGAGAATTTATTCCGATTTTATTTACTTTTTTATATATATATTTTTTTAGAAAATATTAATAAGTATATTCATTTGACAGGTCCGCCCCACGTTCGTAGATTACTCCAGTGCGAACTAAGGGTTGGTCACTAGTGGAACAATATATACGGATTTTTATAAACAAGGAAAATTAAACCGTTGTTTTAGTTTACCTTAGTTTTCTAGTTCCTAATTTCTCTCGCACACTGTCGAAGGTAGCTGAAGCATTTACCGTAACCTTGTTGTATGTTGTCACTTTGTCAGCTGCGTGGAATTTGCGATTCCAGTAAGTATGTCGGGGTCAAGCCTGCAGAACTGTCTGCCGTCCTGTAATAAGGAAAAAAAACAGACTTAATTAATATTTACTAGGAGTTCCAAAAGTTGATGTTTAAAGCAAGGTTCGCCTAAATTGTTAAGGTTTTTTGCCTTACCATAAGATTAATATTAACAATAAAAAAAAGAAAAAGCAGTCGGGGGACCCCCGGCAGAAACGAAGTTCCTTGCGCGGTACTCGCACGCGCACACAATCGTATAATTATTCATTATTAATTTATTATTAGGTATTAATTTAATACGCGTTTTCAATACAGAACCATCTAGTACTTATATTTTTTTAAAAGCTCTCATAATGTTGTCGCCATTTTGGATCTTCATTTTGATCTCGCTATAGGTTATAGAACCTAAGCACCCTCAGAAACCATGAAAGAGACACCTATGATGAAAAATTTGAAAATGTTCGCGGCCGCTATCTTGAATTTTCATTTTACTTTTTTTTTTTTGCACAGAGCATGTAAGTTACCAGTTTCCTCCCACTGCGGTAGGAGCTCGTTAAAAAACTTGGTCATTCAAAAAAACATTAGGTACGCTACGCGGTTGCACCTCTCCAGCGAGCTTTCCGTAACGTTGGTAGTTGGTACGGCGTCAGATTGACTTTTGCCGCGTAGCTAAAAAAAAAGCTAAATCTTTTAAGTATGGCACCCAAAATTTACATTCAAATTTTTTATTTTTACCTAAACACATCATGGAAATTAAAGATATAGATCTAGTTAAAACCAAAATACGCAAATTTTTAGTTGCGAAATGTTATTATAATATTAGTGAGTATTTAAATGAAAGATGCTAGGCCTGATACATCTAATTTTTAATGATAAGAAATATAATTTTGTTAGTTAATATTTTGAACTTAATTAATATTGATTATTCTGAATTTAATTGTTGGTATGTATTATTTAATTTAGTCTTTACTCATTATTTATTTATTTTAAATTATATATTATTGTTTTTAAATTTGGAATTGTGATTTATTGAATTTAATTGACTTTATTGATAGTTTTAAATTGTATTATGGAGAACTTTATTATAAGGAAAAATGTCTATGTATCTCATAACCATGTTTGCAAATAAATTAATGATTTACGATTTATGACCTAGGGTAGCTATAATAATACATAATTATTTAGGTATTTTTAAAAACTTATACGTGAAAATTGCCGCTTCAATTTGAATTATTAAATACATAATTTTGTCAACTAAGTACTACTTCCACACAAAAAGTATTCCTATAAAGTTTTATGTTATTGATAACATAATTTTAGGCGTCTATTGAAGGTACCTTCCAGACGCTTGGTCTTGCGGAATAAGACCGGGATGTAAAAAATAATGTCTAAATAGCTCGTATGGGAATTGTTTTTCTATTTTTGGGTGGGATATCATCAAATGACATCAGATCAGACTGTTACTGATTAAAACCCGCCCGTGTTCCTTCCTTAGCCCGTTATGTTCCGGGCCAGCGGTAACCCTTTTGGACAATCCCGCTGACCCGGCAGGCTTAGGCCCTAAGGAGAAGGAGGTGACCGCCTTCCCCTCCCTCTCGCTCCGGACCATGGCTTCACCTAAGTTTACACGGTGAGATTTTCACAAAATAGATCAGCAGATATCAATCTCTTTTTGTCGGCTTTCTCCCGGATCTATAAAAAAAAGTAACTAAAAAAAACAAGTTGAACTTGAGAGCAGTGAGTGGTAACAACGAGGTTCGAACCCGCACAGGGGCTTTACTTTATATAAATTAATTCACCACCACTGCTCTCAAAAACGGTGAAGGAAAACGTCGTGAGGAAACCGGCATGTCTTAGAACCAAAAATTCGAGGACACGTGACATCTACCAACCCGCACTGGGCACGCGCGGTTACTGCCCACTCCCCCTCACAGAGAGGAGGCCTGTGTCCCAGCAGTGGGAACATTATAGGCTGATTATGTGTGATAAGGTTGGTACACAAAATGCCAAAAAAAAAAATTAACGGAATTGGTGGGTACCCATTCCGTTAAATTTTTTTTTTGGCATTTTGTTTCTGCTGGGGAGTTTGTGGTGCCACTTCTTCTCCCCAGCTAAAGCACTAGGTATACGAAATGGTGAAGG
Organism: Mesoligia furuncula; assembly: GCA_916614155.1. Lineage (NCBI taxonomy): Eukaryota > Metazoa > Arthropoda > Insecta > Lepidoptera > Noctuidae > Mesoligia > Mesoligia furuncula. The sequence goes on from OU744810.1 coordinate 12,634,697, forward strand.
GCAAGCGTTTTGGGGGACTGTCATGTAATTTTGACGTTCGAAAAGAGCTGGTTCTCAACCTAATTCGAATAAATGACTTTTGATTTCGTTTTCGTTTACAACTTTTGATCATTTTAATTTCAAACTGATTTCTTTACCAGAATAATTGTAGAATAATAAATTGTATTGTTGATTTGTTGTTTGAATGATTGTTGTTGTTGTGTTGTTGTTGATGATGCTTAAACTACTGTTTTTTTGAAGAGACAACAAAAACAAAACAATTTAAAGTAGGTAATATGCAGCTCTACTAAGCTACTTAAAAGTTCAAGAAACGACCCGACAGCATCCTGACAGTAAGCATACGTATCTTTCTGGAAATATCTTTCTTAGTAATATACTGTCATACAAACTTAAAACACATGTTATAAAACTATGTCTAACTCAGTTTGGTGGCCCAGCGTAACCAGCAACTGCACCCGTAACCCCCTCCAAACCGCTTCCCACCGCTGTATTCACAGTCACACTAATTGGCAGTATAATTCCATACGCCAGCACATCAAGCTACTACAATCTGTCAAATTTCTTTAATAGATTTTCAACTTTATCGCTAAAGCATAAGGTTCAAAGTTGATTGGGAAATTTTGACAGTTTCGGGTAGCTTGATGTGCTGCCGTCTGTACTATTATATATATTATATATATTTTGTGTTATATGAAAGAACGAAAGGCTGGCCTACATATTATTATCTGTCTGTACTTTTTTATCGTAGAAACTAATTCCCAATCGGATTATCAAGAAAAGAAAATACATTTGATAATTAAGCACAGGCTAAAAGACACAAACATTGACAGACACAAAATCGAACCCACAGCTAACTCCCATGAGTCAGACTCACATAAAACGTTAGACTACAGATATATGTAGATATACCTAGATAACGCAAGAGTAACTACTTCGCGTGCCAAAAATTGCACCAACTTATGATTACAAATCGTAAGCCGCCCCTTTCGCGCTCAGTCCTTTGTACTGCTGGCTGGGTAAGTGTGAGCGAGAGCGCGAGCTTGTGACGTCATAGTAGGTAGTCAAAAATATGGCACGCTTGGTTTTCATACAGTTCGTGATACTTGCGTTATCTAGGTATATCTATATCTGTGCGTTAGACTACCCAAGAAAACTCATTCAACTGTCCCCAAACCCAGCACAAAATCGTTTGTTCACACTAGTTCGATTGGATCAAACCCAAAACAATGTATCAAAGTCAATAAATAAAAAAACCGCCAAATTGTTTATAATTTATTGTTCTATATTTGAATATGAGCATAAAATAGTGCGCAAGAGTGTATTCCTGACAATGGCGGCGCCTGCCTTCCGGACGACGCGCCCTGGTTGCGTAACCGTCCCTCCTAGATGTTAGATCAAGTGTGAAATTATTATATGTATGTTACAAGGGCATCAGTGGACCGGGAAGGAGGCGGCGAGCTAACTCCAAGATGACATCGTTCATAGAAAAAGAATTAGACAAGACGGATCTTCAACTTATTATTAATCTTAAATTCAGTTATCTACTGCAGACAACGTACCGCCTAAAATTCTAGGTCTTTTTTTTTTTTTTTTTTTTGCGGATGGGAAATCATCAAATGACTCCTCCCGCTCTAGGTGGAGCGGAAGGGAGTGTCAGACTCTTACTGACTAAAACCCACCCGTGTTCCTTCCTTAGCCCTTTATGTTCCGGGCCAGCGGTAACCCTTTCGGACAATCCCGCTGACCCGGCAGGCTTCGGCCCTAAGGGGCCCCTCCCCGATGCTGACATCTCATTGAGACGCGCGTGGAACACGTACGCGCCGTCCGGCACGAAAACTCTAGGTCTGCTAAGCGTGAAATTCTGCACAATAGTTCCTTGAACGAATATATCGCAAGTGAGCCCTCAGGAAGGTTTTCAAAAATTCATCCCCTAAAGGGGTTATGTAGAGGATGATATTTGGTATTGAAGTTCGCCATTTTAGCCGAATGGAAATTAAATGTAAGATATACAATTATGTAATACTTTTAACTGACAATGCAACATGTTTGTAAAAAAAACGAAAATTTACATAATTTTCACTACAGGTGCTATGATAAAGCAGAAATAAACTTGAATATAGAATATGAAAAAAACTTGTAAAATTGACAGATTTCTGGATTGTAGCCTGTCAGCTGTAATAAATTGGCCCCTGCTGAAGATTGCGGGAATCTGCTGTATGCAGGCGCCAAGACGAAGAAGCTTGGGGAAAGTAGGTAACCCATGTCTAGCAGTGGACGTCTTTCGGCTAAATTCTCACACACACCCTCACACGGAGAAGCAGTCCGGTCGCCTAAGGTACAGACAGCGTCAGTATGTGCTAAACCCTCAAGTTTTAAAATGTTACACTGCTACAACATTGAATTCCTTAAGGATAATCTAAAGAATACTTCAAAAAGAGTTCATTGTTTCGACTCTGATTCGAACCATCACTTCACCGAACGTCGTCATACTACTACCGGCAGTTTGACGAACTAGCCAGCGAGCCGAGAGAAATTGTTATCTACTATCGTCAGAGTCATTTTATCTTTAGGTCCCTGTCTAATCGATAGATGTTAGAATTTTACTTACTTATGTTGTCTTTATAAAATTAATCCATACCCTCAACTCATGTTACAACTACAACGTTTGACAAGAACGGTCCTAGACAAGTTGCAAACGCTTCAAAACTTCTCATTCGATGTCGATTGTCAAACAGTCAAATGTCAAATTTGTATGCTGACTTGCTGAGACGACATGACAGGTCACGTGACATTTCGTTAGCTTATGTATCTAAAATATTTCTACCTCTTCCTATTTTATCGTTTGCGTTAATAGGATGCCACTAAGACTTGTCTATAGGCACCCGTTTGTGTCAGTTGGCAAAATATGTAAAAGATATCTGTAAATAAAATTATCAGATCAAAATATAAATCTTTGTTGCAAAATAAGATAATAGTATTAATAAATAGATTAAATTAATAAATATTATTAAATGATTATCAAAGTATTTTATTTTTCTTGATATTTAAATTCTTTATAAATAATTACTAAAACAAAATAGAAAAATATATTAAAATAATATAATGAACAAAATGCACATTTCGTGCTTAGGATTTGAACTTCCAATCAAGGCAAGCGGTCTTGAAACCTCTAGTCTATTTAGACGATGAATAAATCATCGTAAATATTAACCCTATTATTGCTTGTCGTTTTCGCAATAATAAAAGTATTAACGTTTTATTGAAAAAAACAATAATAAAAACAGAATTTAAAAAATAAATACTAACTTAAACTTTATTCGCTAAAACAATAGATTAATTAAAATAAAATGTTTTTGCAAAATACAAAAATGAACTTGGGCCTATTACGGATTTGAACGCACATGTCTTTTGGTGGGGTAACCACTTAACGGAGCTGTGTGTACAATGACGCAAAAGTTAAATAGTGCTTCTGATGTTACTGTTACAATTTCGAAGAATTGAGTTAGTCAATTAAAAGTTTAAGATACGTTTGTTATCGTTACAATAAAATAATTTGAGATAAATATTTATCTACTGTGTGTGTGGGTGGGTACCCTCACACACACACCACACACCCAATCTCACACACACACACAACACATAAATATTTATCTCAAATTATTTTATTGTAACGATAACAAACGTATCTTAAACTTTTAATTGTCTAAATCAATTCTTCGAAATTATAACAGTAAAATCAGAAGTACTATTTAACTTTCACGTCATTCTACCTTCGGGAACCGGACTGCTTCTCCTTAACACAGGTTTCCATAACCTAGCTAGGAGAGCAGTTCTCACCCACACGCTTGTAGAAATAGTACATACCTACTTATTTTGTAAAACTGTATTTTTAACGTGTTCTACAATCCTTTGTCTTGAGTAAATAAATAAATAAAAATTAATGATGACAAAGATCTGGGGGCCTAAAAAGGCCACTTTGGCAGAATCATAAAAGGATAACATAATTTAATTATTATACATAATTTAATAAAACAGATTAACTTAACGGTTAACTGTTAACCGTTAAGTTAATCGTATCAAATCCCATTGGTGAAGCATTTTTCAGTTATTTTTTTTTGTCTGTGTTAAAATACCAATCAATCCGGTCCAAATCCAATCCCAATCTCTTTGATTATACATACTTAGTGCAGCGAAAAAAAGAAAAACACGGACTGTCTTCGCCATATTACTATTCATAATATTAACCTTTTATGATTCTCCAAAGTGGCCTTTTTAGGCCCACAGGGGGCCTGAAAGCCAATTACCGTATTTAAAAACGGTTAAAATCTGGTCGCTCATCTTACCTCAGCGCCAATCAGTGTCTCAAATTTTGTACCGATTGAGACTGATAACCTATTAGAAAGCGATCGTTCTAAAGGGGTAAGCCCGTGATATTCTAATTTTCCCGTGATATTGTTACTTTCTGGCGCTTCGCCGGCCGCTGCCGCGGCACGCTCGCTGTGCTCGCTCGGCTCGCGCTAAGTGGTCACCGTTCTAACCTAACCTAAGGCGGCCCGTACACAGTCAATCTCGATCGCGATCGTTAAGCTTTGATCGTGATCTCGGATCACAGGATCTCGTCACAACATTACACAGTCAATCTTGATTTCTTCAGTCCATGTATCGTAACTGCCGCGTTAACACCTGTTGTCATGGATTTAGATAAAATTAATATAGGTAGCGGTAGTGTCCCTTGTTTTGGCATTAACGTTGAAGAAAAGGATTCGAAATAGTAGATTGTTATACAAGGGTCGGAAGGAATCAATTCCCATACGAGGCATTTAGACGCCCGAGCGCAGCGAGGGCGGCTATAGTCCGAGTGGGAATTGATGACTTCACCCGCGTTAAACACTCTACTTTTCATTTCGAATTTAAGGAAAGTAAAAAATAGTAGTTTTTCTAAAATATTTATTGATAATAATTACATTCATTAGTCTTTTTAAAATTTGAAGTATGGAACTTACCACGTCACCGCCACATGAGTAGATTCTGTGTCACCACCGCAGGCCGTTCCGCTTATTATCATTCTGTCTGCATTCTTACTTTTACCATTTTTCATAAATTACTTAGAAAACACGATAATCTTGATAAAAATGACTAAAAATTGTGTTGCGACGTGACACTTTTTAGTGCTGACCCAACTTTCTTATTTCGATTCAAAACTTGCATACAGCCTAATCGATACTCGCAATAAAAAAAATGGAAAAAAAAATTGTAGAAACTGAATAAAAACTCTTTAAACTAACAAAATGTATTGAAATGTAAGGCAACACTTTAGCAGAATAACCAATCTATAGAATTACTTAATTATCATCATTCTCAAAAAAACTTCTGGTAAGCCTACCTAAAAAATTTCCAAAAACTATTAGAAACTATCAAAAATAAAATCCACAATAAATAATTGTCCAATAAATTAAAATAATTTTAATCAGCGATCGCATTCCGAATATAAATTCAATTATAGAAGCATTTCGGCGCGAAATTCAGTAAATGAGGTACCTATTGGCCTGTACCTATGTTATTGACATGATATTAGAAGAGATTGAAATGATATTAGAAAAGCATAAATCATTATTATAAACAATGCTTATTGTATTTATTGCTTAAAATAATTTTATTTTATTTTCAAATATCGATTACATTCATCATATTAATTACTCGAGTCAATCGAAATTTAAAAAAAAAATTGTTTGGAATAATCGCTTTCACACATCACTGCAATAAAAAAAAAACAATAATGGTCGGCGATTTTGAACACAAATTGAGTAGTGGTAATGATTAATACGTATTATTGAACCTGTGTTTGAATATTACGTTAAAACCTGGGCATTTTCGTCTTGTTTATAATATTATCAATAACATGTGTCACATTTTAAATCTTATCTACATCTGTGTGTGTGAAATTTGTGAAAAGTAAAAATGTAAACACATACGATTGGCGCGAAACTTCGACATTAGATATCAAAAAAAGTTCATTACCACTACTTATTTACCTTAAACTATGGATAAATTCGTCAAATAATTAAATGATGTATACTCACAGCCCCATTATGGTAAAGTCAGGATGTTCGAAATCCCCAATTTTTATGTTTTTTAGCCTCGACCACAACTGACATCAAAATGGTGATTATCGTACCTATGTATGTTGAATTTATTCAAGGTAAATTATTAACTTGTGCGCTAAATCTGAAAGATTTAATGGCGTTAACATATGAGCTTTTTATCCAACTCTCCTAATTAACGCACATTCATAAGATTTGATGGGTAGCATAATAAATATTTACATAATCAATTAAGGGTGTCGCAGTGTGTCGGTGTCGTATGTCTGACTAAGCTACCAAACTAAATTTAGTTCTATTTTTAAATTTCATTCCCGCCCTAGGGAGGGAAGCGATTACTATGAGACTTTCCCGCCCAAGGGTGGGAAGCAGCGTTTTCCACCCGCTATTCGGGTCAAACAAACACTACTTTCCGAGTATGAGAGATGAAAAAGGCGTTGGGTTAAACAGTGGTTACTCAAAAGAGAATTGTACACTCATTTAAATTTACTAAATGAAATCCAATTAACTGCTGAATTAGTTGACGATTATATAAACTACTTCAGGATGGGGGAAAAATGTTTCGATAACTTATTACTTATAATATCTCCTTATAATAATATAACCAAACAAGTACTTGTATGAGGAAAAGTATAACACCTAAAGAAAAACTAGCAGTAACATTACGTTATCTTGCTACTGTAAGAAATATTGAAGATTTAAAAATTTCTGCTATAATTTCTCTTGCTGCTATTAGAGAATCAATCAAGGCCAGAAAGTAACTACCTCCCCGTACCCTAATGAGTGACAGATCCTACCCAGAGCACACAGACTTGTGTTGGTTAGGTTAGAAGGTTTTGTTCAAAGTGGAATAATAGAAAAACTACGCATCTCCGGCAGGGCAGGAATGGGGGGGGTGAAACATGGCGCCCCCCCAACCCCCCTCCAACCCTCCCATCTTCGTACGGAGGCGACTTGATATAAGACTTTAACCTTAATCGTATCAAATATCATTGGTGAAGGATTTTTCAGTAATTTTTTTTTTGTCTGTGTAAAATAGGTAAGTAGGTACCAATCAATCCAATCCAAATCCAATCCTAATATCTTTGATTATACCTGGGGGCTTACTCTCCAAAATAATTTTAATTCCAATGAAAGGCCAATACGATTCCAATGTTAATTTTACAGTCACGTGATTCGGTACTCTTGAGAACAATATTGTCACCATTGAAATGAAATTGACATTGCTCCGCCATTATTTTGTTACACGTGAAGTAGCTATGTTACGGGCTGCAATAGTGTGGTTCATCTCATTACGATAAACCGGTAATAAATCTTTAACATGCTTTATCCTTTAAATAACAAGGCTAATAAATAAAAATGATATAAATAGTTCTTTAATTGATTAATTATAAAGTATTAAATTCATTTGGGCGTAAGAAAAGGATTATAATCATAAATATTACCATGACTTTGGCTTCATGCAGTAGGATCGTTGCCTACACTTCTAAAAAAAAAAGACTGCGTGTAAGTTCTCCAATTTAAAACATGAAGTGGTTTTAGAAGTGAATTCGAACTGCAAGTTTGTTTGTTTATAACAATATTGTTCGCGTTTGGTTCTTTTTAGTAAGAAATAATTACTGTGCACTAAGTTACTTAACTAATTAGTATTACAGCTTTATACAAATGGTACCAAGTAAATAGATATACAAATTCTCTAAAGAGTAAGTAATGTTTTTGTGACGAACGCCGAAGGTGTTTAGTGAATAGTGAACACGACTGAGTTATATACCAGTGAAGTGATAAATAAGTTAGAATATGTAAAAGTGATAGTTAGAATAGGATAGTTAAGACCCAAAAGTACATAGCGTGGGCGTCGATATGTGCTACCTACTACTGTTTTACTGAGTAAGATTTTGATTTTCTAATTAAATTTTAAGTGTTTGTATTGTTCTAATTAGCTTTCTATCTGGTTGTTATTAATAGTTTTCGTATTAGAATCTCATATAGAATTTTTGATCATTTTAATGTACGAAAAAAAATTATAGAATAATTACGTAACTTGAAAACGAGGTTTTTTGTTTATAGGAATATTTGCGAGATCTTAGTGTCAAATGAGAGGACTATGTTTAAAACTAATATTCTAGTTTGAATTATATAAATCGGTCTACGGGTTTTAGAGATAGAAAGAATTTTGTATAATGAAAACATGCCGAAGTTCGATTTTAGTAAGATAATGTTCTAGAAAGTTTTTACTGTATAGAGATAGGATAAAAATGTTGTTATGTAATACGAAAGAGGAGTCAATTCCTTGCTCACTCCGTAATTTGCTTTAAATTCGTATTCATTCATAGAAAACGCTTTGTCCGTTTATCGCATCATCCGACGCTCATCTCGTCTTTGTTTCAGTTGTTTTTTATGGGAATAACGTAAAACACTATATACTTCTGCTTAACATGCCATATTATAATCTTATAACCCACAAAAAACCGCTTAAAACGCAAAACAATTTGTAAAAAGTTACTCTTTTGTTATTGGAAAATTCACTATCAACAAACTATCCCAACGCAATATTGACGCAATACACAGCTGTCAAAATACACTCAAGAGTACCGATTACCCCACGCCAAGCCCGTTCCCAATTCCACTTAGTTCCCCAAAATGGACACCCAATCTAAAAATCAATTGGCGCTAGCATCGAACTCAAGAGTATGAAACGTCACAATTCCAATGTCGATCTATCGGAATTAAACTCGAGAGTAAGCACCCTGCGTAGTGCAGCAAAAAAAAGAAAAACACGGTCTGTCTTCGCCATATTATGATTTGTGACGTGACCAGGGAGACTCCTGGGCCTCAAGTCTGCTATTACAATAGTGTTAGAATGGTCTATCATTGATTTCATAATTGTTGATTTTGATAAGTTTGGTAATCTACTAATATAATGGCGTCATTATGACTTTACAATGGTCAACCACTGACACTCCATTGAAAGAAATGGCATAGAATGGTAATCTCGTACATAATGAAAAATGAATTACTGACTTAGGCGGTAATCTGCAAAAAATTTGACTGTTCCTTTGATCAGTGACCTACCATTAGAACGTCATTGTGCAGTCATTGCTTTTAATTCGCTGCGAGTATCGTATATGTTCTGTGCCATTGACGGACCAATGATCAACCATTATGAATTTAGCAGATTACGAACTTTTAGCAAAATGACAATGGTATGGTGGTGGAATCGTGTTGGAATGACGAATTTATAAAAATAGCAGACTTGGGCCCCTGGTCACGTGAAGTTTCGACCAGTTGGCGAAAAAATTCCTTGAACAAGAAATGCGCACTCGGGCCCCATGACCCGATCGTTTCGACCCCAAACGGCTCAAAACTGTTGTTACCCATAAGGTGACTAGGTACAATTACTTAATTAACATATCTTTCACAAAGTGCGTGCCTAGGGAAGCACGTTAGGTTAAACAGTGGTTACTCAAAAGAGAATTGTACACTCATTTAAATTTACTAAATGAAATCCAATTAACTGCTGAATTAGTTGACGATTATATAAACTACTTCAGGATGGGGAAAAAATGTTTCGATAACTTATTACTAATAATAACTCCATATAATAATATAACCAAACAAGTACTTGTATGAGGAAAAGTATAACACCTAAAGAAAAACTAGCAGTAGCATTACGTTATCTTGCTACTGTAAGAAATATTGAAGATTTAAAAATTTCTGCTATAATTTCTCTTGCTGCTATTAGAGAATCAATCAAGGTTACATGCCGAGCTCTTATTTATGTGCTTAAGGACTATATCAAAGTAAATAAAATATTAATATTTCTGTTTTTAAATAGGTTTATTAAGAAGAAGTACAAATTCAACACAATTAAATACATTCCATAGCTCGGGTAACGTTTCTAAAAGGATGATGAAATCTTCTTCCAATTGTGGAAGTGAAGGTGAATTCACCGGTTCGATCGGCGGCGACGAGAAATCGTCGTCCATTTTCAACAAAGACATTAAAGTATTTGATTTTCAAAGAGCGCACAGCGTGTAGGTACTACTGACGCGATCTTGCGCTTACACGTTCAGTCTTAATCACGATCAGCGGAACGCAATTTGGATTTCAGATGCATTAATCCGTCAATCTAATTCGTACATTATCAATCTGGATTGCGATCATTGATTTTGATCGCGGATCGCGATCGAGATTGACTGTGTACGGGCCGCCTAACCTACACAACTCGCTTCGCTCGCTCGGTTCGCGCTATCTAACTTAACCTAACCAACACAAGTCTGTGTGCTTTGGTTACGATCTGTCACTCATTAGGGTGAGGGGAGCTGATAATCATGGCAAAATATAAAATTCACGTAAACTCGAGAGCAACGGAATGACAAAACGAACGCCAAACAAAAGTATTTGTCAATGTAAACAAACCCCGCTTTCCGAATTGGGTCAAAAGCGATTATATCGCGAATCCGACCAACGCGCAACGTCACAATAGTACTCAATAGTCCTTATATTTTGTGTGACTAATAAATGTGACATTTGGTTGGATTCGCTTTTGACTCAATTCGGAACGCGGGAAAACTGTTTTTTTTTTGTTTTTAATTCGCTCAACGGGCAGGCTAAAGTCTTTTGACCATACCGCCTTGGGAAAAATGGTTTCTTTTTAAGCATTTCGATAAACGCAGTACCTATCGAAATCGCTACGAAATGTATAAAAATTACGTTCCTTCTTAAGCATTTATAAGATTTCCCCAAGATTTTTTAAATAATAATTAAAATATTTTGGCGCGTCTCCGGCAGCAAAAAATACATTTTATCGCTTAGTACGAACCCCCTAAACCCTCCCATATCTACACTTAACTCAGATTCAGGCGACTCGATATAAGACCCAACCCTTAGGGCCCCCTGAGCTGGGTCGTTACATGGGTACCTACTTTGACGCCCAAGACGTATTTTGTTTTTGTGTTTATTATAATTTATAATATTCTATAATTAGTTAGTAATTTTAATTTATTAGCTAGTGTAAAACAAACAGTTAGTTGTGTTAAATATTTTAAAGTTACATAAACATTTAGACAGCTCGGACAAAGAACAAGGCATTTTTATGAAATGTATACAATTTTAATATTTTTTAAACTCTTATAGGTACTGACATTAAACAGCTTTTCGAAAGGTAGGCCCCTTTCGAAAAGCTGTTTTCACTTTGCTGTTACCTTTACTTTCTTATTTTCTGCCATTGTAGGGACTTTACAGAATCAAGAATGGCATCTTAATGACCTACAAAGATAATGGGTACTTTTTTGAAGAAAGTTTTATCGCGACGTCCGCGTCGTCGATAAATTAAAGTTCACAAAGACGTCAACAGACAGATATCGGTGTCAACAGACAACGTAGAATTTATTGTTTTGCGATTTCGAATCGGCTTATCTTTTCCTTTTTTTAGATAATATCAACAAAAATAAACCGAAAAATGTAAACATGCAGAGGATTAATCGCGGATTAATCTGCATCGCCTGAAATAAATGGATTATTATTATTAATCAAGTCAATTCGGCAATACAATACAACTCTATAAATGCACAACAATGAAAAGATTAATAATAATTGAATACGAAAATCGGCAGTGTTATCGCCATAGATATAAGAAAGAGGTTTTATATTTCTATGATTATCGCTCTCGGCTACTCTTTTAGGCAACCACTAGGTACGTAATCACTGACCTCTATAATAATAGAGGTCAGTGTACGTAATGCACTTACATTTTCTTCTAACTATTCAAACAGAGGGGTGGGGGAGGGGAGTCATAAGGGGCAGCGCCAAGGTAGCCCGCGAAATTAAAATTTTATTACGTTTTTTGCAATTTGCAGGTAGGTTGAATGTTGAGTTTGCTCTATTGGACTTTGTGAACTAAACCTCATTACTTATATGTCTATGGTGATAGACTTTTGTATCTACTGTCTATTGTTCCCATAACCTATCATATGGAATGTGTCCGAACCATGAACGAAATAAATAAATAAATTCCTATTTGTAAACTAAGCATGTTAATTCCACTTCTATCTAATAGGTTATGGGCCCAGTGCACCTACGCAAATAAGGTTTTTTTATTTTGTTTAATTTTTCGAAAAAAATAATTTTCTGTAAGAAGAAAAAAAAGACAATCGACAATTTTTTTTTCTCTTTCCGTGGGCATTATAATCTAGTTTAAATTAATAAAAATGTCCAGCGAAGCACATAGTTCGACAGGAATTCCAATAGAAAAGCTGCAGGGCATGGAAAATTACAATAACTGGAAGTTTTCCATGAAGATGCTCCTGATGCACGAGGACCTACTCGAATGTATCGAGTCCACCGACGGAAGCAAAGATACCAGAAAAAATCAGCGCGTGCTTGCAAAAATTTGTCTATCTGTACATCCCAATGCTTTTTCGCTTGTGCGTAACGCAAAATCAGCTTACGAAGCATGGACAAATTTGCAAAAGGCTTACGAGGATAAGGGTCTGTGCAGACGCTTAGTTAGGATTACTGCGATTGCTTTTTGGAACTAAGCTCGAAGAGAATGCTAGTAACATGGAAGCTTACATTACGAAAATAACGGAAATTGGACAACAATTGCATGACATAGGTTCTCCACTAGACGATGACTTCATAGCAGTCATCATGTTGAGCGGACTGACATCCGATTACGACCCGCTCATCATGGCGTTGGAGAATTCCAGTGACAAGCTTGTCAGTGAAACTGTGAAAATGAAATTATTACAGGAGTTTTACAGAAGAGATGACAAGACAGATACTGCATCGGCTTTGACTACTATTAAGAAGATCAAATGTTACCGATGTAAGAAGCCAGGACACACAAAGAGGAATTGCCCTAAGAATGCTGTTTCTACGACTCCAGTGAGTAATGTCAAGGACAAGAAGAAGGTATTATTGTCAGCATTATCGGTAAATCTTAAGAATGATGTCTGGTACGTGGACTCTGGTGCAACCAACCATATGTGCAACAACAAGAGTGTTATGTTAGAGTTGAAATCAACTAAAGAACTCTCTGTGAACATTGCAAATGGTGATCAGTTATGTACTGCAGGATTAGGTAAAGTTAGAATTATGTTAGATAGCGGTTTTAGAACAATAACTAATGTTTATTTGGTTCCTCAACTGTCAACTAACCTTTTATCAGTGAGTGAGTTAACAAGAAAAGGTTATAAAGTTAATTTCAATTCTAAAACCTGTAGAATAATGGACGGGCATGAAACCATAGCTACTGCTAGTTATGTGAATGGTATTTTTCAATTAGATTCTATAGGGAATAGCAGTAGAGCTGATGTCGAAGTGCAGCCTCAATGCATGGTGTCTGACAGCAGCAGTAAATCACTATTGGACTGTGATGTGTCAGAGCAAGAGCAGAGCAGCTTGGTGTCACAGGAAGTATGGCATCGTAGGCTGGGGCACCTCAACTCTAGGAGCATGAATGTCATGAGACAAGGTATGGTTTTTGGTATTAATTATGATAGTACTCGTTTTCAATCATGTATTGCCTGTATTAAAGGAAAACTTACAAAATTACCTTTTCCAAAAGTGTCTCATAGTAGGTCTAAGGAGATTTTAGGCTTAATACATACAGATTTGTGTGCACCAATGCAAGAGAAGTCATTTGGTGGTGCTTGTTATTTTCTTACATTCATTGATGACTGTTCAAGAAAAACATTTGTTTATTTTCTGAAAACAAAAGGCGAGGTTTTTGAAAAATTCAAAATGTTTAAAAAGCTTGTTGAAAATGAGACTGATAAGAAAATAAAAACTATTCGTAGCGACAATGGTGGTGAATATATTAATAAAAAATTCCAGGAGTTTCTGCAACAGCAAGGAATCTGTCACCAAACAACTGTCCCGCATTGTAGTCAACAGAATAGTGTGGCAGAAAGAGCTAATCGTACCATCATGGACAAAGCTCGCTGTATGCTGGAAGATGCTTGTCTTGACAAACGTTTTTGGGCAGAGGCCGTAAATACTTCAGTGTATCTGAAGAACCGCTCACCTACAAAAGCTGTCATGGGCATGACACCACTGGAGAAATGGACTAATACAAAGACAAATGTAAGTCATCTTCGTACATTTGGTTGCTTGGCTTATGCTTTGACTTCAAATCACAAGAAACTTGATTCGAAGGCAAAGAAATATATATTTGTAGGTTACTGCAACAATACAAAGGGTTACAGACTCATTGATCCAGAGAACCCTGAGTATTGCATTAAAGCACATCATGTGAGGTTTTTAGAAGATCGTTTTTGGAAGAAGGATTTGTCAGATGATGATACTAATCAAGTAGTTCATGTTGTTTCACATACAGAACAGATATGTAGGGCAGACGAAAACACCGGGAATGTAAGTTCTCAGGGTGTGCCTGAACATTGTCCTTCTGATGACAGAAATAGGAACAGGGACACAGTATTTAGTATCAATGACAGTAGTGATTCATCTGAAATAGATAACTCGTCGGATGAAACCTACATTCCAGGGAGTTCAAGTGAAGACTCTACAACTACAGACTTCACTGATGCTGTAAATGAAGATCTATTTGCACAACTGGTAGCTCAACAGTATAGGGATCTTGGAGACCCGGAGACTGTTAAGGAAGCACTTAGTGGCAATGAAGCTAAAGAATGGAAGGAAGCCATGGAAGATGAGTATAAATCCTTTATTACCAATAAAGTCTGGCGCCTTGTGGATCTACCTAAAGATCACAAAGCAGTGAAATGTAAATGGATCTTTAAGAAAAAGAGGAACTTAGATGGAAGTCTCCTAAAATACAAGGCACGGCTGGTTGCCAAAGGATTTACTCAAAGGTATGGCATTGACTACAATGAAACTTTTTCACCTGTTGTCCGTTACTCTACTATCCGTTTGTTAGTAGCACTAGCTTCAGAATATGATCTGGAAATAAATCACCTAGACGTCAAAACAGCCTTTTTGAATGGTGATCTTAAAGAGCATGTGCTAATGGAACAACCAGAAGGTTTTGTGAAGAAAGGACAAGAACATAAGGTGTATAAGTTGGATAAAACCGTTTATGGATTAAAACAGGCTGCAAAGTCATGGTATGAAAAAAAATTAACGGAGTATTAATAAATAAACTCCATTTCAATAGGATGCCTTCAGAACCATGTGTTTATTATAAAGGACAAAAGAGGGAAATGGTTATAATTGCCCTTTATGTCGACGACATAATGTTATTCTCTTCATCGATATCCAAAGAAAGAGATATGGTGAAAGAAAAACTCATGTCAGAGTTTGAGATGAAGGATTTGGGACCTGCTCATCAAATATTGGGCATGAGAGTATGCAGGAATAAAGAATCGATTACTTTAGATCAGTCACATTACATTGAAACTGTTCTACGTAAATTTAATATGACTGAATGCAAACCGTCTCCAACCCCAATGGAAGCAGGATTGAAACTAAAGAAAAGAGAAGTCAGGGATACGTCTCGTTTCGACTACAGAAATCTCATAGGCTGCTTAATGTATATTTCAGTCTGTTCCAGACCAGATATCTCGCATGCAATAAGTGTTCTGAGCCAATTTAACGAATGCTTCGATGAAACACATTGGAAAGCTGCGAAAAGGGTCCTGCGATATCTCAAAGGTACAAGTCATTACTTTCTTAAGTATGTTAAGGGCGGATTGGTCATAAATGGCTACACAGATGCTGATTGGGCATCCAATGAGGTTGATCGTCGTTCATACACAGGGTATGTATTTACATTAGGTGATTCTGTTATATCTTGGGAAAGCCGTAAGCAGAGAACTGTGGCTCTCTCAAGCACTGAAGCAGAGTATATGGCTATTTCAGATGCTTGCAAAGAAGCGTTGTTTTTACGTATTTTTTTTAATGAATGCCTTCAAGTTCATTGTAAGATAAATTTGTACAATGATAATCAGTCGGCACAAAAACTATGCTCTAATTCAATGTTTCATGCTCGTACCAAGCATATAGATATTAGGCACCATTTTATAAGGGATATTGTAACTAATAAATTTATTGATATCCGTTATATGCCTACAGGTGACATGGTAGCTGACTTGCTCACTAAACCGTTAACTAAAGAGAAACATGTTAAGTTCTCTTTGTCTCTTTTATCAGTGTAATATTTAAGACTTTAGTTCAAGGGGTAGTATTGGACTTTGTGAACTAAACCTCATTACTTATATGTCTATGGTGATAGACTTTTGTATCTACTGTCTATTGTTCCCATAACCTATCATATGGAATGTGCCCGAACCATGAACGAAATAAATAAATAAATTCCTATTTGTAAACTAAGCATGTTAATTCCACTTCTATCTAATATGCTCAACATTCACATATATGGTTCGCGACTGTAACGAGTATGTATTTACAGAATTATAATAAATATAACCATCAATACAACCCTCTAAGTTGATATTGATATTTCATGAATATTTATATTATATTATAATTAAGGTAGTTTTTTTTTATGGTCTGTGTGGTGCCGGACTCAAAGAATAGCACCACCCCTTACTTCCCGTGGGTGTCGTATAAGGCGACTAAGGGTCGTACCATAGAATGGGCAGCAGCGTTCTCTATGTATTCCACCATCATACCATACTGCGATCGCCAACCAGCCTGCCAAGCGTGGCGATTATGGCAAACCCTCCCAAAATTGGGGGAGGCCTATGTCCAGCAGTGGACGTCTATCGGCTGAATCGACGACGATTATTATTTATATTATATTTTATATTATATTATCACACTAATATTCTATAGGCGAAAGTTTGTGAGTGTGTGTGTGTTTATATGTTTGTTACTTCTTCACGCTCAAACGGCTTTACCAATTTGGATAAAATTTGGTATGGAGGTAGCTGACAACCTGGATTAACATATAGGCTACTTTTTATCCCGATATTCCCACGGGATCGACATTGACGCGGGTGAAACCGCTGGGCGCAGCTAGTATTTCATATTTCATTTCATTTAATAGGGTTATATGTATAGGTAATGATTTTAATTCAAAGTCTGGTGGTCGCTCATCTCATCTTAGCGGAGATAAGATGAGCGACCAGATTTTGAATATTTTTAAATACGGCAACTGGCCTTCAGATTTTTGTCATCATCAAAATTAGCCGAAAGACGTCCACTGCTGGACATAGGCCTCCCAAGCTTCGCCACAGCGCCCGGTCCTGCTGCCCGCATACGGCAGATGCCCGCAATTTTCCCCAGACGCCAATATGTTAAAACCGACAGGCGACAATCCGAAAATCTGTCCATTTCAGAAGTTTTTTTTCAAGATTTCTACTTTTGCATAGCATCTGTCGTGGAAATATTATGACAATAATATTTTTTTTTTGACAATGTCTTAAAATATTGTCAGAGGGCTAAGTCGTCGGTCTTCCTTTTAAGGATCACGACCAGGGGCTAATTTACTGCTGGCAGACAGGCGACAATTCGAAAATCTGTCAATTTAAGACTTTTTTTTTCAAGATTTCTGCACGTGTCATGAAAATAAGTTACCTAATTATCAAACTTTTTGACAAATATGTCGCGTTGTCAGTTATATTAAATAGGCCCAAGTACTGACATCTATGAAACATAATACAGGTCAGTGGGCCCAAGCCATCGGCCCTTTCTTAGGAAGTCCACCCACAAGAAACACATCCTGCGGGCAAGTTTTACGTAGGTTGTAGGCAAAATTCATGTAATTCACCTATAAATTGAATGGAATGTCATAAATCATAACCTATTTTATTGAATATTATTATTTGTCTTAAATAAGTCCCTTATTTAATGAACCAATTAGTGTCAGGTCATGACACTGCTGTGAGTCCCCTAACAAACCATTGTTTACATTGACTATTACAATAACATGTGATATTCTAAGAAATCGGTTATCAATTGGTGTTGTAGGTTCTGATGTATGGGTGTTGACTAGGGTTAAGTCCACTTCGAACACCACAAAGTACCTAATAACGTGTGTGTACTTTTTTTTTTTACAAAAAAAAAACAACCGACTTCCAAAAAACACTACTTACAAAGTGAAAAATAACTTTAATTTCGGAAGTCGGTGTCTTTTCGGATGTGTATTTTAGTTTTTTTGCCACCGACTTCCGAAATTAAAGTTATTTTTCACTTTCATCAGTTCCACTTCACCAAATGGTGCTTTCCGAGAGCAAATGCACGAGTTACTATAAAAATACTCAAATCACTATAGATGTGCCTATAAAATTTGAGGGTTTCCCTCGATTTCCATGGGATTCCCTCATTAGATTCCAACTTGGTGACAATGGGGACCACCTCGAGATCATACCCTTTCAAACACAAAAATAATTTTTGGAATCGGTCCAGCCGTCTTCGAGTAGTCGGTGAAAATACATGAAAAAAAAAAACATGTAAAGTCGAACATATAGAAATTTTTGGAAGTCGATTAAAAAACTACGGTTGTTTCGCCGTGTGTAGGTACTGCCGTTAGTGTTGTATATGGATTAGTATGGAAGCTTGTTGATATAGACACGTTTTTTCTACGGCGCGGTTACCGTAAAGACAACGTGCACTGAAAAAATATGTTTTTACTACAATTTTATGACTTTATACATTAGAAGAAATATTTGTAAAACAGTAAAAGACAAAACAGTAACTTTGAATGAATTAACATACTAATTACTGAAAAAAACAAAAAAAAAAGGCAAACCATGCTTTAATGTAAGTAAGTAACAATGGTTTGAACAATATCACCAAATATATAAAACAGTTAATTTTGTGACCTTTTAGCTACTTAAAAGGTTAAAGTTTACTGTCATGACAGTAACATTTTGCCTTTTCGGATCAGTAAAAAATACTGTTTTGAACGTTATACTTAGACTCTTAAGGAACTGTTTAAAGCAGTTCAGATCAATGTTTTTTCATTTGTATTTACAGCTTATTTCTTTCAGAGTTATGTTTAAGTCCCATTTATTAGGGGCGACCCTATTACTCTTTATTTTCTACACCATACAAATTACAAAACGTCACGCCTGTAATCCCCGAAGGGTTAGGCAGAGGTGTGCCTATAGTACACCCGACTTCACCAGTTAAGTTTATGTCCCATTATAATAGGGGCGACCCTATTGCCGGCAATCGGGCATATTTCCAGACTCCGGGCTGCTGCTGGAAATTCATAATAATACTTTGCCCGTCTTGAGAATCGAACCCAGAACCTCGTAGTCAGCAGTGGCGCTTGCGACCACTGGACGGACAAACGAGGCAGGCGAGGTTACTCTTACATTGTCCAATAAAGTACTATCACACTAATATTATAAAGGCGAAATTTTGTGAGTGTGTGTGTGAGTGTGTGTGGGGGTGAGTGGGTGTGTGTGTGTGTGTGTTTATATGTTTGTTACTTTTCACGCTCAAACGGCTGGACCAATTTTGATAAAATTTTGTATGGAAGTAGCTGACACCCTAGATTAACATATAGGTTACTTTTTATCCCGACATTCCCACGGGATCGACACGTATGCGGGTGAAACCGCGGGGCGTAGCTAGTCATCTATATATTGAGACGATCAAATATCAATAGTTATATTTATTAGGTGTTTAAGTACTTCGGTGTGATATCCCCGTGCCTCGGAAACCCTGCATCTGATCTCTCTCCGGTCGTGCCGAATTGCCGTCCCATCGGACTATGAGAGTGAGGGAAGAGAGAATGCAGCTGTGTCTGCGCACACACTTGTGCACTATAATATCTCCCACTCCGAAGCCTTGTCTCCGTTGAGATTGGCCACCATGTCCGAAATACGGTCTGAAGTCTCAGGAGGACAATTATTACTTCTAAAAAGTGAGGGATAGAATCCGGATTGAGGTGATCCCGCAGAGAACTAAAGGTGTGTCAGATGAAGTGGCAATGGGCCGGCCATATTAGCCGTAGAACCGATGATCGTTGGGGAAGACGTGTGCTTTTTTTTTTTTGGTTGGGGAAATCATCAAATGACTCCTCCCGCTCTGGGTGGAGCAGAAGGGAGTGTCAGACTCTTACTGACTAAAACCCACCCGTGTTCCTTCCTTAGCCCTTTATGTTCCGGGCCAGCGGTAACTCTTTCGGACAATCCCGCTGGCCCGGCAGGCTTCGGCCGTAAGGGGCCCCTCCTCGATGCTGACATCTCTTTGAGGCGCGCGTGGAACACGTACGCGCCGTCCGGCACGGGCCTGGCCCTGATCGGACGGTGAGCTACCCATTACTCTCCACCCGCAGGCCCGCGCCTACGGTGGCCGGGAGTCGTCACGCGGCTCCCGACGCCGGGGGCGTCCCCCGCGGCGGCTGAGACGGGAGGCTCTCTCCCTGAACCGTCCCGCCACCTCCTTCGCTAGCATGACTGCTTCGCAGAAGGAGGTGACGAAGACGTGTGCTTGAGTAGAGACCGCGAGTCGGCAAACGTAAGGTAGGATGCCCTCAGGCTAGGTGGAGCGACGATCTGGGTAGGGTGGCTGGTAGCAGCTGGATGAGAGTGGCCGAGAATCGAGCTAAATGGCTTGCAATTGGAGAGGCCTATGTCCAGCAGTGGACTGATGTGTGCTTGAGTAGAGACCGCGAGTCGGCAAACGTAAGGTAGGATGCCCTCAGGCTAGGTGGAACGTCGATCTTGGCAGGGTGGCTGGTAGCAGCTGGATGAGAGTTGCCGAGAATCGAGCTAAATGGCGTGCAACTGGAGAGGCCTATATCCAGCAGTGGACTGCCGTAGGCTGATGATGACAAATCATCATAAAAAGTTCCTAAATCCTACGTCTTACCTACATTTATAAACGGCTCTAACTCATCATCATCATCTGCCTAGCCTTTTCCCAACTATGTTGGGGTCGCCTTCCAGTCTAACCGGATCCAGCTGAATACCAGTATTTTACATGGAGCGACTGCCTATCTGACCTCCACAACCCAGTTACTGGGTAATACGATACCCCTTGGTGAGACTGGTTGTCAGACTTTCGGGCTTTTGACTACCCGTAACGACTGTCAAAGATCCACGAATGACAGCAGGGACTAACGGCCTAACGTGCTTTCCGAGGCACGGAGGGGTCACGGTATGTAAAGATGGTCACCCATCCACAGACCAACCGCGGCAAGCGCAGCTTAACCTGATCAATCGACCTGTGCGGCTGTTATTATTTAGCCACGGGCCCCTTCGGCTAAAAATATAAAACCTATAAATAAATACATTCACAAAGGTTAATACCCGGCGGCGTACGTTCAAGTCTCTTCAAATAATAAACAATAAATATTATTACGTGACAAATCACAGCTGATAAGATTGAGTATCACCGAATTAGGTAGTTATCTTGTTTTATGTTCGGTTGATGGCAAATCGGAGTCATACAAGTATGACTCCGATTATCAACAATACATTAACATAATATACCTATATATCATTCATATAAATACTAAAGTTTTCTATTGATAGTTCACAGTCGTTTAGTATTTTGTTAAAGTAAATTTTGTGATTTTTGTCATTTTGGATTTATATTATTTCAGTAAGGTAAGTCTGCGTGTGTGTGTTTGTTTCAAAAAACTTTGCTTTAAGTGTACTATTTTTTATATATTTTAAATACAATTTTATGTAATACTATCTAATTTTTATCTAATTTTGACCAATTTTGTTTCACTTCATTTAATTTCATCAAATTTTGTCCAGTTTTATTATCTGATTTAACCTAATTTAACACAATGATTGTATGACATAAGTTGTATTAAATATTGACTAATAACTTGTATGTGTGGTGCGAACTATTAATATAAGTTGGTTATAAAAAATAAAATAAAATAAGATATACAAATTCACGGGAGAGAGGTGTTAAGATGACTGACTCTATACGTTATTTGAAACTTAAAACTATTTTACATATTTTGCTGTGAATAGCAAATAAGGTTGGTTTGTTTTGCTCACCAGCATAGGCATACGGGGGACCATACCCTTTCAAATTCCACGATCTTGTGCTGTTCTCCTCCACGATGGATGATGGGAGGATGATCTCAGTTCGACGGCAGGCGCCGCGTATTGGTTTTTGCCAATACGATCTAATCAAAACCTGTCTTTAATTGATTACAGTTCGTAGAAGTATTCCAGTAACTGTAAATACCCAAATATATAAATAGGTTTCCAAAATGTCCAAATTATGTACTAAAACTGAAACCATGGTTACAGTTTGCACGTCGCTGTCCTTTTATACAAAAGTCCAAAATTATTGAAAACTAATATCGTGCTTTATGTGTTTTTAAAAGGTTATAAAATTGGTCTTCACGGCAATTTTTTCAATAGTTAGTACTTACATTTTTCTCAACTTAGAGTGATCTTTTATGGCATTTTCATAGGGCAACAGTCTGTCTAGTCTGCACAGAGCCTAATTCGTACTTGTTTTTTGTACACTTGCCTTAACAAGTTATGACAGGGTAAAAACTAAATTAAGTTCAATATAGTTTTTACTGAAAACCACAAGCGCAAAATGTCAAACGAATTAAGAACACGAAAAGCTGAAACGCTAATAATTATTATTCCAATCGAGTTAAAAAAACAGCTTAATCCTAAGTACTTTTTTAATATTATAAGCGTGAAAGTTTGTGAGAATGGATGGATGGATGGATGGATGTTTGTTGACTCTTTCAACTTTGTTTTTGAGGGTGCTAAAGCCGATAGTGAGGTCAAAATAAAAAATCCAAATATGACGGCCACGAAAATTTTAAAATTTTTAATCATGGTGTCGGTTTCATGGTTTTCGAGGGTGCTCAAGCCTTTAAAAAATTAAAGCTTTTAAAAAAGGCAAATTGTCTGTAATTAATTTGCTTCACATAATATTAGATTCCATCCCAGCCATTTCCCAACTATATTGGGTTGGCTTCCAGACAAATTGGATGCGCTGAGTAGCAGTATTTTATATGGAGTGACTATGGGCCTAAAGAAGGTGGTTGGAAAAGACTGGATGCGGAAGGTGGAGAACAGGGTGTTAAATCGCAGCCAGGGAGAGGCCTTTGTCCAGCAGTGGCCTGCGATAAGCTGAGTTGAGACATGGAGCGACTGCCCATTTGACAAACAATCCAGTTACTGGGTAATAAGATACCCCTTAGTAACACTCCTTGTCAGACTGGCTGTCAAAGACAATGAATGACTGCCGGGACCAACAGCTGTTAATGTGCTTACCGAGGAGATTTCGTCCGATCCGCAGATTAGTCATACGTGCGTGACAGTCAAAACCGGATAAAAGTCAACAAATTCCATTGATATATTGATATCATTGTGTAACGTTACATATTGGAAAAATACCCGAAACCCGTAACTAAAGGAAACGGTTACGTTACGCATTCATGTATTTGACTCATCTTGTACTTCAAACTATTTGTATGTTTTATTTAGATATTTATAAAACCTTAACTCTATCTTTAAAGGTTGCCCCGAAGCATTTATTTCAATTAAACCAATTACAGGTACTTTTAAACAATCTAATGGTCTGTCAGTCCCAAAGATGAAGCTAGTTGCCCATTCCAAAGGGTAATAGAATTCAGACGGAGAAGAATGGACAAGAAACTCAACGGACACAAAATTTTGTCACAAAATATTGGTTACCTACCTCTTAGAAGGGCCTTTTTTTGGGTGGGAAATCATCAAATGAGGAGTCCCGATCTGGGCGGAGCGGAAGGGAGTGTCAGACTCTTACTGACTAAAACCCATCGTGTTCCTTCCTTAGCCCTTTATGTTCCGGACCACCGGTAACCCTTTCGGACAATCCCGCTGACCCGGCAGGCTTCGTCCCTAACGGGCCCCTTCATTGGCGCTGACATCTCTTTTTTGAGGCTCGCTGTAGAAGGACCTTATATGAGCCAAGTGGATGTTTCTTGTCCCTCTTCAATTTTACAAATTTTCTACTATTAGATTAGGTAGTACTGGGTACTTGTGAAAATTCCTATTACAGATACGTTATCTTTATATTGTTGATTGTGTTTTAAGGTTGCAAATTGGTACGTGGTCATAAGTGTACTTAATTCAATATTTCAATGACAATATCTTCAAAATGATATCTAAGTATTTCCTATTTAATATCGATGAAAAGAAAATAATTCTTTAAGTTTGTGCATGTTTATTCAAGATATTAAACAACCAAAAACATTTCGCAAGCACGATTTAAATAATTGGTACCTACCTACGTCACTATGTGCTAGCGACCGTTTCCGGGGGCCCATTGTTGAGTGTGCAAGTCACCCCCTGCCATTTTATCCGTGTATATATAAAACATTGATCAGGCAGGGGTCGTAGTTATTCCATAGTTCTTGGTAACCAGTCCACTTTAGCCACCCAAACCCATAGTTCAACTTTTTATTTTTCCATATCCTGCAACAGTCCTACACCAACCGGGGGTTATCCTTGGGTGCACTTGCATAGCGCATACAGGGCTAATCGTCGGTTGGTGCCGCATTTCATTAAAATTTCCTAAGCGGCCTCTGCGAGTTGGCTTCGGCCCCTCGTACGCCTTCCAAAGGACCGGGACCAAATGGTTCCGAGACAAAAGAAAAAAAAAAAAAAGGGAAGACGATGCACCTTAAATAAAATTACTATAAGTAAGTACCTACCACAATAGTTAAAAAATTTTAAAATGAAACCATTAATTATCTAATAGATACATGGTGCTCACTTATTTACAAACATGGTAAAAGTAAAAAAAAAATACAAGTAATAAGTCAGGGTGTGAGTTAAAGTAATTACAGAATGTAAATCAATGTAAAAGAAAGAATACATTTTACAATTAAATTAGCAACCAGTTTGATTTGTCTAGACTCTAGATTGTCCTATGGAGCAGGACCAGCATGTTTCCGAGCGTTCTTATCTTGGATATAATCTTCTAATTTATAGTATGCTTGTTTACAAAGTGTACGTTTAATGTGAGTTTTAAAATTCCTTTCATTTAATTGCAATACTTAGAAGTATCACAAGGTATTTTATTGTAACATTTAACACAGCCTACTCCATAAAAGACCAAAAACCTATATCAGGCACCAATCTCTCACAAAGGTGGAATACAGCTGAGACATTTTTTTGTACCATTAGCTTTAAGTCAGCTTTGTGAAGAGAGAATAAATGATAAATAATAATAATAATAAAGACGTATCATGTACTTTGGCTAATCTGAAAAATGGTTGATGTATTTTATCTTTATTTCTAGTATTAAAATTATGTCTATCGCTTATTTTATTAAAAAGATGTTGATTTTTTCTTACATACTTACATAATATATTCATAAATGAATTGGCAAGGTACCGTCATGTCATGATATGAATCCTTTTAAAAAGTTCCCTGAGAGATTCGCGGCGACGTAGATTATAAATGGCTCTGACAGCTCACTTTTGTAAAATAAACATGGATTCAATGTCATCAGCTCGACCCAATAGCCACATGGGCACCTAAGAAACGTCAGAAGCCTACGAGAATTACACTTACGATTTGTACGTCGTTGGTTCTAACCCTGACAGAAACTTTGTGTCAATTATTTCATTACCACTGCCCTCAATACGGTGAAGGAAAACATCGTGAGGAAACCGGCATGTCCTAGAACCAAAAATTCGAAGACACGTGATATCTTACAACCCGCACTGGGCACGCGTGGTGGATTACGGCTCACTCCCTCTCACAGAGAGGTGGCCTGTGTCCCAACAGTGGGATGGCCGCCCATTGTATGTTTTATATTAATCTAGTGTACAATAAAGTATATATAAATAGATAAATAATAATGCTTTTATTTGTTAGTAGTGTTAGTGAAAACGGGTCATAAGAGTGTTATGATTTTGCGCAGAGGTCCTAAATTCCATCTGGCATTTCCGTTACCTACTTGAACATTATCTACTCAAATAAAGGCCACGTTTAATGCAACGTGATGATACTTTAATCATTAATTTAATAGCACGTGCCGCGCCACGACTAGAAAAGCACTTGTCATAAGTATTCAGACACGGCCGATTCACTTCTTTTTTGTGCATCAGGGTTACGCGGAAGGCGGCTAAGACCAGAGATAATGTAATAACGGCCTCTTTGTAAAATAGTTTTGCTAGAATTTCCTACAAAAGAAGGTTACAATCTTTTTCTTTGCTTGAAAGTTTTTTTGGCTTGATTTTTCAGTAATTTCCGGGAAATAATAATTAAAAGTAGGTAACGTAGCTTTATTTAAACCACCGTTATTGTAATATTATTAGATCTAAGTTAAAACCCATCTATGTATTCGACTGAAAGACTTGTTGTCTATGGTCATGAATAAAAATTATAAAAAAAACCACCGTTAATAAATTGTCATTATAAAGATGTTTAACCTGAGTTTCAATGATTTCGTACTACCCATATGTATGTCCATTGTAGGTACCTATAGCAGAAGTCCTTAGTAGTTATAAATAATAATTTTAGTTCGGGGATTTTGTGAGTTTTTGTGCCTATATAAACTTGAACTTACAATCTTCGCTTCATTGACTGTTTGAATCCCCACCGATATCAAAGTTTTGCGCGCGAATCCGAGTACAACTTGTGAGGACTAAGTATAGAGTTCTTATTCGGAAAACCTGATTCTAAAAAAAAAGCTATTGATTTATTTTAGTCTGTTACGGATTAGGTAGTAGTAATTTGAATTAAGAAGGTTAACTGCGACCGGCCGCTACGTCACGGTACATTTTTTTTTAGATAATTTACATAAAACTTATCACACTATATTATAAGGGCGAAAGTTTGTGAGTGTGTGTGTGTGTTTATATGTTTGTAACTTCATCACGCTCAAACGGCTGGACCAATTTTGATAAAATTTTGTATGGAGGTAGCTGACACCCTGGAACATATAGGCTACCTACTTATTATCCCGATATTCCCACGGGACGGGTGAAACCGCGGGGCGCAGCTAGTACCAAATAACTTTAACGTAGTGCAATTAATAATGTTGTTTTCATCATTGCGCCTTTATTTTTGTTGTATTTTAGATGTTAGTTACTAATCTATTTTTTTTCTTCTAGAAACCATGGCCAGTTTAGTCTACATTGTCTTCGCCTGCTTGCTTGCTAGTGTCGCGGCTCTCCCATCATCCCGAAAAATTCAGAGTTCTTATGGTAAGTTTGCACCTGTACCTTTGTAAAACCGCTACCTTTTAAAATGACAACCAGCATCTCTTATTATACTTGTCAGCATAATCAGCCTGTTTCCACTGCTGGGACACAGCCTCTGTGAGAGGGACTGGGCCGTAATCCACCACGCGGGCCCAGTGCGGATTGGTGGATAGACCTATCTATACAGGGTTACTTTTCAAAGACCATCGTAATTTTTACATGGTGTTCTACCCATGAATATAAACAACTTTCACATTTTTGAAATCACGAAAAAAAAATCAGCTGTTTCATACAAAACTTCAATACCTACTAGACCAAAATGTATGAAACAGCTGATTTTGATTTCACAGTTGGTCCCATAGTGAAAGTTGTTTATATTCATGGTTAGAACACCATGTAAAAATTTGGATGGTCTTTGAAAAGTAACCCTGTATAACAGTTTCATTATATCGTTAAATTGATCAAGCTGTCAAGATTACCCATCCTTCTTTGCCAAAAGCCTGATCAAATCTTAGATCAGATTTTCGGCCGGATCAAATTTGAAGGCCCGTTTAACCGGTGTTTGGCTTAATGTTCATTGTTGACTCAAGCGAGTGAACATAGAAAGAAAATAATTATGTTTATCTCTTTAATTATATTATTTTTAAAGTAAATCTGATTGTTAGCACAAACAATAAGTTGACACAGTCCGCAGTTGTATAATACCTATTTTTAATTACCTCACAGCTGAACACTGTCTTTTAAGATACAGGTTATCCTAGTTTAAGGGGGGCTCACAAAATCTTTATACAGACTTCTGCAGCGTAGTTAGGATCATGTTACTCTGTGTATACTAAAGTTATTCAATTCAATTTAATTCCTTTATTTCGATCAACAGTTGGATCATACAATACATTAACATTAGGTAGGTACATTATATAAAAATAAAATATAGAAAAACAAACAAAAAAACTGGCCAAGTGCGAGTCGGACTCGCACACGAAGGGTTCCGTACCACAAGGCAAAAACGCCGAAAAAAACATGTTTGTTGTATGGGAGCCCCCCTTAAATATTTATTTTATTTTAATTTTTTTATTTATTATTAAAGTTAAAATACAACTGAGTATTTTGTGAATATTTCAAGTGCCTACCTTTTGCCATTTTTGATATCGAGCAAAAAAGGGCAAAAAAATCACGTTTGTTGTATGGGAGCCCCCCTTAAATATTTATTTTATTTTGTTTATAGTATTTGTTGTTATAGCGGCAACAGAAATACATCATCTGTGAAAATTTCAAATGTTTAGCTATCGCGGTTCTTGAGAGCCTGGTGACAGACAGACAGACGGACAGACAGCGAACTTAGTAATAGGGTTCCGTTTTGTACCCTTTGGGTACGGAACCCTAAAAAAGACAAAACACAACACACAACTTCATTATTACTTACAAATTGAATTGGCAAAGTCAACAAATTTTAACAAAAAATTTAGTAATAAGCATAAATGTTACATAATTTAAAAATAATAACTCTTATAAAAGTTGTTTAATAATTATCATTTATTCAGCATTTTAATATTGTACAACAGAAAAGAGTTAGAGAGAGTTAGAGTTATGTTTCATAGTGACAATAAACTATTATTATTATTATTTGTGGCAGAAATAACATAGAAAGAAAAAATAAAATACCAGGAGGGGAAAATATGCGTCACAACCTAAAAAATGTACGCAAACTCTATTACAATATTCGCTCACTATGGTGAACTCTTGAGCAGGCACTCATTGAATTCTTCAAGAGGTAGACTTGTGAAAGCGATCACGTAGCTTCTTTCGCGCACTCATTCTCGCTTCCGCTGTCAAAGTGAAAACAGTTGACTGCGTAATTTTGTCATTGATTTTATAATGGAGTGCACTAAAGTCAGAGTGAAGTTCCAACAAACTGGAGGTGAACATAGTGTTCGTGTCTTACTGATTGTACGTCGCTGTGGGCTTAACAAAAGTTAAGCGTGATCAGTGACAATAAAGGAAAGTGCAGCACAGTATGCGCACTCTTAAGGCCCAAACGCACAGCACGGCAGATAAAAGTACCCTTAAAAGTGCATAACCTTTTTGTTGCTCGACTGTACATAACCTAAAAATCTATTTTGCAACAGATTACCCATTCAACTTCGTGGCTCGAGAAACGTGGGGCGCGCGTCCCCCGACCGGAGTCACAAACCTGACCCTGCCAGTGCCCTACGTCATCGTGCACCACAGTTACATACCCCCGGACTGCGAGACCAAGGACGCTTGCAATAAGAACATGAGGTTCATGCAGGACTTGCACCAGATCGACAACGGGTGGCAGGATATCGGATATAAGTGAGTTGAAATGCAGTCCTAAAGCCTTTAAATTCCTTTATAGGCGTGATCGAGGTCAAGAGCGGGCTCATTTAGTAAAAAAAAAAAATTAAACCCACGAAGGACGGTCATGTCGTCGACCTAATTCTTATAAAGCGTATGTCAAAATTTGGACCACCAACGGTTTTTACCCGACTGCGCGACGCAAAGGAGTGGTAATGTGTTCATCAGCCTATGTATGTATGTATGTATATATGTATGTATGTTTGTATGTTCCTTTGAAGCACTATACAGATCAAACGCCTGGGCCGATTTTTATGATTCACACGTTAATCGATTCCTCTTAGTCCGGCGAGTGTCACTAAAGACATGACGTTAGTGAAAATTCAATATGGCGACTACTGGACGCCATATTTTTTTTTTTTTTTTTTTTTTTTCAAAACCTATCGAGTGGGGTATCAAAATAAAGGGTTTTAAAAGGTGATTACAAAAATATATACAACATACATACTTAAAAGCAATTCGAATTGACAAATTGTAAAAAACACCTACCAAGAACTAAATCGTCTGCGAAATCTTTCACATTAATTTGTAAACTAAAAAGCTGGAAATAAAAAAAGTTATTTAAAAAAAACAATAAACCCGACTGCGGTAAAAAACTTAAGTAAAAAGAAACTGAAAAGCTAAAAACAAGCCCATTTTAAATTAAATAAAAGTTTTAATTAAATAAAAGTTGGAAGTTGCTTCCAACTTTTATTTAATTTAAAATGGGATGCGGTTTAGGTAGAGTGATAAAAACTTCATCTATCTCGTTTTTTACTTTTCAATATCTGTATGGGAAAAAAATAGATAGGACGTTTGAAACAATACATATTATGTTATCTTCATAGCAGGTGTGCCTATGGTGTAGTCCACTTCCCGTGCGGTTCCGTATCCGCTTTGTGTACCTAAGTTTAGCATTTTCTATGGGTATTCACACGCCCAATATCCCGAATGAAATTCAGTAAGTAGCACTGAATATAGGCGGTTTCTAAATTTAACGCAACACTAATAACCATAGATATCCGACAAATAACCTTTGTCACTTTGGCAATCCTTTAACGTGTTATTGACCATAAGCTGACTATGTTTCCTTATAGTCATATCAGGTGGTATGTCAGGGACCGTATTCTCTATGACGCAATGAACGAAACCGCGCGAAATGAACGCAAGATTGGCGGGATTCGCTTAGGAATTGACATGGTTTCGAAGTAAGGAATCATTGAGTGGTCATAGTGAATTAGGGGCCAGATAGACCATACCATTACCACCATACCATTCCATACCATTACCGACCATTTCCATACCATACCACCATACCATTACCATATTATTATTGGCCATTATTATTATTGGCTTGGTCGTAGTCGGATACCATCTATCCGACTACGACAGAGCCAAAGAAGGGTAAATTATCTTTATCACTGTATAATGTTTCTTTTAGCGAGAAGACGCTGAAATCCGAAAAAAAAAACAAGTTGTAATATCAGACCATTAACGGTATATGTAGATGGCAAGTAATAAGATGTTATCATCGATAGTTTAAAAGCCGATTGACGTTAAACATATCGAAGCAATGCCAGATGAAATCGCATACACAAAATTCCATTCTGGGGCATACAGAGCTGCAATACTCAAACAGACGATTTTCATTAAACACGAGTTCATAAAACAACTATGGACTACATACTGCTGGTACACAGGACTCCTCTTTGAGACATCCCTGTCACCTGCACTGTTTTCCAGCAGTGTGGGCGTCATAGGCTGATATGTTATGCATGCATGCTTACAATAAACATGCAAGACGTTCTTAAGACCACTCGGCTGATAAGCGGACCATGTAGATGGCAACTGATAAGATGTTATCATCAATACTATGAAAGCCGATAGACATATGACAGTAAACAGGATGCATATCGAATCAGTGCCAGTAATAAGAGCCGTGTACCTGTGCACTAATTATATCTTACTACCGACCGCAGATCTTGCCAAATAATGAGTAAGGCGAAGACTATGTAAGTGCACCTGCACACATGTTACACGTAACATAATGTTTATAGATTTGTTTTAGCAGAAATTATAGTGTTTACACCTATTATAGCAGTCGACAATACTCTATGCAGTAAAATATCACCATTCTCTTGTTTTAATCATAATGTCGCTCCTGTAATTTCTGAAGGGTTAGGGAATTTCCCAATTTATGTGAATTATATTATTTAATGTAGTAAAATAATGTAGTCGAAAACCCACCATCATTTCTTGTTTGCAATAAAAGGCTTACAGTTAATTTCCATAGCCATTTTTAGCACAATTCTGTCAGACCTGGTCTCAACAACCAGTTTAGCAACTTTTCCTTATGTCCAATTTTCAGAAGTGCATCTACCACTGTTTGTCTCTGCATCACCAAAAAGTTGACTGGTAAAAATGCATACGGCATTAATTCCGACATATGTATGTGTGCTTGAAAAAAAAAATCCCGAACAATATAGAAAAATTTATAATACTGTAGATGCCAGCATCAAGTTTGTCAAATTTATTTAATAGATTTTCAACATTATCGCTAAAGCATGAGATTCAAAGTTGATTGGGAAAAATTGACAGTTTCGGGTAGCTTGATGTGCTGGCGTCTGTACATTACGATACGTGTGACAGGTACCTATGTAGTTTATTATTGCATTTATAGATTACTTAAGTCAGACGTATCGTATGCTATTTTATGGTAAGTGTGACCTAAACAAAAAAAAACTGGCCAAGTGCGAGTCGGACTCGCACACGAAGGGTTCCGTACCACAAGGCAAAAACGCCGAAAAAAACATGTTTGTTGTATGGTGGCCCCCCTTAAATATCTATTTTATTTTAATTTTATTATTTATTATTAAAGTTAAAATACAACTGAGTATTTTGTGAATATTTCAAGTGCCTACCTGTTGCCATTTTTGATATCGAGCAAAAAAGAGCAAAAAAATCGCGTTTGTTGTATGGGAGCCCCCCTTAAATATATATTTTATTTTGTTTTTAGTATTTGTTGTTATAGCGGCAACAGACATACATCATCTGTGAAAATTTCAACTGTCTAGCTATCGCGGTTCTTGAGATACAACCTGGTGACAGACAGACAGACAGACAGACAGACGGACAGACGGACAGACAGCGAAGTCTTAGTAATAGGGTCCCGTTTTTACCCTTTGCGTACGGAACCCTAAAAAATGGACAACTTAAGGAAAACCGATAATAGATGATAGTTTTCTTAGTAATAGCAGCAATATGTTGCAAATAATGGAGGGACAAGTGGCTAAGTAATTACAGCCGCACGGGTCGATCGATCAGGTTAAGCTACGCTTGCAGAGGTCGGTCCGTGGATGGGTGATCATCTTTACATAACCCGACGTGCCTCGGAAAGCACGTCAAGCTGTTGGTCCCGGCTGTCATTTGATAGTCGTTATTGGTCGTCAGTAGCCTGAAAGTCTGACAACCAGTCTTACCAAGGGGTATTGTATTACCCAGTATCTGGGTTGTGGAGGCCTGACAGGCAGTCGCTCCATGTAAAACACTGGATTTCAGCTGCATCCGGTTAGACTGGAAGCCGACCTCAACATAGTTGGGAAAAGGCTAGGCAGATGATGATGAGTTTGCAAAATAATAATACGGATATACATATAATCAGTGTTCTTATCGCCAGTATTTAGATGATACCATAGATATAAGACTATGGATGATATCGTACTAATAGACTATTACCTATTAAAGTCAATTGATAGAACCTACTTCAAACGTTACGATTGGAGAGTGACATGTTTTTCACCGCATGTGCTGTGCGCGTGAGTTTAAGAGCACGATCGCGATAGTTTGAATAAGAGGCACTTCAGTATTTTACTTACTTTAATCACGTTATTTGGATGTTAATGGTTATTTTACTATAGAAGTACTTAACAGCTAGTGTTTTATACAATCAAGGAAGAATAACAGTACCTACGTAGTTTTATTTTATACATAGCTTATTAAACTCAAAGACGACTTCGTATATAAAAAAAAAACCTTTATTTCATACTTCTATTCAAGTTTAACATAAAATTCAGGTATATAATATTATAGATATTTATGGTTACCTAGATGTAAAGATGAAGTTAACTTTTATTAGTAGCAGTCGCCTCAGCAGCCCTCACGGTAGGCCTCACCTTAACCTTTCCACACAACTCTTTCCCGCGCCTTTCGCATCCTTAGGGGTCCACATCTTTCTTTGAAGATGTCTCTCCACCTTTTATAGCTTTTTTCGACCTCTTCTAGTTTTTTTAAAATATGATTGACGTGTAAAAGTGTTTGTACAAACCTACTTACAGAAATAAAATCATTTACCAAATAATTATTCTTCAGGTTATTAAAAAATCTCCAGGGTCAAATTAACTTAGCTGGCGAAACTTCATAGACGTGATTGGGAGAGATATGTGTCTTATGACGATAAAAAAAGGTTTTCTAAAAGTTTTAATACACAAGTTAAAAAAAAAATACAGTGGCGCTCCGGGAGTGCCGACAGAAGTGAAAACAAAACACAAACAGAATACTTTGCCATCACTCACTGACATATCGGATATTTTACATTAAAACCGAGTACATCCCGAGGAACACATCCTAAGCGGGTATTTGTTGAATCGTCTTTTTTATTTATTTGAATAACATGGGAGACTTACAGCTAAAACAAACAGATCAAGGACAGTACATTAGTCTGAAAGCCAATTATGGGTCAGGTCGTCTTATAAACAAAACACGCGCGGTGTCGCTTACGGTAACAGTGGCGCGAGTTCAATGGTTTTTTCCCATCTCAAAAAATGCCCAACGCAAAGAAGTTTTCACTTCAAAAATTGCTGAATGGGCCTGCTCTTGACCTCGATCACGGCTGATAGAAAGCGATGGATGAGGTCTATGATCGAACGAGCGTACCCAGAAGATGCCTGTTCACTCTTGCTTGGAAGGCAGACGGTTAAATGTGGAAGGTCAAATTCAAAGCATTTATTTCAAATAGGTATCTACTTAAAAGGCACTTTTGAACGTCAAAAATTACAACAAAAATAGAATTGATTCTAGTCGCCCATTCCAAAAGTAGTTTTCGTATGGAGAAGAATGGGTAAGAAACTCCACCGTTACTCTTTTAAAATGTTTTACATTAGTTTGCATACATTAATTAGCTATATACTTAATAATATTAAGTGAAGACGGTGCACCTAAAATAAAATGACTATACCACAATAGGTAAAAGAATTAAAAATAAAACCATGACATATAAATTAATTATCTGAATACATGGTGCTCAAATATTTACAAACATGGAAAAAGTAAACGATTTTCATTTAAATTAAAAAATATATTAAAAAAGGGAAACAGACGCTGGCAGAGAACTTGTATAAGTTACTATAGCGGTGGCTTTTGACCACGTAATCTGTTGGAGTTACTTTGAATTTGACTTTGTGTAGTTGAATCAATGGTATAGCCAGTAACGGCCTTAGGGCGGTGCGACGGCACCGGGCGCCGTTATGGAGGGGCGCTGAAATCAACCGAAATGCGACCACCAGGCGCCAGTCAACGAATAGTTACTGATGGTAACTATTCGATGACCTATGATAGTAACTATTCGGATATCTATGGTAACTACTATAAAGCGCGGACGCGGAGTCATTTTGGGCGCGCAAATGGAGCGGACGGCACGGAAAGGTCCATATTGGAAAAAGCTTGTGCTGATTTGCAAATCAGTTTGACAGTGGCGCCACATTAAGATTTAGCACCACCTAATAGTAGATTATGCACCGAGGGGCTAAAGTTGTGTCTTATGTCACGGGCGTCATATTGAATCTCGAGCGCAATGAAGGATTCGGGACTTAACTCCCGAGCGCAGCGAGGGAGTTACGAGTTTAACTCAAGTTAGGAGGAGTTAATACAAGAATCCTGAATGCAGCGAGGGATTCAAGCTAGCCCAAGGCAAAGACACCTTTAGCCCAGAGGAGGATACTCTACTTTTTACACCTACTGTAAGAAAATAATAGCCATAGTAAGAAAATTCGCGGCTTTATTGCGTCTACCAATAAGTAGCCAAGACACGATCCATTCGATTATCAAAAAAAAAGTCTCTTCTACGGTTTTGTCGTGTGTGTCTATTGATATCACTCTCATGGAAGTGGCGTTTGTGTAAACTAAGCTTTATACAGGGCTGGTAGAATGGTTTTGGATGATTGGCTGTATGCATTTTGAATTTAGAACGTCATTGGAGACGCTCGTGAAAATAGAGTATTTTTGATAAAATGTGATAAATCGACTGTAGTATAGATAGGTTTTATTGTTTATTTATTTATTCACAAAATCCACAGCAATCTTAGCGCAGTTTACTTAAAATAATTTAACTAATGTTACAGCCAATTACTATTACGGTATTACGGCGCGGTACGGTATTTGTTATTATTAATGCTAGTTTTAATGTAATTCCATTCCTTTTAAAAAATGGTTCGTAGTTATCTAATTATTCTTACAATATTATGTCTTCGAAAACATGGCAACGATATGAAGAAGCAGTCGTTATGATTTTGTAGGAAATCGAGAATATCATTCACGCGTAGTAAGGGTTTCGAGAATAGCTTCCTCTTTCTGGCACCAAAGGGTGTTTGTTAGTACTATATTGCCAATACTGTGTGGTGCCGGACTTAAAGAATACCACCACCCCTTACTTCCCGTGGGTGTCGTAAAAGGCGACTAAGGATCGTACCGGAGAATGGGCAGCAGCGTTCTCTATGTATTCCACCATCATACCATACTGCGATCGCCAACCCGCCTGCCAAGCGTGGCGATTATGGCAAACCCTCCCAAAATTGGGGGAGGCCTTTGTCCAGCAGTGGACGTCTATCGGCTGAAACGACGACGACGACGATACTGCCAATTTAGCTGAGCATGTGAGATTCCAAATTCAAATCACATTATTGACCAGCGGGTCATAATGAAATCCAGTACAACATTATTGACCGGCTGTGCCCCCGGCCACTAATGACTCACTTTAGGTTTAGGTTGCTTGACATATAATTTGACATTTTCGAGCAGGTGGTGTGAAAAAAAATTTCTAGGGCCGCCACTTTTAATAAAAAAAACTTAAGAGCATTGACCAACTACTTAAACATTCAGTTTCCATGACTGTACATTGCGTTATACTTAGGAACTTATGTTTTCTTTTCTTTACAGTTTCGCAGTAGGTGGGGAAGGCTCTGTATACGAGGGCCGCGGTTGGGACGCCGTCGGCGCACACGCAGTGACATATAACGTGAAGAGTATCGGCATTTGCATGATTGGTGACTTCGTTGGTAAGTCTCTTTCGTCCGTCTCAAATTTGTGAAGTAAAAAAATAAAACTGAAAAAAAATACTGTATCAACTTAAACGGTCCGTATATTCAAATCAGAACCGTCTTTGACAGTTAGTATGAAATGTGTCAATTTGATTAACAATTAATTTTCCTGGCTGTACTAAACCCGTTGCGTATTGATATGACACTTTAAAAGAAACTGTCAAACAAGTATGATTGACAGAAATTATGATCCTAAA
Source organism: Mesoligia furuncula (assembly GCA_916614155.1). Classification (NCBI taxonomy): domain Eukaryota; kingdom Metazoa; phylum Arthropoda; class Insecta; order Lepidoptera; family Noctuidae; genus Mesoligia; species Mesoligia furuncula. The sequence continues at coordinate 12,671,811 of OU744810.1, forward strand.
AATGCTATATTAATTCAAAGAGCCTTTCCGAATTTTTAAGAACGTTCGCATTCTAATTTCAGTCTCAATCTATCAAAAATATCTGTTGTTTTCATCCATTTTTGTCAAAAATATGACATTGCGAGATGCGTTTCTGTCAACATGCGTTTTCTGGCGAAATGCGTATTTGACCACTTGCGTTTCTGACGACATGCTAGTAATCCCCTGAGATGAGATTTTTAACGTTTTTAATTTTAATTTAAGTACCGTGGTACTTAGCCATCAGGTAAGTATAGGTAATCTTCTTTATTGCGCAGATAAATTTTTATCATAACAACTCATCAGGGGGAACTCCATGCATAATTTATGAAATATAATAAAACAAAGAATAAAGCCCCGATAAATCGGCACATGGCTACCAAGAGACAGGTGAAATTGTAGGTAATAAAATCAAAAATTAAATTATTATTAATAGTTATCAAGGAAACCCCCGGAAATAAGTCCCTGTGCGAAAAATGACACTTAGCGTTTTAAGCCATGTATACGATGCAAGTTTCTTACCTGTGACATATAAAATTTAAACAGTGCATTTTTTATTGTTGTTTCAAACTCAACTCAAAGCATTTATTTCAAACTAGCTTCCGCCCGCGGCTTCGCCCGCGAGGTGTGTTGATAAAAATTATCCTATGTCCTTCCCCGGGATGCAATCTATCTCTCTGCCAAATTTTATCGAAATCCGTTCAGTGGTTTAGGCGTGAAAAGGTAACATACAGACAGACAGCCAGACAGAGTTACTTCCGAATTTATAATATTAGTATGGATAAACCATAACTATAATAATAATAAGTTCTATGATAATTGGGTTGTGGAGGTCAGATAGGCAGTCGCTCCATGTAAAATACTGGTATTCAGCTGCATCCGGTAAGACTGGAAGCCGACCCCAACATAGTTGGGAAAAGGCTAGGCAGATGATGATGGGTATGGATAAACCAATTACAGACACTTTTGAATTGCAAAGGGGTCGGTCAGTCAGAAAGCTTCAACTTATGATATGGCACAGGCAAATAAATCACACTGAGTAAATCAGCACCCTGATTGCTAACACACCATCAATCATAATCTTAACCATTTTGAAGGATATTGCTAATCCATTGCGTTATATCGCATCGTTAGTCTTCGACATTTATGAATCATAAAAAATAATCTATACATAGGTACAGTCAAGTCTTTTACATCTTCGTCAGTTTTCAAATTCTTTCCTTCATCAAGTCAGTATCTACACATGAAACTATTTGAAGCTATGACATTGAGCAGCACCCTAATTGTGCGCAATTAGGGTGCTGCGTAACACACACCAATCACAATCTGAATCATTTTGAAGGATATTGCTTATCCATTGCGTCATATGTTCGAAAAATTTGTCAACAACGTTAATAACGCAAAGAATGTTGTTGAACTGTCATAATGACAGCTATTACTACTGATAGTAAGGCTAATTTAAAACGTTCAAAATCTAGTCTCAGTCTCATCTCTGCGACAAACAAATGTCAAAATGTAGGGAAATTTAAGGTAATTTTGACAGATTGAGATCAGACTGTGAACGCTCTTAAAATTACGAGAATTGCCCCTCTGGTGTTACGCTATTACCTCGCAGGCTTCAGACACAGATTCTCACATATGTGCGAGCATAGAAATGTAAAAAACTTCTTTCATATATCTATAGATGCGACAGACACGACGACGCTCTACAGAATCAAACTATTCTTACTATTTTGCCCACATTAACCTTTTGACCGCCACACGTTAAAAAATCAAAAACGTGCCCTCGGCGTGAAAATTTTTTTTTTTTTTTTTAACTGTCATGTAGTCGAACCGTGGCGTGCTGGTCACATTTTGGTTTGTCATCTATACATGGCTGTGGCGGTCAAAAGGTTAATTAATGGCTGAGTGCCGAGTAAGGTTGTTTAATATCTCCAAAAACTAAACTCTCTCTCTCTCTATTTTCTTCCAGAAAACCTCCCCCCAGAAACTCAAATTAAGTCCCTCAAGGATCTGATAGTTGCTGGAGTGGAACTAGGCTACATCAGTCCAGACTACAAGCTGATTGGCCATAGCCAGGTTTCCATGACCGAATGTCCCGGCCAAGCGCTCTTCAATGAAATCTCCACCTGGGAACATTTCACACCTTCATAAAGATTAAGGACTAAAACCCGCTTGCATCACACATCACTAAAGTTACGGTTTCATACCTAGAAGAGCGGTGGCCGCGATATAACGGTCGCAACGACGGCTATCATGAAAAGAATGGCACCGGGGTTTGACTTTACGGTGTCAAAGAACACTCCTTGGAAAACAGAACAACTTACTTTCATAACGCCAACTTAACCCTTTCGGAAACCTAACTTGAAGAAACAGTGATGATTCAAATGTATTTAGTGATGTGGTGCAACCGGCCTAACCTGTGATCCGGGAATACTTCTGTATAGTCGACCTCGTAAATGATGCCAATTTCGACAACAATTCCCAGTAAATTGAACCTTCATTAAGATCGAATATATCTAACTATCACATAGTCAAATAGACCTTGTGGTTTTATAACGTGCAAATGATATTCAATCATAGGGTAGTAAATGAATAACGAGGTCGGATGTACCGATAAATTATGTTAGAGGACCACCGACCGATTTGTAAATATTAATGTCGGGCCAACGCGTACTGTTGTTGTTATATTTTGTTTTATTTTTATTATTTACTAAACTTAAACAATTTCTCATCATCATCTGCCTTTTTCCAACCATGTTAGAGTTGGCTTCCAGTCTAACTGGATGCAGCTGAAAGAGCGACTGCCTATCTCAGATATGAAGATCTCTATCAGAAATGAATCTATCAGGAGAACCAAGGTAACCGACATCGCCCAAAGAATTGCCAAACTTAAGTGGCAGTGGGCAGGGCACATTGCTCACAGAACAGACGGCCGATGGGGCCGAAAGGTTCTGGAGTTATGACCGTGTACCGTAGGACGTAGCGTTGAAAGGCGTCCCACAAGGTGAAGACCGCAGCAATCAGCGCTGTATGCGGGAAGCATAGAATCTTGAAGTTCGTGTTGTGACGCGACTCCAACTTCTCGACCCTCAAAGTCCAGTTGGTCTTCACACGCATGGACGCATGTACTCCACGATCTCCTCAACCTTCGTGGAGTGGTGTAGCTGGACACGTACAGCTGCGTCGTCGGGATTGCTGGACGCAGTAGCATGTTGGGTCCTGCCAGCGCACATGAAATGGAATACTTTTCAATCAATCGATCCAGTTTCCAAAGAATCTTGTAATATTTTAGCTTTGCCTGTAATTTTAAATAATAACCGCGATACACAATCGCAGATATATAATAGCTTTTTTGACAGTTAAACAAGGTTTTCGAGAAGACCGGTTACTACGCAAAAAGTCTTTGAAATTAATGTGACACACAATTTGGGTGTTTGTCGCATTGCGGAAGCATAATTATATAATATATGGTATTATATAATATGTGGTAATACCTAAGGAATAATGGAAGTGTAAACAAAATTATATCATTATTGAGTCATCATACATATCTGAGGGCACGGTTGTGTCCCCGCCAAGACGAGTCAAGAGACGGACAAGGGCACTACCTACCTTTTCTCGAAGCCCTTCGTCGTTTTTTGAACCCTCATAACTTGGGTTTGGATTATACTAGATAAATAAATGTCAATAGTGGTCTTATTAAACAAATAAAGTTACAATTGCATAGTTCTTATACTTTACATTTTGTTGATATCTGAAAACCCCGATTTCGTACTTCTTTCGATTTTGTGCTTACTGGTACTTCCTGAAGAGGACTTCAGGAAGTACCCTAAGAGTTTTGATAATCTTCAGTGAGTCAGTGACGAAATCGGGGATATTTTTTTAGCAAGTATTAGTACACAAAACAAATCTAAAACTTGTAAAAAAAAGGATTGTCATAAGCAACTTACAAAAAGAAGTGAAATCTCACCAAAAATATTTTCATGTAAAATGTTGCCAAGACGAGACCATATGGCTCGCACTGTCAAAAAGTTATCAGATCTCATGTAGAGCCAAGCTTCAAACTTTACACGCCCAAATTCTACAAACCCTAACTTCACAAACTCTACACCTTAGTCAAAATATGTGGCTTGGGCCGTTTCGCTACCATCACATGGTGAAAAAATTATTCACTGCTCTTCCGTTTCCGTTTTTCTTGTAGTAAGGAAGGAAACGTGTTTATTTGAAATAAGTGCTTTGAGTTTGAGTTTTTTGAGTTTGACCTTTCTGAAACATGCGGTATAAGATAGTGTTAACGATATAATAAAAATCGTGATTTATCGATTCATCATAGATAGGTAGGTATAGTATACTTGGAAAACACACTCGTAATAAGATTAGTGTTTGTTTTGTTTTTACTGTTTTCCACAATTTTACTCATGAATGGACATTATCCATTGAGTGAAGAGTTAAATAACAACAAATAATTACTTGATTTTAGTATTTACTAAAGATAGGTAGGTAAGCAATTTCTATCCACTTAGTATAAGTTGATTATGTTTTAATAGCTTCCTATAACTGATATTCACATAGCAAGTTGTATTATATTTCTATGAATTTGTGTGGGGTAGGGTAGGTACAATTAAAAAAAAACAACAAACACTACAAGGTGAAAAATAACTTTCTTAAAAGTCGGTTGTTTTTTTTTGTAGTTGTACCTATAGTGTGTTACGTAATTATTAGGCTGGCACTTTTCTGAAACATGCTGTATAGAATAGGGTAAACAATATATTATAATATCTTAATATATTGATTCATCATAGATAAGTAGGTAGGTATACTAGGAAAATACACTCGTAATAAGATCAGTGTGTGTTTTGTTTTTACCGTTTTCCGCAAAATTACTCATGAATGGACATTGAACATATCAAACGCACAGATCAATAACAACAACTAGATACTTGATTTTAAGTAGGTACTATAGTTAACCTAGATAGGTAGATAAATAAATTCTACTTCGTGTTGTACTTTATACCTCTTCTCGTGTCTGATTACCGGCACGAGCTTGAGCTTGTGCGTGAAAAGATAGCGTGTGCCGAACGTACGTACCTACTTGTTTATCTAGTAGTACCTAGTCTTCGACGTTTATGAGTAACTAGCTGCGCCCAGCGGTTTCACCCGCGTAAATATCGATCCCGTGGGAATATCGGGATAAAAAGTAGCCTATATGTTAATCCAGGTTGTCAGCTACCTCCATACCAAATTTTATACAAATTGGTCCAGCCTTTTGTGCGTGAAGAAGTAACAAACATATAAACACACACACACAGTCACACACACACTCACACACACACTCACAAACTTTCGCCTTTAAAATATTAGTGTGATAGTGTGATTAACCTGCGCCCCGCGGTTTCACGTTTCGTTTAAGTTTCGATCCCGTGGGAATATCGGTATAGCCTATATGTTAACCCAGGGTGTCAGCTACCTCCATACCAAATTTTATCAAAATTGGTGCAGGAGTTTGAGCGTGAAGAAGTAACACACACACACTCACAAATTTTCGCCTTTATAATATTAGTATGGTTAAAATAATCTATACATAGGTACAGTCAAGTCTTTTACATCTTCGTCAGTTTTCAAATTCTTTCCTTCATCAAGTCAGTATCTACACATAAAACTATTTGAAGCTATGATGACATTGAGCAGGACCCTAATTGTGCGCAATTAGGGTGCTGCGTAACACACTATCAAATAATTATCAATCACAATCTGAATCATTCTGAAGGATGTTGCTAATCCATTGCTTCATATTATGTTCGAAAATATTGTCTGCTCAGCAACGTAAATAACGCAATGAATGTTGTTGTACTGTCAAAATACAAGCCATCGCTACTGTTAGTGTGTTACAAGGTTTATCTTTAGACACAGGTTTAAACCATAGAGTCATTTTAAAATTTAGAACTATAATCCGATAAAGTTAAAGTTCTAATTACAAAAACTGACGTTAAACCCAAGTCTAATATGTCAATTTTGCATTAAGAACTTTACGTTTGTCGGAATAAAGTTCAAAATACACTAACGAACTCGAAGGTTTAGGCTGGGTCCAACGGCAGAACTCGTTTTGGCAGACGGTTTATGTTTAAATTATTTAAAAAAAACCGGGCAAGAGCGAGTCGGACTCGCGCACCGAGGGTTCCGTAACATCCGGGTTTATGCATAAGGTTTATGTTTATGAAATTAAATGTTTTTTTATATTTTTGAGTTGATTGAATGAATGGTAAATTGTGGTTTACGATTTATGACGTATTAAAAAAAAAACTACTTACTAGATCTCGTTCAAACCAATTTTCGCTGGTAGTTTACATGGAAATATACAACATATTTTTTTTTTTTGTTTTATCATTCTCTTATTTTAGAAGTTACAGGGGGGGGACACACATTTTACCACTTTGGAAGTGTCTCTCGCGCAAACTAATCAGTTTAGAAAAAAATGATATTAGAAACCTCAATATCATTTTTGAAGACCTACCCATAGATACCCCACACTTATGGGTTTGATGAAAAAAAAAGTTTTGAGTTTCGGTTCTAAGTATGGGGAACCCTAAAATTTATTGTTTTTTTTCTATTTTTGTGTGAAAATCTTAATGCGGTTCACAGAATACATCTACTTACCAAGTTTCAACAGTATAGTTCTTATAGTTTCGGAGAAAAGTGGCTGTGACATACGGACGGACAGACAGACAGACAGACAGACGGACAGACAGACAGACATGACGGATCTATAAGGGTTCCGTTTTTGCCATTTGGCTACGGAACCCTAAAAATCATTGACATTGTCAGTGTCACATTTTTAACCCAGATGACCAACATATTTTTCCCTACTAACACATTCATCCCCAAAGCTCTTTGAGGGTTTGATGTATTTTATCCGCGTCATCATCATCTGCCTAGCCTTTTCCCAACCATGTTGGGGTTGGCTTCCAGTCAAACCGGATGCAGCTGAATACCAGTATTTTACATGGAGCGACTGCCTATCTGACCTCCACAACCCAGTTACTGAGTAAAACGATACCCCTGGGAAAGACTTTCGGGCTTCTGACTACCCGTAACGACTGTCAAAGATCCACGAATGACAGCCGGGACCAACACCTTAACGGGACCGTGTTTTCTGAGGCATCCCCTCCGTGCCTCGGTATGTAAAGATGGTCACCCATCCACAGACCAACCGCGGCAAGCTCTCTCGTATTTTATCCGCGTCAATGACATCAAATTATGATGATATTTGTGTGATAATTTATGTACATATTTAATATATAGGTAAGTAATTTAAAAAAAAAATCGTTTGTATGTGTCAGTGTACCTACTAAAACTTGTTGACGAGTAGTCAACAAATTTCACATTAAATTCAACGATCGAATTTAGAGTTTTAGATGTCTTTTTTTCACTTCTCTTCGCACGCATTCTCATAACAAATCTGACATAGGCAGAATTGTCAACATCGGCACCATTGCCACAGATAAAAAATAGAATAGCCAAACATATTTTGGCTGTGACTGAACTTATCCAATCCGATGATCTCGTTACTTTCTAGGTTAGGTTGACGTGGGTTTCCGAATATCACTAAGTAATTTAGATGGAAAAGCTGCCTGGTCTCCAAAACCCTGGTGGACCCTACTTAAATTCTAAGGTTTGAAAAGCTGTCAACCTGGACTCTCTCTGGAGTTTAAAAGAGACTGTGTGACCTCTGAGTTTGTTTCGGCCTTTCTTCTCAGAGTAGTCAGATAGGAAACGCCGACCTCATCTAGTTTAAAAAAATATGATTGACGTGTAAAAGTGTTTCAAATCTACTTAAAGAAATAAAATCATTTATCATTTATAATCTATCAGACTCCTGAAGTGGATCACTGTCTAAGATATTGAACGAAGCGGTGCGCAACGAAGTGGGGTCGATACGTAAATAATTTTTCAGACAACTTATTATATCTGTCAATCGGCGCACACGCAGTGTCATATAACGTGAAGAGTATCCGGCATTTGTATGATTTGACTTTGTAGGTAAGCCTCGTTTGTCCGTCTCAATTTTGTAAAGTTAGGAAAACTATTTTTTTCAGTAAATTGACAACCTACTAAAAAGTCAAATCACAACTATCATTATTTCACAGTTGAATTTGCCTAATCATTTATTTCCTTGACTGTACAATACCCCGGCACCATTGGATATGATTTATTCTTCGTTCGTCCCGAAGTTTTGTCCCACATTCCAAAAAATCCTGGTTCGTCCCAAACAATATGCTCCCTGCGTCCCAAATTGATATGACACTTTAAAATAAAATGTCTCAAAGGTATGACTGATTGAAACCATTTGCCATAGATGTGGGTACTATAGGCATTACCCTGCCCAGTCCTTTGGGGATTACAGGCGTTATGTTATGATGTTCCCCTTTATTCATAAACGTTGCTTAAAGTTACTGTTTAACCATATTTTTTTTTTTTTCCTAGGACAATCTGTCCAGTTAGATAGGTCTAACTTCGAGAAAGATGTCAATCGTCGCATCCGACTCGGCTGGGCAGCGTTCGGGAAGCTACGCAATATCTTCTCGTCCCACATACCGCGGTGTCTGAAGACGAAAGTCTTTGACCAGTGCGTGTTGCCACTGATGACTTATGGCACTGAAACGTGATCGCTCACAATGGGCCTTATAAGAAGGCTAAAAATCACCCAAAGGGCAATGGAGAGTTTCTCTGCGTGATCGAATCAGGAATGAGGAGATCCGCAGGAGAAACAGGGTAACCGACATAGCCCGAAGAATTGTCAAACTTAAGTGGCAGTGGGCAGGGCACAGTGCTCGCAGAACAGATGGCCGATGGGGCCGAAAGGTTCTGGAGTGGCGACCGCGTACCGGAAGACGTAGCGTTGGAAGACCTCCCACAAAGTGGACCGACGACCTTGTGAAGGCCGCTGGAACCGGTTGGATGTGAGAAGCACAGAACTGGTCGAAGTGGAGGTGCTTGGGGGAGGCCTATGTCCAGCAGTGGGCGTCTTTCGGCTGAAACGATGATGATGATGATGATATATTTTTGTAGTTTAAACGTCTCTTATCATTAATCATCCATACTTATATTATAAATTCGAAAGTAACTCTGTCTGCCTGTCTGTATGTTACCTTTTCACGCCTAAACCACTGAACGGATTTCGCTAAAATTCCAGAGAGATAGATTACAACCCGGGGAAGGACATAGGATAGTTTTTATCGACATACGGAAGCTAGTCGTCTATAAATAAACCCCGTCATAATTAATTCAAGTAGCAATCTGCATTTTTTACACGGATAAACTTTTTATCGTAACCAGCCACAGGGGAACTCCATTCCTAATAAATCTAATAAAACATAAGCTTGATAAGAATTAAGTCCCAGTGAAGTGGATACAGAAAAGTCTAAGATACAGAATGAAGGCCGTACCTACTAAGTGGCCTATATCTGGGGGCACGGGAGTGCCCCCGCCAAGACGAGCCAAGCGAAGCGCAAGGGCACTACCTACCTTTTCTCGAAGCACTTCGTCGTATTTTTGAACCCTCTTAACTTGGTTTTGGATTATACCAGATAATCAAAATTTTCGGGATATGATGTCAGTGGTTGACTTATTAAACCTATAAAGTTTCAATTGCATAGCTCTTATACTTTAGATTTTATTGATATCTAAAATACCCCGATTTCGTCACTGACTCACTGACTGACGATCATCAATATTCTTAAGGTTCTTCCTGAAGTCCTAGAAAGCTGAAATTTGGTATGTAAGCTAGTACACAAACAACAAAAAAATCTTAAAACTTGAAACTTTTACCCTCCCAACCCCTTAAACTAGGGGGTGAAAGTTTGTATGAGACTTCCGTAAATTTTGATGCTAGAGGTCTGAAAATTTATATAGGGGGTCCTTGTTATAAATAAACCCCAAAAAAAGAAAGAAAAAATGAACAACAGAAAAAATACTCGTATAAATATCATAAGCAACTTACAAAAAGAAATGAAATCCCACAAAAACATTTCATGTTAAATGTTGCCAAGACGAGCCCATGTAGCTCGCACTGTCAAAAAGTAATCAGATCTCATGTAGAGCCAAGCTTCTAACTCTACACGCCCTAACTCTACAAGGCCTAACTTCGCAAACTCTACACCTTAGTCAAAATATATGGCTTGGCCATTTCGCTACATTCACATGAGCGTAAGGTGAAAAACTCTCATACTGTTAATGGTTCTTGTAGTAACGAAACGACAACAACAACAACTTTTTACAGACAACTTTTTATACAGTTTGCATTGGGCTTGCCTTTTTCATTTTTAGGGTTCCGTACCCTAACGGTAAAAATGGAACCCTATTACTAAAACTCCACTGTCCGTCTGTCTGTCTATCACCAGGCGGTATCTCATGAACCGTGATAGCCAGATAGTTGAAATTTTCACAGATGATGTATTTCTGTTGCCGCTTTTATTTGTGGTTGTCAAATACTAAAAACAGAATAAAATAAATTTTATTCAGTTTTATACAACAAACGTGCCTTGCCCTTGCCTTTTTGCCTTGTGGTACGGAATCCATCGTGTGCGGGTGCGACTTCGCACTTGGCCAGTTTTTTGTTATGAACCTTTTTCGGCGCGCACATAAAAACTTACCAAAATTTTAATCACAATCGGGCGAGCCATTTTCGAGTTTTTGCGAGACAAACGCACGGCAATTGATTTTTATATACTTACAGGGTGTAAAAAGACCCATCACATAGCCGTCAACTACGCATTATGTACATCAAACTAAGTCATCATCATCTGCCTAGGCTTTCCCCAACTATGTTGGGGTCAGTCTAACCGAATGCAGCTGAATACACGAATGACAGCCGGGATTAACGGATTATCGTGCTTTCCGAGGCACGGATGGGTCGGTATGTAAAGATGGTCACCCATCCACAGACCAACCGCGGCAAGCGTAGCTTAACCTGATCGTTCGACCTAAGCAACACACACATCACACACACTACAAACTAAGTAACATTGCACAAAACGAATTGCTGGGAAACGACTTTTATTTTTGGTGGGAAAATATTGTTTGTGGTACCCAGTGCACAATGTAGGTAACACACGCCAAACCGCCAAACATTGTGTTTATGGGTGCATGCAACGGTACAGGGGTCGTGGGGGTATTTAAGGTTGTGTTATAACATCAAAAGCTTGTTTTTAACCGACTTCAAAAAAAGGAGAAGGTTTCTCAATTCGACCGTAATTTTTTTTTTTTTTTTATGTGTGTTCGCGGATAACTTCGTTGTTTATGAACCGATTTTGATTATTCTTTTTTTGTTGGAAAGGAGATATGCCAAGGGTGGTCCCATGATAAGGAAACCAGGATCTGATGATGGCATCCCAGTGAAATCGAGGGGAACATTCGAAAATCGTAGGAGCGACTGGTGCGTTTGTTATTTTTTTCATTAAGTATTTTAAAGCATTACAATTTAATGAAGGTCTGGAGTCGATCTGATGATGGAGCCGAAAGACAGTCGAGGGGACTCCTCAACGATTTACAGCAGTTACCTTGTGTTTGGGCTTGATTAATTTGTATTGATGTGAACTTTACACCTAGATAGGTTGTGACTGTCATTAAGGGTCTGATGATGAAGACGAAGGACAGTTAAGGGAACTACTCAACAGTTTACAGTAGCTACCTTGTGTATGTTCACCGATTACTCGAAGACGGCTGGACCGATTCCAAAAGTTCTTTTTTATTTGAAAGGGTATACTCTCGAGGTAGTCTCATTATCATCAAGTTGGAATTTCATGAGAGGATCCCATGGAAATCGAGGGAAACCCTCAAATTTTATAGGCAAAACTATAGCGATTTGGGTATTTTTTAAAGTAACTTGATCATTTGCTCTCGGAAATCATCATTTGGTAAAGTGGAGCTGATAATGAAGACCACAGATGGCCATCGGAACAACTCAATGACAAATATTTCACGGGTTGCGATTCGATTACTTTAATATGGTTGCTAAGCAATTTATGCTCGTCACAATGCGTATGATGAGTGATTGTTGAGGAGTTCTCCTGGTTCTTACCGGGAGAACTCCTCAACAATTAACGTCCCAGGATCGGGAAAAGCAATATTCTGTAAAAGGTGATGAACAGTTGGCATTAGGCTATTGTAACTTAGATAAATTACAAAGTGACCCACTAAAAAGTGAAAAATAAAAACATTTTTACAAAAAAAAAACAACCGACTTCCAAAAAAAAACACTACAAATTGAAAAATAACTTTTATTTCGGAAGTCGGTGTCAATAAACGAAAATGCGGAACCAAAGACACCGACTTCCGAAATAAAAGTTATTTTTCAATTTGTAGTGTTTTTTTTGGAAGTCGGTTGTTTTTTTTTTGTAAAAATGTTTTCGTAACAAAACGTCAGTAAAAGTTAGAATTTTGATCTTCGATATCTCTGTAACCAGAAGGTTCGCAGGTATGGTCCAGTACAAAAAAAAATACAATGTCGGGGAGTACAAGTGGCTCTTGGCTTCGTTAAGTTTCTTTTTAAGGCTCCTACCAACAGGCGCGACACGCGATATAATCGCGCACGACAGAAAGGCACCGCTCGTTGCGCGACTTGCGGTGTCTTTGCGTCGCGCGCGATTTTATCGCGTGTCGCGCCTGTTTGAAGGAGCCTTTGCACCCGTTATAGGTAAGATCACTCTATGACCGCTATTGAACCATAGAACGAATAAAAATCGCAATTTATCGTCTCTGACTAAGCGCTAAGAAATTATGGAAGGTATTTAAGTACATGTAGAGTTGTATTGTTTATTCATAATGACCATTTCGCACCTCTATAAAACTAGTCTATAACTCTATACTATGACATACTAGAGGTGCTAATTAGACAGGACTTTGTGTTGATGATTTCATCACCACTGTTCTCAAAACGGTGAAGAACTAGCTTCAACTTTCTGGCTAACTAACAGACTATTAATTTTGACAATTCAAAAGTGCCTGTACAAGGTTTAATTGAAATAAATGCCTTGAGTTTGAGTTTGAAGAAAAACATCGTGAGGAAACCGGGATATCCTAGAACCACAAATTCGAAGACATGTGCCGTCCACCAACCCGCATTGGGTCACTGGGCCCGCACGGTGGATTACGGCCCACTCCCTCTCACAGCGAGGTCTGTTTCCAAGCAGTGAAAACGCTGATAATATACTTATGCTATACGAGACTGCCTGTTAATCAATTAGATACCTACTCATCTATTAACCGGTTGGATGTCGTAATAGGAGGTCGTCCGAAATCTTCTGGTCAAAAGCAAAAATATTTTATACTTTTTTATAAGATTAACTTAAGGTTTGTGTGACTAAAACTGGTTTATTTAGTTTAGGAGTAAGTTGTTATTTGTGAAAGCACGTTGGGATTGACATCATCGCATAAGCGTACAAAAATCCTATAAATAAACAATGATAAAAAAATTACAAACCCTTTTAAATATATTTTTTTAACTTTAAATCAAGTTTGTACGGGGGGGATTTTAGACAGCCTCGCTCTCGGCCCTAGCTGCAGCCGTTTGGATCGGGCAAAATAACAAAGATTCTAGTATTTACGAATTATTCAGCATACCACGAAAGACCATAAAAACATATTAAACCATGTTTTATAAATTTTTATCCTCTTTAATATATAAACTCGTTTAATTTCAATTGTCAAATGAAAAACATAAATTCATCATCATCTGCCAAGCCTTCACCCAACTATGTTGGGGTCGGCTTCCAGTCGAACCAGATACAGCTGAATACCCAGTATTTTAAATGAAGCGACTGCCTATCTGACCTTCGCAATCCAGGTAATATTACGATACCCCTTGGTAAGTCTGGTTGTCAGACTTTTGGGCTTCTGACGACTGTCAAAGATCCACAATTGAAAGCGGTCAATCGGCTTAACGTGCTTTCCGAAGCACGGAAAAATGAAAAACATACTTAATTATCATCATCAATTTCGGGTATTTTCAAATCTAGGTAAGCACTCGACTTGTAACATTTAATTTTTAAGTGGAACTTCCAATTAGCATCCACAGGCAGGTTCAACAGACCTTTGTACCAACAGTACCTTTGGAACAGACCATAGGTAGGTACGTCGTACAAGTGGTACAGTCATGACGTGGGTAATAATCTCGGCCTCAACTGTAATTGCCATGTTCTTCCCCAGAGGAGTGCGTTCAACTTTTTGTTGCAGTACACTTGAGGTGCATAAAATGTGGTTTAACGGCGGGCCACAAATTCACTGCGGTGCAATTACGTTATTACACACACAAACAAATTGTCTGTGTGGTGCCGGACTTAAAGAATAGCACCACCCCATACTTCCCGTGGGTGTCGTAAAAGGTGACTAAGGGGCGCACCGGAGAATGGGCAGCAGCGTTCTCTATGCATTCCACCACCATACTGCGATCGCCAACGCGCCTGCCAAGCGTGGCGATTATGGCAAACCCCCCCCCCCCCCCCTTTAGGGGAGGCCTATGTCCAGCAGTGGACGTCTTTCGGCTGAAATGATGAAATTCACCGCGGTGCAATTACGTTATTATCGGTAAAAATACTATGAAGCATGGTTAAATAATGCCTCATGGGGCGAAAATTCACTGGATGCACGAAGTGCTGGGCCGGTCGTTGCGGCGATGTTTAGGGGACGCCCCCTTATGTCCAACAGCGAATGCACTAGGAAGTGGTGAAGGGCTGGCGTTTTGGGGGACTGTCTTTTGTCATTTTGACGTTCGAAAAGTGCTGATTCTGAGCCTAGTTTGAATTAATGGCTTTTTGTTTTTTGATTTTGATTTTGGACGTCTTTTGGTTGGATAGGGTAAATTCAGAAAGTGATATTTTTCGATCCAAATAGAGGAAGACAAGAACTTTAAACATACATAATTGGCCATAAACTATAATAAACACTTGAAAGCTTCGTTCAGACTGTATGTTAGTCATCAGGTTATCACACACTTTATGTGCAACAACACCTGCCAAATCTGAAGAACCTGTATACAGGATTTTTTTTTTTTTTTTTTGCGCAAATTTTCACAGGATGTTCTACTCCTGAATATGAACAACTTTCACTATGGGTTCAACTCTGAAATCACGAAAAAAAATCTGCTGTTTCATACATTTTGGTCGAGTAGGTATTGAACTTTTCTTTTGATTCTTTTGATGATTGCAGATTTTTTCCCATAGTGAAAGTTGTTCATATTCATGGGTAGAACAACCCGTGAAAATGTGAGCACTGCTTAAAAAAATATCCTGTATTGTCGTTTGATTTATATATTATTATAACTTCGAGCGACCTTCCTCTACTTGGCACGGTTTTTATACGACTTGACAAAACATCGAGATAAATTAAAAAATTAATAAATGTAACTTTATTATACCTAAATGTATTGTACAGACGCCAGCACATCAAGCTACTACAATCTGTCAAAGTTCTTTAAGGCTGCGCCGACCGCACAGTGGCGCCCTCATCGTTTGTTTGGTTATTTCTTTTTCAACACACTTGCTTGTAAAGTGGCTCTTATTGAACGGCTTTTAGGTCCATAATGCAGTGTATTAAAAACGCGTGCTTTTTCTTTACTTTAATCCACATGTGCTTTATTTCCACAGATAACTATTTACTAGTCGGAGATGCGCGCTTTTTTAATCTCATCAATTCACTTTTTTTTTTAATAGTCTGTATTGTCCTTGATCCTACAATGAACTAATATTTATTTACCTTAAGGTGAATGCGCAGGGACCACGGAAATTTAAGGTGAATGCGCAGTGGTAGACCGCGAAATTCAAATTTTCTTAGATTTTTTGCATTTTCCAGGTCAGTGGCGCCGATTCTGTTGTTCATAAACTAAACTAAATTTAAGTTCAGGCATCTTTTTCTTTGTATTTCATTAAGAAAAGGACAGAAGATAAATATTAGTTTAGTCCTGTCAAATGAAGATACTCCATAGACAACTTTAGACGAGATTAAAAAATTGGCTATTAAAAATACGTCAATTTACGTCAGGCGCTGACTAACTTGACAGGACTAAACCAATATTTATCTTCTGTTCTTTTCTTATTGAAATAGAAAGAAAAGGATGCATGAACTTAAATTTAGTGTAGTTTGTGAACAACAGAATCGGCGCCATTGTCAGGTTGTATCTTGATTAAAATATGATTTGCGACTCTAACAGGTACGTCTTTACAGAATTATAATCTTTCGAATACATGAAAAAGTTCTTAGGGAAAAAATCTAACTTAAAGATTCTATTCTAATGACTATAATTCTGTAAATGCATATATATATTATAGTCGCGAATCATATTTGATCAAGATACAACCTAATACTGACCTGCAAATCACAAAAAACGTAAGAAAATTTTAATTATCCACCCTAAATTATCCGTGGTCCCTTCCGAAACCAAACGGAACAGACCCTGACTGGCGTTCTATTATTGCGGATTCTCACTGAACTAATGTATATTTCTCTATGCCAATAGTACTTTCTAATTCCATACTAACTAAACTACTAAACTAGTTGTGTTTTTTTTTTTTATATAGCGGGCTGTTGTCAGTGCCTACATGCTCTGTGGTCAGTGCTTTTATTTACACTTGCGCGCGCATTGCTAGTGCTGGCTATGCGGAAAAACAAAACCAGCGCGCCATTTTCCATACAAGTTAATAATTAACAATACAAGTCTGTTTTTTTCCTCGCAAGTGTGTTGAAAAACGTCGTATGAAACGCGTGTGCATTGATCATAGCACACATGTATCATAATGTACTATTATTTTACAATTAAATTGCAGAAAATAAGCACGTTAAGTTGTGCTCCACAAGATTATACGTTAATATTAGTATAAACGGTAGTAGATTGTTTAGTTTTATTATAATCACTAAAACGGAAAATAGTGGCCACTTTTATCCGTTTTAGTGATTATAATAAAACTATCTATTATTACTATTTTCTACATTTTTATTACTATTTTCTACATTTTCATTGTAAAATAAAAGAAATAACCAAACAAACGATGAGGGCGCCACTTGGCGGTCGGCGCAACCATAATAGATTTTCAAATTTATCGCTAAAGCATAAGGTTCAATGTTGATTGGCAGTTTCGGGTAGCTTGACGTGCTGGCGTCTGTACAAAACATTTAATTAAAGTTACATTTTAGTTTCAGAGACAGAGGGTGAAAAGGAGAATTATGGTGAAAACCACATCAAAATCCATTGTGTAGTTTAAAAGTATCTACAAAGCGGTCACACAGATAGACACGAAAAGCGACTTTAATTTATATTACCACTAGCTACGCCCCGCGGTTTCACCCGGATAAGTGTCGATCCCGTGGGAATATCGGGATAAAAAGTATCCTATTTGTTAATCCAGGGTGTCAGCTACCTCAATGCAAAATTTTATGAAAATTGGGCGAGCCGTTTGGGCGTGAAGAAGTAACAAACATATAAACACACACACACTCACAAACTTTCGCGTTTATAATATTAGTGTGATGAAAAAACTATTTGTACTTTTCCGAAATGCTTCACTTTCCATTACCACTGTATGAACATACAAAAGAGAAATGCTATATATACACCTAGATATATGAAAGGAGGAGATATGCTCGATAGTTGAAAATGTACCAGAACCCGTTTCGCTAGGTTGGCGCCACCGCCGCGCCACTACTACACACGTAGTTCAGTAAAAGCAATAGATACAAAGTCGCGCACTCACTTGCAATTCATAAATCAGAACGTACTACACAATCAATTATAAACCTTAACTCACTCACACAAAAACATCTATCGCAATCGTTGTGCTGTGCAAAAGCCATTTATTTTACATATACGCTGGTGATTGACAAAATCGGAAAGTTATCGATTCTTCCGTATTTGCTGCAAAAATAGTAGTGCAAAAATAGTACAGCCGCTACGTTATTTAAAAACAAAAATAACGTAGTAAAAGCAAAAAATATTTTACGTTTGTTGTTTTTCATGATTTTAAAGACAAATACAGTAAAATACTTTTACTTATACAGGGTGAAATAGAAAACATGCGACAAATCGAAACGGGAGATTGTACTCATCATTATAAACAATTTTTACTATGGGACCAAGCCTGAAATCGCGAAAACAAAATCAGCTGTTCCCTACATTTACGTTCGCATAACTCGTCAAAATGTAGGGGACAGCTGATTTTTTTTCGCCATTGCAGCTTTGGTCCCTTAGTAAAAGTTGTTCATAATGATGAGTACAATCTACCATTTTGGTTTGTCGCATGTTTTCAAATTCAACCTGTAATATGGTAAGTAATTCCATGAGATACGAAGTATTTATTTTGACTTCAGTTTTTATGGGAAACCACTAAACAACTCGGCATTTTTATATTTTATCACGATCACGGTCGAAATCGCACTAGTTCGCGGAGACGGCCATTTGCCTAGTACAGGCCCTTGCTGCTCATGGCGCGACGACACAGACTACGCCCCTATGCCACTTCTGTTTTTTACATTTCTATGTATAAACACCACACTTGGATAATACAAATAAATATGTGCGCTTACTCATAATTTCTAGTAATCTGTTGTTCTTACTTGTTATTTTTTTCAATCCTTTATTAAAAAAAAAAGAACCAGGTTCTTTATACTTAATTAATAACAATCTAGTCAATAAGACTAATAATGAATTTTAATCTTACTTAATCTTTTACGTGATAATTATTTTAAAACTTAGAATACTGTCGATTTGTACTTTACACAAGTCCGTTCCACTTTCTTAGATTCTGCGGTGCTATTCTGTAAAAATCTCACCGTGAAAACTTCGGTGAAGTGAGCGTGGAGTGAGCTGTCAATAGTGTCAATTCCTAGCAAAAAGAAACTCACTTCACCTAAGTTTTCACGGTGAGATTTTTACAGAATCGACCGGCTGATGTATAATACCTATTACTAGCAGCGTCCCGCGGTTGCACCCGCATAAGTTTCGATCCCGTAAGAATATTAAGATAAAAAGTATCCTATGTGTTATTCTAGAAAATGGCCTATCTATGTGCCAATTTTCATCTAAATCTGTTCAACGGCTTACGCGTGATTGAGTAACAAACATCCAAACATCTTCACAAACTTTCACATTTATAATATTAGGGCCTACCTAGTATAAATACTTTTTCATCTATTAAGACTCTTAGGTATTATAAATCAATTTAATCAAAAATAATTCAAGGAAGAGTGAACAGCTTCTGGGTACGCTCGTTCCATCATAGACCTCATACATCGCTTTCTATCAGGCGTGATCGAGGTCAAGAGCAGGTCTATTCACCAATAAAAAGGATCATCCAATAAAATCACGGCTCAACTTTCGTTCACGTTTTCCTCATTCAACTAACAGTCGACTTTTTCTCCGAATATCGATTCACGGTGTTGACAAATACACATTTGGAGTCCCTAATTCCTAAAAGCGTCAAGTGTATTTTCTACAATAACCAACAAATACATGAGTCTTCTTATGACCAAGCTCTTATCGGTGAACCGCTGGGAAAGTACCGCGGGATCGAGACGTATCTTAATATAAAGAACAGGGTGCGCAAACGCAGCGCACTGGTCAGCCAGCCTAGCTCGCTAATACATACATAACACATCGTAATCTTTGTATTGATTAATTTAATTCGCACAAAATGACGTCATTCGAATTGTTAGTGTCTTTTGTTTCAATGAGTGTGTTATCTGCGTACGCGTCGCCGAGATTTGCCTTGAAAAGTGAGTTCTATGTTTGTTTTAATTTGAAGGTTGATGTCGTTTGATAGGTCGCCTAAAATTGATTTTTAAATCTTTTCAATTATATTTTGTGACACTTTTGTAGATTCAATCTTAATGACAAAGACCTTTCTGGCTTCAAATTCAATAAGCATGCTTGAATAATTATTTAATATAAAAAAAAATAATAATAATAATAGCATAATCAACCTATAATGCTAACCTATTACTGCTTACCTATAACTACTTGGACGCAGGCCTACTCTGTGAGAGGGGCGTAATTCCCCCCACGCAGCCCAGTGCGGGTTGGATGTTACATGTCTTCTAATGTTTACTAACCAATAGTTAATTAATTAACCAAATTCTAAAGCCAAACCCTTAAAGAACCCCTGTTTTAACCAACTTCTTTATTTCAGGTCCACACTCCTTCCCGTTCTACAGCAAATGCGATTGGCTTGGCCTGCCAACCGATGGAGCTCAACCTCTGAAGTTACCCGTACCTTACGTGGTCATCCATCACACGTACATCCCAGGAGCCTGTTACACAGTGGAAGACTGTTCAGCCAGTATGCGGTCCATGCAGAGATACCATAACAGCCTGGGCTGGGGCGATATTGGTTACCAGTAAGTTTCTTAAGACACTGTACACTTGAGGACTCAACCGCATTCAATACATACTCGCAAAGCATTTGGATCAATTTATATATGTTTTGGACCAATTTGTATATCTTTTGGACCAATCTAAAAACACATTTGGACAATATCCTTCCAAATGCAACTAATTTCAATCACACTAATATTATACAAGCGAAAGTTTGTGAGTGTGTGTGTTTATTTGTTTGTTTCTTCTTCACGTTCAAACGGCTGGACCAATTTTGATAAAATTTTGTATGGAGGTAGCTGACACCCTAGATTAACATATAGGCTACGTTTTATACCGATATTCCCACGGGAAATCTTGAGATTTACGCGGGTGAAGCAGGGCGTAGCTAGGCATTTTATAATTAATAGTTAATTACCTACTTCTTCATCTTTAATCAGTCCCTCATTACTAAGGATCGTGGTCACTGGACAGTGGACCCCTTTTAACGGACAATCTACCTCTATCGACTCCTGTCCAAAGTTGCCATCCACACCACCTGCTGAAGTTTGTTTGAGGACGTATTTTCTATACAGCGTACTGCGGCGATTCGGTTTCGTGGTTTCGTTTTAGGAACTTATTTAAAATTTTTACGTAGGTAATTATTTATTTTTTAACCGACTTCTAAAAAGGAGGAGGTTCTTAATTCGGATGTTTTAAGTAAAATAGCATCTTGGGGCCACCTGTACATGAACTGTAGCGCAAGGGTCATTTGACGGGGTCACGTACCATAACATCGCATCAATAAAATTAAAACATAATAAATATTGTATATGTTTTCATTTCATTGATGCGATGTTATAGCGACACGCTTTATAAGCGTAGGTATAATTACTTCGTCGTTTCAGCCGATAGACGTCCACTGCTGGACATAGGCCTCCCCCAATTTTGGGGGGGGTTTGCCATAATCGTCACGCTTGGCAGGCGGGTTGGCGATCGCAGTATGGTATGATGGTGGAATAAATAGAGAACGCTGCTGCCCATTCTCCGGTAAGACCCTCAGTCGCCTTTTACGACACCCACGGGAAGTAAGGGGTGGTGCAATTCTTTAAGTCCGGCACCACACAGACATTCATACCTTTTTTCAATAGTTCCGTGGACGCCATTCTAGAGTGTCCATTTGTCCAACGATTTTGGCGCTCTATTGTCCTAAGGGTACGCGCGCCTTTATGACGATTTGCGAGAGATGATAACTCTTATCGAGGAGATAACTTAACCCTATCGCGTTGCAGCTCGCATCACCCGGGTTTTGTTCCGCATCACGAGTTTTGTTATCTTTGTATTAATCAATCGGTTTCATCTGCTAACTCCTCAGAAGCGTAGAATTATGACACCTTAATTTGATTGATTATACAGGGTTATTGGTAAAACATTAACAACCTCTTAAGAGGTCATTGTACTCATCATTATAAACAACTTTTACTATGGGACCAAACCTGAAATCGCAAAAAAAAAATCAGCTGTTCCCTACATTTATGTTCGTATATCTCGTGAAAATGTAGGGAACAGCTGATTTTTTTTCGCGATTTCAGGTTTGTGCCCATAGTAAAAGTTGTCCATAATGATGAGTACAATGACCTCTTAAGAGGTTGTTAATGTTTTACCAATAACCCTGTATATGCAAAAATCATCAACCGATTTATCTAATTACCCGAATCTACAGGGTCAAATTAAAAATTATCTAACGATGCTTCACGGACGTCCCATCACGGCTGCGGGGTTTCGCTAGAATACCCATCAGTTGTATGTAGCTATGTCACTCCTTTTATGGCCGATTCCTATAATTTAAACAGACATACAGACAGACTTAGTCTCACCATAAGGATTCCGTGCTTACCATTTTAGTACGGAACCCTAAAACCGTTATTGGTTAAAATTAAGACTCTTGTATCTATATCAATAATGTAGCAAAGACCTCGTAGCTTTGCATAGTTACCTAGAACCTGCCCTAAGGAAGTAGCTATCACAAAATTAGCTTACGAATCTACCATCTAAAAAAATGCAGCCATTGGTAAGCAAAACGTCATTCATTCATTATGAGTGAACAAAAACGAATCGTGTCCCTTTAGGCTCATCACAAACTCCAGACACCTAGGTACGTGTGCCGTGTGGCATTTACGAAAGTAGTATCTTTACCAAAGAGAATGTGGTTATATTATAGCCTTAGATCTTTACATCTATATATATAAAAGAAAGTCGTGTTAGTTACACTATTTATAACTCAAGAACGGCTGAACCAGTTTGGCTGAAAATTGGTGGCGAGGTAGCTTAGAACCAGGAGACGGACATAGGATACTTTTATCTTTTTTTTTAAATTATAGGAGTGATGTAGCAGTAGGTTAGGAGTAGGGTAGGAGTAGGTTAGGTGTAGGGTAGAAGTAGGGTAGGAGTAGTGTAGGAGTAGGGTAGGAGTAGGGTAGGAGTAGTGTAGGAGTAGGGTAGGAGTAAGGTACGGGTAGCTAGAAATAATTTATATGGCAAAACAACGTTTGCCGGGTCAGCTAGTAGTATATAAAACAAAGTCGTTCCCGCTGTCTGTGCGCTACGCAACGGATTTTAATGTAGTTTTCAGCAATAGATAGAGTGATTCAAGAGGAAGGTTCATATGTATAATAAATGCATATTATGTAGATAAAAGCCGAGAGATTCAATGATCGAATCGACCTGTGCAGCTGTTATTATTTAGCCACGGGCCCCTCAACGAAGGTACCTACATATGTGAAACGAACAGAACGATAAAGTACTATAATATCTTGTTTACCTTTCTCTCTATGTACCTAATGTAGTGTGTTTGACTGATGGGCGCTTTGCCATGTCTTGTTAATAGGCAATTTATCAACTGCATAGCGTAGTGCAATGGTTATTATATAATAAATTAATTGCCCAGCGTCTAGTCATATAATTGATTCTTAATTATTTATTGTACATAAAATATAATATAATTACTTAAACAGTGACGCACATGTTTTTATTTATCTGAACTATCATCATACTAACATTATAAAGGCGAAAGTTTGTGACTGTGTTTGTATGTTTGTTACTTCTTCATGCACAAACGGCTGGACCAATTTTGATAAAATTTGGTATGGAGGTAGATGACATCACGTATTAATTTGGCTACGTTTAATCCCGATTTCCCACGTGATCGAAACTTATGCGGCTGAAATCGCGGGGCGCTGCTAGTAATAACTATTATAAAGAGAAAAATATTAGATTTTTTGTATGTTTGTTTGTTACTTGCACACTAAAACGTCTAAACGGATTTGGATGAAATTTGGCACATAGGACCATGACCATGGATTAGGATACACTTTTATCCCGATATTCCTAAGGGCACAGCTCATTAGAGCCACCATGCAGGCACCCACTCCGCACCGCCTCGCCTCCTGCGGTTAGTATTCTTTATATGGACTTGTATGGGTATGCGCTCACTACATCAACTCCGTAGCGTCACCGTATCGCCTCGGTCGTAAGCCCTACACGCGCGGACGGTGGGTGGACCACTCGGTGACAACTCGCTGCTCGCATGCTTGCCTTGCGTTGACTGCGCATTGCCAACGCGATAATGTTATACGCGACGCGAGGTCTATTAGTTGTCCGCGCGACGTTTATTGGCGATAACCCGTGGACCACCTATCGACAACGAGTGGACGCCGTGCGACGAGGCGGTGCGGGGCGGGTGCCGGGTGGCTTTAATGAGCTATGACCTTTATGTGGGTGAAACCACGGGGCGCAGTTAGTTTCATATAAATAAAAAAATAAAAACTAAAGTCCCCGTCACGAGAAGCTATAAACTTTGTAAATAAAGAACTTTATACTAAAGTTCAATAAGTAATCCTAAATTCAATCAACTCAATGTAACGTACGTGTAATACGAAACTAACGAGCAATTTCACTTGGTCGGATTTGTGGTACTGGAACGCGTCTGACTCATGGAACGTAAACATTTGGGCCGCCATCGCCATTTTGAAGTAAGTTACAGAATACTCGGAATCGTCTGACGGCAGTAATTAGATGTGTGTGTTACCTTAATTATATCCCTATATAAAAATAAAAATCATTACAAACTGTTTTTTTTTTTATTTGATCCAAAAGTTGCGAACCCGTGAATGTGTGTTTACATAATTTATACCTTCTCGTGACGGGGACTATATACCAATAATAAAGCTGAAAAGTTTGTTTGTTTGTTTTAACACGCTAATCTCTGGAAATACCAGTCGGATTTGAAAAAATATTTTTGCATTTGATAGCCTGATTCTTGAGGAAGGCTATTATAGGTTCCTATATTTAACATCACGGTCGAACCCTTAGGAGCCGATCAAAAAGGAAAAGTTAGAAAGAACGCGAAATTTCGAATTTTCCAATATAAAACACAACTAACTATTTACTCTAGGTACCAGTCTAAAAGTCTAACTAACTTACTGCAGGAACACACGGCGACACATCAAGCTATATATACATTTCCAGTTTTAGCTGACCTCGGATTATATAACTTTTTCATATAATCAAAAGTCAGCTTTATACCTACTGGTTATAGCTTAATATGTAGCCGTGTGTACAAATAAATACAAAAACAAAAGGATGCGCAGTGATAAATAGTCGTTTGAATGTTTTACACCGTTGACATATTTATGCGTTTTAAGTTTTAGGTTATCCATAAAAAGTAAAAAACCAATCTGCATATTTTTTATGAGGACGGGTTTTCTTCATGTCTGCAATTAACCTACTCATATGTGCATTAATTTGCATAACTATCCTTGTTTATCAAAGTCTTCAAGTTAAAAATAGAGGAAAAATATCAATTTTCCTTTATTCACGAGGCCAAATTATTGAAGTTGTCCTCCCTCATTCATATGAGTAGATAAACAGCATATAAGTCCCGGTTGATACCTACATACTTACATAATTATGTAGGTACCTACCTACATTGTGTACCTACACATCGCAAAATAGATGAGAGTCCATACAACTGACAAACACGAAGCCCATCACAGAAGTAGCTATAATCTTTTTTACATAGTCTATAAATAATATAAAACAAAGTCGCTCCCGCTTCCTGTAAGCTTAGATCTTTTTAACTGCGCAATGGATTTTGATGCAGTTTTCAGCAATATATAGAGTGATTCAAGAGGAAGGTTTATATGTATAATAAATGCATATTATAGTAGAGAAAAGCCCAGAAATTTAATTATTTGTAATGTGATGTCGTAATATAAAAAATACAGTAAAATATACCAGTTAGGTGCCAGAGTTTCTCTAAGAGATTTTTTTAAAGATATTGGAATTCTTACGGTTGTATCACAGTTCATCTTTGCCAACATTTTATATATTAGGCAAAATATACACTTGTATACTAAAAACTGTGATATTCACAATGTTAACACTAGAAATAAGGACAAACTACGCGCTCCCTTTCACCGGCTTCATAAGGTTCATAACTCATTTGTTGGGCTTGGTATAACCTTTTATAACAAGCTACCTTCTTCATTACTAGATTTGCCTTTTAATACATTTAAAGC
Source organism: Mesoligia furuncula (assembly GCA_916614155.1). Taxonomy (NCBI): domain Eukaryota; kingdom Metazoa; phylum Arthropoda; class Insecta; order Lepidoptera; family Noctuidae; genus Mesoligia; species Mesoligia furuncula. Next base: position 12,697,743 of record OU744810.1, read on the forward strand.
TCAAATAAAATCCAACCTTTGTTCAAAGGCATACTATTCCATCAACGATTACTTAAACGATAAGAATAGTTGGTCGCCCTGATTAACTTAAGACAATGTTTATGTTCTTTCTTCAGAATTAGTTTACTGACAAGTTATATGAGTTCATATAATTGTTTTTTATTATTTTTTTAAATTTTATTAACCTCTTAAATAAATTGCAAACTATAGTTTGCAATTTATTAATAGTATAATTTAGAAGCATTTTTTACTTTTGTAAATGTAAGAACCATGTTTCCGTTTATTATGATTTAATTTTGATGTTGACTTGAAAGAGCATGGCAGTTGAGAACTTGTCATGCTCACTTAAATGTCTCACCGATGGTGGCGCGTGTGTTGGATCATTCGGTTCCCTACAAACTGGTTGAGCTGGATGGTGCTGATCCACGCGTCATGTTCGTGAACGGGCGCCGTCGGTTGAGACTGGGCATCTCTTAACGGTCAATGCTTATTTTTAATCTTAGGTATATTATTTTGAATAGTTTCTTCAAGTGTCTTTTTTTTACATTGTTCTCACATATAGAAGCAACAAGAATAATGTACCCAGGATTTTGTAATATCTTGATTTAAAAGAGTGTCCATGGAGATTCTTGCCCGTTCTTCTCCATAGAGATCTACGTTTTGGAATGGGCAACTAGCTTCAACTTTCGGACTAACTGACAGACTATTTAATTTTTACAATTCAAAAGTGCCTGTACAAGGTCTAATTGAAATAAATGCTTTGAATTTGAAATTTGAATTTGAATTGAATTTGTAACAAACATATTTTTGTGCGCTTACATTGCAAACGCTGGCTAAACCATACGAGATAGATCAAATTAATGTGCTCCGGAATTGTATATCTTAAAAAGATCGATAATAAGTATAATATGTTTATCTCCTAAGGATAACCCACAGTAACCATTTTTATCTTATACATATTACAAAAAAAATATGGGTTATTTACCAAGCTATTTTAAACAACACAGTATTATTCCTTATTCAATAAAATACATTAGATACGTTGTGCATTTTATGTAGATCAAAGTTGCTCTTTACAGCATATCATTACAATGAATATCTTAGAAGATATCAGAGATTTAATAAAAAGGGGGGCAGAGCGGCTAATATATATTGTGCTTTGATATAATATATAATATAATTATATTATAGCAAGCTATGATATACAGATACGATGATATAATTTATATTTGCCTTCATTTATCATGGATGGTCGGCCTAGCTATAATATAAATTACCTACAGTATAGGTTGATGACGTCGTAGAAATATATAAATGTTATAGCTGTGTGTGTGGTCATTTAAATATACTATTGAAAGTAGATATATCATAATATGCCTAGCTATGATTATAATAATATATATTAGCTACATAATATATGTGATGGGCATGACTGTATGCAATTCGTTGGAAATGCAATGAGTAACTATTTTTATATTTATAGACATATTACCTATAGACATTTACATTTACGATTTATTTAAGCTTTGAACAGAAACGTGGTAAAAAATTAATTGCCAATTTTACGTCTCATAAAGTGTGTATTATATTAGACATGCTTTTGCCCGTGGTATCATCTGCGTGGATGTCGGAAAAATATCCTACTGGAATTTACTACCGGTACTAAAAGTACACTATGTTTTAATCCAGGTTATAAACTATCTGTATGCCAAATTTAATCCAAATCTGTCGAGCCGTTTTTGTGCCAATCCGGAACATAACTACATCCAGATAAACGGATAAAAATTCTAAAAACTTTAATATTTTCGCCATCAGATTCGTTCCCCTACCTCGCAACAATTACTTTTTTTAATACTACACAATAATTATATTTTTTGTAACAAAAAGGTCATGGTAAGTTTTTGGTTGCAATGAAATTTGAACATTGTTATACCTACTTATGAATGACATTCAATTTGTTGTTCCATAATATGAAAATGATCTCAAATTCTTAATTCAAATATACACACCATACTCTTTGGCGAACAGTACCTACTCACCCATCAAAAAGGTCACAATCCTACTGAACTTGGCACTACGCAATGCGCTCTTGAAATTGATTTATATGTTTTGTTTATAAAACTGCTATCTATGGCTATCAGAGGTCACACTAGGGAACCACCGCAGCTGATCAAAACTACAAACAAAATGAAATAACAATGAGTCATGATCGAAGATCGTGGGACTCCCGCGCAGATTTGTAGATTTATACTTGATCAAGCGTAGCCGCAATCAAGTTTTGGACCCGTGGCTTGTCATGGCGGTTTTGTACGCACGACCGACGTCATAATATATAAACTATACATTTCCAGTATAAGCTGACTTCTCATTGTACGAAAAGCCTATACAATGCGAGGTCATTTAAAACTGCTTTATGTCTATATCTATCTATACATGGTTATTGGTAAAACATTAACAACCTGTTAGGTCATTGTACTCATCATTATGAACATCTTTTGCAAAAATAATCAGCTGTTTCCTACCACGACTTACGAGTTGTAGGTCGAAGGTTCGAACCTAGACAGGCGCTTTACTTTGTGTAAATTATTTCATCACCACTGCTCTCAAAACGGTGAAGGAAAACATCGTGAGGAAACCGGCATGTCCTAGAATCAGAAATTCAAAGACATATGACATCTGCCAACCCGCACTGGGCCCGCGTGGTGGATTACGGCCCACTCCCTCTCATTGAGAGGAGGCCTGTGTCCCAGCAGTGGGAACATTATAGGCTGGTTATGTATGTATACGAACATAAATGTAGGGAACAGCTGATTTTATTTTTCGCGATTTCAAGTTTGGTCCCATAGTAAAAGTTGTTCATAATGATGAGTACAATGACCCCTTAAGAGGTTGTTAATGTTTTACCAATAACCCTGTATATTATATAAAATTCAAAGTCCTGACTGACTGATTTACCAACGCACAGCCTAAACCGCTGGTCCTAGAGACATGATATTTGGAGGGTGTGTTGTTTGTGAAGAGTAGGTATCCCCTAAAATTGTTTGTGAACGCGCTAATCTCTGAAACTGCCAGTTGGATTTGATAAAATATTTTTGCATTTGATAGACCAATTCTTGATGGAGGCTAATTAACGGTACGACCCTTAACAACCAAGCATAAAGAAACAAGAAGCAGAATACTTTGCCATCACTCACTGACATATCGGACATACATTAAAACCGAGTACATCCCGAGGACAGCCGAACACATCCGAAGCGGGTATTTTTTGAATCGTCTTATAAACAAAACGCGCGCCTTGTCGCTTACGGTAACACATGCCCAACGCGCCTAAAGAAGGTTTCACTTAAAAAATGAGAAATCGCTAAGCGAAAACGAAGTGGCAGCGCGAGCAAATGATACGATGCGACGGGGTGGTTCGGGGCAACTAAAAAAATAATATTATTTCCTAGGCCAGCAGCTTTTAGTTTTATATTAGTCTAGTTTTCCCGCGACTTCGCCCGCTTGTCGTTCAGTTGATAAAAAATATTTTTTTATCACACCTATTCAAAAAGAGCTAGTGTATTCTTCGTAAACAGGGACTAAATTTGCTCTTTAATCCCTAGAGACTAAAAGTGATTTGAATTTGAAATGTGGATATTGTTAGTAAAAGTTCCAATCACCAAAGAGATCAATCACGAACAATGTTTGAACAAGTAACAGGCCTGTTTTCTGTGAGAGGGAGTGAGCCGTAATCCACTACGCGGGCCGAGTCCGGGTTGGTAGATATCACACATATTCGAATTTTGGGTTCTAGAATATGCCGGTTTCCTCACGATGTTTCCGTTTTGAGAACAGTGCTGATGAAATAATTTACACAAAGTAAATTGCCTGTCTGGGTTCGAACCTACGACCTACAACTCGTAATTCGCAGCCGTTTCCAATGAGTCACCACTGCTCTTTATTTACTCAAGATTACTTAAAGAATAATTCTCTGAATAGCGTTTTGGATTCGTCAAAGAAATCATCAGGAGTACACAGGCGAGTCACGCTATGTATTCAAAGACCAATGAACTTAATACCTAGTCACCATGTCGGGTGACTACATGACAATGGAGCCCATTTTTTCACTAAACAGCAATTACGTATGCATATCATATAATAGTACATTTATAAATGTTTTGAACAACCAATGAGGAATGAACATAAAGCATAAATGTGACGTCATCGCGGAAAACCACGCCTCACAGAGTCCTGTAGGTATTACTGATAAGTTCTAGACACAATACCTACTGTATAAGTACTTTGATGTGCTTGTGGCTAATTAATAACAGCCGCACGGTTCGATCGATCAGGTTAAGCTACGCTTGCGGCGGTTGGTCCGTGCTTCCGTGGATGGGTGACCATCTTTACATCAAGACCCTTCCGTCCCTCGGAAAGCACGTTAAGCCTATGGTTGGCGCCGGCTGTCATTCGTGGATCTTTGACAGTCGTTACAGGTGGTCGAAAGCCCGAAACTCTAACAGCTGCAGTCTTACCACGGGTATCGTATTACCCAGTCACTGGGTTGTGGAGGTCAGATAGGCTGTCGCTCCATGTAAAATGCTGGTATTCAGCTGCATGCGAAGCCGACCCCAACATAGTTGGGAAAAGGCTAGGTAGAAATGTCAGTGTGGTGCCGGACTTAAAGAATAGCACCACCCCATACTTCCCGTGGGTGTCGTAAAAGGCGACTAAGGGGCGTACCGGAGAATGGGCAGCAGCGTTCTCTATGCATTCCACCACCATACCATACTACGATCGCCAACCCGCCTGCCAAGCGTGGCGATTATGGCAAACCCCCCCCTTTTGGGGGAGGCCTGTGTCCAGCAATGGACGTCTTTCGGCTGAAATGATGATGATGATGATGAACAGACGCCAGCACATCAAGCTACTATAATCTGTCAAAGTTCTTTAATAGATTTTCAACTTTATGGCTAAAAGCATTAGGTTCAAAGTAGATTGGGAAAATTTGTCAGTTTCGGGGTAGCTTAATGTGCTGGCGTCTGTACTTTGATGCCGCAAGCGCAACTGCTGATCGTGGGGTCCTGGGTTTGATTCTCGGGTCGGGCAGTGTTATTGGGTTTTTCCATTGGGAATTTCTTAATAACAGCCCGGAGTTTGGAAGGTGGCGGTGTGATGCCCCGTGCCTCGGAAAGCACGTTAAGCCGGTGGCCCTGCGCCTGATCTCTCTCCAGTCGTTTGGGATAGCTGTCAAATATGAAACTCTTAATTTCTTTTGACTGTACTTACCTGTCAAGAAGAGTAAACTTACATAACGTGGATAAGACAGAGATTAAAACAGAAGACGTACAAGCAGGGGATCGAGGTGGGGGGGTTGGGGGAGTTCAGGGGATCAGACCGGAATAACTCAATGAGAGTAAGAGAAGAGAGAGTGCACCTGTGTCTGCGCAGACACTTGTGCACGAAGGCTGTTCTCCGCTGAGATTGGTCGCCGTTGCCGGAATTCGGTCGGAACTTCGGAAGGACTTTATTATTATACCTTTGACTTCACACTTTGTGGGAGGCCATGTGGAAATGAATATGAGTTCGCTAAATTTGTCACGTGTCGATCATTAATTAGTTTTGAATTTTAGATTTGTGAATGAATGCACAATTACACATCAACTATAAAATAAATATACTTAGACCATTAAAATGTCAAGTACTTGTTAAAACTACCAAGGTACATACCCAGGGGAACCACCGGCACGGCTGCAACAATTTATACCAAACATTTATATAGAAATATCACAATTATGCTATATCCGGTTCCATTGTAAAAAAGCGGTTACTGACTTTAGCCAAATTATGTTCTTTTTTTAAACTCTTGTGTACAAAAAAGGATGGTGATTTGCGTACGCGCAGGTGTTAATTAAAAACGAATCTATTTTTAAAGATGTGATTATTTTTAGGGTTCCGTACCCAAAGGGTAAAAACGGGACCCTATTACTAAGAATCCACTGTCCGTCTGTCCGTCTGTCACCAGGCTACAGCCTGGTCTCATGAACCGTGGTAGCTAGACAGTTGAAAACACAGATGATGTAGTTCTGTTGCCGCTATAATAACAAATACTACAAACAGAATAAAATAAATATTTAAGGGGGCTCCCATACAAAAAACGTGTTTTTTTCGGCGTTTTTGCCCTGTGGTACGGAACCCTTCGTGTGCGACTCCGACTCGCACTTCGCCAGTTTTTTTTTTTTTTTTACCAATGGCATTGGTCTGAAACTGCCGAACACCTAGGGGAACCAGTTTCCGACGTAATCCTTCATAGGTATTTAGTTGAATTTCAATCACACACAACATTTAACTGATAGGTATTTTTAATTTTTAATCAACGTACAGACGGCGCACATCAACCTACTACAATCTGTCAAATTTCTTTAATAGATTTTCAACTTTATCGCTAAAGCATAAGGTTCAAAGTTGATTGCGAAAATTTGAAAGTTTCGGGTAGCTTGATGTGCTGGCGTCTGTACCTACAACCTGCCACTGGACCTGCAAATTGCAAAAAAACGTAAGAAAAATTGCTGAACGTAAGAAAAACTGACTGTTTGTGTATGTGAGTTTATATATTTGTAAATGCACCCACAATACAGGAGAAATTCCTAGGTAAAAAAAAAAAGAATTTCGTGGGCTATCTTACCGGTGGAAGCACTACGTTGATTAAAATATCAGTTCAGTGCCTGTACATTATTATCCATAGTAAAATTATAAATGCGAAAGTGTGTCTCTCTGTCTGTTACCTCTTCACGCTTAAACCGCTGAACCGATTTAGATGAAATTTGGTAAAGAAACAGTTTAAGTCCCGGGGAAGGACATAGGATACTATTTATCCCGATATTCCCACAGGATCGACACTTATGCGTGTGAAACCACGGGGCTCTGCTAATATCCACATTCCGTCTATCTATGTGACCGCGTTATTCTTCGAAATTATAAGCCCCGCACGTTGATATTGCGACTGGCTGCCATCTTAGTGACGTAGTCGAACTGTCACTGAACACTATTAAAACGACTTGGAATGTCATTAATAGCGAAACGGGAAGGTCATGCACCCGAAGTAGTGACTACAGCCTTGCTATTGATGACAATATAATTAAATCAGATTCGCAAGTCGCCGCGGCCTTTGAAAATTTCTTTGCAGAGATTCCAGTATCAACTACTAAATCTCTTAACTCATCACCCGCTGCCGCAGAGTCTTTACTTAAAGAAAACGTTTCAGTTTGTGATTCTGAATTTCACTTTGAATATGTAACCTGTAACGATATAATTAAAACCTTTCACACGTTAAATGTTAAAAATACCGCAGATCTATGGGGTAATTCTGTGGATGTTGCTAAGTCGATTATAAACATTGTAGCACCTACTTTAGCTATTATATTTAATAATTGTATTGACCGTGGTGAGTTTCCTGATCTTATGAAAAACAGTAAAATAATACCGTTGTTTAAATCGGGTAGTACATCAGACCCTACTAATTATCGACCTATTTCAGTACTACCTACCTTTAGTAAAATTTTTGAAAAACTTATTTTGAATCAATTGCAAAGATTTTTTAATAAAAATAAATTACTGCATAATAAACAGTTCGGTTTTACAAGGGGTCGTTCGACTACCGATGCAGGAGTTGAACTTTTAGGACATATTTATAATGCATGGGAGGACAAATGCGATGCCTTGGGCGTCTTTTGCGATTTGTCCAAGGCATTCGATTGTGTTCTTCATGAAATATTAATCAGGAAACTGCACCACTACGGAATCCGGAACGCCTCTCTGGATCTTCTTACTTCTTACTTGAGTGGTAGGATTCAGAGAGTTGATGTTAATTGTGTTGTGGAAAAAGGTCACCCGGATCTGTAGTAAGAATGGGGGTCCCCCAGGGCTCAATTCTTGGTCCTTTCTTGTTCCTTATTTATATCAATGACTTGCCGTACCTCATAAAGGATAATCATGATATAGTGTTGTTTGCAGATGACACTTCTCTTTTGTTTAAAATCAAACGTCAGCAGCTGGTTACTGACAATGTAAATAACGCCCTTGCAAAAGTAGTTAACTGGTTTAATGTCAATAACCTACTTCTTAACGGAAAAAAAACGAAATTTATTAAGTTTACGATACCCCACGTTAGACAAGTAGAAACTAGTGTTCTCATTAAGGATGAAGAGTTAAAACCCGAAGATACCACAGTATTCTTAGGCATAACGTTGGATGCCAAGCTTCAATGGGGCCCCCATATAGATAAATTGTCAAAAAAGCTTAGCTCTGCAGCATACGCCGTTAGGAAAATTCGTGATTTGACTGATTTAGAGACAGCCCGTTTAGTTTACTTTAGTTATTTTCATAGTGTGATGTCGTACGGTATTCTGTTGTGGGGAAATGCCGCCGATATTCAGACAATTTTTATTTTACAAAAAAGGGCAATTCGTTCTATTTATAAATTAAGTCCTAGACACTCCCTCAGAGACAAATTTAAAGAGATTAATATAATGACTGTGCCTTCTCAGTACATTTATGATAATCTTTTGTATGCACATAAAAATATTAATCTGTTTAAAAAATACAGTGATATCCATAACATAAATACTAGGAACAAACACAAATTTGTTGTTCCTACAACAAGGCTCAAGAAAATAGGTGGCTCGTTTAGATGCCAATGTATACATTTTTATAATAAACTTCCTAGCCACATTCAAGAACTAAGCCTAAATAAATTCAAAGCTTTTATAAAGCGAAAACTATGCCAGAAAGCCTATTATACTGTAAAAGACTATATTGAGGACAAAAAGGCTTGGGATTGAGCTGCTCCAATAGGTTTAGACAGTGAATGTTATTTTGCAATTTTTACACTGTGGCAGCACACACGTCTTGCGCGCGCGCCGCACGGCATGACACTGGCGCTCAGCTGTGCGCGACCCATATTTATAACTTCGGCCCGATTAACTAGTAGCAGCGCGCATGAACTAAACCGATATATTTTGGAGTAATTTTTACTTGATCGCTATTGGTCAATATTATTTTAATGTTTATATCGGGTAACTACTTCCACCCATCTAATTTTGTACTTAGTTAGGCTCAGTATTCAATAAACAATCATCATTACATCTCAATCTGGTTTTATTCCTCTACTGCCTAAACGCTAAAGTGGTGACCCCGAACGAAGCAACCTCAAGCAAGCCATGCAGAGTGACATCGAAAAGCCAGTCATGGAGTCAGCAGGAGCAAGCTCAGACGTTTCGCTCTCAACCCAAAATATCGCCGGTATCTCACTTTCCCTTCGAGTACCACCTTTCTGGCGCGATAAACCACGATTATGGTTTATAAGCTTCGAAGCAGCTACGCGAGATCTGAAGAAAAGTGAAACACAGAAGGCGCAGATGGTCATCGCCCAGCTAGAAAAGGAAGACATCGAGCAAATATGTGACCTGTTGTACAATCCGTCTACCGATCGTCAATATTCTGTCATAAAAGAACGTCTCATTTCTGTGTACGAAGAATCTGACGGTAGGCAGCTACAGAAACTACTCTCGGATATGGAACTTGGTGACCAGAAGCCTAGCCAATTACTACGTCGCATGCGCAACCTCGCTCACAACAAAGTACCAGACAACACACTACGGCTCATGTGGATGAACTTGCTACCCGCTCACGTTCGCTCGGTGCTTGTAGTAAGTGATACAATAAGCAAGGATACAGCACTCGATGAACTAGCCAAGCTCGCCGACAAAATGCATGAGCAAGCAAGCGAAATATCAGCAGTGTCTGTCGCATCAGCGTCAACATCCCATCAAGCGCAAAACTCACCAGTTAGCATACAAAATCTCGTCGAAGAAATAAGGAAATTGCATGTCGAGATCGCCGAACTGAAGACGTCATACCGCCACACGAACCACGACCGCTCGCGCACGCCGCCGGCTCGACACTACGGGCGCGGGCGCAACTCGTTTCGAGCGCGTTCGACGTCACGATCCCGCTCTCGTTCAACTACACCGTCGGCATCAACACATTGTTATTATCATCGCCGTTTCGGAAAGAATGCGAGGCATTGTACTACACCGTGCAATTTCAACAATGAAGGCAAGACGGAAAACTAAAAGAGGCGTTGGCAGTGGCGGAACCTAACGTCGAGAAGAAATCCTACCGCCTATTTATCACGGATAAGACGTCATCCATGAGATTTTTGGTAGATACGGGTGCCAATATATCCGTTATACCGAAAATGAAAGGAATACGATCGACACCGCTACCATATCAATTATATGCCGCAAACAACACTGTTATACCGACATATGGCGAGAAGACACTGGAGCTGGACCTAAATCTTCGTCGACCATACAAGTGGAAGTTCATAGTCGCCGCAGTTACAAAACCTATTATTGGAGCAGATTTCCTCGGCTATCACAATTTATTAGTCGACCTACGTAGCCAGCGAATCATCGACAACACTACGAAGCTCACCTCCAAAGCTCCAGGCCGCTATACAAGTACACCTTCCGTCAGCAGTATCAACATACAGCAAACGTTTCACGACATATTGGCCGAATTTCCTGGAATAACACGTCTATCTTCAATGAAATTGAACCCGAAACATAAAGTGGAACATTTCATTGAAACAACAGGACCACCTATTCATTCCCGAGCACGACCAATACAACCGCATCTGTATGAACGAGCGAAAAAGGAATTCGAGAACATGATTAGCCAAGGTTTGTGCAGACCGAGCAAGAGTCCCTGGTCTAGCCCGTTACATATTGTGCCAAAGAAAAACGGAGACTTGCGAGCATGTGGGGACTACAGACGTCTAAACTCCGTTACGAAACCAGACCGCTATCCCGTCCCAAGGATAAAGGATTTCACGTACCAGCTCACAGGCAAACAAATATTCTCAACTCTCGATTTGAACCGAGCCTATCAACAACTGCCAGTACGTGCTGAAGATATAGAGAAGACTGCAATCATCACTCCTTTTGGACTTTTCGAATTTCCTCGAATGTGTCCAGGCTTGAAGAATGCAGGACAAACCTTCCAGCGATTTATTCATGATGTACTGCGAGAACTTGACTTCGTATACCCGTTCATCGACGACCTCCTACTAGCCTCGGAAGACGAAGACACACACAGACGGCACCTACGAATTGTATTACAAAGGCTGGACGAGTATGGCATAACTATCAATCCTTCGAAGTGTGTGTTCGGCCAACGCGAAGTAACATTTCTCGGCTACAAAGTATCTGCTAAAGGTATTAAGCCGCCAGAAGACAAGATCAAGATTATTAGCGAATATCCAAAACCAATAAACATTGAAGAGCTACGAAGATTCCTCGGTATGTTGAATTTCTACCGTGACAGCATACCTAACGCCACGGCTATTCAAGCACCACTACATACCTACTTGCACAATACGAAGAAGCGAGATAAAACATTAATACAGTGGAATGAAGATACATCTCAAGCGTTTGAAAACTGCAAGAAATGTATTACAGAAACAACATATCTGTCGCACCCACATCATTCAGTTCCACTTGGAATGATGTGTGACGCATCCGATCGGTGCGCTGGCGCTGTTCTTCAGCAGCAAATCAAAGGACAATGGCAACCACTAGGCTATTTTTCAAAAAAGTTCACACCGGCTCAGCAAAACTACTCGACGTTCGACAGAGAACTTCAAGCAATTTACATGGCCGTAAAGCATTTCAGGAAAATATTTGAAGGGCGTGAACTCATTATATTCACTGACCATAAGCCGCTCACGTACGCCATGCAAAAGATCTCGTCAGATTCAGAGACTCCACGCCGACGAAGGCAACTATTATTCATCAGTGAATTTACAAACGATATACGACACATAAGTGGGCGAGACAACGTAGTTGCGGACGCACTATCACGCGTCGACGCAATCAGCTGTCCGAATCCAATCGATTATGGAAAACTCGCTCAAGCACAAGCAAAGGATAAGGACATAACCGAACTAAAGCAGCAATCTAATATCCAACTGAAGAGAATAATGTTACCAGGCTCATCTCAGCAAATATACTGTGAAACCTCAACAAACGATGTTCGCCCATACCTACCTCAAGAGTTCCGTATTATCGCATTTAACGCCATCCACGGACTCAGCCACCCGGGTATCCGAACTACGAGGAAGCTAATGCAGAGAAGATATTTTTGGCCATCCATGAATACAGACGTCAAAACATGGGTTCAAACATGCGTCGCCTGTCAACGATCCAAGATCCAACGGCATACATTAAGTGCCACAGCTACGTTTGAACAGTCACATCGCTTCGAACACGTTCACGTAGACATCGTCGGACCCCTACGAACATCGCCCAACGGTCACCGTTACGTCATCACAATGATCGACCGCGCCACACGCTGGCCCGAAGCACACGCTGTGTGTGATATGACTGCCGAGACCGTTGCCAAGACGATTTATGAGGGATGGATAGCAAGATTTGGCTGTCCAGCTAGGATGACGACCGATCAAGGCCGACAATTTGAAAGCCACCTATTCAACGCGCTGACCCGATTATTTGGCATCAAGAAGCTACGAACAACGCCATATCACCCCCAGAGCAACGGCATAATAGAACGTTGGCATCGCTGTATGAAGACTGCACTCACTGCTCGTCTCAGTAAACAAAGTTGGATTGAAGAATTACCTACCGTATTGCTGGGACTGCGCACTGCAATCAGAACCGACACAGAAGTAAGCGCAGCCGAACTAACATACGGTCAAAATCTACGGCTACCGGGTGATTTCTTCGTGACGTCACCAGCAGACACCATGGATTGCAACTACGTCGAAAAGTTGAGAACATCAATCAACAACATTCGTCCGGTACACGCACAGTCGCATAACATAAATCGCCCTGTGTTTATACACCGCGACCTACAAACATGCAAGCAAGTGTTCGTGCGAGTCGATGCAGTGAAAAAACCATTACAGCCTCCATACAATGGTCCTTACACAGTATTACGCAGAGATGGCAAAACGTTCACCCTACAAATGCCTGGAAGAGAAGCAGTAATATCCATCGATCGACTGAAGCCTGCTTTCACCATATGCCAAGCAGACACCACCGCAATGGATATTCCTACTAGCTCAGATGGAATAAAAACATCCCGCTCCGGCCGAGTTATCAAGCCACCGGTACGCTTCGCTTGAGGGGGAGCACTGTGGCAGCACACACGTCTTGCGCGCGCGCCGCACGGCATGACACTGGCGCTCAGCTTTTTTTTTTTTTTTTTTTTTTTTTTTTTGAAAATGGCATCTCGCAGTTCAACCTGAGGGGTTGTCGACTGCTTAACCGGGCGATCCTGTGGATGCCTCAATAAATTAAGGCCTCCAGCCAGGGCATAAATAAACTTAAAAACTAAGCGACTACACGCTAAGGGCACCCCCTGTGGGGTACGGACCTCGGCTTAGGGCGTCGCTGGGAGAGGGCAGCAAGAGGGACAGGCTGGATCAGGTTATTATTATTTAACGAATGATGAGACCGGCTTTTCCTAGCAGACTGCTCTGAGAAGAAAAGCCGAAACAAACTCAGAGGTCACAGTCGGGAATTTAAATCTACAGGCTCAGCTGCGGCGCGGGCTGGCACTACATCGAGCAAGGGTCGGGGCGGACATGGTACGGGGTGTCGCGACGGGCCTCGACGGCGAGGGCGGAATGACGGACGACGGGATATGTGTCTTTTCAGTGTGCTTGTGCTCTTTCTACTTTCCTGACGGAGGGTAGTGGCGTCATCGGGGACGGTGAGGGTATGCCTTGGTCGGCGAATCTTACTTATGCGGGAGGGAGTGTATCGGGAGGCCGCCGCAATCAGGGGATTGGGATGCTTAATGGCAGTATCAAAGAAACGCTTTGAGAGGCGTTTCATGAACTGCTGGACGGTGGGAAGTCTGAGATCTACGTGAAGGTTCACGTTTCGGACATAGAAGGGGGCTCCCGTGACCTTTCTGAGGAAACGGTTTTGAAGGGTCTGCATTTTATGCAGGTGATGAGGCTTAGCGTGTGCGAAGACTACGCAAGCGTATGTCATGATGGGACGGATGACTGCGGTGTAGAGGCGCAATTTGCACTTGAGTGACAATTTGCTGCGGGAGGTCAGTAGGGAGTGGAGCCTGCCGAGTGCGAAGGCGGCGCGCGAACGCGCCGTCCTTATGTGCACTCCGAAACTAAGTCGGTCATCGAGAATGACCCCTAAGTATTTGGCTTGCTTGTCCCAAGGGATCGGCTTGCCATACATAGTGATCGGGCTGGGGAGGGGGGGGAGGAGAATTCGCGGTTTCCTGAAGAGAACCGCCTGACTCTTATCGGGGTTGACCTCGATTCTCCATTTCCGGAACCAATCGCCTAAGGCTTTTGCGGATTTTTGGAGAGTGCGAGCGATAGAGACCTGACTGTGACCCGTATAGTAAATAGCGGTGTCGTCGGCGAAAAGAGCCAACTGAGCCGATTTACTTTTGGGAATGTCACTGGTGAACAGGGTGAATATGAGGGGGGATAGAACGCCACCCTGGGGGACTCCGGCACGGACCGGGTGAGGGGGAGAGAGTGCGCCGTCTATGCGATAGCGGAAGGTACGATCCGACAGATAGTCTCGTAAGATGAGCACGAGACGGTCCGGCACACCTAGCTGGTAGAGCTTATATAATAAGCCATTATGCCAGACCTTGTCGAATGCTTTCGCAATGTCGAAGAATAGAGCACCTGTTGGCGCACCGCGCTGGAAGCCAGCGCTAATGTGCTCAACGATGCGGTGGACCTGATGGACGCACGAGTGTTTAGCTCGAAAACCAAACTGCTCGTTGGGGATGAGGCTCTTTGATTCGGCAAAATCCCTGAGACGCTTATAAATAAGTCTCTCATAGATTTTGCCAAAAACATTGAGCAAGCTAATGGGTCGGTAACTGGAGGGCTCAGACTTGGGTTTGCCAGGCTTGGGGATACCTATGACCGTGGCTTCTTTCCACGCTTGGGGGAAGATGTTGTTACTCAGAGCGCCATTGAAGATAGCGGTCATGAGCAAAATGAGGGGGGCGGGGAGGAGTTGGTACACCTTATTGGTGATACCGTCCGAACCGGGGGCTTTGCGGGGTTGGAGCCCTTTTATGATGTCTTGCACTTCGTCGGGAGTGACCGGAGGCAGAGGATCATCAGGGTCTTCGACTGGTGGGAGGGAGGCTCTACGTTCGACCTCAGCGTTCACCTTGTCGAGGTGCGCTTGATCTACTGGTTGAGAGCTGGGAGAGCATTGGGACTCTAAGCTGGCGGCGAGGCATTCGGCCTTTTCGATGTTGTCAAAGGCTATGGTCTTATCAGGGCGTACGAGAGGAGGCATAGAGGCCTCTTCGGGGGAGCGAAGCTTCCTCTGAAGCTGCCAGAAGGCATGGTGATTGGGCTCTAGTTCACCGATCATCTTGCTCCATTCCTCAGAGCGCAATTCCCATATGCGTTTCTTTACAGCACGCTGTAAATGGCGCATATGGGCTTTGTTCGCATCGCAGGGAAAGGAGTCGTAGGCACGAATGGACGCGTTCTTCTCGGTTATCAGATCACGTACGTCAGCCGGTAATTTCCAGCGATGGTCTTCCATCACTGGAACATCCCGTGAACAATCCGTCAATACGGATTGGACGTGCTCTGTAAACGAGGCGATCGCTCCCGTCGTGTCAGCGACTGAGACAATATGATCGGGAATGGAGTCTAAGTGAGGTGACGTGGTGGATTGTAGGCTTTCGCTTACTTTCCTCCAGTCAGTCACTACTTTGGTCTGAGGGGGCTGGTTGGGATCACGGGGGCCCGAATAGGGGGCTAGGTGAATAATGACTGGGCGGTGGTCAGAGTTGAGCTCTTGATGCGTCTCAATAGATTGCAAACGGAGGTTTACATTCTTGAGCAGCGCTATGTCGAGCACGTCAGGAAGGTGGTTTGGATCGTCCGGGTAATGGGTGGGATGCATCGGAGCGATGACATCGAAATTAAGGGTGGAGCTTAGGTTGAACAGGAATCTCCCTCTGGTAGAGGTCGAGTTACTGTTCCAGGCAGGATGTTTGGCATTAAGATCCCCCGCCATGATGACGGAGTCACTCATACCGAAGAGGGCAGTGAAGTCGCTGGTGAGAGAGATGGTATCCTCTGAACCAGTGTAGGGCGGGATGTAAGCAGAGATGATTGATATAGATTGATGACCAGTCATGCCAAGCCGACAGATAGAGACCTCCAGGTGAGAGAGTAGAGGAGGAGGGTCTATGGGGGAGCAATGAAGGAACTTTTTAAAATAAATAAGGGTACCACCTTTGTGACATCGAGACCTGTCGTTGCGAACTAGTTTATAGTTGGCAATGTTCGGGTTTCGATTGTGGGGCTTTAGGAAAGTTTCCTGGACTAAAAGGATGTCAAGCTGATGATCGCGGAGGAAAGTGGCGATCTCATCACGCTGACTAGAAATGCCATTGGCATTGAAGAAGCCTAGCTTAAGGGATCGGGGTTTATTTACACTTATTCTTTGTTGATCCATTGGGAGCAATTAGAATTTAAGAGTTGTGAGGACTTGCGTAATCTCGGGATACGCATTGAAAATCTCAGCAATACGCCGAGGATTGCCTTGGCAGGCTTGGATTTCGGCTGCCATAGCGTTAGCTGGGGCGATGAATGATGCGTAAGCACCGATTATCACCTCCATGCTGTTTGGCTGAGGGCCAGGGACGAGGGTTTGGGGGAACCTACTGGGGCCAGAGGGAGTGGTAGCAGGTTGAACTATCATAGCGGCAGCTGAGGCCGAGGGGGCTACTGGGGCTGCGGGGGCTACTGGTGGCGGTGGGATGGAGACTGCCATCAGTGCAGGGAGGGTCGGGGATTGGGAGGGCACCGAAGCTGCGGGAGCTTTCTGGTGGAAGAGATTGGCCCAGGGCGAGGGTCTCTGAGGACTGAGCCGTTCGGGCATTTGTGAAGATGGGATCTTCACAGAGGGGCTCTCTCTTTGTTGGCGGTCGCTTGCGCGCTTGGCCAGTTTGGGAGAGGGGGCTTTAGGGGCTTTGGGGCAACCCCGGTAGTTAGCCGGGTGCCCGGATTGACCGCAGAGTACGCAGCTCGGCGGCTCTGTGCACAGAGTGCGGTCTTTGGGACGGGAGCAGTCAGCTGTTCCGTGATTTCCTAGACACTTGACGCATCTAGGTGTCGCGTAACAGTGGGATTGGGCGTGGCCATATAGCTGGCACCTATGACATTGTCCAATCAGGTTGGACTTTCGGGGCTTCTCGATAGAGATGCCCGAGAGGGAGCAGACGGACTTCACCTTGAAAATAGGGTGATGTCCGTCTGTGGGGTCGCATACGACAAGGACCATGTCGTAAACTAGGTCTGTCCTCGCTTTGTGCAAGCGATGGACGGCGGAAACAGGGATGCCTTGTGAAGCAAGGTCTTCTTTGATCTCCTCAGTGGAGATTTCTTTGGGCACGTGCCTAATTATGACGCGGGTGGGGATTTCCTACGGGAGGGAGTAGGTATGGAATGAATAATTCCGTACCTGCAGAAGGCGGGTGAATTCCCTGTAGTCCGAGGACGAGGGAACCGAGACTTTAATACCCTGTTGGGTGGACCTAGCGTTTGTGTAGTTGATCTTACGATCAACACACATTTTGGAGATTTCTGTCCATTTGGACTTCTCCTGAATGTAGATAGGGGGCGGGGGGCGTTGCTTCTTTTTGATAGAAGCTGGCGGGTTTGCACTAGGGCATGAGGCAGGGACGGCCTGAGAAGCGGCGGGAGATGCTGCGGTGGGTGAGGCGGGGGGAGGGGTGGGGGGGAGGGGAGATGGGGAAGGCGCTAGGCTTTTCTTAGCCTTGGAAGCGTGGGAAGAGGAGCCCTTCTTTCTTTTACCTCCCTTTCCGACAACTTGATAGTCGTCTTCGGAGGAGGAAGAGTCAGAGGGGGTTTCGTCAGGGTCGGGTTGAGGTATGGACGTGTCCATAGCCTCGGGTTGGGAGGGTGGTAAGGAGTCCATTGTCTCTGGGACAATGGCGGCTTTGACGATGGGTGCCGACAAGGGGGCTGCGGCGACCTTAGTCGATTCAGAAACACTGGCGGAACCCTTTGTCGGGACGGACAACTGGCGCTCAGCTGTGCGCGACCCATATTTATAACTTCGGCCCGATTAACTAGTAGCAGCGCGCATGAACTAAACCGATATATTTTGGAGTAATTTTTACTTGATCGCTATTGGTCAATATTATTTTAATGTTTATATCGGGTAACTACTTCCACCCATCTAATTTTGTACTTAGTTAGGCTCAGTATTCAATAAACAATCATCATTACATCTCAATCTGGTTTTATTCCTCTACTGCCTAAACGCTAAAACACTTTAATATTTTCTTTTTTTTTTTAAAGTATCTATTTACTTACACAATGACATGTACATTTACTGTATAAAGTATTATATTATTTTAATTATTGTGAATGTGAGGACTATGTGGGTCATTGTTTACATTTTAATCGTGGTCTGGCAGTTTGAGTAGTTTATGCGGCCTACCCAAATGTCCTGTCTTTGGTATTGTTCGTCGAATCGTTGAGCTCCTGAAGTTCTGAGTTGAGCTGCACGGTTACTGACAAATGCGTGCACTGACTGGACAGGTCCACTCAATCTGTGTGGTTCTTTCCTCAAAAGATCTTTTCAGACACTAATCTACATGGTCCTCAAAGATTATGTCCGGATTTTTATATACACATTGACATTGATGAATTTTATTTAGACAATGACATGAATATTTACTTTGTAAAGTATTTTTTATTTATTTTTTTCTCTTTTCATTTAATTATTGTGAATGTGAGGACTATGTGGGTAATTTTTTTTTTTCTGTTTTCCTCCTTAGTTTTAATCATGATCTGGCAGTTTGAGTAATTTACGCGGCCTACCCAAATGTCCTTTCTTTGGTATTGTTCGTCGAATCGTTGAGCTCCTCATTTCTGAGTCGAGCTGCACGATTTTTGACAAATGCGTGCACTGATTGGACAGGGCCGCTCAATCTGTGTGGTTCTTTCCTCAAAAGACCATTTCAGACATCAATCTACATGGTCTTCACACGATCTGACCAAGATTTTGTCTGGACTTTAAAAGAGACTGTGACCTCTGAGTTTGTTTCGGCCTTTCTTCTCAGAGTAGTCAGATAGGAAACACCGACCACATCTAGTTTAAAAAAATATGATGACGTGTAAAAGTGTTTGTAAAAACCTACTTACAGAAAATAAATCATTTATCATTTATCATTTGTCAGTACCGGTTAGCGCTTACGTGTATGTGCGGTGTATGTCGTCAAAATGACGTCACGCAGCTGTTATTGTGACAAGGTTCCATCGCAATATCAACGTGCGGGGCATATACGCAACGGACTTTGATGCGGTGTTCACCATAATGAAGAAAATGTATTTAAATTAATTTATTAAACTTAAATTCAACAAAGAAATCTCAATGTTTTGTCAAGTGGTTAAAACCGTGCCAAGCGAGGGCGGGTCGCGTGTTGCATAATGCGTTTGTGTTTGTTGTTATCCTTTATTCTCTCTTTAACCTCAATACAAGCTTTGAATAAATTACCATAATCATACAATGATATTATATTAAAGAGGTATATATGGCACTAGCGCGCGCAAATTGTTGCAGACAAATTCAGACAATTGTTGTAGTTTCATTTAGTCCGCTAATAGCAGCGAGCAACACACTACAGATGCTATCTCTTTCTGTGTCATACGTTCCGTATTATCTATCGCAGTAAGTACTTTGTAATAACAACGCAACAATACAGGGTGCTTACTCTCGAGTTTAATTCCGATAGATCGACATTGGAATTGTGACGTTTCGTACTCTTGAGTTCGATGCTAGCGCCAATTGATTTTTAGATTGGGTGTCCATTTCGGGGAACTAAGTGGAATTGGGAACGGGCTCGGCGTGGGGTAATCGGTAGGTACTCTTGAGTGTATTTTGACAGCTGTGTATTGCGTCAATATTGCGTTGGGATAGTTTTTTGATAGTGATATTTCCAATAACAAAAGTGTAACGTTTTAGAAATTGTTTTGCGTTTTATGTGGTTTTTTGTGGGTTTATAAGATTATAATATGGCACGATAAGCAGTAGTATATAGTGTTTTACGTAATTCCCATAAAAAACAACTGAAACAAAGACGAGATGAGCGTCGGATGATGCGTTATACAGACAAAGCGTTTTCTATGAATGAATACGAATTTAAAGCAAATTACGGAGTGAGCAAGGATTTGACTCCTCTTTCGTATTACATAACAACATTTCTATCCTATCTCTATACAGTAAAAACTTTCTAGAACATTAGCTTACTAAAATCGGACTTCGGCATGTTTTCATTACACAAAATTCTTTCTATCTCTAAAACCCGTAGACCGATTTATATAATTCAAACTAGAATATTAGTTTTAAACATAATCCTCTCATTTGACACTAAAATCTCGCAAATATTCCTATAAACAAAAAATCTCGTTTTCAAGTTAATAAAAACCAGTTAGAAAGCTAATTAGAACAATACAAACACTTAAAATTTTATTAGAAAATCAAAATCTTACTCAGTAAAACAGTAGTACTTAGCACATACCGACGCCCACGCTAGGTACTTTTGGGTCTTCACTATCCTATTGTAACTATCACTTTTACATATTCTAATTTATTTATCACTTCACTGGTATATAACTCAGTCATGTTCACTATTCACATAAACACCATCGGCGTTCGTCACAAAAACATTACTTACTCTATAGAGAAGTTGTATATCTATTTACTTGGTACCATTTGTATAAAACTGTAATACTAATTAGTTAAGTAACTTAGCGGACAGTAATTATTTCTTGCTAAAAATAACCAAACGCGAAGAATTTTGTCATAAACAAACAAACTTGCACTTCGAATTCACTTCTAAAACCACTTGACTTTATGTTTGAAATTGGAGAACTTACTCGCAGTCTTTTTTTTAGTAAGTGGTGTAGGCAACGATCCTACTCCATAAAGCCAAAGTCATGGTTAATTTTATGATTTTATTTATTTTCTTACGCCCAAATGAATTTAACACTCTATAATTAATCAATTAAAGAACTATTTATATCATATTTATTTATTAGCTTTGTTATTTAAACGATAAAGCATTTTAAAGCCCTATTACCGGCTTTTCGTAATGAGTTGAACCACACTATTGCAGCCCGTAACATAGCTAACTTCACGTGTAACAAAATAATGGCGGAGCAATGTCAATTTCATTTCAATGGTGACAATAATATTTTCAAGAGTACCGAATCACGTGACTGTAAAATTAACATTAGAATCGTATTGGCATTTCATTGGAATTAAAATTAGTTTGGAGAGTAAGCCCCCAGAACGTCGCTCAGTATGAACGTAGCATATCTTTCCTTTATAATATCATTGATAATCATAACTAACGTGTTTCGTTATATTTTCGATTAATATTTTCGTGCAAACATGTCAAGTCCAATGCAACGATTTTGACTGATCATTTCCTTGTGATAAACCAAAAAGGTTACATGAAAAGGCCACAGGCTGTCAATTTTTATATTGTCTGTGGTTATGGTAATAAAAATTAAACTACAAGTCCGTTTATAGTTTTATTTTACCTCTGACAGCAGCAATTTAACAGCAACCTTATTGCAATGAAGATAGAGGTCACAGTGATTTTGACAGACCTGTCAGTGGCAGCAAACCAATAGCATCCTTATTGAATGAGAATAAAAAACACTGTGACGTTGACGGTGTTGCAAAAACAGAGGTAAACTAACTGTGGAAGGACTGTAAGTCATCACCTCAATAAGTTGAATAACCCCTGGCTGATCAATGAATTTGCCTTTTCTTCGAAATCTGTCTTTTTTTTTAAATAAAACTAGCTGCGCGGTTTCACCCGTATAAGTGTCGATCCCGTGAAAATATCGGGATAAAAAGTATCCTATGTCCTTTCCCGGGACTCAAACTATCTCTTCACCAAATTTCATCTAAATCGGGTCAGCGGTTTAAGCGTGAAGAGGTAACTGACAGACAGACACACTTCCGCACTTATAATATTAGCACAGTCTAACCTGGTTATAAACTATCTGTGTGCTAAATGTCATCCGAATCCGTTCAGCCGTTTGTGCGTGAAGAAGTAACAAACATACAAACACACTCACAAACTTTTGCCCTTATAATATTACCCCCTCACTAATAGACGTAGTATAGCTTCTGTATAGCCGACATAGCCCGAAGAATTGCCAAACTTAAATGGCAGTGGGCAGGGCACATTGCTCGCAGAACAGATGGCCGATGGGGCCGAAAGGTTCTGGAGTGGCGACCGCCTACCGGAAGACGTAGCGTTGGAATGCCTCTCACAAGGTGGTCCGCCGACCTTGTGAAGGCCGCAGGAACCCGTTGGATGCGAGAAGAATAGAACCGGGCGAAGTGGAGGTGCTTGGGGGAGGCCTATGTTCAGCAGTGGACGTCTTTCGGTTGAAATTATGATGATGATGATGAGCGTCTGTATGGTTAAACAACGTTTTGTCTTATTCTTTCGAAAGTCAAATTACTGACGACTGAAAGAGAGAAATCGGTGTGTAACTATTCATCTGATCTACAACACTAATATTATAAAGAGGAAAACTTTGTATTTTTGTTTGTTTGTTTGTAATGTATAAACTCAAAAACTACTAAACCGATTTTCAAGATTCTTTCACCATTAGAAAGCTACATTATCTGCGAGTAACATAGGCTATACGATACCTCTGGGCTCAAAGGGCGTATAGCACATTTTGAGCTTTTTGACATTTTATACTTTTCTCATTTAGTTTTTGATTCTCTATCGATCTGTGTAATCCACGTGGCGAAATTCGCAAAAAAATGTCGAATACGACCTCGTAATTTTCGTTACGTTTGCACAACTTATTTGAAAATTAGGGGCATAAGGAACATATTGCTGCCTCCACAAAAATTGGCAGGTTGTATAAACCAATTTGGTTGAAGATTTTGGGTGTAAGATCGTTCGAAAAGTAATATTGCTCTTTACGTCCTTTAAACATTTCAAATATAAAAATATATTTGTGCTATACGACCTACATTTTATTATAAAACAAAGAGACCTAAAAGATCTTCCTCATCAGTTTTAAGCTTTATTAGCTTAAAACTGATGTAGCAGATTATAACAAAGACACCTGATTACATAGCATAAAAACTGAAAAAAATTAAATAAGTAATGACGAAGAAAATGAAAAATTAAATGTTCTCATTACAAATTTAAAAACTTTTAGTATATTTTTGTTTTTTTTTTATAGAAAAGTGAAATAAACGATTTTTATTTCTCATCATAATTTTAGTTTCTATTATCCTCTTTTTATTTCTATTAAAAACTCAATTAGAAGATTAAATAAAGCTACTCTCATAGCAAACCAAGAGCTATTCAATTTAGATTTAAAAATATTTTAGTTTATTAGACAGAACAGACGAAGGTGACGTTCATACGCAATACACTAACATAAAAAACAGCACTAAAAAGGTCAGTAATAAAACAAAAACGAACAAATACAAAGAGAGTAAATTTAGTTACCAAACGAAGCAGTTAATTGAAGAGAGGCACTGCAGAGCATGAAGTATAGTAAGAGCCCAGGCGACGATGGCGTAACCACTGCAGCCTTAAAAATAAGAGAGCCTGTCCTTCTTCCACATGTTACCAATTTTTTCAACAGTATTTTAAACACCGGAATTCTGCCACGCACGTTTTGCCATTCTTTGATTATCTTTTCCACAAAAAGGGTGACAAAACAGACATAGACAATTAGCATCCTATCAGTCTGGTTTCACACCTGTATAAAGCTTTCATTAAAATAATCGAGAACAGAATAGCCGGAGCCCTCGACAAACATCAGCCCCCGGAACAGGCCGGATTTCATCGCGGCCATTCTACTACTGACCACCGTGGCCGTGGAGGTGGTCAGTAGTAGAATAGTAACAAGTAGTCCATCAAGAAGGTTCTCGAGAAACATACAGAGTTCCAACTCCCACTTTATATTGCATTTATAGATTACTCAAAAGCTTTTGATAGCATCAACCATACCTCAATTTGCAACGCCTTACAAAATCAAGAAATAGACACCACTTCTTTTGATAGAAACAGCACCCCAGCTATTAAAAATTAATTCTAAGACAGAACCGTCTTTACAGTTCAATAAAGGAGTTAAATAAGGAGACCCGCTGTCTCCGAATTTATTTACGGCCGTTCTGGAGGAAGTCTTCAGAAAGCTAGCAGCAAGCTGGGCAGAAGAGAACTCCGTTTTGCCGACGATATTGTTCTTTTATCGTCTTCAGTCTCCGAACTGACTCAGATGCTAGAAGATCTCAGTACGGCAAGCCTAGAGGTCGGACTTCAAATGAATATATCGAAAACGAAGTAATAGCGAATGTCAAAGACCAAGTTGATGATGAATAGCGTGCATCGCAGGATCACCGTGGCGGGTGGGGAGGTTAAATATGTCGATGAGTAGCTCTATCTTGGTCAAATAGCCTCTTTCAGGCAAGACCAAACAAAGAAGTTGCAAGACGCGCCGAAAATGCCGGGAAGAGCCATTGGGCCATGAAATATCAAATGAAGGGCGATCTTCCACTATCACTTCAAGAGAAGACTCATCGACATGTGTATTCTTCCCATCCTCACGTATGGTTCTCAAACATGGTCTTTGATAATTCAGCAGAGGTCCACGCTCAAGGTTTGCCAGAGAGCTGCTCTGGACACAGGGATGTGGAAAGAGAGTAGGGACTAGGGATATCTTTGTCCAGCAGCATAACGGCAAAAAAAATCTAAATAATTATCGAAGAATAGATACCTACTCAATAAATAAAATATCAATTACAAAAATAATTGTAAAAATATTGTCCTTTACCACGTTATACAACAATTCAAGTAATTTATACGTCCCTGTGTCTTTGCATCATGTATGAAAAGTTGGGCTTACGCCCCTGTGTACCTGCTCAAGGCGTATTTTTATGGGGTGTATAGGACATATATTAAAATTTATTGGTCGTAAAGCACATGCTATCTCAGCCAATACAAAACCAGGCCTATTTTTGAAAAAACCTTCTTAAGCACATCAAAAATCTAAGAACTTTATCCCTTGGATACTTTTATGTAGCTCTAAAAATGAGAGAGATATAACGCAAACAATTTTTTTATTTTTGTTTTTTGCTTCTCCTGAAAACCTGTGTTTTGTGCTATACGCCCTTTGAGCCCAGAGGTATCGATATTTTATTTTAGAAAAAATAGGGATGCGTAAGATATTTGGTTTTTTCGGACCCAAGGTGTAAAAAATCATCCAAAAAAGTTCCTTAATTGGCGTACGCTGCCTAAACTATAAAAGATAGAACCATAAAATGTTCAAATTAATTAAAGATCTTAAAAATATCTACAAAAAAGTCCGCGACACACTATACCTATCTATTTTGAGTTAAGCACAACAACCATTTTTTTATTTAAAAATCTTGAATTTTTTTAGGACTTCATTTAAACGCATTAGTTTTACACATGTCATTACTCCTTATCAAAATAAACTAATTTGTCACAAAGTACTGTTTATGTAGATAATATTTTTAGTCTTTAATTCATTAAATTTGGACGTTTGGTTTGAAAGCTATGGCGAAATCAATTTAGTATTATTTCTGCGCTCCGCGGCCCGTGGCGGCAGGCGAAGTAGGCGTCACCAAGGCGGGGGTGCGGATGCGGGAGGGGAGTTTAGGTCTATGAAATGCTGAATTTACTTTGGGTAGTTGAACACATGGGATCAAACTTAGGCTTTTTGTAGCGGTAATCGACATCCACGCGGGCGGAGCCGCGGGCGACCGCTAGTATAATATACGTTGATATGTCTGGAATTCTGATTAGAGCGTAAGGTTCGGGTTCAATTGCCAGGTTGAATAGTGTTGTTAGCCTGGGTTGGGCTCGCCCGTATTACATGAGACTTAAAACATCACCGGTGAAATGCAGTTTTGAGGAAATCCAGGGATGATGTTTTAAAACATGCTAATTAACACAAAACTCTCTTTGTCTTTAGTTTCTGCGTGGGCAGCGAAGGCGGTGCCTACGAGGGTCGCGGCTGGGACACCCTGGGCATCCACGCCACCATCGCCAACAGACATAGCGTCGGCATCTGTCTTATTGGAGACTGGAGAGGTAAGAACATGCACTCATAATTATCGATTAGATATTTTTTTAAATATAAGGGGCTCGTGGTTAAGTAGTAACAGCAGCACGGGTCAATCGATCAGGTAAAGCTTTGCTTGCCGCGGTTGGTCCATGGATGCAGCCTTTTTTTGTAGATGATGATATTTTTTCAATATAAATAAAGTATTAATGAATATATTTGGGTAATACCCAAAATTGGATGTAGTCAGCCTTAATTATACATGAACTAAAAACAAGTTTAAAGCTAAACTCCTGAGCTCATAATTGTTATTCGGAGTGTTTCATTAACAAGAAAAAAATACAATGTTAACATTTAGATCGCCACACGTCGAGAAATCAAAAACGTGCCCTCGGCATCAAAGTCTGTCATGTAGTGGAACCGTGGCGCGCTGGGCACATTTTGGTTTGTCATCTATACATGACCGTAGTAACTATTTAGTACTCTGTGACATGACGTTGGCGGTCAAAAGGTTAAAGGTTCTAATGAAACACGAAGTCGGTTTTAGAGTTAAGTAAAACTGCACTCGCAGGATATCTGAGCCTATCGGGCTCTATCGTCCTAGTTTTATTATCAGGCAGCTAAGCATAACTTAAGAAATCAGCCCAAAATGTTCCCCCACCGCTGTTTTACAGGCTTCCTCTCTGTAAGAACCAGTGGGCCGTAATTCACCGCGCGGACCCAGTGCGGTTAGGTATCAGGTGGACTCCACCATTAAATTTGTATCCTGCACATAATAACATGTTATTTTTACTTCTAGTGGAAAAACCTACAAAAGAACAGCTGGAAACTACGAAAGCTCTCATCGCGGAAGGAGTAAAGCTAGGCAAGATCAGTCCTGACTACAAGCTGATAGGACACAACCAGGTCAGCTCCACCGAGTGTCCAGGAGGAGCACTCTCCGCTGAGTTCTCCACCTGGGACCACTTCGCACCTGGAAAGCCTAGCTTCCCTCAACCTCTAACCACTACACGTGCAGCGGCAACCGCAGACGTTTTAGTAGAATGATTTTTTGGCAGTCTAATTGCCATTGGACTCCTTAAAGACTGCTTTTCGATTTCAATGCCCGAAGCCTGATTTACATGCTGTTATTTGATTGCCTGTGGCAAGCCAGTTATGGCAACAATACTATTTATTTATTTATTTATATATACTTTATTGTACACCACAAAAATACATAACATGAAAAAGATACATCAAACACTACAAAATATACAATGGGCGGCCTTATCGCTTTCTGCGATCTCTTCCAGGCAACCTTGGAATGGACAGTGATTTTCCAGGACATAATATGGGGCTGTCGTTGGTGCAAATATTATGTATACTATACACTAAAATAGACTACTGCGAAATACTACTGCGTCTAATAACGATATAATTTTTTTCTGTTAGTTTTAATGTTGGTCTGGCAGTTTGAGTAGTAGGTATACGCGGCCTACCCAAATGTCCTTTCTTTGGGATTGTTCGTCGAGTCGTTGAGCTCCTCAGGTTCTGACTTGGGCTACACGATTACTGACAAATGCTTGCGCTGATTGGACTGGTCCACTTAAATGTGTGTGGTTCTTTCCTCAAAAGACCATTTCAGGCACTAATCTACATTGTGTAAATCTGACCAAGATTATGTCTGGACTGAAAAGACTGTCCCTTGAGTTTTTTTTTGCCATTTCTTCTCAAAGGTAAAAATATCGACTCCATCTAGCTTATTTTTTTTATAGTACCTATGACGTGTAATAGTGATCCCGATAACCTATTTCACAGAATAAATATTAATAATAATGATAAATAAAAGTAATATAATAAGTAATTATAAACATTTTCGTTTCATTTCTTGTTGCAATTTTATTGCATGCATGAAAACTTCATCGTGTAAATGAGGCTTTACTTTGAGTTGAGTTGGTGATAAGTTATTATCCACTGTGTAGTCTATTTATAGAAGCAGAATACAAAATGTACCTAAACAATTGCCGTCTTATTACAAAACGAGATCTAATTTTAGACCTAGCCTAAACCTTCGAGCCAGTTACTCTATTTTGAACTTTATTCCGGCAAACGTAAAGTTCTTAATGCAAAATTGACAACTTAGACTCTGGTTTAACGTCAGTTTTTGTAATAAGAACTTTAGCTTCGTCGGATTATAGTTCGAAATTTAAAAATGACTGGATGGTTTAAACCTGGGTCTAAAGATAAATCTTGTTTCGTAATAAGGCCGATGAGGTTTAACCTATTCAAAATCACGCCTTGTAACGTTAATTGTTTATGTTTTTGGTTAATTTTACTACAGTATTTCTACTTACTTGATATTTTGTTAAAAGTCGGTTTAAATCTAATGTTTACATTTTGTCTCTTGTCTAAAATGGACTATAGTTAGTTGTATTGAAAAAATATGCTAGGTTTTGGATCTCGATTCAACTTGCGACTGATTTAATAAGTTTCTTCGATTTATGTTTGACCTTTTCTTTGGAACATGGCCATTGAAAGGAGCGCTACAAAACTGTAAAATGTGGTGCGTTATACAAAAAAAATGTATATTTCTTTCATTATTTTACTGTGATGTTTTTTTTTAAATAAATTGTAAATATTGTCATATTTGTTATTAGTTACAATTTGGTTACTTACCTTTTTGTATAAAGTACAACTTAAGGAAAAAATTGTTTTATTTTTTGTCTAATATTGTAGAAGTCTGTGGATGTTTTCTCAACCGCAAACCGCAAAATAGGATGATGCACAGCTCAAGCTAAATATCTCACAAAAATGACTTTATTTTCCTCCGTTCTTTAACCGGTTGTTTAGATAGGTACTGCTTCTGTAATGAATATTAATAAAACTCTTAAGGCAGGTGTTTACAACATTATTTTTAGTGTATGCGAAACCCGAAACCCGTGTCTAGTATATTTATGTAAAGAATCTATGTACAAAATTTCAAAACTGTATCATGAAAAATCACAAAGTTATAAGCTTGTTAAGTTACCTGTTTGCCCGTACAAACATGCTCACCCGCGTCGCTCGCGCCGCGCCGCCGTCTTGCGCTCATTGATAATAGTACCTAAGTACCTAACCGTTCGGCGCGGAGATTGGATAACCTACTTAGTGGCGCTCGGTGTCAAACTTTTAACCTTTTTAAATATTTTTGGGACAAAATTTAACATGGGGTAAAAATGATTTACAAACTATATCAGGTTTCGCATACCTATACATATATACTTACTAAAAATAACGTTGTATACGAGCCCAGAACAGCCCGATTCAAACATTATAGAGGCTCTGAAGTGCGCTACTCGCTGCCTGACATAAAATTTGGGCTTATTCCACAAATCCCCCTGAAAGTCCCCCCCACCAGCGCAAAGACTTGCCGCATATTTCGTTTAAACCGCCGCCGTAGCCTGCCGGGTCAGCGGGATTGTCCGAAAGGGTTACCGCTGGCCCGGAAAATAAAGGGCTAAGGAAGGAACACGGGTGGGTTTTAGTCAGTAAGAGTCTGACACTCCCTTCCGCTCCACCCAGAGCGGGAGGAGTCATTTGATGATTTCCCATCAGCAAAAAAAAAAAAAAAAAACCGCCGCCGTAACGTTTGGATCGGCTGTACCAAGTATAATAGTGACTAAAACTGGTTTATTTAGTTTAGGAGTAAGTTGTTATTTGTGAAAGCACGTTGGGATTGACATCATCGCATATGCGTACAAAAAAATCCCATAAATAAACAGTTATTAAAATAAAAATAACAAACCCTTTAAAGATTTTTTTTTAACTTTAAATCAAGTTTGTAACTACGGGCCACCGGAATTTTAAACAGCCTCGCTCTCGGCCCTTGCCGCAGCCGGTTGGCTCGAGCAATCCCAAAGATCTAGTATTTACGAATTATTCAGCACTGGCTGGCTCACCGGCACCGAACTTCGTACCGCCCCGCCAGCCGCTCCGTCCCCGCTTTTTAAATCTCTGATATCTTCTAAGATATTAATTTTAATGATTGCCGTAAAGGGCAATTTTGATCTCAATGAAATGCACAACGTATTTAATGTATTTAATTGGATATGGAATAATACTGTATTATTTAAAATAGTTTGGTAAATAACCCATAATTTTTTTGTAATATGTAAATGATAAAAATGGTTACTGTGGTTTATCCTTAGGAGATAAACATATACCATCGCGGACTTTTTTATTGATATTTTTGAGATATACAATTCCGTACTACATTAATTTGATCTATCTCGTAAGGTTTAGCCAGCGTTTGCATTGCAAGCGCACAAAAATATGTTTGTTACGACATACATCACATTACAAATCTTTGAATTTCTCGGCTTTTCTATACTAGAATATGCATGTACTATACATTAAAAAAATCCGCTTGAAACACTCTCATCATTAAAAAAAAAACGCATCAAAATCCATTGCGGAATTTTAAAGGTCTAATACATAGCATACATAGCATACATAGGGACAGACAGACAGCGGCAAGCGACATTGTTTTATACCATGTAGACCACGAAAAACCATAAAAACATATTTAATCATGTTTTATATATTTTTATTCTCTTTAATAAATAAACTCATTAATTTCAATTGTCAAATGAAAAACATAATTCATCATCATCTGCCAAGCCTTTACCCAACTATGTTGGGGTCGGCTTCTAGTCTAACCGGATGCAGCTGAATACCAGTATTTTACATGAAGCGACTGCCTATCTGACCTTTGCAACCTAGGTACACGATACCCCTTGGTTGTCAGACTTTCGGGCTTCTGACGACCCGTAACGACTCCCAAAGATCCAAGATTGAAAGCCGGGATTGGTCCCGGCTGGCAATCGTGTCAATCGGCTTAACGTGCTTTCTAGCACGGACAAATGAAAAACGTAATTATCATCATCAATTTCGGGTATTTTCAAATCTAGGTAAGCACTCGACTTGTAACATTTAATTTTTTAAGTGGAACTTCCAATTAGCATCCACAGGCAGGTTGAACAGATAGGTACCTACTTTTGGAACCGACCATGGGTAGGTACGTCGTACAAGTGGTACAGTCATGTGTGGGTAATAATCTCGGTCTCAACTGTAATTGCCATGTTCTTCCCCAGAGGAGTGCGTTCAACTTTTTGTTGCAGTACACTTGAGGTGCATAAAATGTGGTTTAACGGCGGGCCACAAATTCACTGCGGTGCAATTACGTTATTACACACACAAACAAATTGTCTGTGTGGTGCCGGACTTAAAGAATAGCACCACCCCATACTTCCCGTGGGTGTCGTAAAAGGTGACTAAGGGGCGTACCGGAGAATGGGCAGCAGCGTTCTCTATGCATTCCACCACCATACCATACTGCGATCACCAACCCGCCTGCCAAGCGTGGCGATTATGGCAAACTCCCCCCCCCCTTTTAGGGGAGGATTATGTCCAGCAGTGGACGTCTTTCGGCTGAAATGATGAAATTCACTGCGGTGCAATTACGTTATTATCGGTACAAATACTATGAAGCATGGTTAAATAATGCCTCCTGGGACGAAAATTCACTGGATGCACGAAGTGCTGGGCCGGTCGTTGCGGCGATGTTTAGGGGACGCCCCCTTATGTCCAACAGCGAATGCACTAGGAAGTGGTGAAGGGCGGGCGTTTTGGGGACTGTCTTTTGTAATTTTGACGTTCGAAAAGTGCTGATTCTGAGCCTAGTTTGAATAAATGGCTTTTGGTTTTTGATTTTGATTTTGGACGTCTTTTGGTTGGATAGGGTAAATTCAGAACGTAAATTCAGAAAGTGATATTTTTCGATCAAAATAGAGGAAGACAAGAACTTTAAACATACATAATTAGCCATAAACTATAATAAACACTTGAAAGCTTCGTCCAGACTGTATGTTAGTCATCAGGTTATCACACACTTTATGTGGAACAACACCTGCCAAATCTGAAGAACCTGTATACTTACAGGATATTTTTTTATGCTTTGCGCAAATTTTCACAGGATGTTCTACTCCTAAATATGAACAACTTTCACTATGGGTTCAACTCTGAAATCACGAAAAAAAAAATCTGCTGTTTCATACATTTTGGTCGAGTAGGTATTGAACTTTTCCTTTGATTCTTTTGATGATTGCAGATTTTTTCCCATAGTGAAAGTTGTTCATATTCATGGATAGAACAACCCGTGAAAATGTGAGCACTGCTTAAAAAAATATCCTGTATTGTCGTTTGATTTATATATTATTATAACTTCGAGCGACCTTCCTGTGCTTGGCACGGTTTTTATACGACTTGACAAAACATCGAGATTTCTTTAATAAATGTAACTTTATTATACCTAAATGTATTGTACAGACGCCAGCGCATCAAGCTACTACAATCTGTCAAAGTTCTTTA
The DNA here is from genome assembly GCA_916614155.1 of Mesoligia furuncula. Taxonomy (NCBI): domain Eukaryota; kingdom Metazoa; phylum Arthropoda; class Insecta; order Lepidoptera; family Noctuidae; genus Mesoligia; species Mesoligia furuncula. Next base: position 12,730,333 of record OU744810.1, read on the forward strand.
AGGCTGCGCCGACCGCACAGTGGCGCCCTCATCGTTTATTTGGTTATTTCTTTTATTTTACAATTAAATTGCAGAAAATAAGCACGTTAAGTTGTGCTCCACAAGATTATACGTTAATATTAGTATAAACGGTAGTAGATTGTTTCAATCAATCAACTCAGCCTATCGCAGTCCACTGCTGGACATAGGCCTCTCCCAGACTGCGCCACAGCACCCTGTCCTCCGCCTTCCGCATCCAGTCTACCCCAGCCACCTTCTTTAGGTCGTCCGACTCAGTAGACTGTTTAGTTTTATTATAATCACTAAAACGGAAAATAGTGGCCACTTTTATCCGTTTTAGTGATTATAATAAAACTATCTATTATTACTATTTTCTACATTTTTAGGGTTCCGTAGTCAACTAGGAACCCTTATAGTTTCGCCATGACTGTCTGTCCGTCCGTCTGTCTGTCTGTCCGTCCTCGCTTAATCTCTGTGACCGTTAGCACTAGAAAGCTGAAATTTTGTAGGAGTACGTATATCAGTTACGCCAACAAAGTGGTAAAATAAAATTTTGGAAAATATTTTTTTTAGGGTAGCTCCCCTACATGTGAAGTGGGGATGAATATTTTTTTCATCATCTACCCCATCGTGTGGGGTATCGTTGAATAGGTATTCTAAAATGGTTTAGGGGTTGCTAAAATTATTTTTCGATTTAATGCTCCATTTACGAAATATTAAAGTTTAAAGTGCAAATTTTTGTTCCAGTAGGGCGTCCCCCCCCCTCTAAAAGCTAAACTACTAAGTTGAAAAATCTGGAAAAATTCTCGATGAATGTGCATTTCATGAACTTTAAAGGAAAAGTATAGCGGTTAAGATAACTTTATTAGTTTAGCAGTAATAGTCGTTAAACTTGGGTGTTGGATATAATTTTGTACCAAATACAAAATCCTTAGCATTAATCCTTTAAAGTGACTAAGATGAAGTAGTTGCTTGTTTATAATGGGTAAAGAGTTGCATTGAAAACCAAAATATGTTTTTTTTTTACCTAAGTATTCAGAATAAAGAACAACAGAATCGTACTACATTGTGATAACGGGCTACTACGGAACCCTACACTGTGCGTGGCCCGACATTTTCATTGTAAAATAAAAGAAATAACCAAACAAACGATGAGGGCGCCACTTGGCGGTCGGCGCAGCCATAATAGATTTTCAAATTTATCGTTAAAGCATAAGGTTCAATGTTGATTGGCAGTTTCGGGTAGCTTGACGTGCTGGCGTCTGTACAAAACATTTAATTAAAGTTACATTTTAGTTTCAGAGACAGAGTGTGAAAAGGAGAATTATGGTGAAAACCACATCAAAATCCATTGTGTAGTTTAAAAGTATCTACAAAGCGGTCACACAGATAGATACGAAAAGCGACTTTAATTTATATTACCACGAGCTACGCCCCGCGGTTTCACCCGGATAAGTGTCGATCCCGTGGGAATATCGGGATAAAAAGTATCCTATTTGTTAATCCAGGGTGTCAGCTACCTCAATGCAAAATTTTATCAAAATTGGTCGAGCCGTTTGAGCGTGAAGAAGTAACAAACATATAAACACACACTCACAAACTTTCGCGTTTATAATATTAGTGTGATGAACCATCAACATTAAAAAACTATTTCTACTTTTCCGCATTGTCTCACTTTCTATTACTTCTGTATGGACATACAAAAGAGAGATCTATGCTATAAACACCACACTTGGATGATACAAATTAATAATTTCTAGTAATTTCTCATAATTTCTAGTAATCTGTTGTTCGTACTTGTTTTTTTTTTTCAATCCTTTATTAAAAAGAACCAGGTTCTTTATAATTAATAATAACAATCTAATAAGACTAATAATGAATTTTATTCATACTTAATTTTTTACGTGATAATTATTTTAAAACTTAGAATACTGTCGATTTTCAGTCACCCGCGTAAGGCTGGATCCCGTGGGAATATTGGGATAAAAAGTATCATCATCATTTCAGCCGAAAGACGTCCACTGCTGGACATAGGCCTCCCCCAAAAGGGGGGGGGGGGGGTTGCCATAATCGCCACGCTTGGCAGGCGGGTTGGCGATCGCAGTATGGTATGGTGGTGGAATGCATAGAGAACGCTGCTGCCCATTCTCCGGTACGCCCCTTAGTCGCCTTTTACGACACCCACGGGAAGTATGGGGTGGTGCTATTCTTTAAGTCCGGCACCACACAGACAATAAAAAGTATCCTATGTGTTAATCCCGGAAATGGTCTCTCTATGTGCCAATTTTCATGTAAATCTGTTCAACGGCTTTCGCGTGATTGAGTAACAAACATCCAAACATCTTCACAAACTTTCACATTTATAACATTGGGACCTACCTAGTATAAATACTTTTTCATCTATTATGACTTATTATAAATCAATTTAATCAAAAATAATTCAAGGAAGAGTAAACAGCTTCTGGGTACGCTCGTTCCATCATAGACCTCATCCATCGCTTTCTATCAGGCGTGATCGAGGTCAAGAGCAGGTCTATTCACCAATAAAAAGGATCAGCCAATAAAATCACGGCTCAACTTTCATTCACGTTTTCCTTATTCAACTAACAGCCGACTTTTTCTCCGAATATCGATTCACGGTGTTGACAAATACACATTTGGAGTCCCTAATTCCTAAAAGCGTCAAGTGTATTTTCTACAATAACCAACAAATACATGAGTCTTCTTATGACCAAGCTCTTATCGGTGGACCGCTGGGAAAGTACCGCGGGATCGAGACGTATCTTAATATAAAGAACAGGGTGCGCAAACGCAGCGCACTGGTCAGCTAGCCTAGCTCGCTAATACATACATAACACATCGTAATCTTTGTATTGATTAATTTAATTCGCACAAAATGACGTCATTCGAATTGTTAGTGTCTTTTGTTTCAATGAGTGTGTTATCTGCGTGCGCGTCGCCGAGATTTGCCTTGAAAAGTGAGTTCTATGTTTGTTTTAATTTGAAGGTTGATGTCGTTTTGGTATTGTTTGATAGGTTCTTTATCGCCTAAAGTTGTTTTTTAAATCTTATCAATTATATTTTTTTGACACTTTTGTAGATTCAATGTTAATGACAAAGACTTTTCTGGCTTCAAATCAATAAGCATGCTTGAATAATTAAAAAAAAAAAAAAATAAGAATAATATTTTACATTTTAATAGCATAATCAACTTAAAATGCTAACCTATTACTGCTTACCTAAACTGCTTGGACATAGGCCTCTCGTGAGAGGGGGCGTAATTCCCCCCACGCAGCCCAGTGCGGGTTGGATGTTACATGTCTTCTAATGTTTACTAACCAATAGTTAATTAATTAACCAAATCCTAAAGCCAAACCCTTAAAGAACCCCTGTTTTAACCAACTTCTTTATTTCAGGTCCACACTCCTTCCCGTTCTACAGCAAATCCGATTGGCTTGGCCTGCCAACCGATGGAGCTCAACCTCTGAAGTTACCCGTACCTTACGTGGTCATCCATCACACGTACATCCCAGGAGCCTGTTACACAGTGGAAGACTGTTCAGCCAGTATGCGGTCCATGCAGAGATACCATAACAGCCTGGGCTGGGGCGATATTGGTTACCAGTAAGTTTCTTAAGACACTTTACACAAGGACTCAACCGCATTTAATACTTACTCACAAACGATTTGGACCAATTTATATATTTTTGGACCAATTTCTTTTGGACCAATCTAGAACCCATTTGGACCATATTCTTCCAAATGCAGCACAACTAATTTCAATCACACTAATATTATACAAGCGAAAGTTTGTGAGTGTGTGTGTGTGTGTGTTTATATGTTTGTTTCTTCTTCACGTTCAAACGGCTGGACCAATTTTGATAAAATTTTGTATGGTGGTAGCTGACACCCTGGATTAACATATAGGCTACTTTTTATACCGATATTTCCACGGAATCGAGACTTACGCGGGTGAAACCGCGGGGTGCAGCTAGTCATTTTTACCGACTTCACAAAAAGGAGGAGGTACTATGTTCGGATGTTTGTATGTTTTTTTAATAATTAATAATCAATTACCTACTTCTTCTTCTTTAATCAGTCCCTCATTACTAAGGATCGTGGTCACTGGACAGTGGACCCCTTTTAACGGACAATCTACCTCTATCGACTCCAGGGGGCCTAAAAAGGCCACTTTGGAGAATCATAAAAGAATAAGATTATGAATTATAAAATGGCGAAGACAATCCGTGTTTTTCTTTTTTTCACTGCACTACGTAGGTACAATCAAACAGATTGCGATTGGATTTGGATTGGATTGATTGGTATTTTAGCACAGACAAAAAAAAAATAACTGAAAAATGCTTCACCAATGGGATTTGATACGATTAACTTAACAGTTAACTGTCCATTCTGTTATCCTTTTATGATTCTGCCAAAGTGGCCTTTTTAGGCTCCCTGTCCAAAGTTGCCATAACCACCTGCTGTAGTTTGTTTGAGGACGTATTTTCTATACAGCGTGCTGCTTTAATGGCGACATTAATTTAATACACGTATTCGGTTTCGTGATTTCGTTTTAGGAACTTATTTTAATTGTATACGTAATTATTTATTTTTTAACCGACTTCTAAAAAGGAAGAGGTTCTCAATTCGGATGTTTTAAGTAAAATATCTTGGAGCCACCTGTACATGAACTGTAGCGCAAGGGTCATTTGACGGGGTCACGTACCATAACATCGCATCAATGAAATGAAAACATACACAATAATAATAATAATACCTTTATTTTCAGGCTACTTTGGCCCATAGATGAATACCTTACAGACTAACATATATATTATAATAATACAATAACAATATTTATATGTTTTCATTTCATTGATGCGATGTTATAGCGACACGTTTTATAAGCGTAGGTATAATTACTTACGGAACACAAATCAACCTAGCGCTGGTACCTAATGGTTTCATACCTTTTTTCATTTCAATAGTTCCGTGGACGCCATTCTAGAGTGTCCATTTGTCCAACGATTTTGGCGCTCTATTGTCCTAAGGTTACGCGCTCCTTCATGACGATATGCGAGACGATGATAACTCTTATCGAGGAGATAACTTAACCCTATCACGTTGCAGCTCGCATCACCCGGGTTTTGTTCCGCATCACGAGTTTGGTTATCTTTGTATTAATCAATCGGTTTCATCTGCTCACACCTCAGAAGCATAGAGTTAATGTGATTAATGTGATTGATTATACTTCTTCTCTTCTGGGTTACCTATTGGTAAAACATTAACAAACTCTTAAGAGGTCATTGTACTCATCATTATGAACAACTTTTACTATAGGACCAAACATGAAATTGCAAAAAAAAACAGCTGTTCCCTACATTTATGTTCGTATATCTCGTGAAAATGTAGGGAACAGCTGATTTTTTTTTCGCGATTTCAGGTTTGTGCCCATAGTAAAAGTTGTCCATAATGATGAGTACAATGACCTCTTAAGAGGTTGTTAATGTTTTACCAATAACCCTGGATATGCAAAAATCATCAACCGATTTATTCAATTACCCGATCTATAGGGTCAAATTAAATTATCTAACGGTACTTCCCATCACGGCTGCGGGGTTTCGCTAGAATACCCATCAATTGTATGTAGCTACGTTACTCCTTTTATGGCCGATTCCTATAATTTAAACAGACAGACAGACAGACTTAGTCTCACCATAAGGATTCCGTTTTTATCATTTTGGTACGGAACCCTAAAACCGTTATTGGTTAAAATTAAGACTCTTGCATATCTATACCAATAATGTAGCAAAGACCTCGTAGCTTTGCATAGTTACCTAGAACCTGCCCTAAGGAAGTAGCTATCACAAAATTAGCTTACGAATCTACCATCTAGAAAAAATGCACCCATTGGTAACCAAAACGTCATTCATTCATTATGAGTGAACAAAAACGAATCGTGTCCCTTTAGGCTCATTACAAACTCCAGACACCTAGGTACGTGTGCTGTGTGGCATTTACAAAAAGTAGTATCTTTACCAAAGAGATTGTGATCTTTACATAGTATAAAACAAAATCGCTCCAGCACTCTGTAAACTTAGATCTTTTAAACTACGCTACGGATTTTAATTCAGTTTTCAGCAATAGATAGAGTGATTCAAGAGGAAGGTTTATATGTATAATAAATGCACATTATAGTAGAGAAAAGCCGAGAAATTTAAGGATCGACCTGTGTAGCTGCGGTGCTATTCCGTAAAAATCTCACCGTGAAAACTTAGGTGAAGTGAGCGTGGAGTGAGCTGTCAATAGTGTCAATTCCTAGCAAAAACAAACTCACTTCACCTAAGTTTTCACGGTGAATTTTTTACAGAATCGACCGGCTGTTATTATTTAGCCACGGGCCCCTCAACGAAGGTACCTACATATGTGAAACGAACAGAACGATAAAGTACTATAATATCTTGTTTACCTTTCTCTCTATGTACCTAATGTAGTGTGTTTGACTGATGGGCGCTTTGCCATGTCTGGTTAATAGGCAATTTATCAACTGCATAGCGTAGTGCAATGGTTATTATATAATAAATTAATTGCCCAGCGTCTAGTCATATATAATTGATTCTTAATTATTTATTGTACATAAAATATAATATAATTACTTAAACAGTGACGCACATGTTTTTATTTATCTGAATCACACTAATATTATAAAGGCGAAAGTTTTTGTATGTTTGTTACTTCTTCATGCACAAACGGCTGGACCAATTTTGATAAAATTTGGTATGGAGGTAGATGACATCCTGTATTAATTTGGCTACGTTTAATCCCGATTTCCCACGGGATCGAAACTTATGCGGCTGAAACCGCGGGCTGCTGTTAGTAATAACTATTATATAGAGAAAAATATTAAATTTTTTGTATGTTTATTTGTTACACTTTCACACTAAAACGTCTAAACGGATTTGGATGAAATTTGGCACATAGGACCATAACCATGGATTAGGATACACTTTTATCCCGATATTTCTAAGAGATCGAGACTTAAGGTCACAGCTCATTAGAGCCACCCGGCACCCACTCCGCACCGCCTCGCCTCCTGCGGCTAGTATTCTATAAATGGACTTGTATGGGTATGCGCTCACTACATCAACTCCGTAGCGTCACCGGATCGCCTCGGTCGTAAGCCCTCCACGCGCGGACGGCGCGGCGGCGAGTGGACCACTCGGTGACAACTCGCTGCTCGCATGCTTGCCTTGCGTTGACTGCGCATTGCCAACGCGATAATGTTATACGCGACGCGAGGTCTATTAGTTGTCCGCGCGACGTTTATTGGCGATAACCCGTGGACCACCTATCGACAACGAGTGGACGCCGTGCGACGAGGCGGTGCGGGGCGGGTGCCGGGTGGTTTTAATGAGCTATGACCTTTATGTGGGTGAAACCACGGGGTGCAGTTAGTTTCATATAAATAAAAAAATAAAAACTAAAGTCCCCGTCACGAGAAGCTATAAACTTTGTAAATAAAGAACTTTATACTAAAGTTCAATAAGTAATCCTTAATTCAATCAACTCAATGTAACGTACGTGTAATACGAAACTAACGAGCAATTTCACTTGGTCGGATTTGTGGTACTGGAACGCGTCTGACTCATGGAACGTAAACATTTGGGCCGCCATTGCCATTTTGAAGTAAGTTACAGAATACTCGGAATCGTCTGACGGCAGTAATTAGATGTGTGTGTTACCTTAATTATATCCCTATATAAAAATAAATCATAATTACAAACTGTTTTTTTTTTTTAATTTGATCCAAAAGTTGCGAACCCGTGAATGTGTGTTTACATAATTTATACCTTCTCGTGACGGGGACTATATACCAATAATAAAGCTGAAAAGTTTGTTTGTTTGTTTTAACACGCTAATCTCTGGAAATACCAGTCGGATTTGAAAAATTATTTTTGCATTTGATAGCCTGATTCTTGAGGAAGGCTATTATAGGTTCCTATATTTAACATCACGGTCGGACCCTTAGGAGCCTTTCAAAAAGGAAAAGTTAGAAAGAACGCGAAATTTCGAATTTTCCAATATAAAACACAACTAACTATTTACTCCAGGTACCAGTTTAAAAGTCTAACTAACTTACTGCAGGAACACACGGCGACACATCAAGCTCTCTCAAGACCTCGGATTATATAACTTTTTCGTATAATCAAAAGTCAGCTTTATACCTACTGGTTATAGCTTAATATGTAGCCGTGTGTACAAATAAATACAAAAACAAAAGGATGCGCAGTGATAAATAGTCGTTTGAATGTTTTACACCGTTGACATATTTATGCGTTTTAAGTTTTAGGTTATCCATAAAAAGTAAAAAACCAATCTGCATATTTTTTATGAGGACGGGTTTTCTTCATGTCTGCAATTAACCTACTCATATGTGCATTAATTTGCATAACTATCCTTGTTTATCAAAGTCTTCAAGTTAAAAATAGAGGAAAAAATATCAATTTTCCTTTATTCACGAGGCCAAATTATTGAAGTTGTCCTCCCTCATTCATATGAGTAGATAAACAGCATATAAGTCCCGGTTGATACCTACATACTTACATAATTATGTACCTACCTACATTGTGTACACATCGCAAAATAGTTGGGATACAACTGCCAAACACGAAGCCCATCACAGAAATAATTTTCTTTACATAGTCTGTAAATAATATAAAACAAAGTCGCTCCCGCTGCCTGTAAGCTTAGATCTTTTTAACTGCGCAACGAATTTTGATGCAGTTTTCAGCAATAGATAGAGTGATTCAAGAGGAAGGTTTATGTGTATAATAAATGCATATTATAGTGGAGAAAAGCCGAGAAATTTAATGATTTGTAATGTGATGTCGTAACAAACATATTTTTGTGCGCTTACATTGCAAACGCTGGCTAAACCGTACGAGTTAGATCAAATTAATGTGCTACGGAATTCTATATCTTAAAAAGATCGATAAAAAGTATAATATGTTTATCTCCTAAGGGTAACCCACAGTAACCATTTTTATCTTATACATATTACAAAAAAAAATATGGGTATTTACCCAGCTATTTTAAACAACACAGTATTATTTCTTATTCAATAAAATACATTAGGTACGTTGTGCATTTCATGTTGATCAAAATTGCCCTTTACAGCATATCATTAAAATGAATATCTTAGAAGATATCAGAGATTTAAAAAGGCAGTGGGGGCAGTGCGGCTAATATATTGTGCATTGATATAATATATAATATAATTATATTATAGCAAGCTATGATATACAGATACGATTATATAATTTATATTTGCATTCATTTATCATGGATGGTCGGCCTAGCTATAATATAAATTACCTACAGTATAGGTTGGTGACGTCGCGTTCGTAGAAATATATAAGTGTTATAGCTGTGTGTGGTCATTTAAATATAGTATTGAAAGTAGATATATCATAATATGCCTAGCTATGATTATAATAATATATATTATAGCTACATAATATATATGTGATGGGCATGACTGTATGCAATTCGTTGGAAATGCAATGAGTAACTATTTTTATATTTGTAGACATATTGTATAGACATTTACATTTACGATTTATTTAAGCTTTGAACAGAAACGTGGTAAAAAATTAATTGCCTATTTTACGTGTCTTATAGTGTGTATTATAGAAGACATGCTTTTGCCCGTGGTATCATCCGCGTGGATGTCGGAAAAACATCCCATGGAAACTTACTACCGGTACTAAAAAGTAATCTATATTTTAATCTAGGTTATAAACTATCTGTGTGCCAAATTTCATCGAAATCTGTTGAGCCGTTTTTGTGCCAATCCGGAACATAACTACATCCAGATAAACGGATAAAAATTCTAAAAACTTTAATATTTTCGCCATCTGATTCGTTCCAATACCTCGTAACAATTACTTTTTTTAATACTACACAATAATAATGGCGTGTCAACAACAATCAAGTCAGGTCACTGCGTCATTGTATAGTATCAGCAGGCCTAGCCAAGTTACAAACGTTTCGTATCGAATCTCTTTCTACAATCGTTAACGCTTTGGCGTAAGCGATTATAGAAAACAAGGGATCTCAAGTTAATACCAGGTTGACAATTGTCAACCTGGTATTAACTTGAGATCCCACCCTATGAAATTCCGAACTTATATTTAAATATAAGTTCGGAATTTCATAGGGTGGGATCTACAGACCGAAAAATAAAAATATATTTTAAACTTATTTATACAAAAACAAAATATACAAAATTTTATAGATGTACGACTATGTATGTATGTGTGTTTGTTCACGCATTTCTCCGCAATTATTAATCGGATCATGACCATTTTTTTATTGGCTTACATTTACTTCAACTTAGAGAACAGTGCAAGTTTCATCAAAATCGATTCAGTAATTTTCAAGATATAGACTAATACGCATAAAGTATGACGGCCTGGCTTATTGATACAAGCTACGGGTGTAGTATCAAAGGTGTCATCTCAAAACGTTGGTCAAATTCTGGTACAATATTTACAACTACAAAGAACTATTAGGTACCTACTTATTACAAACAAATATTCCAGTTTTTACTTTAAACTAAAAATTACAAAATGAAAAAGGAATTTAAAAAATTAAACCGACTTCAAAAAGAAATGAAAAAAAAAACAAAAAAAAACTCTTCAAGTTCAAGTAAGTTGAACTAAATATTTGCCAATAAAAAAATGGTCACGATCCGATTAATAGTTGCGGAGAAATGCGTGGACAAACATACATACATACATACTCGTACATCTATAACATTTTGTATATTTTTGTTTTTGTATATATAAGTTTAAATTATGTTTATATTTTTCGGTCTGTAGATCCCACTCTATGAAATTCCGAACTTATATTTGTCAACCTGGTATTAACTTGAGAGCCCTCGTTTTCTATAATCGCTTACGGAAAAGCGTTAAAGATAAAAACAGCGTGAAAGAATAGCGTAAGAGTAGCGTGAGCGTGATAGCGTGAAAGAGATCCGTTACGAAACGTTTGTAAGTTGGCTAGGCCTGCTGAGGTGTCAAATCGAAACAAAACGCGGCAATCTTTTGACGCAGTAGGGCGAATCTAACGATTAAAACCTTGGGGCAGGTTTGAGCATTCTCCATATTGCCTAAAGCAGTATTCATAACCTCACATAATTTACATTCCATTTCCTCAGTTTTCTACTTTAGTGAAATTATATTTTTTTGTAACAAAAAGGTCATGGTAAGTTTTTGGTTGCAATGAAATTTGAACTTTGTTATACCTACTTATGAATGACATTCAATTTGTTGTTCCATAATATGAAAATAATCTCAAATTCTTAATTCAAATATACACACCATACTCTTTGGCGAACAGTACTCACCCATCAAAAAGGTCACAATCACGTCACAATCCTATTGAACTTGGCACTACGCAATGTGCTCTTGAAATTGATTTATATGTTTTGTTTATAAAACTGCTATCTATGGCTATCAGAGGTCACGCTAGGGAACCACCGCAGCTGATCAAAACTACAAACAAAATGAAATAACAATGAGTCATGATCGAAGATCGTGGGACTCCCGCGCAGATTTGTAGATTTATACTTGGTCAAGCGTAGCCACGATCAAGTTTTGGACCCGTGGCATGTCATGGCGGTTTTGTACGCACGACCGACGTCATAATATATAAACTATACATTTCCAGTATAAGCTGACTTCTCATTGTACGAAAAGCCTATACAATGCGAGGTCATTTAAAACTGGAAATGTAGGTATAGCTTTATGTCTATATCTATCTATACATGGTTATTGGTAAAACATTAACAACCTGTTAGGTCATTGTACTCATCATTATGAACAACTTTTGCAAAAATAATCAGCTGTTTCCTACATTTTGTCGAGTTATACGAACATGAATGTTGTCTGTGTGGTGCCAGACTTAAAGAATAGCACCACCCCATACTTCCCGTGGGTGTCGTAAAAGGTGACTAAGGGGCGTACCGGAGAATGGGCAGCAGCGTTCTCTATGCATTCCACCACCATACCATACTGCGATCGCCAACCCGCGTGCCAAGCGTGGCGATTATGGCAAACCCCCACTTTTGGGGGAGGCCTATCTCCAGCAGTGGACGTCTTTCGGCTGAAATGATGATGATGATGATGAAATGTAGGGAACAGCTGATTTTATTTTTCGCGATTTCAGGTTTGGTCCCATAGTAAAAGTTGTTCATAATGATGAGTACATGACCATGACCTCTTAAGAGGTTTTTGGTGTTTTTTAAATAACCCTGTATATAAAATTCAAAGTCCTGACTGACTGATATATCAACGCACAGCCTAAACCGCTGGTCCTAGAGACATGAAATTTGGAAGGTGTGTTCTTTGTGAAGAGTAGGTATCCCCTAAAATTGTTTGTTTGTATGTTTGAACGCGCTAATCTCTGAAACTAATTGATTTCCTAAAATATTTTTGCATTTGATAGACCAATTCTTGAAGGAGGCTAATTAACATCACGCTACGACCCTTAGCAGCCAAGCATAAAGAAACAAAAAACAGAATACTTTGCCATCACTCACTGACATATCGGACATACATTAAAACCGAGTACATCCCGAGGACAGCCGAACACAACCAAAGCGGGTATTTTTTTAATCGTCTTATAAACAAAACACTCGCGTTGTCGCTTACGGTAACACATGCCCAACGCACCTAAACAAGTTTTCACTTCAAAAATGAGAAATCGCTAAGCGAAAACAAAGTGGCAGCGCGAGCTGATGATACGATGCGACGGGGTACAAGAAATCTCAAGCGGACGAAGTCGCACGCAGAAGCTAGATATTAATATGTCGTCGTGAGTACTAAAGGCCTAAGCCACAGATATAGATATACCTAGATAACGCAAGAGTAACTACTTCGCGTGCCAAAAATTGCACCAACTTATGATTACAAATCGTAAGCCGCCCCTTTCGCGCTCAGTCCTTTGTACTGCTGGCTGGGTAAGTGTGAGCGAGAGCGCGAGCTTGTGACGTCATAGTAGGTAGTCAAAAAATGGCACGCTTGGTTTTCATACAGTTCGTGATACTTGCGTTATCTAGGTATATCTATATCTGTGGCCTAAGCATACGCGCTACGCCGGGATGGCAAGGGATTTAAATGTTTACTAATGGACATTCAAACGTATCGATATAGAAATACGACATAAATTACTATGCTTTAAAATGATGCCGTGGCAACAAAAGAGACTTCGAAAGACGTGTCACGGGCTCCCGCGGCGGGATGCCGTGGCGTCTTGCGGACTGCGGTAGGCAATGGCATGCCAAGGACTCCGGCGCTTGTAGTGACATATCGCGGGGTGAGGCTGCGGGTGTAGAGAAGTGGGGAAGCCGCTGGAATGCCGCGGTATCTAAGCGGCTAGTGTGCGCTGACTGACGGCAAAATCCCTTGCCATGCCGTCCCGGTCTGCGTAGGCCTTTAGTAGCGACACGCCTCTGGCTCGCACGGTTTTTAAGACTGGACAAAACAAGAAGATTTCTTTATTATATCTAAGTTAAAAATTTGAATGTATTATACATACATATAGATAATTTCAGACACCAATCTACATGGTCTTCACATGTTCTGACCAAGATTGTGTCTGGACTTTAAAAGAGACTGTGACCTTGACTTTGTTTCGGCCTTTCTTCTCAGAGTAGTCAGATAGGAATCGCCGACCTCATCTAGTTTTTAAAAATATGACTGACGTGTAAAACTGTTTGTACGAACCTGCTTACAGAAATAAAATCATTTATACATAAACCTTTCGAAATAAATTCTGTAAATTATCTGGAATACTGCTTCAAAATCCGTTGTGTAGTTTAAAAGAACATCGCGGTCACACAGACATGAAAAGCGACTTTAAGGTGCTACTAGTCGATATTTTTTTTTCATACAAAGGAGGTCAGCAAAAGCCCATACAACTTTGCCCAAACATGTACCTCGAGGTACACGTGCAACAAATCGTAGAGAAAAAATAGAGGAATTTGAAAATAATTGCGTTTTTATCCATAAATAATTTAAAACTACATAATAAATTATTTAAAGTTTTAATAACCTGTAACACATCATGTGGCAACTTTGCATGTACGAGTTGACATTAAGAGTATACGTGTTCTGTGGACATCAATCACATTATTTCGTGGGTAAATGTTATTCCGTTCGTTTCTGCATAGACTAATATAAAAAGTTTCTGCGTTTCGGGATACTCGTATGTGTTGTGTATTTTGTTTAATAACTTGGCTATTCTTTCTGGTATTCCGTTTGTCACCTCACGATTTGGTTCCTGTCCTGGCGGATTGGGTATTCAACCTGGAAGTAAAGTCTGTTATGCCATTTGGCTGGCAGCTCGTAGGAATGTACGAAGACAACAAGACCGGCAAGACACATTACCAGTCACACAAGATAGTGATAGCCAACATATTGTTGTGATTAAAAGCCAACCATCAAATGAAATATCAAATTGTGTATGGTGTCAACAATCCCTTGCTGATATCCATACTCATTCTTTGCCTCAAGGACCTGAAAGAGATGAAATAGCATTTCTAATATTACCTATTAATATGAATAGACGAAGAGCACATTTTCATAGCATTGATGCAGGTGTAACACTTTTGGAAGAGTTCCCAATGATGACAAAGTCAGACTTAATTTTGTTTGCCCTGGGAACTTATCAAAATTAAGCAGGCCCGGTCATATTATGGGGAACACATTAGAGAAAATTGATCTTTTTTAATTGAAATCTGTGATGCCGAGCAAATCCATAAATTAAAATTGCACAGGAAGTAAAACTAATAAGGGGACGAATAAAATCAAGGCAGAACAGACAGAATCCACAGCTACTACTGTAGTTGCATTGTTGGCAAACGAACAGTGGATTGCTGTGCTTATTATTTGGTATATGGGTTGGGCTCGGCATCAAGAAAATATAACAGCACCTGCCACTTTCCTTGATAATATTTTAGTGAGAGATGAAATTGAAAATGAAGAACGCTAATAAATAAACAAAAATATTTATTGTTTTATTCCATACAACTAACTCGATAAGTCTATTTCAATGTTATTGGTAGATATTACTGGAAATATGACTTCCAGGCTTTGATTGAGTGCCGCTTGGGATAGAAATCAAGATGAAGTCAATAAAAGGCTTTATTTAAATGCGACTTCTATTCACTAAAACTTGATGATCTGGCTTGATTTATGTTAAGCTTGCTTGAAACCCTTGGATGTCGACGCTAAGGAACTCATTTATTTATCGAGTTTGTTGATTGCTCTGATAGACATCTAACACTGCTTCTAATATTATGTACTGTTCATCAACATTCAGTTTGTATTCAGCTACTTTTGGGTATAAGCATCCTTTCTTATGTTAGGTAGGTACATAACGTTGCCTAACGATAATCGAATAGACAATGAGAGTTATTATTGAATTTAGATTGAATTATAATATAAAAATATTTGAAATAAAACAAAAACAAACAGCAGCTGAAGCCGACAGCAGACAACTGTCAACTTCACATAGTACTTTTTGATAGACTGAAACGTCAACTTGACAGTTTTTTTTTAATAGGTAAGGTAATGGACCAAGGTAGTATAATTGTGCCTAAAATGGCGAGCTTTTTATTACGTTAAAAGTTATTTTATTCTCGTCCCCGGGTAACCATAAGAAAAATGTATAAATGCAACATTATTCAGTGTAATCTAGTGTATTTTATGGCACTAAGTGTACCTCGGTACTTCGTTTGGGCAGATTTTGGTGACATCCTTTCGGCAATTTTTTTTACATTGTGCATGCAAAGTTAAACATGATATCGTTTTGTCCTATTATTAATGTTGTCTGTACGGAAACAGAACAGTAAAATAAAAAGCCATTAAAAAGTTATGAGCCAACAAATATTCGTTTTTCTTGCTATTTTTAACGTAACTTTGGTTGTAAATAAGTAATAAAAGAACTATAAAATCTTCAAACGACAAAACTCAGTTATCGAAAAGTTTAATAAACTTTATTTGTAATTGATTTATGCAGTGGTTTTTTCATAAAACTTGATTTTCCGAAGCACTTTTCGATTTTTTTTACGCGCCTATCATTTCGGAACGGTGTTTCTGTACGTGAGAACTAGACGTTGTTCGTGTAGACTAGCGTTTAACTGCTCATCACGTATGTATACTAGCTCTGTCGGACACGAAGCCAGGTGAGACAGCGTGCTTTTTGGCCATGACCACCAGTGAGTTCGAGCTCGCGACTGGTTTCTCTTAATTTACAATATTTATGTATGGAAGATCGAGTTTTGGACCCGTGTCGTGGCGGATACAAACATAATATAATAATTATATTAAATCACCGTTAATGAGGTATTCTAAATTATGTTAAGTAGCTTGACTCATCCTTAATGATGAATGTGATGTCTATTTTAATTTCAAATCGTTTTGTGGTTATCCAACCTTATTTAATGACGCACTTTCCTCTGTATTTTGCTTTTTGATTTACCCTATCGGGTTAAATTTGTACAATTCAAAAGTCCTTGCGATTATTCAGCTTCCGAATCTAGATAATAATATTATCTCCTAGGCTAGCAGCTTTTAGTTTTATATTAGTCTAGTTTTCCCGCGACTTCGCCCGCTTGGCGTTCAACTGATAAAAAAAAAAATTATCACACCTATTCAAAAAGAGCTAGTGTATTCTTCGTTAACAGGGACTAAAATAGCTTTTTAATCACTAGGGTCTAAAAGTGATTTGAATTTGGAATGTGGATATTGTTAGTAAAAGTTCCAATCACCAAAGAGATCAATCACGAACAATGTTTGAACAAGTAACAGGCCTGTTTTCTGTGAGAGGGAGTGAGCCGTAATCCACTACGCGTGCCCAGTGCGTACTGGTAGATATCACACATATTCGAATTTTTGGTTCTAGAACATGTCGGTTTCCTCACGATGTTTCCGTTTTGAGAACAGTGCTGATGAAACAATTTACACAAAGTAAATTGCCTGTCTGGGTTCGAACCTACGACTTACAACTCGTAATTCGCAGCCGTTTCCAATGAGCCACCACTGCTCTCTAGTTACTCAAGATTACTTAAAGAATAATTCTCTGAATAGCGTTTTGGATTCGTCAAAGAAATCATCAGGAGTACATAGGTGAGTCACGCTATGTATTCAAAGACCAATGAACTTAATACCTAGTCACCATGTCGGGTGACTACATGACAATGGAGCCCATTTTTTCACTAAACAGCAATTACGTATGCATATCATATAATAGTACATTTATAAATGTTTATGAACGACCAATGAGGAATGAACATAAAGCATAAATGTGACGTCATCGCGGAAAACCACGCCTCACAGAGTCCTGTAGGTATTACTGATAAGTTCTAGACACAATACCTACTGTATAAGTACTTTGATATATGTGCTTGTGGCTAATATTAATAACAGCCGCACAGTTCGATCGATCAGGTTAAGCTACGCTTGCGGCGGTTGGTCCGTGCCTCCGTGGATGGGTGACCATCTTTACATCAAGACCCTTCCGTCCCTCGGAAAGCACGTGAAGCCCATGGTTGGCGCCGGCTGTCATTCGTGGATCTTTGACAGTCGTTACAGGTAGTCGAAAGCCCGAAACTCTAACAGCTTCAGTCTTACCAAGGGGTATCGTATTACCCAGTCACTGGGTTGTGGAGGTCAGATATGCTGTCGCTCAATGTAAAATGTTGGTAGTCAGCTGCATGCGAAGCCGACCCCAACATAGTTGGGAAAAGGCTAGGTAGAAATGTCAGTGTGGTGCCGGACTTAAAGAATAGCACCACCCCATACTTCCCGTGGGTGTCGTAAAAGGCGACTAAGGGGCGTACCGGAGAATGGGCAGCAGCGTTCTCTATGCATTCCACCACCATACCATACTGCGATCGCCAACCCGCCTGCCAAGCGTGGCGATTATGGCAAACCCCCCCCTTTTGGGGGAGGCCTGTGTCCAGCAATGGACGTCTTTCGGCTGAAATGATGATGATGATGATGAACAGACGCCAGCACATCAAGCTACTATAATCTGTCAAAGTTCTTTAATAGATTTTCAACTTTATCGCTAAAAGCATTAGGTTCAAAGTTGATTTGGAAAATTTTACAGTTTCGGGGTAGGTTAATGTGCTGGCGTCTGTACTTTGATGCTGCAAGCGCGACTGCTGATCGTGGGGTCCTGGGTTCGATTCCCGGGTCGGGCAGTGTTATTGGGTTTTTCCATTGGGAGTTTCTTAATAACAGCCCGGAGTTTGGAAGGTGGTGGTGTGATCCCCCGTGCCTCGGAAAGCACGTTAAGCCGGTGGCCCTGCGCCTGATCTCTCTCCGGTCGTTTGGGATAGCTATCAAATATGAAACTTAATTTCTTTTGACCGTACTTACCTGTCAAGAAGAGTAAACTTACATAACGTGGATAAGACAGAGATTAAAACAGAAGACGTACAAGCAGGGGATCGAGGTGGGGGGGTTGGGGGAGTTCAGGGGATCAGACCGGAATAACTCAATGAGAGTAAGAGAAGAGAGAGTGCACCTGTGTCTGCGCACACACTTGTGCACGAAGGCTGTTCTCCGCTGAGATTGGTCGCCGTGGCCGGAATTCGGTCGGAAGGACTTAATTATTTACCTTTGACTTCACACTTTGTGGGAGGCCATGTGGAAATGAATATGAGTTCGCTAAATTACTCACGTGTCGATCATTACTAAGTTTTGAATTTTATATTTGTGAATGAATGCACAATTACACATCAACTATAAAATAAATATATAAAATAAATACTTAGACCATTAAAATGTCAAGTACTTGTTAAAACTACCAAGGTACATACCAAGGGGAACCACCGGCACAGCTGCAACAATTTATACCAAACATTTATATAGAAATATCACTAATATGCTATATCCGGTTCCATTGTAAAAAAGCGGTTACTGACTTTAGCCAAAATATGTTCTTTTTTTAAACTCTTGTGTACAAAAAAGGATGGTGATTTGCGTACGCGCAGGTGTTAATTAAAAACGAATCTATTTTTAAAGATGTGATTATTTTTAGGGTTCCGTACCCAAAGGGTAAAAACGGGACCCTATTACTAAGAATCCACTGTCCGTCAGTCCGTCTGTCACCAGGCTACAGCCTGGTCTCATGAGTTAACTACCGGAGGCACTGCCGAAGGTTTTTTAAAAGAAACAAATGAGTCCAGTCGTGAAGACGGTTTAATGTAGACTGCCAAAGCTTAATCTAAATCGAATACAGGATACACAGTTCTTCTTTGTTCTTAATATTAGGTCCTTATCTCTATTGTCGCCGGGGCTAGTCATAACATCCTGCGACTCTACCGTGAATGGTGTTCAGTGTGGGTCACACAAAGCGAGACGGTGTTATAAGTACAATGTGTCGATTCAGCACGCATAACTCTTCCCCCCATAAGTTCGAAATTATCGGAGGGACGATTATTGTTACTCCGATTATTTCGTCAGAAACAATATTTTATGGCTCTTCCGAGCTTCTTACGAGCTATGAACTTACGAGCTATGAATACACTAATACTTGAATATAACTATATATAACACTAGAGTGCCGACGCTAACACTTTTCACATTTATGAACTTTTCACTCACTTTTACTAATCTTTAATAAGCTGCTTAGGCGTTGCAGATTTATTTAATCACTAGTGTCCAAGTTGTAATAGTCTTTCGTTGTAGGTGTGGCTCGATGGCTGTTACAAAGGGAGATTGACAATTGGTCATTTCGTAGTGCTAATATTAGGTACTTGTGGCAGTATGATTAGATTTTGACATCCAAGGTGAGAATAAGTACCTTTTATTTTTCTTTCGTTATCTCGCTATTGCAGATTTCTGATAGTATGCTTTTGGCTTTACTATAGATAATCCAACGCCTTTTCCTCACAGGTTCTATCTTGAGAGTGTGAATTTCAACTGGTACAGGATTGCTGGAGCTCGTGTTATGAGAGAATTTCATTAATGCGGTTATTCAGGTATCTTCCATTGGCAGCTGGGACTCGTCCTTGCAGCACAGGAACTTCGCCTCGTGGAGTTCTTTGCAAGCCTGGGAGAGCGAGACTACTTCGGACCCTTTTACTTAGAGGTAGGGGTATTTGGGAATATTGATTGTGGTCTGGTTAAAATGATCTGTAATAGGTATTAGGATTGCTCTCTAGTGGGTAAAAATATATATTTCATCTTTAATTATAGGTATTTCTAAAATGAACGTTATTTGACTTCCTTTCGATTTTGCTTTTATTTCAATACACTGTTCCAGTTTAACTAGTTTATACATAACTTTGTAGGTATTCACGTTTATTGTATCGTCGTCATTGTCTAGGTTACCGGTAATAATCTTAAAAATAGATCCTAGAGGATTTAGAATTCCATATTTGATTCTCATCGATGGGGCTAACTGCTTAAATTTTGTTTTAATGCTACTTGTTCATAACGTATCTTTTAATATTAAATTCTAAGTCCTCATGAATCAAACTTAAATCTAAAACCTTAATAATAGTCCACTTATTATAACTTAGGCTAGCTTGACCTTGCTTCAGCATCAATACACCAGGATTCTTATCGATCCCTTGAAATTGAAGGGTGTGTATCCTGATGGTCAGGGCCAGGAGCACGAGGAGGAACCTGCGGAGGTCGTTTAATGTCCTTAAGTGTCACTTTTGTGTCACGATTATTTATTCTGACAGGACAAATGTTCCTAACGATTTCACCCGATACTTGTGCTTTTTGGAAACGAGGTTTGTCTTTACTTCGTCTAATGTTCACTCCTTTTATGAATACAGTGTCTGTAAACTGATTACGGTGTATTCGAACCTCAAAATAGAAGAAATATTTTATTTTAGGTTTTATGTATTTTAGATAAAATTGCTTTACTAGGTCGGGATTATCTACAGGTATCTCAATTTTTTTTTTATTATCACGAGATATATCCTGTACTGATATTTGATTTCTGTTACAGGTAAAAACAAGAACTTGATGGGGCTTCGTGTCTACAGCTTTATCTAGGATGGGGACGACGTCTGTATGGATATCTTGTGCTGAGTGTATTGTTTCAGGTAATGAACCTGCTGTGAGGGTGCTAAATGAAGATGATCGAACTAGATAGGATGAGTTAATGTCAGAAGGTGATGGGGTGGTTAACCTTTCTGAAGAGTCTAATGTTGCTATTGTACTGCCAGGTGTTTCAGTATCACCTTCATTACCCTGTAAGGATGTGTTATTATCTTCATTGGTAAGTACCTTTAATTTTATACGAGACAGGTCATTACCGGATTTTTTTAAGTCAATGATTGCATCACTATTATCAAGATCAGTTGGTACATTCACTAGCGTTTCGGTTCGGGGGTCTAAAGTGATTTCACATGTGAAGCTGTACACTATAGGTATTTCTGTCTCTCGTGTTCGTAAAATTTGAGTCTTCATATCTATTGTTGCATCTAACATTTTTAAGAGATCAGAACCAATTAATCCGTCATATCGTCTATCGACATCGTAAACATAAAACTTGTGTTTAAGGGAACTTTTGAATGTTTCCAGTAAGGGTATGTATATAACTTGATCATGTGAGCTACGTGCATGTGTGCTAATAACTTCAAACGGTTCGATAAATTTATGGGCAGAAAAGTATTGATCAACTTTGCCTGGACTAATAAAACTTCCTGTACTTCCGGTGTCAATCATTAGGCGGGCATCAATTTCCGGAATGTAAATGTGTGGTAATGGGTTTGTACTATTGCAATTTAAATGTATTGCTTCGGGTGATCGTTTTCCGAGGCTACTAGGAAAAATTAAAAATCCTTCTTGATTTGTAGGCAAGTTGGAAACAGGCTCCACCTTTTCTGAGTAGGAATTATTGTCATAGGCGGTGTGGCTGTGAATTTCTGTAAATCGTAAATGATTTTGACAGTCTGCGTTATCAGGCTGAAAATCCTGGTCTTGGAATATGTGTGTTTCATTATTATTCGTGTAAAACAAATTGGCATTATCAGAGTTGTTTGTACTAATGTTGTTTCTAAGGGGACGGGCAGTTTGCATAGAAACATCAGTGTCTTGTGACTGGGGTAAATTACGCTGTGGTTGATGTTGTGGCGGTATACCAAATTTGAATTGCTGGTTTGGTGGATTAAAATTGGGTCTACCCTGTGCGTTATTAAATTGAGGTCTAAATCCTTGTTGAGGTACAATACCAAATTTAAAATCGTTCTGGTTCTGCGGATTGCCTGAAATGTACACTGATTTATAACCTTGAGTCTGTTGCATATCCGGTTGGAAGTGAGTTTGGTTTGGTACACCAAATCTATAGTCACTGTTATTGAAACCAGACCTAAAATTATTTTGGGGTGAAACTCCAAATTTGTAGTTTTGGTTAGCCGGATAACCAAAATTATTTAAAACTGGAGCATTAGGTTTTATTGGAGGCTGGAATTTAAAACCTGGGAAGTTATTATTAGTAGTTGAAGGATGCGGGGCTGAATTTGTATTATTTTTATTTTTGGCGTTATATTGGAATTGAAAATTGACCTCTTCCATGACGACACTGAGCGCACTTTCCAAGCTTGTACAGTTTCTGAGTCTTACAATTCTAATTAAATCCTCTGACAGATTATATAAAAACACGTTAAAAGACAAGTTATTGTAAATGACCATTTTTGCAGCTTTTATTTCCTCACTAGCAAGCAGATTGACCTTGGAGAACAGAGTGCTGCGTATTTTTTGGATTCGGTTACAGAATTCCAAATAGGTTTCATTAGGTTTAATTTTTAAATTTTCTAGCTCAACAGCCACACAGTCCTCTGATCTGGGGTCACCGAAATGTTGAATAAAAATAGATTTTAGTTGGTCCCATCTAATTATATCCTCCCTTTCACCTAGCAGAGCCGCTGCTCTACCACACAATCTACTAGTGATAGCGTGAAAATTATAAGTTGACTGAATAGCATTATTGGGACCATTAAAATTTCTTAAAACGTATTCAGTTTTCCTTATAAACAAGTTTAAAATATTTTTGTCACCATCAAACTTGGGAATTAAACTTAAAATATCTTTAGGGATCATTTGGAAAGCTTCTCCAATTTGATTCTGCATTTTTATTAACCAATTTGTGAACAATTTAATCAAATTAATATACTTTAACAGTTATAATATAAAATACTTATAGCTTAAAACTAGGCCTGCCAATCTTCGTGCAGAAGTCAAATAACTTTCAACGATGTGAGTTTAAAAGTTACGCAATTAAGTCCTAATACTACAACTTAAAAATAGACTGCCAATTTTTGTGCAGAAGTCAAATAACTTTCAACGATGTTAGTTCAAAAGTTACGCGATTAAGTCCTACAGGAGCAACACAGGAAATAACAAGGACGGGACAGGACAGTAAAAAGGTCTACTTACAGTCTGCTCGATCCCATGCCTACCCGTAGAGCTGCTCGTGCCGTGGACAGGAACCTTCGGCGCCAGATGAGTTATAACTTATTTCTTTGGTTCGAGGATACCCGCGAGCCGCGCGCGACACCTATTTTTGTGTGTTCGAACACAGCGTTTAGACAGCGGATATCCTACCGGCTGCGCCAGTTAACTACCGGAGGCACTGCCGAAGGTTTTTTAAAAGAAACAAATGAGTCCAGTCGTGAAGACGGTTTAATGTAGACTGCCAAAGCTTAATCTAAATCGAATACAGGATACACAGTTCTTCTTTGTTCTTAATATTAGGTCCTTATCTCTATTGTCGCCGGGGCTAGTCATAACATCCTGCGACTCTACCGTGAATGGTGTTCAGTGTGGGTCACACAAAGCGAGACGGTGTTATAAGTACAATGTGTCGATTCAGCACGCATAACTAGCTAGACAGTTGAAAACACAGATGATGTAGTTCTGTTGCCGCTATAATAACAAATACTACAAACAGAATAAAATAAATATTTAAGGGGGCTCCCATACAAAAAACGTGTTTTTTTTTCGGCGTTTTTGCCTTGTGGTACGGAATAACGGAACCCTTCATGTGCGAGTCCGACTCGCACTTCGCCAGTTTTTTTTTTTTACGTAGGTTCTCACGCCTTTTTCCAATGGCATTAGTCTGAAACTACCGAACACCTAGTGGAACCAGTTTCCGACGTAATCCTTCTTAGGTATTTAGTTGAATTTCAATCACACACAACATTTATAGGTATTTTTAATTTTTAATCAACCTACAGACGGCACACATCAACCTGCTACAATCTGTCAAATTTCTTTAATAGATTTTCAACTTTATCGCTAAAGCATAAGGTTCAAAGTTGATTGGGAAAATTTGACAGTTTCGGGTAGCTTGATGTGCTGGCGTCTGTACCTACAACCTGACACTGGACCTGCAAATTGCAAAAAAACGTAAGAAAAATTGCTGAACGTAAGAAAAACTGACTGTTTGTGTATGTGAGTTTAAATGTTTGTAAATGCACCCACAATACAGGAGAAATTCCTAGGTAAAAAAAAAAAGAATTTCGTGGGCTATCTTACCGGTGGAGGCACTATGTTGATTAAAATATCAGTTCAGTGCCTGTACATTATTATCCATAGTAAAATTATAAATGCGAAAGTGTGTCTCTCTGTCTGTTACCTCTTCACGCTTAAACCGCTGAACCGATTTTGATGAAATTTGGTAAAGAGATAGTTTGAGAACCGGGGAAGGACATAGGATACTTTTTATCCCAATATTCCCACGGGATCGACACTTATGCGTGTGAAACCGCGGGGCGCTGCTAATATCCACATTCCGTCTATCTGTGTGACCGCGTTATTCTTCGATATTATAATCCTTGCACGTTGATATTGCGACTGGCGGCCATCTTAGTGACGTAGTCGAACTGTCAGTACCGGTTAGCGCTTACGTGTATAATTACCGGCACGTAACTTGGCAAGAGATTTTCGTAGTGGGGGAAGTTCGCGCATATAAAAATGTATGAAATTGTGCGTGCGCAAACTTCCCCCACTACGAAAATCTCTTGCCAAGTTACGTGCCGGCAACTATGTGTGCGGTGTATGACGTCAAAATGACGTCACGCGGCTATTATTGTGACAAGGTTCCATCGCAATATCAACGTGCGGGGCTTATACGCAACGGACTTTGATGCGGTGTTCACCATCATGAAGAAAATGTATTCAAATTACTTTATTAAACTTAAATTCAATAAAGAAATCTCAATGTTTTGTCAAGTCGTTAAAACCGTGCCAAGCGAGGGCGGGTCGTGTGTTGCATAATGCATGTTTGTGTTTGTTGTTATCCTTTATTCTCATTTTAACCTCAGTACAAGCTTTGAATAAATTACCATAATCTATAATAGAGGTAGATATGGCACTAGCGCGCGCAAATTTTTGCAGACAAATTCAGACAATTGTTGTAGTTTCATTTAGTCCGCTAATAGCAGCGAGCAACACACTACAGATAGCTATCTCTTTCTGTGTCATACGTTCCGTATTATCTATCGCAGTAAGTTCTCTGTAATAACAACGCAACAATACAGATCGTCGCTCAGTATGAACGTAGCGTATATTTCCTTTATAATATCATTGATAATCATAACTAACTTGTTTCGTTATATTTTCGATTAATATTTTCGTGCAAACATGTCAAGTCCAATGCAACGATTTTGACTGATCATTTCCTTGTGATAAACCAAAAAGGTTACATGAAAAGGCCACAGGCTGTCAGTTTTTATATTGTCTGTGGTTAAGGTAATAAAAATTAAACTACAAGTCCGTTTATAGTTTTATTTTACCTCTGACAGCGGCAACTTAACAGCAACCTTATTGCAATGAACATAAAGGTCACAATGGTTTTGACAGACCTGTCAGTGGCAGCAACCCACAGATATAGATATACCTAGATAACGCAAGAGTAACTACTTCGCGTGCCAAAAATTGCACCAACTTATGATTACAAATCGTAAGCCGCCCCTTTCGCGCTCAGTCCTTTGTACTGCTGGCTGGGTAAGTGTGAGCGAGAGCGCGAGCTTGTGACGTCATAGTAGGTAGTCAAAAAAATGGCACGCTTGGTTTTCATACAGTTCGTGATACTTGCGTTATCTAGGTATATCTATATATATCTGTGCAGCAACCCAATAGCATCCTTATTGAAATGAGAATAAAAAACACTGTGACGTTGACGGTGTTGCAAAAACAGAGGTAAACTAACTGTGGAAGGACTGTAAGTCATCACCTCAATAAGTTGAATAACCCCTGGCTGATCATTGAAATTGCCTTTTCTTCGAAATCTGTCCTTTTTTTTTTATTAAACTAGCTGCGCGGTTTCACCCGTATAAGTGTCGATGAAATATCGGGATAAAAAGTATCCTATGTCCTTTCCCGGGACTCAAACTATCTCTTCGCCAAATTTCATCTAAATCGGGTCAGCGGTTTAAGCGTGAAGAGGTAACTGACAGACAGACACACTTCCGCATTTATAATATTAGCACAGTCTAACCTGGTTATAAACTATCTGTGTGCTAAATGTCATCCAAATCCGTTCAGCCGTTTGTGCGTGAAGAAGTAACAAACATACAAACACACTCACAAACTTTTGCCCTTATAATATTACCCCCTTACTAATAAACGTTGTATAGAGTCTGTATAGCCGACATTGCCCGAAGAATTGCCAAACTTGAGTGGCAGTGGGCAGAGCACATTGCTCGCAGAACAGATGGCCGATGGGGCCGAAAGGTTCTGGAATGGCGACCGCCTACCGGAAGACGTAGCGTTGGAATGCCTCTCACAAGGTGGTCCGCCGACCCTGTGAAGGCCGCAGGAACCCGTTGGATGCGAGAAGCATAGAACCGGGCGAAGTGGAGGTGCTTGGGGGAGGCCTATGTTCAGCAGTGGACGGCTTTCGGTTGAAATTATGATGATGATGATGAGCGTCTGTATGGTTAAACAACGTTTTGTCTTATTCTTTCGAAAGTCAAATTACTGACGACTGAAAGAGAGAAATCGGTGTGTAACTATTCATCTGATCTACACTAATATTATAAAGAGGAAAACTTTGTATTTTTGTTTGTTTGTTTGTATTGTATAAACTCAACCGATACGTATAAAACTCCTAAACCGATTTTCAAAATTCTTTCACCATTACAAAGCTACATTATCTGCGAGTAACATAGGCTACATTTTATTTTAGAAAAAATAGGGGTCCGTAAGATATTTGGTTTTTTCGGACCCAAGGTGTAAAATATCATCCAAAAAAGTTCCTTAATTGGCGTACGCTGCCTAAACTATAAAAGATAGAACCATAAAATGTTCTAATTAATTAAAGATCTTAAAAATATCTACAAAAAAGTCTGCGACACACTATACCTATCTATTTCGAGTTAAGCACAACAACCATTTTTTTTATTTAAAAATCTTGAATTTTTTTAGGACTTCATTTAAAAGCATTACTTTTACACATGTCATTACTCCTTATCAAAATAAACTAATTTGTCACAAAGTACTGTTTATGTAGATAATATTTAGTCTTTATTTCATTTAAATTGGATGTTTGGTTTGAAAGTTATGGCGAAATCAATTTAGTACTATTTCTGCGCTCCGCGGCCCGTGGCGGCAGGCGAAGTAGGCGTCACCAAGGATGCGGGAGGGGAGTTTAGGTCTATGAAATGCTGAATTTACTTTGGGTAGTTGAAGACATGGGATCAAACTTAGGCTTTTTGTAGCGTAGGTAATCGACATCTACGCGGGCGGAGCCGCGGGCGACCGCTAGTATAATATAGGTTGATAGGTCTGGAATTCTGATTAGAGCGTAAGGTTTGGGTTCAATTCCCAGGTTGAATAGTGTTCTTAGCCTGGGTTGGGCTCGCCCGTATTACATGAGACTTAAAATATCACCGGTGAAATGTAGTTTTGAGGAAATCCAGGGATGATGTTTTAAAACATGCTAATTAACACAAAACTCTCTTTGTCTTTAGTTTCTGCGTGGGCAGCGAAGGCGGTGCCTACGAGGGTCGCGGCTGGGACACCCTGGGCATCCACGCCACCATCGCCAACAGACATAGCGTCGGCATCTGTCTTATTGGAGACTGGAGAGGTAAGAACTGCACTCATAATTATTATAGATTTTTTTTTAAATAATTGGGGCGCGTGGCTAAGTAATAGCTGCCGCGCGGGTCACTCAATCAGGTAAAGCTACGCTTGCCGCGGTTGGTCTATGGATGCAGCCTTTTTTGTAGATGATATGATATTTTTTTAATATAAATAAAGTATTAATGAATATATTTGGGTAATACCCAAAATTGGATGTAGTCAGCCTTAATTATACATGAACTAAAAACAAGTTTAAAGCTAAACTCCTGAGCTCATAATTATTGTTCGGAGTGTTTCATTAACAAGAAAAAAATACAAATAAATTAACATTTTGACCGTCACACGTCGAAAAATCAAAAACGTGCCCTCGGCGTCAAAGTCATGTCATGTCTGCACCGCATTATATTGTAGTCTTTGTGTCTGCATTAGTCTGTGCATGTCTGTCATGTAGTCGAACCGTGGCGTGCTGGGCACATTTTGGTTTGTCATCAATACATGACTGTGGAGGTCAAAAGGTTAAAGGTTCTAATGAAACACGAAGTCGGTTTTAGAGTTAAGTAAAACTGCACTCGAAGTATATTGAGTTCTATCGTTCTAGTTTTATTATCAGGCAGTTAAGCATAGCATAGGAAATCAGCCTAAAATGTTCCCCCACTGCTGTATCACAGGCTTCCTCACTGTAAGAACTAGTGGGCCGTAATTCACCGTGCGGGCCCAGTGCGGTTTGGTATAAGGTGGACTTTACCATTAAATTTTTATTCAGCACATAATAACATGTTATTTTTACTTCTAGTGGAAAAACCTACAAAAGAACAGCTGGAAACTACGAAAGCTCTCATCGCCGAAGGAGTAAAGCTAGGCAAGATCAGTCCTGACTACAAACTGATAGGACACAACCAGGTCAGCTCCACCGAGTGTCCAGGAGGAGCTCTCTCCGCTGAGTTCTCCACCTGGGACCACTTCGCACCTGGAAAGCCTAGCTTCCCTCAACCTTTACCTACGACACCTGCAGCAACAACCGCAGTTTTAGTAGAATGATTTTTTGGCAGCCTAATTGCCACTGGACTCCTTAAAGACTGCTTTTCGATTTAAATGCCTGAAGCCCGATTTACATGGTATTATTGCCTGTGGCAAGCCAGTTGAGGCAACAATACTACTGCGTCTAATAACGATGTAATTTTTCTCTGTTAGTTTTAATGTTGGTCTGGCAGTTTGAGTAGTTTGTAATTTTTTTCGCTGTTAGTTTTAATGTTGGTCTGGCAGTTTGAGTAGTAGGTATACGCGGCCTACCCAAATGTCCTTTCTTTGGTATTGTTCGTCGAGTCGTTGAGCTCCTCAGGTTCTGACTTGGGCTACACGATTACTATTTGTCAGTAATTGCTTGCACTGATTGGACTGGTCCACTTAAATGTGTGTGGTTCTTTCCTCAAAAGACTATTTCAGGCACTAATCTACATTGTGCTCACATGATCTGACCAAGATTGTGTCTGGACTTTAAAAGAGACTGACCCTTGAGTTTTTTGTTGCCATTTCTTCTTAAAAGTAAAAATTGTAGACTCCATCTAGCTTAATTTTTTTTATACTAGTATGACGTGTAATAGTGATCCCGATAACCTATTTTACAGAATAAATATTAATAAAAATAATATAATAAGTAATTATAAACATTTTCGTTTTATTTCTTGTTGCAATTTTATTGCATGCAAGAAAACTTCATCGTGTAAATGAGGCTTTACGTTGAGTTGAGTTGATGATAAGTTATTATCCACGGTGTAGTCTATTTATAGAAGCAGAATACAAAATGTACCTAAACAATTGAGGTTTAACCTATTCAAAATCACGCCTTGTAACGTTAATTGTTTATGTTTTTGGTTAATTTTACTACAGTAAAAGTAATTTTTCAGTAATTTTACTTACTTGGTATTTTGTTAAAAGTCGGTTCAAATCTAATGTTTACATTTTGTCTCTTGTCTCTTTGAATGGACTTTAGTTAGTTGTGTTGGAAAACGATGCTTGGTTTTGGATCTCGATTCAACTTGCGACTGATTTAATAAGTTTGTTCGATTTACATATTAATATGTTTGACCATGAACATGGCCATTAAAAGGTGCGCTACAAAACTGTAAAATGTGGTGCGTTAACAGAAAAAATGTATATTTTTTTCATTAATTTACTGTGATGTTTTTTTTTTTTTTTATAAATTGTAAATATTGTCATATTTGTTATTAGTTACAATTTGGTTACTTACCTTTTTTATATAAAGTACAACTTAAGGAAAAAATTGTTTTATTTTTTGTCTAATATTGTAGAAGTCTGTGGATGAGGTCTCAACCGCAAACCGCAAAATAGGATAATGCACAGCTCAAGCTAAATATCTCACAAAAACGGCTTTATTTTCCTCCGTTCTTTAACCGGTTGTTTAGATAGGTACTGCTTCTGTAATGAATATTAATAAAACTCTTAAGGCAGGTGTCTACAACATTATTTTTAGTATATGCGAAACCCGAAACACGTGTCTAGTATATTTATGTAAAGAATCTATGTACAAAATTTCAAAACTGTATCATGAAAAATCACAAAGTTATAAGCCTGTTAAATTACCTGTTTGTCCGTACAAAAACATGCTCACCGCGCCGAAACACGTGTCTAGTATTTTTATGTAAAGAATCTATGTACAAAATTTCAAAACTATATCATGAAAAATCACAAAGTTATAAGCTTGTTAAGTTACCTGTTTGCCCGTACAAACATGCTCACCCGCGTCGCTCACGCCGCGCCGCCGTCTTGGGCTCATTGATAATAGTACCTAAGTACCTAACCGTTCGGCGCGGAGATTGGATAACCTACTTAGTGGCGTTCGGTGTCCAACTTTTAACCTTTTTTAAATATTTTTGGCACAAAATTTAACATGGGGTAAAAATGATTTACAAACTATATCAGGTTTCGCATACCTATATATTATATATTATATAGGTATGCGAAACCTGATATAGTTTGTAAATCATTTTTACCCCATGTTAAATTTTGTGCCAAAAATATTTAAAAAAGGTTAAAAGTTGGACACCGAACGCCACTAAGTAGGTTATCCAATCTCCGCGCCGAACGGTTAGGTACTTTTAGTTAGGTACGTTACGTTTACGGTAGGTACGTTATTTTTAGTAAGTATATTATACTTACTAAAAATAACGTTGTATACGAGCCCAGAACAGCCCGATTCAAACATTATAGAGGGTCTGAAGTGCGCTACTCGCTGCCTGACATAAAATTTGGGCTTATTCCACAAATCCCCCTGAAAGTCCCCCCCACCAGCGCAGAGACTTGCCGCATATTTCGTTTGAACCGCCGCCGTAACGTTTGGATCGGCTGTACCAAGTATAATAGTGACTAAAACTGGTTTATTTAGTTTAGGAGTAAGATGTTATTTGTAAAAGCACGTTGGGATTGACATCATCGCATATGCGTACAAAAAAATCCCATAAATAAACAGTTATTAAAATAAAAATAACAAACCCTTTAAAGATTTTTTTTAACTCCAAATCAAGTTTGTAACTACGGGCCACCGGAATTTTGAACAGCCTCGCTCTCGGCCCTTGCCGCAGCCGCTTGGCTCGAGCAATCCCAAAGATCCCAAAGATATAGTATTAGAATTATTCAGCACCATCGTACCGCCCCG
Organism: Mesoligia furuncula; assembly: GCA_916614155.1. Lineage (NCBI taxonomy): Eukaryota > Metazoa > Arthropoda > Insecta > Lepidoptera > Noctuidae > Mesoligia > Mesoligia furuncula. Next base: position 12,762,133 of record OU744810.1, read on the forward strand.
CCAGCCGCTCTGTCCCCGCTTTTAAAATCTCTGATATCTTCTAAGATATTCATTAAAGGACAATTTTGATCTCAATGAAATGCACAACGTATTTAATTGGATATGGAATAATACTGTATTATTTAAAATAGCTTGGTAAATAACCCATAATTTTTTTGTAATATGTAAATGATAAAAATGGTTACTGTGGTTTATCCTTAGGAGATAAACATATACCATCGCGGACTTTTTTTTTGATATTCTTGAGATATACAATTCCGTACTACATTAATTTGATCTATCTCGTATGGTTTAGCCAGCGTTTGCATTGCAAGCGCGCAAAAATATGTTTGTTACGACATACATCACATTACAAATCTTTGAATTTCTCGGCTTTTCTATACTAGAATATGCATGTACTATACATTAAAAAAATTCGCTTGAAACACTCTATCTATTAAAAAAAAAACGCATCAAAATCCATTTAAAGGTATTTTAAAGGAATTAATTTTAAAGGTCTAATACATAGCATACATAGGGACAGACAGACAGCGGGAAGCGACATTGTTTTATACCATGTAGACCACGAAAAACCATAAAAACATATTTAACCATGTTTTATATATTTTTATTCTCTTTAATAAATAAACTCATTAATTTCAATTGTCAAATGAAAAACATAATTCATCATCATCTGCCAAGCCTTTACCTAACTATCTTGGGGTCGGCTTCTAGTCTAACCGGATGCAGCTGAATACCAGTATTTTACATGAAGCGACTGCCTATCTGACCTTAGCAACCTAGGTAATAATACGATACCCCTTGGTTAAGACTGGTTGTCAGACTTTCGGGCTTCTGACGACCCGTAACGACTGTCAAAGATCCACCACGATTGAAAGCCGGGGTTGGTCCCGGCTGTCAATCGTATCAATCGGCTTAACGTGCTTTCTAGCACGGACAAATGAAAAACATAATTATCATCATCAATTTCGGGTATTTTCAAATCTAGGTAAGCACTAGACTTGTCTGTGTGGTGCTGGACTTAATTATGGCAAACCCCCCCTCCAAATTGGGGGAGGCCTATGTCCAGCAGTGGACGTCTATCGGCTGAAACGACGACTCGGCTTGTAACATTTAATTTTTTAAGTGGAACTTCCAATTAGCATCCACAGGCAGGTTCAACAGACCTTTGTACCAACAGTACCTTTGGAACAGACCATAGGTAGGTACGTCGTACAAGTGGTACAGTCATGTGTGGGTATTAAGCTCGGCCTCTACTGTAATTGCCATGTTCTTCCCCAGAGGAGTGCGTTCAACTTTTTGTTGCAGTACACTTAAGGTGCATAAAATGTGGTTTACCGAGCCACAAATTCACTGCGGTGCAATTACGTTATTGTCGGTACAAATACTATGAGGCATAGTTAACCCCTTGAACGTCGGGCCTCTGTATGCGCAAGTGCCACAAACGTCGGCTCATTTGGAAGTACTTGTTGATTTTCGGGCAAGCCTTCGAAAAAACGCAGTTTTCGTTAATACATAGCCAGTTAAACGTTACATGTTATACCTTCCTAACTACTTATACCATTCATTATGCAAATACAACTGACTTTATCTAGCAACGATGCGTTAAGTTTTTGTTTTGATAATTTTCACTCACATAACCTTCAAACTTTCTCACATCACATCTAATCTACACAAACATTCACCAAAAAAACACTTTATTATGATAACACAATATCTGTAGAAACGATAAAACACCAAACATTAACAACAATCCACTTATAAACAATAACTAAACCATAAAAACTATTTGTTTACGCAACGACAAAATTTCGGCGCGAGCTCCGCGCGGTGCCGACGATACACTGAAGGCGAAGTAGAAATACGATTACGATGTTATTACGCAATAATGTCGGTAGCTATTAGCCAAAATATGTTTGTGGAAAAATAATCTAACTACATAAGTGTATTTCAAATTCAAACACTAAACAAAAATATTTATCATAAAACATTACGAAATACGGCCGGCCATAACTATCAAATTATGAACATTACAAAAGTTTCGTAACTTTTTCTCGACATATTTATAACTTTTCTATAAACTAAATCATCGTATTTCATACGAAATCTATACTTATTTCTCAGTAATCCTGTATAAAAATCTCATAAGATTACTCACTGTTTCCTTCTTGAAAACATTTTTTCAAAACATAAACACCCGCACTAATCACTCGTAAAACAACAAATATGGCCGTCACAGAAGCACTAATTTCTTTCTTTTTTTTTCTTCCATTTTGTTGGCGCTCCTGTTAAAATGTTACCAAAATAGGTCAAGCATGAATCGACTAATCGAATGATACAGCTAGATCGTGTTGCAAGTGCCAATAAATAGAAAATACACACATCAAAAGTGTCTAGGGATCAACATATATTTTTGCAATAACTTTTCTCCTGATTGATATTAATTAAAATTTTCTTTAAGGATTCATCAAATAAAGTGTTTTCGTTTGTCACAGTAACGATAAACCAAGTCACCTTTGCATTAATAAAGAAATTTGCCATTTTCCTAATAAAGGGATTTTTGACATTTGAACCACTAACACAAAAGTTCGAAAAAAAGACTGAAATAACAGTTTTATTTAAAATTTTATTGGGTAACTTAAACAATTAATAATCCGTGTTTCTACCGCGAACACTAACAACACAAGAACATCGGTTTGGCATACTCAAAATGAGTTCATCCAAATCACGCTGTGGAATGGCCGCCCATGTTCGTTGCAACAACAAAAATAGGTCTTCTTGCGACTGGATACCCTACATATTCGGCAGAGCTCTTCTCTGTAGCATATCCCATGCATGCTCAATCGGGTTCAAGTCTGGCGACTGAGCAGGCCAGGGCAGGACATTGATGTTAGCTGCGGCGAGAGTCTGTCTTACAACTCTTGCGGTGTGCGGTCGTGCATTATCATGCATTAACTGAAATAAGGGACCGATTTGCACTTGTAGAGGAACGATGACGTCTGATACAATCGTCTCAGCATAAATTTGAGCGTTGAGGTTGCCTCTGATCCAAATCAACTCAGTTCTTCCGCCGATCCAAATACCCGCCCATACCATGATGGTTCCACCACTATAAGGATGGACTTCCTGGCAGGATTTTAATCGCTGTTGGCGTCCAGGGTTTCTCCAGTGTCGTATACGTCTTGTATCCGGTCTCATACCAAAACGAGACTCATCAGAAAAGCACACGAAACGCCATTGTTCTTCTGCCCAATTTCTGTGTTCAAGAGCCCATTGATATCGAATCCTACGATTGTGCATTGCTATAGGTGGTACCCGTAGCGGTCTTCGGGAATGAAGGTTCACTTCATGCAAGCGGTTTCTGACTGTTTGGTCGCTAATTAAGTTCTCTGAAGAGTGATGAAGCCTCACGGCTAACATCATGGCGGTTATTGTTGGAGCTCTTCGAGTTAAGATTTGAATGTATCGGTCTTGTCTCCGTGTGGTGCAGCGATACCGTCCTCCATGGCGCTCAGCCACGGTACCAGTGCTTCGGTAACGTGTCCAAAGTCGACTGATAACACTCTGACTTGTATTCAGAGCTAAAGCCACAGTACGTTGCCGGGAACCAGCTTCTATCATTCCCACGGCTCTGAGCATTTCTTCCCTGCTTAAATGACGTCGCCGCTCCATAATAACGTTGGTTTTAATCAGTAGTAGGGAAACAGTAGCACTAATAATGTCTTCAATGCGTTGTATGTTTTTATAGGGAAAATATTGACAGCTGATTTTCATCTTTTACTCGAATTTGATTCACAGTTCCTGATTCAAATTATGAAATGCACCAAAAAGGATCCATATAAATTTATAAAATCATAAATTTATTACAAAGCCACATCTCAATCTCAAGAAATCCGCATAAAAATGCTTGATCCCTAGACACTTTTGATGTGTGTATTACCGTCCAATGACAACCATGCGTGTTGACAGTTGTTATTATCCAATGGTGTAACGCCGACGTTTCGAGTCATTAAATCTTATTATCCAATGATGTTACGGCGACGCTTGAGGGGTTTAAATAATGCCTTATGGGGCGAAAATTCACTGGATGCACGAAGTGCTGGGCTGGTCGTTGCGGCGATGTTTAGGGGACGCTCCCTTATGTCCAACAGCGAAAGCACTAGGAAGTGGTGAAGCGCGGGCGTTTTCGGGGACTGTCTTTTGTAATTTTGATGTTCGAAAAGTGCTGATTCTGAGTCTAGTTTGAATAAATGTATTTTGGTTTTTTTATTTCGATTTTGGACGTCTTTTGGTTGGATAGGGTAAATTCAGAATGTAAATTCAGAAAGTGATATTTTTCGATCAAAATAGAGGAAGACAAGAACTTTAGACATAGATAATTAGCCATAAACTATAATAAACACTTGAAAGCTTCGTCCAGACTGTATGTTAGTCATCAGGTTATCACACACTTTATGTGCAACAACACCTGCAAAATCTGAAGAACCTGTATACAGGTTAATTTTTTATGCTTTGCGCAAATTTTCACAGGATGTTCTTCTCCTGAATATGAACGACTTTCACTATGGATTCAACTCTGAAATCACGAAAAAAAAATCTGCTGTTTCATACATTTTGGTCGAGTAGGTATTGAACTTTTCTAGGAAACAGCTGATTTTGTTTTTGTGATTGCAGATTTTTTCCCATAGTGAAAGTTGTTCATATTCATGGGTAGAACAACCTGTGAAAATGTGAGCAATGCTTAAAAAAATATCCTGTATTGTCGTTTGTAACTTCGAGCGACCTTCCTCTGCTTGGCACGGTTTTTATACGACTTGACAAAACATCGAGATTTCTTTAATAAATGTAACTTTAATATACCTAAATGTATTGTACAGACGTCAGCACATCAAGCTAGTACAATCAAATTTCTTTAATAGATTTTCGACTTTATCGCTAAAAAATAAGGTTCAATGTTGATTGGGAAAATTTGGCAGTTTCGGGTAGCTTGATAGCACATCAAAAGTTACATTTCAGTTTCAGAGACAGAGGGTGAAAAGGAGAATTATGGTGAAAACCACATAAAAATCCGTTGTGTAGTTTAAAAGTATCTACAAAACGGTCACACAGATAGACACGAAAAGCGACTTTAATTTATATTACCACTAGCTACGCCCCGCGGTTTCACCCGCATATGTTTCGATCCCGTGGGAATATTGGGATAAAAAGTACCTAGCCTGTATGTTAATCCAGGGTGTCAGCTACACCCGTACAAAATTTTATCAAAATTGGTCCAGCCGTTTGAGCGTGAAGAAGTAACAAACATATAAACACACACATGTACTCACAAACTTACGCCTTTATAATATTAGTGTGATGAACCATCAACATTAAAAAACTATTTGTGCTTTTCCGCATTGCCTCACTTTCTATTACTACTGTATGAACATACAAAAGAGAGATGCTATAAACACCACACTTGGATGATACAAATGAATAATTTCTAGTAATTTCTAGTAATCTGTTGTTCGTACTTGTTTTTTTTTCAATCTTTTACGTGATAATTATTTTAAAACTTAGAATACTGTCGATTTTCAGTCACCCGCGTAAGGCTGGATCCCGTGGGAATATTGGGATAAAAAGTATCGTCATCATTTCAGCCGAAAGACGTCCACTGCTGGACATAGGCCTCCCCCAAAAGGGGGGGGGGGGGGGGTTGCCATAATCGCCACGCTTGGCAGGCGGGTTGGCGATCGCAGTATGGTATGGTGGTGGAATGCATAGAGAACGCTGCTGCCCATTCTCCGGTACGCCCCTTAGTCGCCTTTTACGACACCCACGGGAAGTATGGGGTGGTGCTATTCTTTAAGTCCGGCACCACACAGACAATAAAAAGTATCCTATGTGTTAATCCCGGAAATGGTCTCTCTATGTGCCAATTTTCATGTAAATCTGTTCAACGGCTTTCGCGTGATTGAGTAACAAACATCCAAACATCTTCACAAACTTTCACATTTATAACATTGGGACCTACCTAGTATAAATACTTTTTCATCTATTATGACTTATTATAAATCAATTTAATCAAAAATAATTCAAGGAAGAGTGAACAGCTTCTGGGTACGCCCGTTCCATCACAGACCTCATCCATCGCTTTCTATCAGGCCGTCAGGAGTGATCTGGGTCAAGAGCGGGCCCATTCAGCAATAAAAAAAATCTGCCAATAAAATCACGGCTTAACTTTCGTTCACGTTTTCCTCATTCAACTAACAGCCGACTTTTTCTCCGAATACCGATTCACGGTGTTGACAAATACACATTTGGAGTCCCTAATTCCTAAAAGCGTCAAGTGTATTTTCTACAATAACCAACAAATACATGAGTCTTCGTATGACCAAGCTCTTATCGGTGGACCGCTGGGAAAGTACCGCGGGATCGAGACGTATCTTAATATAAAGAACAGGGTGCGCAAACGCAGCGCACTGGTCAGCCAGCCTAGCTCGCTAATACATACATAACACATCGTAATCTTTGTATTGATTAATTTAATTCGCACAAAATGACGTCATTCGAATTGTTAGTGTCTTTTGTTTCAATGAGTGTGTTATCTGCGTGCGCGTCGCCGAGATTTGCCTTGAAAAGTGAGTTCTATGTTTGTTTTAATTTGAATGTTGATGTCGTTGTGGTATTGTTTGATAGGTTTTTTATCGCCTAAAATTGTTTTTTAAATCTTATCAATTATATTTTTTTGACACTTTTGTAGATTCAATCTTGATGACAAAGACCTTTCTGTTTCTGGCTTCAAATTCAATCAGCATGCTTGAATAATTATTTAATAAAAAAAAAAAAAAAAATATTTTAAATTTTAATAGCATAATCAACCTATTACTGCTTACCTATAACTGCTTGGAAACAGGCCTCTCTGTGAGAGGGGGCGTAATTCCCCCCCACGCAGCCCAGTGCAGGTTGGATGTTACATGTCTTCTAATGTTTACTAACCAATAGTTAATTAATTAACCAAATCATAAAGCCAAACCCTTAAAGAACCCCTGTTTTAACCAACTTCTTTATTTCAGGTCCACACTCCTTCCCGTTCTACAGCAAATGCGATTGGCTTGGCCTGCCAACCGATGGAGCTCAACCTCTGAAGTTACCCGTACCTTACGTGGTCATCCATCACACGTACATCCCAGGAGCCTGTTACACAGTGGAAGACTGTTCAGCCAGTATGCGGTCCATGCAGAGATACCATAACAGCCTGGGCTGGGGCGATATTGGTTACCAGTAAGTTTTTTAAGACACTTTACACAAGGACTCAACCGCATTCAATACTTACTCACAAACGATTTGGACCAATTTATATATTTTTGGACCAATTTGTATATCTTTTGGACCAATCTAGAACACATTTGGACAATATTCTTCCAAATGCAGCACAACTAATTTCAATCACACTAATATTATACAAGCGAAAGTTTGTGAGTGTGTGTGTGTGTTTATATGTTTGTTTCTTCTTCACGTTCAAACGGCTGGACCAATTTTGATAAAATTTTGTATGGAGGTAGCTGACACCCTAGATTAACATATAGGCTACGTTTTATACCGATATTCCCACGGGAAATCTTGAGATTTACGCGGGTGAAGCAGGGCGTAGCTAGGCATTTTATAATTAATAATTAATTACCTACTTCTTCTTCTTTAATCAGTCCCTCATTACTAAGGATCGTGGTCACTGGACAGTGGACCCCTTTTAACGGACAATCTACCGCTATCGACTCCTGTCCAAAGTTGCCATCCACACCACCTGCTGAAGTTTGTTTGAGGACGTATTTTCTATACAGCGTGCTGCTTTAATGGCGACATTAATTCAATACACGTATTCTGTTTCGTGATATCGTTTTAGGAACTTATTTTAATTTTATACGTAATTATTTATTTTTTAACCGACTTCTAAAAAGGAATAGGTTCTCAATTCGGATGTTTTAAGTAAAATAGTACATGAACTGTGGCGCAAGGGTCATTTGACGGGGTCACGTACCATAACATTATCGCATCAATGAAATGAAAACATATAAATATTGTATATGTTTTCATTTCATTGATGCGATGTTATAGCGACACGTTTTATAAGCGTAGGTATAATTACTTACGGAACACAAATCAACCTAGCGCGGTACCTAATGGTTTCATACCTTTTTTCAATAGTTCCGTGGACGCCATTCTAGAGTGTCCATTTGTCCAACGATTTTGGCGCTCTATTGTCCTAAGGTTACGCGGGCCTTCATGACGAGATGATAACTCTTATCGAGGTGATAACTTAACCCTATCGCGTTGCAGCTCGCATCACCCGGGTTTTGTTCCGCATCACGAGTTTTGTTATCTTTGTATTAATCAATCGGTTTCATCTGCTCACACCTCAGAAGCATAGAGTTAATATGATTAATGTGATTGATTATACTTCTTCTCTTCTGGGTTATTGGTAAAATATTAACAAACTCTTAAGAGGTCATTTTACTCATCATTATGAACAACTTTTACTATGGGGCCAAACCTGAAATCGCAAAAAAACAAAATCAGCTGTTCCCTACATTTATGTTCGTATATCTCGTGAAAATGTAGGGAACAGCTGATTTTTTTTTTCGCGATTGCAGGTTTGATCCCATAGTAAAAGTTGTTCATAATGATGAGTACAATGACCTCTTAAGAGGTTGTTAATGTTTTACCAATAACCCTGTATACCCTGTATAACCGATTTATCTAATTACCCGAATCTACAGGGTCAAATTAAAAATTATCTAACGATGCTTCACGGACGTCCCATCACGGCTGCGGGGTTTCGCTAGAATACCCATCAGTTGTATGTAGCTATGTCACTCCTTTTATGGCCGATTCCTATAATTTAAACAGACATACAGACAGACTTAGTCTCACCATAAGGATTCCGTTTTTACCATTTTGGTACGGAACCCTAAAAAAGTTATTGGTTAAAATTAAGACTCTTGCATATCTATACCAATAATGTAGCAAAGACCTCGTAGCTTTGCATAGTTACCTAGAACCTCCCCTAACGAAAAAGCTATCACAAAATTAGCTTACGAATCTACCATCTAGAAAAAATGCAGCCATTGGTAACCAAAACGTCATTCATTCATTATGAGTGAACAAAAACGAATCGTGTCCCTTTAGGCTCATCACAAACTCCAGACACCTAGGTACGTGTGCTGTGTGACATTTACAAAAAGTAGTATCTTTACCAAAGAAAATGTGGATATATTATAGCCTTAGATCTTTACATCTATAATATAAAAATGAATCGCTGAATGTGTTGCTAAGCGCAAATCTGGAGAACAGCTGAACCGATCCCGCTAATTCTTTTTTTAGAATATTCCTTGAAGTACGAGGATGGTTCTTACGCAGAGAAAATTTTTATATATCTATGGGAGTAGGGTAGAAGTAGAGTAGGAGTAGGGTAGGAGTAGGGTAGTAGTAGGGTAGTAGTAGGGTAGTAGTAGGGTAGGAGTAGGGTAGGAGTACGGCAGGAGTAGGGTAGGAGTAGGGAAGGAGTAGGGTAGGAGTACGGTAGGAGTAGTGTAGGAGTAGGTTAGGAGTAGGGTAGGAGTAGGGTAGGAGTAGGGTAGAAGTAGGTTAGAAGTAGGGCAGGGGTAGGTTAGGAGTAGGGTATGAGTAGGGTAGGAGTAGGGTAGAAGTAGGGTAGGGGTAGGGTAGGGTAAGGGGTAGGACACCACGCAAACGAAGTAGCGCCGGGCAGTTAGAAATAATTTATATGGCAAGACAACCTTTGCCGAGTCAGCTAGTCACACTAATATTATAAAGGCGAAAGTTTGTGAGTGTGTGTGTGAGTGTGTGTGTGAGTGTGTGTGTGTGTTTATATGTTTGTTACTTCTTCACGCTCAAACGGCTGGACCAATTTGGATAAAAATTGGAAGGGAGGTAGCTGACAACCTGGTTTAACATATAGGCTACTTTTTATCCCGATATTCCCACGGGATCGACATTTACGCGGGTGAAACCTCGGGGCGCAGCTAGTAGTATATAAAACAAAGTCATCCCGCTCTCTGTAAGCTTAGATCTTTTAAACTATGCAACGGATTTTAATTCAGTTTTCGGCAATAGATAGAAGAAGAAGGTTATTCAAGAGGAAGGTTTATATGTATAATAAATGCATATTATAGTAGAGAAAAGCCGAGAAATTTAATGATCGACCTGTGTAGCTGCGGTGCTATTCCGTAAAAACCTCACCGTGAAAACTTAGGTGAAGTGAGCCTGGAGTGAGCTGTCAATAGTGTCAATTCCTAGCAAAAACAAACTCACTTCACCTAAGTTTTCACGGTGAATTTTTTACAGAATCGACCGGCTGTTATTATTTAGCCACGGGCCCCTCAACGAAGGTACCTACATATGTGAAATTAACAGAACGATAAAGTAGGTACTATAATATCTTGTTTACCTTTCTCTCTATGTACCTAATGTAGTGTGTTTGACTGATGGGCGCTTTGCCATGTCTTGTTAATAGGCAATTTATCAACTGCATAGTGCAATTTATTGTAGTTATATAATAAATTAATTGCCCAGCGTCTAGTCATATAATTGATTCTTAATTATTTATTGTACATAATAGTACATTATGATACATGTGTGCTATGTTGATCATTATGCTCGAGGCGGTATTATTCGCGCGAGCCGCAGGCGAGTGCGATAAGAAAGCCGAGAGTCTAATGATCAATGCACACGCGTTTCATACGACGTTTTTCAACACACTTGTGAGGAAAAAAACAGACTTTTATCGTTAAATATTAACTTGCTTAGAAAATGGCGCGCTAGTTTTGTTTTGCCGCGCGCCGTGCTAGCCAGCACTAGCGATGCGCGCGTAGGTGTAAATAAAAGCACCACAGACTTCTTAGACATATTACGTAAAAAGCACTGAATATCGTTTTAAATATATTAGTCTGTGGCACTGACCAAAACCTCTAAACAGCCTATAGAAAAAATATAATAAACACAAAATAATGTGTAGACTACCACCACCATACTATACTGCGATCGCCAACCCGCCTGCCAAGCGTGGCGATTATGGCAAAACCCCCCCCTTTGGGGGAGGCCTAAGTCCAGCAGTGGACGTCTTTCAGCTGAAATGATGATGATGATGAATGTGTAGGTAGACTGATCGTAGTGTTGTCGTATGTCAAATTGTAGTTTAGTTAGAAAGTAATTAGAAAGTACTATTGGCATAGAGAAATATACATTAGTTCAGTGAGAATCCGCAATAATAGAACGCCAGTCAGGGTCTTTTCCGTTTGGTTTCGGAAGGGACCACGGACAATTTAAGGTGGATAATTAAAATTTTCTTACGTTTTTTTTGTAATTTGCAGGTCAGTATCAGATTGTATCTTGATCAAATATGATTCGCGACTATTATATATATATGTATTTACATAATTATAATCATTAGAATAAAATCTTTCTAGTTAGATTTTTTCCTAAGAACTTTTCCATAAGAAAGATGTATTAATGATTCGAATGATTATCATTCTGTAAAGACGTACCTGTTATAGTCGCAAATCATATTTAGATCAAGACACAACCTGACAACTGATCTGAAAATTGCAAAAAACCTAAGAAAATTTGAATTTCGCGGTCTACCACTGCGCATTCACCTTAAATTGTCCGTGGTCCCTGCGCTTTCACCTTAAGGTAAATAAATATTAATTAATTTAGGGACCAAGGACAAAACAGACTATTTAAAAACAAAGTGAATTGATGAGATTAAAAAAGCGCGCATCTCCGACTAGTAAATACCTAGTTATCTGTGGAAATAAAGCACTTGTGGATTAAAGTAAAGAAAAGGCACGCGTTTTTAATACACTGCATTATGGACCTAAAAGCGGTTCAATAAGAGCCACTTTACGAGCAAGTGTGTTGAAAAATATAATATAATTACTTAAACAGTGACGCACGTCATGTTTTTATTTATCTGAACTATCATCACACTAATATTATAAAGGCGAAAGTTTGTGACTGTGTTTGTATGTTTGTTACTTCTTCATGCACAAACGGCTGGACCAATTTTGATAAAATTTGGTATGGAGGTAGATGACACCCTGTATTAATTTGGCTACTTTTAATCCCGATTTCCCACGGGATCGAAACTTATGCGGCTGAAACCGCGGGCCGCTGCTAGTAATAACTATTATAAAGAGAAAAATATTAGATTTTTTGTATGTTTGTTTGTTACACTTTCACACTAAAACGTCTAAACGGATTTTGATGAAATTTGGCACATAGGACCATGACCATGGATTAGGATACACTTTTATCCCGATATTCCTAAGGGATCGAGACTCATTAGAGCCACCAGGCACCCACTCCGCACCGCCTCGCCTCCTGCGGTTAGTATTCTTTATATGGACTTGTATGGGTATGCGCTCACTACATCAACTCCATAGCGTCACCGTATCGCCTCGGTCGTAAGCCCTCCACACGCGGACGGCGCGGCGGGTGGACCACTCGGTGATAACTCGCTGCTCGCATGCTTGCCTTGCGTTAACTGCGCATTGCCAACGCGATAATGTTATACGCGACGCGAGGTCCATTAGTTGTCCGCGGACCGCGCGACGTTTATTGGCGATAACTCGGCGTCCACCCGTGGACCACCTATCGACATCGAGTGGACGCCGCCGTGCGGGTGGCTTTAATGAGCTATGACCTTTATGTGGGTGAAACCACGGGCGCAGTTAGTTTCATATAAATAAAAAAATAAAAACTATACCAATAATAAAGCTGAAAAGTTTGTTTGTTTGTTTTAACACGCTAATCTCTGGAAATACCAGTCGGATTTGAAAAATTATTTTTGCATTTGATAGCCTGATTCTTGAGGAAGGCTATTATAGGTTCCTACTTATATTTAACATCACGGTCGGACCCTTAGGAGCCGATCAAAAAGGAAAAGTTAGAAAGAACGCGAAATTTCGAATTTTCCAATATAAAACACAACTAACTATTTACTCTAGGTACCAGTTTAAAAGTCTAACTAATTTACTGCAGAAACACACGGCAACACATCAAGCTATATATACATTTCCAGTTTTAGCTGACCTCGGATTATATAACTTTTTCGTATAATCAAAAGTCAGCTTTATATCTACTGGTTATAGCTTAATATGTAGCCGTGTGTACAAATAAATACAAAAACAAAAGGATGCGCAGTGATAAATAGTCGTTTGAATGTTTTACACCGTTGACATATTTATGCGTTTTAAGTTTTAGGTTATCCATAAAAAGTAAAAAACCAATCTGCATATTTTTTATGAGGACGGGTTTTCTTCATGTCTGCAATTAACCTACTCATATGTGCATTAATTTGCATAACTATCCTTGTTTATCAAAGTCTTCAAATTAAAAATAGAGGAAAAAATATCAATTTTCCTTTATTCACGAGGCCAAATTATATGAAGTTGTCCTCCCTCATTCATATGAGTAGATAAACAGCATATAAGTCCCGGTTGATACCTACATACTTACATAATTATGTACCTACCTACATTGTGTACCTACACATCGCAAAATAGATGAGAGTCCATACAACTGACAAACACGAAGCCCATCACAGAAGTAGCTATAATCTTTTTTACATAGTCTATAAATAATATAAAACAAAGTCGCTCCCGCTTCCTATAAGCTTAGATCTTTTTAACTGCGCAACGGATTTTGATACAGTTTTCAGCAATATATAGAGTGATTCAAGAGGAAGGTTTATATGTATAATAAATGCATATATATATAGTAGAGAAAAGCCCAGAAATTTAATTATTTGTAATGTGATGTCGTAATATACCAGTAAAATATACCAGTTAGGTGCCAGAGTTTCTCTAAGAGATTTTTTTAAAGATATTGGAATTCTTACGGTTGCATCACAGTTCATCTTTGGCAACATTTTATATATTAGGCAAAATATACACTTGTATACTAAAAACTGTGATATTCACAATGTTAACACTAGAAATAAGGACAAACTACGCGCTCCCTTTCACCGGCTTCATAAGGTTCATAACTCATTTGTTGGGCTTGTTATAACCTTTTATAACAAGCTACCTTCTTCATTACTAGATTTGCCTTTTAATACATTTAAAGCTCAAATAAAATCCAACCTTTGTTCAAAGGCATACTATTCCATCAACGATTACTTAAACGATAAGAATAGTTGGTCGCCCTGATTAACTCAAGACAATGTTTATGTTCTTTCTCCAGAATTAGTTTACTGACAAGTTATATGAGTTCATATAATTGTTTTTTATTATTTTTTTAAATTTTATTAACCTCTTAAATAAATTGCAAACTATAGTTTGCAATTTATTAATAGTATAATTTAGAAGCATTTTTTAATTTTGTAAATGTAAGAACCATGTTTCCGTTTATTATGATTTAATTTTGATGTTGACTTGAAAGAGCATGGCAGTTGAGAACTTGTCATGCTCACTTAAATGTCTCACCGATGGTGGCGCGTGTGTTGGATCATTCGGTTCCCTACAAACTGGTTGAGCTGGATGGTGCTGATCCACGCGTCATGTTCGTGAACGGGCGCCGTCGGTTGAGACTGGGCATCTCTTAACGGCCAATGCTTATTTTTAATCTTATATTTTGAATAGTTTCTTCAAGTGTCTTTTTTTTTACATTGTTCTCACATATAGAAGCAACAAGAATAATGTACCCAGGATTTTGTAACATCTTGATTTAAAAGAGTGTCCATGGAGTTTCTTGCCCGTTCTTCTCCATAGAGATCTACGTTTTGGAATGGGCAACTAGCTTCAACTTTCGGACTAACTGACAGACTATTTAATTTTGACAATTCAAAAGTGCCTGTACAAGGTCTAATTGAAATAAATGCTTTGAATTTGAATTTGAATTGAATTTGTAACAAACATATTTTTGTGCGCTTACATTGCAAACGCTGGCTAAACCTTACGAGATAGATCAAATTAATGTGCTACGGAATTGTATATCTTAAAAAGATCGATAATAAGTATAATATGTTTATCTCCTAAGGATAACCCACAGTAACCATTTTTATCTTATACATATTACAAAAAAATTATGGGTTATTTACCAAGCTATTTTAAACAACACAGTATTATTCCTTATTCAATAAAATACATTAGATACGTTGTGCATTTTATGTAGATCAAAGTTGCTCTTTACAGCATATCATTACAATGAATATCTTAGAAGATATCAGAGATTTAATAAAAAGGGGGGCAGAGCGGCTAATATATATTGTGCTTTGATATAATATATAATATAATTATATTATAGCAAGCTGTGATATACAGATACGATGATATAATTTATATTTGCCTTCATTTATCATGGATGGTCGGCCTAGCTATAATATAAATTACCTACAGTATAGGTTGGTGACGTCGTAGAAATATATAAAAGTGATTGAGTAGATGTGTTAGTGAGTGTGTAGGTGTGTGAGTGAGTAGATGTGTGTGTGGTCACTTAAATATAGTATTGAAAGTAGATATATCATAATATGCCTAGCTATGATTATAATAATATATATTATAGCTACATAATATATGTGATGGGCATGACTGTATGCAATTCGTTGGAAATGCAAAGAGTAACTATTTTTATATTTATAGGCATATTACCTATAGACATTTACATTTACGATTTATTTAAGCTTTGAACAGAAACGTGGTAAAAAATGAATTGCCAATTTTACGTCTCATAAAGTGTGTATTATAGAAGACATGCTTTTGCCCGTGGTATTATCCGCGTGGATGTCGGAAAAATATCCCACGGGAACTAACTACCGGTACTAAAAGTAAGTACTCTATGTTTTAATCCAGGTTATAAACTATCTGGGTGCCAAATTTAATCCAAATCTGTTGAGCCGTTTTTGTGCCAATCCGGAACATAACTACATCCAGATAAACGGATAAAAATTCTAAAAACTTTATTTTCGCCATCAGATTCGTTCCAATACCTCGTAACAATAACTTTTTTAATACTACACAATAATAATGGCGTGTCAACGACAATCAAGCCAGGTCACTGCGTCATTGCATAGTATCAGAGGTGTCAAATCGAAACAAAAACGCGGCAATCTTTTGACGCAGTAGGACGAATCTAGCGATTTAAATCTTCGGGGCAGGTTTGAGCATTCTCCATATTGCCTATAACAGTATTCATAACCTCACATAATTTACATTTCATCGCCTCAGTTATCTACTTTAGTGAAATTGTTTTTTTTTTTTTGTAACAAAAATGTCCTAATAAGTTTTTGGTTGCAATGGAATTTGAACTTTGTTGAGAATGACATTAAGTTTGTTGTTCCATAATTTGAAAATGATCTCACATTCCTAATTCAAATATACACACTATACTCTTTGGCGAACAGTACCTACCTACTCACCTAGGGTTGCCAACCGTACTATAATATATAGTATTGTACTGTATTTCGGGTCTGCGTAGGTACTATATACTGTTGAAGAAATATATGTATAGTACGCAAAAATACTATATTTTCAACATTTATAAAATGTATAAACGTACCTTTATATTAAGTTTTGACTGATGCGGTCGCGTATATAGTCGAACCGGAGAAAAAGTCATCGTCGCACCACATAGATTTACTATAACAACCTAGGTTCCGCACCACTCGATAGAAAACGACTCTTTCTCCGGTTCGACTATAGTGTACCGAAAAGAATCTATATAATTCGAAGTTACGAGAAGAAAGAAACAGATGTAGTATCTCATTAATAAAAAAAAATGTGATAAAGCATAAATTACACTTTTACTTTAGACAAAAAACTATTAAAAAATGCAAGAAGTGCAAAAAAATATAGTTTTTATAAAAATAAATAAGTAGCAAATATAATATCTTTGTCTATTTTTTGCTTTTTCCATAAAATACTATATTTTGTGAACTGCACTATATTTTTTTATAGCTTAGCTTGAAAAATACTATATTTCATCGCAGAAATGTTGGCAACCCTATACTCACCCATCAAAAAGGTCGCAATCCTACTGAACTTGGCACTACGCAATGCGCTCTTGAAATTGATTTATATGTTTTGTTTATAAAACTGCTATCTATGGCCATCAGAGGTCACGCTAGGGAACCACCGCAGCTGATCAAAACTACACACAAAATGAAATAACAATGAGTCATGATCGAAGATCGTGGGACTCCCGCGCAGATTTGTAGATTTATACTTGGTCAAGCGTAGCCACGATCAAGTTTTGGACCCGTGGCATGTCATGGCGGTTTTGTACGTACGACCGACGTCATAATATATAAACTATACATTTCCAGTATAAGCTGACTTCTCATTGTACGAAAAGCCTATACAATGCGAGGTCATTTAAAACTGGAAATGTAGGTATAGCTTTATGTCTATATCTATCTATACATGGTTATTGGTAAAACATTAACAACCTGTTAGGTCATTGTTCATCATTATGAACAACTTTTGCAAAAATAATCAGCTGTTTCCTACATTTTGACGAGTTATACGAACATAAATTTTAATGTTGTCTGTGTGGTGCCGGACTTAAAGAATAGCACCACCCCATACTTCCCGTGGGTGTCGTAAAAGGTGACTAAGGGGCGTACCGGAGAATGGGCAGCAGCGTTCTCTATGCATTCCACCACCATACCATACTGCGATCGCCAACCCGCGTGCCAAGCGTGGCGATTATGGCAAACCCCCACTTTTGGGGGAGGCTTATCTCCAGCAGTGGACGTCTTTCGGCTGAAATGATGATGATGATGATGAAATGTAGGGAACAGCTGATTTTATTTTTCGCGATTTCAGGTTTGGTCCCATAGTAAAAGTTGTTCATAATGATGAGTACAATGACCTCTTAAGAGGTTTTTGGTGTTTTTTAAATAACCCTGTATATAAAATTCAAAGTCCTGACTGACTGATATATCAACGCACAGCCTAAACCGCTGGTCCTAGAGACATGAAATTTGGAAGGTGTGTTCTTTGTGAAGAGTAGGTATCCCCTAAAATTGTTTGTTTGTATGTTTGAACGCGCTAATCTCTGAAACTAATTGATTTCATAAAATATTTTTGCATTTGATAGACCAATTCTTGATGGAGGCTAATTAACTAACTCACTGACATATCGGACATACATTAAAACCGAGTACATCCCGAGGACAGCCGAACACAACCAAAGCTAGTATTTTTTTAATCGTCTTATAAACAAAACACGCGCGGTGTCGCTTACGGTAACACATGCCCAACGCGCCTAAAGAAGTTTTCACTTCAAAAATGAGAAATCGCTAAGCGAAAACAAAGTGGCAGCGCGAGCAGATGCGATACGATGCGTAGGGGTGGTTCGGGGCGACAAGAAATCTCAAGCGGACGAAGTCGCGGGCAGAAGCTAGATATTAATATGTCGTCATGAGTACTAAAGGCCTAAGCCACAGATATAGATATACCTAGATAACGCAAGAGTAACTACTTCGCGTGCCAAAAATTGCACCAACTTATGATTACAAATCGTAAGCCGCCCCCTTTCGCGCTCAGTCCTTTGTACTGCTGGCTGGGTAAGTGTGAGCGAGAGCGCGAGCTTGTGACGTCATAGTAGGTAGTCAAAAAATGGCACGCTTGGTTTTCATACAGTTCGTGATACTTGCGTTATCTAGGTATATCTATATCTGTGGCCTAAGCATACGCGGCGGGGGTAGAGAAGCGGGGAAGCCGCTGGAATGCCGCGGTATCTAAGCGGCTGTGTGCGCTGACTGACGGCAAAATCCCTTGCCATGCCGTCCCAGTCTGCGTAGACCTTTAGTAGCGACACGCCCCTGGCTCGCACGGTTTTTACGACTGGACAAAACAAGAAGATTTCTTTATTACATCTAAGTTAAAAATATGAATGTATTAGACATACTAATAGACCATTTCAGACACCAATCTACATGGTCTTCACATGATCTGACCAAGATTGTGTCTGGACTTTAAAAGAGACTGTGACCTTGACTTTGTTTCGGCCTTTCTTCTCAGAGTAGTCAGATAGGAATCGCCGACCTCATCTAGTTTTTAAAAATATGACTGACGTGTAAAACTGTTTGTACGAACCTGCTTACAGAAATAAAATCATTTATACATAAACCTTTCGAAATAAATTCTGTAAATTATCTGGAATACTGCTTCAAAATCCGTTGTGTAGTTTAAAAGAACATCGCGGTCACACAGACATGAAAAGCGACTTTAAGGTGCTACTAGTCGATATTTTTTTTTCATACCGGCAATTTTTTTTACATTGTGCATGCAAAGTTAAACATGATATCGTTTTGTCCTATTATTAATGTTGTCTGTACGGAAACAGAACAGTAAAATAAAAAGCCATTAAAAAGTTATGAGCCAACAAATATTCGTTTTTCTTGCTATTTTTAACGTAACTTTGGTTGTAAATAAGTAATAAAAGAACTATAAAATCTTCAAACGACAAAACTCAGTTATCGAAAAGTTTAATAAACTTTATTTGTAATTGATTTATGCAGTGGTTTTTTCATAAAACTTGATTTTCCGAAGCACTTTTCGATTTTTTTTACGCGCCTATCATTTCGGAACGGTGTTTCTGTACGTGAGAACTAGACGTTGTTCGTGTAGACTAGCGTTTAACTGCTCATCACGTATGTATACTAGCTCTGTCGGACACGAAGCCAGGTGAGACAGCGTGCTTTTTGGCCATGACCACCAGTGAGTTCGAGCTCGCGACTGGTTTCTCTTAATTTACAATATTTATGTATGGAAGATCGAGTTTTGGACCCGTGTCGTGGCGGATACAAACATAATATAATAATTATATTAAATCACCGTTAATGAGGTATTCTAAATTATGTTAAGTAGCTTGACTCATCCTTAATGATGAATGTGATGTCTATTTTAATTTCAAATCGTTTTGTGGTTATCCAACCTTATTTAATGACGCACTTTCCTCTGTATTTTGCTTTTTGATTTACCCTATCGGGTTAAATTTGTACAATTCAAAAGTCCTTGCGATTATTCAGCTTCCGAATCTAGATAATAATATCATCTCCTAGGCTAGCAGCTTTTAGTTTTATATTAGTCTAGTTTTCCCGCGACTTCGCCCGCTTGGCGTTCAACTGATAAAAAAAAAAATTATCACACCTATTCAAAAAGAGCTAGTGTATTCTTCGTTAACAGGGACTAAAATAGCTTTTTAATCACTAGGGTCTAAAAGTGATTTGAATTTGGAATGTGGATATTGTTAGTAAAAGTTCCAATCACCAAAGAGATCAATCACGAACAATGTTTGAACAAGTAACAGGCCTGTTTTCTGTGAGAGGGAGTGAGCCGTAATCCACTACGCGGGCCGAGTGCGGGTTGGTAGATATCACACATATTCGAATTTTTGGTTCTAGAACATGCCGGTTTCCTCACGATGTTTCCGTTTTGAGAACAGTGGTGATAAAACAATTTACACAAAGTAAACTGTCTGTGTGGTGCCGGACTTAAAGAATTGCACCACCCCTTACTTCCCGTGGGTGTCGTAAAAGGCGACTAAGGGTCTCGGAGAATGGGCAGCAGCGTTCTCTATTTATTCCACCAGCATACCATACTGCGATCGCCAACCCGCCTGCCAAGCGTGGCGATTATGGCAAACCCCCCCCAAAATTGGGGGAGGCCTATGTCCAGCAGTGGACGTCTATCGGCTGAAACGACACAAAGTAAATTGCCTGTCTGGGTTCGAACCTACGACCTACAACTCGTAATTCGCAGCCGTTTCCAATGAGCCACCACTGCTCTTTATTTACTCAAGATTACTTAAAGAATAATTCTCTGAATAGCGTTTTGGATTCGTCAAAGAAATCATCAGAAGTACATAGGTGAGTCACGCTATGTATTCAAAGACCAATGAACTTATAATACCTAGTCACCATGTCGGGTGACTACATGACAATGGAGCCCATTTTTTCACTAAACAGCAATTACGTATGCATATCATATAATAGTACATTTATAAATGTTTATGAACAACCAATGAGGAATGAACATAAAGCATAAATGTGACGTCATCGCGGACAACCACGCCTCACAGAGTCCTGTAGGTATTACTGATAAGTTCTAGACACAATACCTACTTTATAAGTACTTTGATATATGTGCTTGTGGCTAATATTAATAACAGCCGCACGGTTCGATCGATCAGGTTAAGCTACGCTTGCGGCGGTTGGTCCGTGCCTCCGTGGATGGGTGACCATCTTTACATCAAGACCCTTCCGTCCCTCGGAAAGCACGTTAAGCCTATGGTTGGCGCAGGCTGTCATTCGTGGATCTTTGACAGTCGTTATAGGTGGTCGAAAGCCCGAAACTCTAACAGCTGCAACTGTCTTACCAAGGGGTATCGTATTACCCAGTCACTGGGTTGTGGAGGTCAGATATACTGTCGCTCAATGTAAAATGTTGGTAGTCAGCTGCATGCGAAGTCGACCCCAACATAGTTGGGAAAAGGCTAGGTAGAAATGTCTGTGTGGTGCCGGACTTGTCTATGTGGTGCCGGACTTAAAGAATAGCACCACCTCATACTTCCCGTGGGTGTCGTAAAAGGTGACTAAGGGGCGTACCGGAGAATGGGCAGCAGCGTTCTCTATGCATTCCACCACCATACCATACTGTGATCCCCCCCCCTTTTGGGGGAGGCCTATATCCAGCAGTGGACGTCTTTCGGCTGAAATGATGAAGATGATGATGAACAGACGCCAGCACATCAAGCTACTACAATCTGTCAAATTTCTTTAATAGATTTTTAACTTTATAGCTACGTATAGCATAAGGTTCAAATTACACTTTCGGGGTAGGTTAGTGTGCTGTGCGTCTGTACTTTGATGCCGCAAGCGCGACTGCTGATCGTAGGGTCCTGGGTTCGATTCCCGGGTCGGGCAGTGTTATTGGGTTTTTCCATTGGGAATTTCTTAATAACAGCCCGGAGTTTGGAAGGTGGCGGTGTTTTGCCCCGTGCCTCGGAAAGCACGTTAAGCCGGTGGCCCTGCGCCTGATCTCTCTCCGGTCGTTTGGGATAGCTGTCAAATATGAAACTCTTAATTTCTTTTGACTGTACTTACCTGTCAAGAAGAGTAAACTTACATAACGTGGATAAGACAGAGATTAAAACAGAAGACGAGTAAGCAGGGGATCTTGGGGGTGGGGGGTGGATCCCCTTAACCCCCTCTGGTTCAGGGGATCAGACCGGAATAACTCAATGAGAGTAAGAGAAAGTGCACCTGTGTCTGCGCAGACACTTGTGCACGAAGGCTGTTCTCCGCTGAGATTGGTCGCCATGGCCGGAATTCGGTCGGAAGGACTTTATTATTTACCTTTGACTTCACACTTTGTGGGAGGCCATGTGGAAATGAATATGAGTTCGCTAAATTACTCACGTGTCGATCATTACTAAGTTTTCAATTTTATATTTGTGAATGAATGCACAATTGTACATCAACTATAAAATAAATATACTTAGACCATTAAAATGTCAAGTACTTGTTAAAACTACCAAGGTACATACCCAGGGGAACCACCGGCACGGCTGCAACAATTTATACCAAACATTTATATAGAAATATCACTAATATGCTATATCCGGTTCCATTGTAAAAAAGCGGTTACTGACTTTAGCCAAATTATGTTCTTTTTTTAAACTCTTGTGGGCAAAAAAGGATGGTGATTTGCGTACGCGCAGGTGTTAATTAAAAACGAATCTATTTTTAAAGATGTGATTATTTTTAGGGTTCCGTACCCAAAGGGTAAAAACGGGACCCTATTACTAAGACTCCACTGTCCGTCTGTCCGTCTGTCACCAGGCTACAGCCTGGCCTCATGAACCGTGGTAGCTAGACAGTTGAAATTTACACAGATGATGTAATTCTGTTGCCGCTATAATAAAAAATACTACAAACAGAATAAAATAAATATTTAAGGGGGACTCCCATACAAAAAACGTGTTTTTCGGCGTTTTTGCCTTGTGGTACGGAACCCTTCGTGTGCGAGTCCGACTCGCACTTGGCCAGTTTTTTTTTTTACCTAGGTACCTACTCACGCCTATTTCCAATGGCATTAGTCTGAAACTACCGAACACCTAGGGGAACCAGTTTCCGACGTAATCCTTCATAGGTATTTAGTTTAATTTCAATCACACACAACATTTAACTGATAGGTATTTTTAATTTTTAACCAACGTACAGACGGCGCACATCAACCTACTACAATCTGTCAAATTTCTTTAATAGATTTTCAACTTTATCCCTAAAGCATAAGGTTCAAAGTTGATTGGGAAAATTAGAAAGTTTCGGGTAGCTTGATGTGCTGGCGTCTGTACCTACAACCTGACACTGGACCTGCAAATTGCAAAAAAACGTAAGAAAAATTGCTGAACGTAAGAAAAACTGGCTGTTTGTGTATGTGAGTTTAAATGTTTGTAAACCCACAATTCAGGAGAAATACCTAGTTTAAAAAAAAATGAATTTCGTGGGCTATCTAGTTTGGGGGGGGGGGTTTGCCATAATCGCCACGCCTGGCAGGCGGGTTGGCGATCGCAGTATGGTATGATGGTGTAATGCATAGAGAACGCTGCTGCCCATTCTCCGGTCTCCCTTAGTCGCCTTTTACGACACCCACGGGAAGTATCGGTTCAGTGCCTGTACATTATTTATTATCCATACTAATATTATAAATGCGAAAGTGTGTCTCTCTGTCTGTTTCCTCTTCACGCTTAAACCGCTGAACCGATCTAGATGAAATTTGGTAAAGAGATAGTTTGAGTCCCGGGAAAGGACATAGGATATTTTTTATCCCGTTATTCCCACAGGATCGACACTTATGCGGCGCTGCTAATATCCACATAAATACGTTATGCTATTCCATATAAATACGTTTCGTGTCTATCTGTGTGACCGCGTTATTCTTCGAAACTACGCAACGGACTTTGATGCGGTGTTCACCATCATGAAGAAAATGTATTCAAACTAATTTATTAAACTTAAATTCAATAAAGAAATCTCAATGTTTTGTCAAGTCGGTAAAACCGTGCCAAGCGAGGGCGGGTCGCGTGTTGCATAATGCATGTTTGTGTTTGTTGTTATCCTTTATTCTCTCTTTAACCTCAATACAAGCTTTGAATAAATTACCATAATCTATAATAGAGGTAGATATGGCACTAGCGCGCGGAAATTGTTGCAGACAAATTCAGACAATTGTTGTAGTTTCATTTAGTCCGCTAATAGCAGCGAGCAACACACTACAGATAGCTATCTCTTTCTGTGTCATACGTTCCGTATTATCTATCGCAGTAAGTACTTTGTAATAACAGCGCAACAATACAGAACGTCGCTCAGTATGAACGTAGCGTATCTTTCCTTCATAATATCATTGATAATCATAACTAACGTGTTTCGTTATATTTTCGATTAATATTTTCGTGCAAACATGTCAAGTCCAATGCAACGATTTTGACTGATCATTTCCTTGTGATAAACCAAAAAGGTTACATGAAAAGGCCGCAGGCCGTCAGTTTTTATATTGTCTGTGGTTAAGGTAATAAAAACTGAACTACAAGTCCGTTTATAGTTTTATTTTACCTCTGACAGCGGCAACTTAACAGCAACCTTATTGCAATGAAGATAAAGGTCACAGTGATTTTGGCAGACCTGTCAGTGGCAGCAAACCAATAGCATCCTTATTGAAATGAGAATAAAAAACACTGTGACGTTGACGGTGTTGCAAAAACAGAGGTAAACTAACTGTGGAAGGACTGTAAGTCATCATAAATAAGTTGAATAACCCCTGGCTGATCATTGAATTTGCCTTTTCTTCGAAATCTGTCTTTTGTTTTTTATAAAACTAGCTGCGCGGTTTCACCCGTATAAGTGTCGATCCCGTGAAAATATCGGGATAAAAAGTATCCTATGTCCTTTCCCGGGACTCAAACTATCTCTTCACCAAATTTCATCTAAATCGGGTCAGCGGTTTAAGCGTGAAGAGGTAACTGACAGACAGACACACTTCCGCACTTATAATATTAGCACAGTCTAACCTGGTTATAAACTATCTGTGTGCTAAATGTCATCCGAATCCGTTCAGCCGTTTGTGCGTGAAGAAGTAACAAACATACAAACACACTCACAAACTTTTGCCCTTATAATATTACCCCCTTAAACGTTATAAACGTTGTATAGCGTCTGTATAGCCGACATAGCCCGAAGAATTACCAAACTTAAGTGGCAGTGGGCAGAGCACATTGCTCGCAGAACAGATGGCCGATGGGGCCGATAGGTTCTGGAGTGGCGACCGCGTACCGGAAGACGTAGCGTTGGAAGGCCTCTCACAAGGTGGTCCGCCGACCATGTGAAGGCCGCAGGAACCCGTTGGATGCGAGAAGAATAGAACCGGGCGAAGTGGAGGTGCTTGGGGGAGGCCTATGTTCAGCAGTGGACGGCTTTCGGTTGAAATTATGATGATGATGATGAGCGTCTGTATGGTTAAACAACGTTTTGTCTTATTCTTTCGAAAGTCAAATTACTGACGACTGAAAGAGAGAAATCGGTGTGTAACTATTCATCTGATCTACACTAATATTATAAAGAGGAAAACTTTGTATTTTTGTTTGTTTGTTTGTAATGTATAAACTCAACCGATACGTATAAAACTCCTAAACCGATTTTCAAAATTCTTTCACCATTACAAAGCTGCATTATCTGCGAGTAACATAGGCTACATTTTATTTTAGAAAAAATAGGGGTCCGTAAGATATTTGGTTTTTTCGGACCCAAGGTGTAAAATATCATCCAAAAAAGTTCCTTAATTGGCGTACGCTGCCTAAACTATAAAAGATAGAACCATAAAATGTTCTAATTAATTAAAGATCTTAAAAATATCTACAAAAAAGTCTGCGACACACTATACCTATCTATTTCGAGTTAAGCACAACAACCATTTTTTTTATTTAAAAATCTTGAATTTTTTTAGGACTTCATTTAAAAGCATTACTTTTACACATGTCATTACTCCTTATCAAAATAAACTAATTTGTCACAAAGTACTGTTTATGTAGATAATATTTAGTCTTTATTTCATTTAAATTGGATGTTTGGTTTGAAAGTTATGGCGAAATCAATTTAGTACTATTTCTGCGCTCCGCGGCCCGTGGCGGCAGGCGAAGTAGGCGTCACCAAGGATGCGGGAGGAGAGTTTAGGTCTATGAAATGCTGAATTTACTTTGGGTAGTTGAAGACATGGGATCAAACTTAGGCTTTTTGTAGCGTAGGTAATCGACATCTACGCGGGCGGAGCCGCGGGCGACCGCTAGTATAATATAGGTTGATAGGTCTGGAATTCTGATTAGAGCGTAAGGTTTGGGTTCAATTCCCAGGTTGAATAGTGTTCTTAGCCTGGGTTGGGCTCGCCCGTATTACATGAGACTTAAAATATCACCGGTGAAATGTAGTTTTGAGGAAATCCAGGGATGATGTTTTAAAACATGCTAATTAACACAAAACTCTCTTTGTCTTTAGTTTCTGCGTGGGCAGCGAAGGCGGTGCCTACGAGGGTCGCGGCTGGGACACCCTGGGCATCCACGCCACCATCGCCAACAGACATAGCGTCGGCATCTGTCTTATTGGAGACTGGAGAGGTAAGAACTGCACTCATAATTATTATAGATTTTTTTTTAAATAAATGGGGCGCGTGGCTAAGTAATAGCTGCCGCGCGGGTCACTCAATCAGGTAAAGCTACGCTTGCCGCGGTTGGTCTATGGATGCAGCCTTTTTTGTAGATGATATGATATTTTTTTAATATAAATAAAGTATTAATGAATATATTTGGGTAATACCCAAAATTGGATGTAGTCAGCCTTAATTATACATGAACTAAAAACAAGTTTAAAGCTAAACTCCTGAGCTCATAATTATTGTTCGGAGTGTTTCATTAACAAGAAAAAAATACAAATAAATTACCATTTTGACCGTCACACGTCGAAAAATCAAAAACGTGCCCTCGGCGTCAAAGTCATGTCATGTCTGCACCGCATTATATTGTAGTCTTTGTGTCTGCATTAGTCTGTGCATGTCTGTCATGTAGTCGAACCGTGGCGTGCTGGGCACATTTTGGTTTGTCATCAATACATGACTGTGGAGGTCAAAAGGTTAAAGGTTCTAATGAAACACGAAGTCGGTTTTAGAGTTAAGTAAAACTGCACTCGAAGTATATTGAGTCCTATCGTTCTAGTTTTATTATCAGGCAGTTAAGCATAGCATAGGAAATCAGCCTAAAATGTTCCCCCACTGCTGTATCACAGGCTTCCTCACTGTAAGAACTAGTGGGCCGTAATTCACCGTGCGGGCCCAGTGCGGTTTGGTATAAGGTGGACTTTACCATTAAATTTTTATTCAGCACATAATAACATGTTATTTTTACTTCTAGTGGAAAAACCTACAAAAGAACAGCTGGAAACTACGAAAGCTCTCATCGCCGAAGGAGTAAAGCTAGGCAAGATCAGTCCTGACTACAAACTGATAGGACACAACCAGGTCAGCTCCACCGAGTGTCCAGGAGGAGCTCTCTCCGCTGAGTTCTCCACCTGGGACCACTTCGCACCTGGAAAGCCTAGCTTCCCTCAA
Organism: Mesoligia furuncula; assembly: GCA_916614155.1. Taxonomy (NCBI): domain Eukaryota; kingdom Metazoa; phylum Arthropoda; class Insecta; order Lepidoptera; family Noctuidae; genus Mesoligia; species Mesoligia furuncula. Next base: position 12,789,792 of record OU744810.1, read on the forward strand.
CCTTTACCTACGACACCTGCAGCAACAACCGCAGTTTTAGTAGAATGATTTTTTGGCAGCCTAATTGCCACTGGACTCCTTAAAGACTGCTTTTCGATTTCAATGCCTGAAGCCCGATTTACATGGTATTATTGCCTGTGGCAAGCCAGTTGAGGCAACAATACTACTGCGTCTAATAACGATGTAATTTTTCTCTGTTAGTTTTAATGTTGGTCTGGCAGTTTCAGAAGTTTGTAATTTTTTTCGCTGTTAGTTTTAATGTTGGTCTGGCAGTTGAGTAGTAGGTATACGCGGCCTACCCAAATGTCCTTTCTTTGGTATTGTTCCTCGAGTCGTTGAGCTCCTCAGGTTCTGACTTGGGCTACACGATTACTGACAAATGCTTGCGCTGATTGGACTGCGGTCCACTTAAATGTGTGTGGTTCTTTCCTCAAAAGACTATTTCAGGCACTAATCTACATTGTGCTCACATGATCTGACCAAGATTGTGTCTGGACTTTAAAAGAGACTGACCCTTGAGTTTTTTGTTGCCATTTCTTCTTAAAAGTAAAAAATGTAGACTCCATCTAGCTTAATTTTTTTTATACTAGTATGACGTGTAATAGTGATCCCGATAACCTATTTTACAGAATAAATATTAATAATAAATATAAATTAAAATAATTATAAACATTTTCGTTTCATTTCTTGTTGCAATTTTATTGCATGCAAGAAAACTTCATCGTGTAAATGAGGCTTTACTTTGAGTTGAGTTGGTGATAAATGATAAATGACTTTATTTTTGTAAGTAGGTTTGTACAAACACTTTTACACGTCAATAAGTTATTATCCACTTGTGTAGTCTATTTATAGAAGCAGAATACAAAATTAAGCAATTGAGGTTTAACCTATTGAAAATCACGCCTTGTAACGTTAATTGTTTATGTTTTTGGTTAATTTTACTACAGTACTTCTACTTACTTGATATTTTGTTAAAAGTCGGTTTAAATCTAATGTTTACATTTTGTCTCTTGCCTCTTTGAATGGACTATAGTTAGTTGTATTGGAAAACGATGCTTGGTTTTGGATCTCGATTCAACTTGCGACTGATATAGTAAGTTTCTTCGATTTAGGTACATATTAATATGTTTGACCATGAACATGGCCATTAAAAGGTGCGCTACAAAACTGTAAAATGTGGTGCGTTATACAAAAAAAATTTATATTTTTTTCATTAATTTACTGTGATGTTTTTTTTTTATAAATTGTAAATATTGTCATATGTGTTATTAGTTACAATTTGGTTACTTACCTTTTTTATATAAAGTACAACTTAAGGAAAAAATTGTTTTATTTTTTGTCTAATATTGTAGAAGGTTGTGGTTAACCGCAAACCGCAAAATAGGATGATGCACAACTCAAGCTAAATATCTCACAAAAACGGCTTTATTTTCCTCCGTTCTGTAACCCGTTTATTTTTTAGATAGATAATACTTCTGTAATGAATATTAATAAAACTCTTAAGGCAGGTGTCTATACGAGCCCAGTAGGTACAGTCACGAGCACTAATATGTCAACACTTGGCAACTTTCAATTGCGATTTTTTCTTGAAATAACGAATGCAACGTTGAAATACGACACTTTACACAAACCTATGGGTTCGAAAATACTTTGTTCGTAATAACATATAATTTCATTCAAAACTGAAGGAGAAAATGGTCCTTGAATAAAGCCAAGTGTATACATACTTATGCTCGTGACTGTACAGCCCAATTCAAACTTTCTGGCGGCTCTGAAGTGCGCTACTCGCTGCGCAGTACCCCACTCCTCACCCCCACCCCTCACCGCTGACATAAAATTTGGGCTTATTCCACAAATCCCACCTGAAAGTCCCTCCTGCGCAGCGACTCGCCGCATGTTTCGTTCGAACCACCATAACGTTTGGATCGGCTGTACCAAATATTACCGCCTATACTATATACATTTGGTACAGCCCGGTACCATAAGTAAGCCGGCTTTTTTTTTTTTTTTTGATGTGAAATCATCAAATGACCCCTCCCGCTCTGGGTGAGCGGAGTGTCAGACTCTCACTGACTAAAACCCACCCATGTTCCTTCCTTAGCCCTTTATGTTCCAAGCCAGCGGTAACCCTTTCGGACAATCCCGCTGACCCGGTAGGCTTCGGCACTAAGGGACCCGTCAATTTATGCTGACATCTCTTTGAGGTACGCGTGGAACACGTAGGTACGCGCCGTCCGGCACGGGCCTGGTCCTGATCCGACGGTGAGCTACCCATTACTCTCCGTCCGCAGGCCCGCGCCTACGGTGGCCGGGAGTCGTCACGCGGCTCCCGACGCCCGGAGCGTCTCCCGCGGCAGCTGAGACGGGAGGCACTCTCCTTGAACCGTCTCGCCACCTCCTTCGCCAGCATGACTGCTTCGCAGAAGGAGGTGACTGTCTCCCACTCCGTCTCGCTCCTTTTTCGCTCATTTACAGCAGGCTTACAACCACATTTTTGGAGTCCCTGGCCATCGAAAGGCTGACTTGCCACAGCCTCTCTCAAAGAAATTGGAGTTTCTGAAATTTCTATAGTCCATGATAATCCTTCTGGAACTAAATTTTAATGTCTAGGCAAGTAGTTCAACGTTATCGATCCTAGTCTTTTGCCTAGCAGTTTGATTGAATGGTTGAATGTCATTCAGGTCACTAGTTGGATGGCGCCGTTTAGTAAAAAGGCTAGGCAGTTAGCTGAAAGGCTAAATAATTAAGCTGGTTGGTTACGATATCCATAACGAGAAGAGTTAGCTCAAATAATAATAATAATGGCGTTTCTATGATAATAAACTCAAATCACTGCGAAATTTTGTGTGTCAGATGTGTCAAAACGAAACAGAACAATTTTTTGACGCGGTAGGGCGAATGTAATAGTACATTATTTACCGAGGGTAGAAAGTGACCGATAATAACTGATGAGGGTGTAGTTTGAGGCCTAAGGCTCAGCCGAGGGCCTTAATACACCCGCGTTGGGAATCGCACTTTCCTCCAAGTGATACATAGTGCTTTATACTGTACCTACGAGAAAAATAAAAGACATTTTAAGTGATGTTAAGTTTATAAGTAAAATTGTTGCAGTACATAAAACTCAAAGTAATACTTGCCAGGGAGATTATAATGTTGGTTTGAATGAATCGCAAAAGTATGTGGCGCAACACGGTACTGCATTTTGCGCTCAGTGATAAAAGCTTTTCTTTGGCATTATAATTTACGTTTTTATCAGGTTAGAAAAAAAAATTCGTACACTTTTTCAACCCGCTCAGCACGTTAACAATGGATTTTCATACACTTTTCTGTTCAACAGTAATGACGTACTTTCTGCCTTATTATTAAAAGTAATAAGGTACTTTCCAAGACGGTATACCTACAATAAAAATCTTTCATCAACCATCATTATTCTGCCTCGTGCCAGTTTATGGTAAAGTTAGACCTTATGAGCATACATTAAATGACATAATGGTTGATGATAATGACGTGACGAATGATACAGAATTGCCTGACATTGACATCATCGCCATTAACTATAAAGACTAAAACGTTTCCGGTCAATCATTGCCTAGCAAGGGAATAAAAATAAATTATTCGGTAGGTACCTAGTTTATGGAAATTGAGTACCTAAATGTTTAGTTTTTGTAATGAACAATCATGTATGGAACTACTTAACTACGTACGTACAGACGCCAGCACATCAAGCTACTACAATCTGTCAAACTTTAATGGATTTTCAACTTTATCGCTAAAGCATAAGGTTTAAAGTTGATTGGGAAAATTTGACAGTTTCGGGTAGCTTGATGTGCTGGCGTCTGTACTCATAGATAAGCAGCACTGGGATTACTTATATGTATTTCAAAATGAATGTTCATCATAATTTAAGGAAAGTTGAGTCTAGGTACATAAATGGTTGAATCTGATTCGGTAAGTATTATATGGTGATAATAAACACTTTTTAGGGTTCCGTACCTCAAAACGAAAAAAACCCTTATAGGATCACTTTTTGTCTGTCTGTCAAACCCCTTTATCTCGAGAACGCGTGGAGGTATCGAGTTGAAATTAAAACCATTACTTAGCTCTACAGTCCCTTGACGCTGTGAAAAAATCATACACCTAAGTTAATGTAAAGAAAAGATACCTACGGCCGTTTATGCCGCAAAAAACGTATATTTCGACACTCTCCAAGGGAATCAAAATTTATAGGGTACTTCCCGTTGACCTAGAATCATGAAATTTGGCAAGAAGCAAGATCGTGTAGCACAAGTAAAGGAAAAAATCCGAAACCGTGTAGGTACAACATTTAGAAAAATCCGTGATAAAGTATTTACGAAGTACGAAACCCTCAGTGCGCGAGTCCGACTCGCACTTGACCGGTTTTTTCTTTTAATGATTTGAAGACAACTTTGCCCTGTTAGTCATAACGGTAAGTGTAACAGTTTTGTTTGAATGAATTTACCCTGCCTTTTACCAAGTACTTAAATCATATGATGTGTTGACCAATGGGGTGGTTTTAGCGAGGTAAAACTCTCACACTCCCCGGTCTAATCCCCAAAACCCGGGGACGCCTTTTGAAGGTTTCCAACCACAAAAAAAACTTCTAAATAATAACATATATTATTATTATAGGTACAATAACTTCAATGAGAGAACATTGGAATGTGTATACATACTGTTACAAAATAATAATAGGTATTGACACTAACAGCTCATAAACATCGTTTAGATTTCTTTGATTGATGAATTTCGCCCATAATCGAACCAACCGACGTGCGCAGTCGCAGCCGGCACGGCGGCGGCGTCACGTGCCTTTTTGTAGAATGCCTCACGTGCCGCAAAATCTTATCGAAAGATCGATTAGACGTGTTTATTTAAAAATCACAGTTTTAATGGAATTGAATGGCTGATAGTACGTTTCAATAACAGTGATGAGCTTATCCAATAGAAGCTCCACGTAGTCTCAGGGAATCACCTTATCGAAGAGAATCGAATACAAAAATTGTGATAAGAAACGTATTTTTTCTTATCATAATTATAATTCTATAATTAAAATAACAGATTACATCTTAATAGGTAACTTCAGCGTTGAATAATAGGTTGATTAATAGGGAATGTCCTCTTCATCATCATCTGCCTAGCCTTTTCCCGACTACGTTTTGGCCGGCTTCCAGTTTAACCGGATGCAGCTGAGTACCAGTATTTTCCATGGAGCGACTGCCTATCTGACCTCCACAACCCAGTTACTGGGTAATACGAAACCCCTTGGTAAGACTGGTTATCAGACTTTCCGACTTCTGACGACCCGTAAAGACTGTCAAAGATCCACGAATGACAGCTGGGACCAACGGCTTAACGTGCTTTCCAAAGCGCGAAGGGATCTTGGTAAGTAAAGATGATCACTCATCCACGGACCAACCGCAGCAAGCGTAGCTTAATCTGATCGATCGACCCATTCGGCTGTTATTACTTATTAGTAGGGCATCCATTCGTCCGGGATTCCCCGGATTTGTCCTAGTTTGGAGGGCGTTCGGGGAGCGTCCGGGTGGGGTTTTTAATTAGTGTCCGGGTAAAACCCGAACATTTTTTGTGTTTAGGCAAATACGACTTTGAATGAATTGAAATAAATTAAAGCAAAAATCATAGTTAAAAATTCGCCGCGCGGCAAATATCGTACGCTCGTGACAATAATTCATAATTTGCCTTTCATTTCCAATTTTTTTTTAAATTTTCATTGATGCCTAAAAGAAGAGCGCTCCTAATTGTTTTTGCTACCAGAATACCTCTCACCTATAGAAGAGTTTATAATTGATTAGTAAATTAAGCGTTTCATTTGGTTTAAGTTGATTTTCTATACTTAAATAAGAAAAAATAATATGATACATATCGATGTTTTTATTTTATTATAGGTATATTTTTTTTTCGAGGGAATCCGGAGTAAATCTTTATTTCACCCAAATTTTGAAGTTTTTATCCTGGGTCCGTAATTTAGGTGATGGCAGTCCTATTTATTAGCCACAAGCCCCGCTTATTCATGAGTAAGTAAGCATATTATTTCTCTATTTCATTGTTTGACTGATGTAACTGATGCACTGTTATTTTAATTTACGTTATGTCAGTGTAATCAATTTATTGTTGGTGAACATACTCTCTAAGTCCGTCAACGAATATACGGACCCTGCCAAAAGCAGTTGATCCGTCACAACAAGTAACAAATTAAATTTTTTGAACGAGCTTTTACATACCTTTATCGGGAGGAGGGACAACTGTCAAATCGTATTGTAATTCATTCTTAGTTCGGGGTCCGAACTAATCATATGTACGTTTATGACAAGGAGTAAGAAACACCCGTAACTTCGGTTATGACTACGGATTTCGTGCTTAGGAAGTAACCGGGTTACTTCCTAAGCACGGAGGCTGTAACCCCCTGGTTTCTATGGCCTAACCTGGGCCACCAACCACATTCAATCAAAAGCACCTACACTCGAGAATTTTCAAAGTATGTACTCACGATCGTGCCGTTCTCCGTGTCCATTGTGTGTATGAAAAGTACTGAAAAGTTTCGTTCTACGTAACCCAGGGTTAATTTAAACTAGCAGCGCTTCGCGAGATAAAATTATTATAATTATATGTCCTTTTCCCGGGACTTAAATTATATATAAAACTAACTAACTAACTATATAACTCTATCATCTAAGTAGGTTCAGAGGTAGGTAACAGACAGACACACATTCGCATTTACCTATAATATTGGTATGGATAATTATTGTGATAATATTATTATTTAATTTAAAACATAAACACGATCAAATATTTGGTGTTTTATTTGGGAGGTCAACGACCGCTATTAGTGTTGTTAGGTACTTGAAGTATGAGTTGAGAAAAACTGAAGGCCAATTCTCGTAGGTAATTAAAATCGTTCAACATTTAGTCACGATCTCGTTCGTCGTCGTTTCAGCCGATAGACGTCCACTGCTGGACATAGGCCTCCCCCAATTTTGGGAGGGTTTGCCATAATCGCCACGCTTGGCAGGCGGGTTGGCGATCGCAGTATGGTATGATGGTGGAATACATAGAGAACGCTGCTGCCCATTCTCCGGTACGATCCTTAGTCGCCTTTTACGACACCCACGGGAAGTAAGGGGTGGTGGTATTCTTTAAGTCCGGCACCACAACGATCTCATCTCACCAAAATCAATGTCAAAATCTTGTCAAAAATGTAGGGAATTATGAGGTCTTTTTGACAAATTGAGACAGATCAGACTGTGAACGTTCTCAAAATTACGGGAACTGCCCCTCTGTTTTCTTATGTTTTATCGTATTTATATATCGTATTTTTATGCAGGGTTACTTTTCAAAGACCATCCAAATTTTTACGTGGTGCTCTACCCATGAATATAAACAACTTTCACTATGGGACCAACTCTGAAATCACGAAAAAAAATCTGCTGTTTCATACATTTTGGTCAAGTAGGTAGGTATTGAAGTTTTGTATGAAACAGCTGATTTTCTTTGAAAAGTAACCCTGTATACCCATGACGTCTGTGAAGTTAACACAAAATAAAACAGTTTTTTTTAAACTTATATTTCAGGTGACCGCAGTAAGTGCGGTCGATGACCCCACAAAAAAAAATTAAATAAATTTATGTTTTGTTATGTTTATGAAAGTGGTCGACACCCATGCCATCGCGTAGTTTAGCTAGAATCACACTAATATTATAAGCGCGAAAGTTTGTGAGTGTGTGTGTGTTTATATGTTTGTTACGTCTTCACGCTCAAATGGCTGGACCAATTTTGATAAAATTTTGTATTGAGGTAGCTGACACCCTGGATCAACACTTGTGCGGGTGAAACCGCGGGGCACAGCTAGTTAAAAATAATCTCGAACAGGTATTACGTGATGATGGTGCCTCATCAGGCGCCCGGGCGGCGCGCGGCGGCGGCCGACCGGGGCTGAACCGCGTTCGTGCGAATCTGTAAGGTTACCTAACATCACGCGGTAAGCACGCCACGGTTAGCATGATAGGTATGTCCTCGTGTGAACCTATTTGCAATACGCAAGAACCTTTAGGGCGCTTTCAATTTAGGGTCAAATCACACCGAGATGGCAGCGAAGCGGCGAGCAGTTTCAGTGTCATATAATTTTAAACTTTATATTCATTACTATACCTAATACATAGTATCACTTGAGAAACTTGAGTCGTCGGAGTGCTCGCGGCGCCGCGGGCGGCCGCGCGCCTTTTCAAGTTTCTCAAGCGATACTATGTATTATAGTAATGACGACAAAGTTTAAAATTATATGACACTGAAACTGCTCGCCGCTTCGCTGCCATCTCGGTGTGATTTGACCCTTAGACGTTTCGTGTCGGATCGCTGCGGCACCGAAGCGGTGCGTTTGTTGTATTGCGCACGGACGGTCGTTTGTTTTCATACAAAGCGCGCGGTACGGCAACAGTACAGCGTCGGTACCGCGAACGCTCGACAACAGGACGGCAACGTCGCAAACTACACACTAATATACACACAACAAAGACTACACTACAACTAACATACACTAACACTAACATACAAACGCACGGCAGTCAGAATGTCAGATACGCTTTCAATTTAGGCGTTAAGTATCGGACTTCTACAGTACCGTACTGTAGCGGCCCGGTAGCGGGTTTTAACACACGAAACGTCTAAATTGAAAGCGCCCTTACTATCTACATATAATAATAATATTATAATAATTCTATAACATCTACTTATATAATTTTATTAAACTTTTTATCGCCCAGGACATTACCCATTACAATCAATTTCTTGTATCTATTATGACGTGACGTATATTATTTAATCTCAAATTAATATTACAGATCATTTGAAAGAAAACCCCCTCGAAATCCGGTATCATTATTCACTGGACCTTTTTCATAACTTTAATCTTGTTTTGATACTCATATTAAAGTAAACAAGTGCGAGTCGGACTCGCACACGAAGGGTTCCGTACACAAGGCAAAAACGCCGAAAAAAACATGTTTGTTGTATGGGAGCCCCCTTAAATATTTATTTTATTTTAATTTTATTATTTATTATTAAAGTTAAAATACAACTGAGTATTTTGTGAATATTTCAAGGGCCTACCTATTACCATTTTTGATATCGAGCTAAAAAGGGCAAAAAAATCGCGTTTGTTGTATGGGAGCCCCCCTTAAATATTTATTTTATTTTGTTTTTAGTATTTGTTGTTATAGCGGCTACAGAAATACATCTGTGAAAATTTCAACTGTCTAGCTATCGCGGTTCTTGAGATACAGCCTGGTGACAGACAGACAGACAGACGGACAGACGGACAGACGGACAGACGGACAGACAGCGAAGTCTTAGTAATAGGGTCCCGTTTTTACCCTTTGGGTACGGAACCCTAAAAAAGGTCAATAAGCAACAAAAGCAAGGTAAAAAGCATAATTACCCTCTTTACTCTTGGTTGTTTGTCACTCAATGGTGAGATAATAATAATAATTGTTTTTTTTTTAATGTTTTATAATAATAATAAATGTTTTTTTTAATAAAATTGGTATAATTATTACATAAAGTGGTTAAAGTCTTATATCAAGTCGCCTCCGTACGAAGATGGGAGGGATGGAGGGGGGTTGGGGGGGGCGCCCTGTTTCACCCCCCCCACTCCTGCCCTGCCGGAGATGCGTAGTTTTTCTATTATTCCACTTTGAACAAAACCTTCTAACCTAACCAACACAAGTCTGTGTGGTCTGGGTAGGATCTGTCACTCATTAGGGTACGGGGAGGTAGTTACTTTCTGGCGCTTCGCCGGCCGCTGCCGCGGCACGCTCGCTGCGCTCGCTCGGCTCGCGCTAAGTGGTCACCGTTCTAACCTAACCTAACCTACACAACTCGCTTCGCTCGCACGGTTCGCGCTATCTAACTTAACCTAACCAACACAAGTCTGTGTGCTTTGGTTACGATCTGTCACTCATTAGGGTGCGGGGCGCTAATAATCATAGCAAAATATAAAATTCACGTAAACTCGAGAGCAACGGAATGACAAAACGAACGCCAAACAAAAGTATTTGTCAAAGTCAAAGTATTTTATTTGTTGAACATCAATGTAATTGTTTACAATGTAACAATAGTACTCAATAGTCCTTATATTTTGTGACTAATATATTTGGTTGGATTCGCGATATAATCGCTTTTGACTTAAATCGGAACACGGGGAAAATGGTTTCTTTTCACGCATTTCGATAAACGCAGTATCGAAATCGCTACGAAATGTATCAAAATTACGTTCCTTCTTATGCATTTGTAAGATTTCCCAAGATTTTTAAAATAATAATTAAAATATTTTGGCGCGTCTCCGGCAGCAAAAAATACATTTTATCGCTTAGTACGAACCCCCTAAACCCTCCCATATCTACACTTAACTCAGATTCAGGCGACTCGATATAAGACCCAACCCCATAAAGTCTTAGAAATGATTTACAAATGTATAATAATGTTATACCTTGAGATGATGCCCTTTTGTTACCTGCAACGAGTGACGACGACAAGTACTATTTCTGTCCCGGCGCCGGGCAAAGGCTGCATTCAAGTACTTATTTCCATTTCTGGCAGCTTTTTGATTTTGTTGTAAAATATACCTAGATATTAGAGATACAAGATGTTATGACACGCCTCCAGAACATCTGGAAAGCCTGTTTGGTCAGAGCATTAGTTTTCCCGATTCTATGGAGTTGAGACGTGGACAGTCCGAGCAGGAGAAAGACAGGATAGATGCATTCGAAATGTGGTGCTGGAGGCGGATGCTCCGAATACCATGGACAGCCAAACGCACAACTGTGTCTATCATTTCCCAATTCGATGTCAAGACCTGTTTGTCTACAATATGCCTACAGGTATTTCGGCCACATAATGCGTAAGGGAGATAGCAGCCTTGGAAAGCTGGTTATTGTTTGCAATACCGAAGGAAAGAGAGCACGAGGTAGGTCGCCAACACGATTGTCAGACCAAGTAAAAGAAGCTACCTCCTCAAGCAATTTTCAGCAGGTGGTGATGGCAACTTTGGACCGGAGTAGATGGAGGCAGATTGTCCGCTTAAAAGGGTCCAGTGACCACGATCCTCAGTAATGAGGGACCGATTGAAGAAGAAGATTAGAGACACATCACGCCTTCTTTCCTATTACGGTTAGGCAGAGATGTACGAGCATAAATATGTATATGTTACGGGCAATTTGATAAGTCCGGGCACTACCTATTAATAATGGCCGGTCTGTATTCATAATGCCCGACTCAATTGGGCAATGTGAGTAAAACAGCATGATTAATCACTTTTCCCGGCCATTATGAATAATGCCCACCCTATTTTGGGCAAAGTAATAAACTAGGTGAACTGTAGTGTTTTTGTTTATTAAAAATGCTATGTACAATCAATCTCGTACCTACGTGCGGTCGGCTGCCGGCAATACCGACGAGTTCAATGTGCTGTAGGCTTGCACCAGGGATCGGCTTTAAGTCCTTACCTCTTCCTATTGATTATGGACTACGACTACGACTAGATATAGACTTACGTCGGACATCCAGGAAGAGGCACCCTGGTGCATGTTGTTTGCCGATGACATTGTCCTTGTCGGTGAAGATGGACCTGAGATCCAGAGCAGATTAGAGAAATGGCAACAGAAGCTGGGGAATGTTGGCTTGAAAATCAGCAGAACCAAAACCGAATATATGTTCTGCGATTTCGGCGGTCTCTCCAGTTCTGAAGCTATAGCATTTGATGGTGCACTTCTTCCAGTCTGTTCCGACTTTCGGTACCTCGGTTAACTCGTGCAAAGCGATGGCGAAGTAGATCGGACGGTTAAGCACAGAATTAACACTGGATGGATGAAATGGCGGCAGGTCACGGGAACAATCTGTGACTCCCGCATTCCCCTTAAACCTAAGGGGTAGATAAACAAAACCATGACCTGCTGACTTGTATGGATCAGAATGTTGGGCCACAAAAGGGATGAATGAAAGGCAATTGCATGCAGCAGAGATGAGAATGCTAAGAGGGATGTGTGGTGTTACACGAATGGATAGAATAAGAAATGAGTACATAAGAGGAAGTTTGAAAGTGGCACCGGTAACTGAAAAGTTGCGTGGGAATCGGTTGTCATGGTATGGGCATGTGTTACGAAGAAATGAGGAAAATGTCGTGACGATGGATGGAATGTGTGAATGATGATATGGTTAGAAAGGGGGTGACTACCGAGATGACGACTAATAGAGAAGTATGGAAGAAAAAGACATGTTGCGCCGACCACGGGCGTAGCCAGGGGGAGGGTTTTGGGGGTTCAAACCCCCCCCGAAAAGTTCAGATATTAACATTCATAGAATTAATATATAGCACATCTCATCTACAAACGACTAAAAGTACATAAAATAACCCTTATACAGTGTTATTGGTAAAACATTAACTAGGTACCTCTTAAGAGGTCATTGTACTTATCATTATGAACAAATTTCATTATGGGACTATAACTGAAATCACGAAAAAAAAAATCAGCTGTTTCCTACATTTATGTTCATATAACTCGTCAAAATGTAGGAAACAGCTGATTTTTTTTCGCGATTTCAGGTTTGGTCCCATGGTAAAAGTTGTCCATCATGATAAGTTCAATGACCTCTTAAGAGGTTGTTAATGTTTTACCAATAACCCTGTATAAGGGTTATTTTACTTTTAGTCGTTTTATTTTCTTGAACCCCCCCCGATACTAAAACTTGGCTACGCCCGTGGCGCCGACCCCAAATAAATTGGGATAAGGACAGGAGAATGATTGCTCATATCGGCAGAAGGCTGTTGATCAGCTGCTCGCGGGTTTTCATTTATTATGTCCACACTCACAGTGGATTTTCTGGTAGAACATCGGCAGAATGTTCTTCCAGTTCAGAAGAAGGCTGTTGATCGTCTGGTCGAGGGTTATCACATTGCCCAGCTACAAGTAGGGAATTATTCATACTGCCCGGTCCAAGTGATAAATTCAAGCTATCTCAAACACTGACTTATTACATGGACCACGGGCCGTCGGGCATTATAAATAATGGCCGGTCAAAGTGATAAATTAATCACTTTGCCCATCGCTCTTGGGCATTATTAATAATGGCCGGTCTTTATTAATAATGCCCAGTTAATCACGTTGCCCGTAACATATACACTTGGCTTTATTCAGGGGCGATTTGCTTCTTTATTTTTGCATGAAATTTTATATTATGAGGAACATAGTATTTTCGAACCCATAGGTTTATGTAAAGTGTAGTATTTGAACGTTGCATTCGTTATTTCGTAAAAAAATCGCAACTTAAAGTTGTTAAGTGTTGATATAGTAGTGCTCGTGACTGTACTTAAAGGACACCTACTTTTTTCCAGTTATGTTTACGTCCCATATATGTAATAGGGGGGCAAGCCTATATGGACATATTAGAGCATATTAGAGGTATTAAATAATTTTGAAAAAATAACATAAGATTTGCTTATCCGCAATTTAATGTGAGAGACCTTCTCTGTCGCAAAGCAAAACGACCACCAGCAAAATATGGATGCTAACGGCATGAAGTCCTATAGTCCTGATGCAACGGAGATCTCCGAGTAGTTTATTAGATTGACTTCCCCATTTCTTCACCATTTTGTACTTCTAGCCTCTAGACGATGTCCAAGAAGGCTTTTGCATTATTTTAATAGAATAGAATAGAATTTTTCTTTATTAAAGTGACCAAGACTCAAACTCAAACAAGATTGTTACTTTCTTGAACTTACGACATAGTCGTAAGTTTCGTGGTGGACTTGGTTTGCCGCACCTGCGTTTTGTACGTGAACACTTGCATACCTACTATGCTGTGTGTTTGATATTTCGTGACCGCGTCCGCGAGTCAACGTGTTTAAGCACTAACACGAGATTTAACCACATCATCATCGGTCGGCTTCCAGTCTAACCAGATGCAGCTAAACACCAGTATTTTACATGGAGCGACTGCCTATCTGACTTCCATAACCCACTTATTTACTTACCTACCTATTTAATACTTAATCTCCGGTTCCTTTTGGTTAGAGTTTAAATTTCTGATTCGCAGTATTTTATCAAAGACCAGTCCTGCTAGGATTGACATGTAACAAGGGATTTGACAGTTGATTAATTTGGACAAGCTGCAATGAGGGATTTTAATTTGTAAAAAATTAAATAAATAAAAAACAATAAAAAAAAAAAAAAAAAAAAAAGTTTTTTTTTCATTTATTTTTTAAGCTGCAATTAGAAGCCGGGCTTGCCGGACGTAGGTAAACTAATTAACAATGATAGTATAAAGGAAAGATACGCTACGTTCATACTGAGCGACGTTCTGGGCCTCAAGTCTGACTATTACAATAGTGTCAGAATTAATGGTCTATCATTGATTTCATAATTTTTGATTTTGACAAGTTTGGTAATCTACTAATATAATGGCGTCATTATGACTTTCCAATGGTCAACCACTGACACTCCATTGAAAGAAATGGCATAGAATGGTAATCTCGTACATAATGAAAAATGAATTACTGACTTAGGCGGTAATCTGCTAAAATTTTGACAGTTCCTTTGATCAGTGACCTACCATTAGAACGTTATTGTGCAGTCATTGCTTTTATTTATTTATTTAAACTTCTCGCACAAAAAGGTACAAAGGCGGACTTAATGCCTTAGGCATTCTCTACCAGTCAACCAAGGGTGGTGAAGAGATTGGTAGGCTTTTAATTCGTTACGAGTATCGTATATGTTCTGTGCCATTGACCGACCAATGATCAACCATTATGAATTTGGCAGATCACGAACTTTTAGCAAAATGACAATGGAATGGTGGTGGGATCGTGTTGGAATGACGAATTTATAAAAATAGCAGACTTGTGCCCCTGTATTGTTGCGTTGTTATTATAAAGTACTTACTGCGATAGATAATACGGAACGTATGACACAGAAAGAGATAGCTATCTGTAGTGTGTTGCTCGCTGCTATTAGCGAACTAAATGAAACTACAACAATTGATTGAATTTGTCTGCAACAATTTGCGCGCGCTAGTGCCTATCTACCTCTTTAATATAAAATCATTGCTAATTAATTCGTATTTAATTCGGCGGCACAGACCGTGTCATTGATTTACGTTGAGAAACCAGTTTATAGGTTCAGGTACCTACTTATTATTAAGTATTATCCGAATTCGTTTTGCAGGTGTTACCTCTTTTTAGAATTCCGTAATTTTGATGTTCTTATCTTCGATGTCAATCTATATTAAACCGGCTGAATGTTTTACTGTCTGGACATGTTCACCTTTTATACCCTGTTTTTGTCCAGACGTTAAAAAAAGGTAGTCCAGCATTTTGGCTACGAGCTTGGCACCTTCAGTAGCGTCCATCAGCTCCTGCGTGCAGACAGGACACGCTGGACACGATATCAAGACGTGTCCCACTGTTTGTGGGACAGCACCATATTTACACTTCAAGACGGAGTCATTTGTAAGTAAAGTGAGTAAATTTTTAATTTGTAATCAGAGGTCTCCCTCATCTGCATCTGCTTCCTCCTCATCATATCCTCATCTACTTCCTCAAAACGTATTTCTAATACTTCCTCATCTGCATCCACTTCCTCATAAACACTTCCGCATCAAACCTTAATCTAAATATAAAACAAAAAAAATATATTAATGATAATTTATTTTGGGGTCAACGACCGCTGGTGTGACCGTGTTGTTACATGAAGTATGAGTTAAGAAAATCATTTTTTTTGTGTTTCGATAACGATAGGTACCCATCACGCTTGTGAACTGTACAGAAACAAAAACAGATTTTTGATCCAATATTTCAAGCAAATAGACTACATTGGTAGGTACTCGCTCAAAAGAAATGATCATCAAATAATTTTCTTTTTTTGTTTTATCATATTTTGATATCAATTCCCGTCACGTCTACTTAGTTTCGCTAGCTAACCCTGTATGGCTAGGTACGGTCAACAACAAAGTCGATTATCACTTCAGTTTTTTTAATCTCGGTTATTGAGCAAAATATTTGTTCAAAATTGCAGCAGAAGCACAATGTAATTTTGAACAAATATTTTGCTAATAGAAATCGCGAAAAAAAATCAGCTTTTCCCTACATTTTGACGAGTCATACGAACATAAATGTAGGGAACAGCTGTTTTTTTTTTGTAATTTCAGGTTTGGTCCCATAGTAAAAGTTGTTCATAATGATGAATACAATGATCTATGTATGTATTATTTTATGTAAACGTACGTTAACTTTTCGTTTGTTATTAGTTAAAATAAAATAATTATCTGAGATCCATTTTCCATAATCAGCCTATAATGTTCCCAGTGCTGGGACACAGGCCTCCTCTCTGTGAGAAGGAGTGGGCCGTAATCCACCACGCGGGCCCAGTGCGGGTTGGTGGATGACACATGTCTTCGAATTGTAGGTTCTGCCGGTTTCCTCACGATGTTCCTGGTCAGAGATCCTTGTTACTAAACTCCTTACAAAACATTATACGATTTAAAAGACTCTGTGCTGTGAGAATGGTGGGAGGAGCCCCTATGGTTGCTTCTTAAAACTAGGTACCTATGTATGTGATTACGACTTATTTGTGATTCATATTAGTGTTAGTAAATAGTTGGACTTTTTACTAAACCCCTATACACATAATTTCAAGGGCCCTCATTAGAGGTAAAGGATGGGCTTGGGCTTCCGTGATAACCTCATGTAGGTAAGTTACCATTTAGCTATTTTTTTGTTTTTATTATTTTTTTTTTTTGGTCGGTCGCACAGGTCGATCGATCAGTTTAAGCTAAGCTTGCCGCGGTTGGTCTGTGGATGGGTTCTTTACATACCGTGACCCTTCCGTACCTCGGAAAGCACGTTAAGCCGTTGGTCCCGGCTGTCATTCGTGGATCTTTGACAGTCGTTACGGGTAGTTAGAAGCCCGAACGTCTGACAATTTGTGTATTACCCAGTAACTGGGCTGTGGACTTCAGATAGGCAGTCGCTCCATGTAAAATACTGGTATTCAGCTGCATCCGGTCAGACTGGAAGCCGACCCCAACGGGAAAAGGCTAGGCAGATGATGAGATAAGTTACCATTTAACATCTAACCAACCTTTCTTTTTTTTTTTTTTCTTTTTTTTTTTTTTAACGTGGAGAAATGCTCATGCATTCTGCACTACCACGGGGAGATAGTGCAGTTATGTGGGACTCTAACCCACTAAAACTCCACGGTGTCCTCCTCTGCCGCTTACGGCGGGAACACGGGCACGCGTTAGCACTCATCCGTGAACCCGCCGCGGCTGTCCGTCATCGGACCCTCCACTGGGGAGTACTCCCCATCACCGGCGCACCAGAACACATAGCACGCCGTGACCATCCCAGGGACCAAACCAGCATATGGGCGCCAGACGACCCCGTGTCTGGGCACCCTTGGTCCCCCTGCGACGGGTCAGGACATTGGCCCCGCCGCCTGCCAATTTTCGGCCGCAGAGGATAGGGAGAGCGGCCAACGTCATACCGACACTCCTCCCCTGCGGCCCCACCGCGACCGCCATCAACCAACCTAACCTAACCTTTTGGAAACAATAACGTAACCTTCATAATTAATTATTCTTCCTTTGGTTTTTGTTGATTTTCATTCGCTGGTCTCTGCAACTAGGAATTTTTTTCAATGCCAGGTATTCTCCCATCATGTCATCTTCCACTCCTTTCCCTGGAGCGCATTAATTGTTTAGTTAGTTTTAATTTGAAACTTTTTCAAAACTTATAATATTACTAGCAGCGCTGTTTCACCCGCTTAAGTTTCGATCCCTTGGGAATATCGGGATAAAAACTATTCTATGTCCGTCCCCGGGATGCAATCTATCTCTCTGCCAAATTTTATTGAAATCCGTTCAGTGGTTTAGGCGTGAAAAGATAACATACATACAGACAAGCTATTTGCGAAATTATAATATTAGTACCTATGGATAAAGAGATAAGATTTGATTTTTTGTATGTTCGTTTTGTTACTCTTTCGCGCTAAAACCGCTGGACGGATTTGGATTAAATTTGACACATGGGTAGACCATTACCTGAAGAAGGATATAGGCTACTTTTCATCCTGGATCACAGACGAAGTCGCGGATAACAGTTAAATATAAACGAAATAAATAATTATTAATTTTGGCATGACATGACGTGTTACTTCCATTATTAATTACTGGGAAATACCCTATCCCCCATTGCAAGTCTGGATATTAAACATCCGAGTTGTAGATTTCCGGGCTACGTACTTCCCACAACTTCCCTATATACTGACAATTTTAATACAACGAGGAACTGGGGAAAATAAATTTTTCGACTTTAGGAAACTATAAAGACAAAACGTTGGAAATTTATAGGTCTTTTTTTTTGCAGATGGTAAATCATCAAATGACCCCTCCCGCTCTGGCTGGAGCGGAAGGGAGTGTCAGACTCTTACTGACTAAAACCCACCCTGTTCCTTCCTTAGCCCTTTAAGTTCCGGGCCAGCGGTAACCCTTTCGGACAATACCACTGACAATTTAAAGGTCTTTAGGTACATTTAAATCCCTGTCCCTAACTGTATTTGGAATTTCGTAAATTTCATACGTCGTGTTTTCGGTGTTTGTATAGGTAGGTAGATACTTTGAACTCCGAAAAAAACCTACCTCACTTCGATCCTAAAATGGCCTCACTATAGTTGTAAAACGTTACAACGGAGAAAACGAGAATAGATTATGCCTATACAAACACCGGTGATTTAAGTTAATGAGGTGCTAAATTATGTTCTTATTATAATCTACGTCTATTTAAATAAGATAACTACGACAATTTACCTAACGACAGCACTTCAAACCAGATCGCCAAACATCACTCAAATTATTTGTTCTCTCATAATTTTGTGCAAAAAAAAAACGATAAATTTTAATATAGAAAACGTCCTCATCAGCTTTCTGCTTTGTGCCATGTTACTTTGGGTCGGCGCAACACGTTTTCGTCACTCTATCATTCACTCCCTTCGTTTTCATATCATCCTCACATCATCCGTCCAGGTCCAGGTCTAGTTGAAAACCAGCGTCAGGCACTAGTTGTCTGGCATTTTTGCTGAACAGGTGCCTTATTATGACGGTTTAATGCCATCATGATTCCAGTGTAAGAGAGAGACAAAGCTACACATGACCGATAGCACCAACCCTTTTTCGGACTGGAATCATGATGGCATTAATACTTCGTAATATGGCCCCTGGGCCTTTTTAGCGTAGCCGTGATTCACACTTTCCTGCTAATTTCTTACATCGAACTTACACTTTTTTATTTAATTTTCATTTGTTTTTATCTGATGTGTCTCTGGTGTAGTGTGTTTTTTAGTCTGTGCTAAATAATGTATTTTCTTTCTTACATCTTTCATCCATCTATTTTCTATGGCCTTCCTCTCGCTCTCCATCCATCAACATTTATATTCATCACTCTTTTAGCACATGCGTTTCCTCTCTCCTCATCAGCAAGCCTAACGATTTAAACATAAAACTTCCTAACTCCTAAAAATACACTTGAACCAAAAGAAGCGGAACCATACGCTGAACTTGACCGCTGTTTCTCAACGCGCTCAGGGGGATTCACCTACGCTGCGTCTGCGCGAGGAAATGGTATATAAAACACAGTGTAGGGTGAATTATACATTTATACAGCGCTCTAACGTTGTGTTGTGAACTTATGAATTCGCGTGCCTTATTATAAAAAATATCTGGTTTTACTATAAGGAAAATTTGTAACCAAAAGTGTTTATTGCTAAGTCATCAGTGTTACGATTTAATTGGCTGAGGTGAGTCGATACATTTTTATACTATGTTTAATTTCGGCGTAATAATTGAAAATATTGTGCTAATTTACAAATTTTGAGGTGAAACTCTTTTTATATTTTATTATTAGGTACCGTCAAACGGGATGCAGGGGGAATCGGAACGAAATTTTAAAAGCGATTTTTACATTGAAATAATATAGTCTGTTGCTGAAAAGGAGTCTAATGTGTTTATTGTATTATAATTAACGATTAAGTGTCCTTTTCGGCAACAAACTGTATTATTTCAACGCTAAAATCCATTTTAAAGTTTTGTCCAATTCATACCTGCATCCTATCCCGTTTGGTGGTAACCATTATTGTGCTACTGCTGGGCAAAGGCCTCTGTACTCTTTTTCCACCTGTCTCCGTCCAGAGCTACCGAGGACCAATCTTTATTAAAGGTGTCGAGTCCCAAATTCTGCATATTATTTAGGATAATAGGTTTGTCCGGTACGCTTGCCGCGGTTGCTCTGTGGATGGGTGACCATCTTTACATACCGAGATCCCCTCCGTGCCTCGTAAAGCACGTTATGCCGTTGGTCCCGGCTGTCATTCGTGGATCTTTGACAGTCGTTACGGGTAGTCAGAAGCTCGAAAGTCTAACAACAAGTCTTACTTACCAACTGGGTTGTGGAGGTCAGATAGGCAGTCGCTCCATGTAAAATACTGGTATTCAGCTGCATCCTGTTAGACTGGAAGTCGACCCCAACATCGTTGGGAAAAGGCTAGGCGGATGATGATGTTTGTCCTAAAAACTCAACATTGCCTTAGAATCATAGGGAATTCGGGTCATATAACAAAGTAAACATTGTGGATTTTTGACATAAATACTTACTTCAAATATAATTCGCAAATATCACGGTAATATGCCGCATTACTGGTCAAATAGAGTGCAAACCTACTAGACATATTATTACTTTAAGGACCTACATCTATACTAATACAGTGAAACCTGGTTAAGTGAGACATCAAGGGACCTGCAATGTCGTTTCACTTATAGAGGTATTCCACTTACCCAGTGTCTCAGATATACAGGTATAAATAAATATCTGTCTCATTTACAGAGGGTTCCATTAATAGATGTGAGAATACAGGTTATTTCAGTTATACAGGTGCGATCATTAAATAAAATAATTTGTGGGTAGAATAAGAATGAGTAAACAAACAATGTTATCTCAGTTACAGAGGTTTATGCATATAAAATTTACTCGCTGTCTCAGTTATAGAGGTAACTATGATGATAAATCGAAAGAACAAATCCCAGATATAGAGGCTTACCTCGTCCCACTAACAGAGGTAATTCAGTGCCAAAGTGTTGGGACCTCAGCATGAGTTCCAGTTATGGAGGTTTCTCACTTATCCAGGTCCCACTTAACCAAGTTTCACTGTATTATAAAGAGGTAACATTGTTTGTAAGTTTGTATGTTTGTAAGTTTGTAAGTTTGTATGTAGGGGGTAATCTCCGGAAGTAATGAACCAATTTTAAAAATTATTTCACTGGTAGAAAGCTACACTATTCGTGAGTGCTATAGGCTATAAATTATAAAGATATCATGCATATTAGCCGAACTATCTCAATTTTTGTCTAGCCAGGCGGAAAAAAATAGCTCTTACAACAGAGTTATTTGCATGCGCTGCCTTAACAGTTGTATATAATTGAAAACAATGTATGGCAACTTGGTCCGCTTTGAATAGTTCTACAAAAAAGTCCGCGACACCATATTTATATCTTTTATATTTTAGCAGATATAGTAGCTTTTATGTGTTAAAAAAAGTAGTTTTCGACGTACTTACCTTTGGGCGATTTTTTAAACAACATAATATTAAAGCTTATCGAAAAAAATATTATTTTGATCACAAGAACATCATAGAGATACGAAAACAGTATGTCAATTGGTTAAATAGTTTCGAAGATAATATAAAATTACTAAATCACAAAATGCCGCCGTCCATTCACGAACCGCATTAGAACATGCTTTGTACGGACGATTTATCCTATATTTACCCATAGATGGCGTTGTGCAATTTATATTTACCCATAGATGGCGTTGTGCAATTACGTAATTTTTCTGAATCGCGGTGTTAAGATTTTCCGATGATTAATGACCCTCTCCAGTTATTATTTAACTTTCGTCGTTAGGTAGGTGTGTTGTACGCGGTTGGTTGGATGTCGTTGGGCTTTAAAAGTATTTTTGTTGTTGGTCTTAAAATTGTTTTGGTTGCTCGGTTTCTTAAAACACAAACACTACTTCGTTCTCATTCTTCGAGTTCGAAGCTGTGCCAGCTGTGGTATTTTTGTTTTTGGGATGTCGGACAGTTTCAGCGATTGTTTGTCATGCCTAAAAGGAAATCACAACTTTCCCGTCAGACATCCCCAGACAAGAGCAGGTCGAGTACGCCGTACGGAAGAGTCTGCTCTTGATAATCATCAGCGCCTCTCGAGGAATAGAGAAAATATTTCGCAAGCACGCGCTAGGGAATCTAGCTCCGAGCGTTCACAGCGGCTTGCTAATCAAAGCGCGAGAACATCGCAGGCCCGTGCTCGGGAATCTAGCGCTGAACGTGCGCAGCGTCTTTCTGATTGAAGGCAGCATGTCTCTGTAACAAGGGATTGGGAGTCTATAGCGCTGCGCGCTCGCAGCGGCTCGCTAGCCAAAGCGCGAGAACATCGGAGGCCCGTGCTCGGGAATCTAGCGCTGAACGTGCGCAGCGTCTTTCTGATTTAAGGCAGCATGTCTCTGCAACAAGGGATTGGGAGTCTATAGCGCTGAGCGCTCGCAGCGGCTCGCTAGCCAAAGCGCGAGAACATCGCAGGCCCGTGCTCGGGAATCTAGCGCTGAACGTGCGCAGCGTCTTTCTGATTTAAGGCAGCATGTCTCAGCAACAAGGGATAGGGAGTCTAGCGCTGAGCGCTCGCAGCGGCTCGCTAGCCAAAGCGCGAGAACATCGCAAGCCCGTGCTCGGGAATCTAGCGCTGAACATGCGCAGCGCCTAGCAACACAAAGACAGGCAGTTACAGTCATAGCACGTAATCGGAATTTAGCTCATGGACATAGATCAGTTTTCAATTATGATGCCATATGCAATAAAAACAAAACCCTCCTTTTGGCAGTCAGGAAATAAATCATAGCACTCAGTACTAACCGAACCACACTCATAATTTCATCACAAGTTAAAATGTTTACCGCCCAACGAAGTGGGCGCGGGTCAGCTAGTATACCTATATATTGCAATGGATGCAAAGTTACATTTCAAAATTCGCCTCAAAAAACACTTCACGGAAACAATATGGGTTACGACCTCTGTGTGTCGGTCGCAAATGACTTTCTTTTTTTCAAGAGAAGGAAATATAGTGGATTGTTTGTCAAGGGAGCAAACAACTATTTTGAAGGCGAGAGTGTTTCTTTGAATCCTCAGCGTAGCTAGGATTCAAAGAAAAAAAAATAAAAAAAAAATAAATACTCGAGCTTAAAATAGTGTTGCTCCCGAGGTGGACACTACTTTTTATCACCCTCTATGAAAAAATAAGTAAGTGCAACTTATGAATAAGAATACGTACGTTTATTTATTTCATTATCACTACTTGAGGAAGACATACTCATTTTTTATAAAATTAAGTAACATCCTAATTTAAGTAAACAATTACGAACGAAGGCAGAATACTTTTCGCGCGTTTTTTATTTTATCACATTTTTTTTTATTTGTCTAGCGCTCGTTCATATTCGTGGTGAGGCACGTGCTTCCACATATCACGAATATGAACATCCACACATTGCGAATCATGCTATAAGCGCCGTGCGCTGCGCATGCCTCGCAATGTCTGTATCCGCCTGTACTTGTTCATACAATGTTCTTGATTGGTGATTGGAACTTTTACTAACAATATCCACATTCTAAATTCAAATCACTTTTAGTCCCTAGGGATTAAAAAGCTATTTTAGTCCCTGTTTACGAAGAATACACTAGCCCTTTTTGAATTGATGTGTAAAAATAATCATAGGGCCATCAAAAAATTCGTTCGCATCGGTGTCAACAGGGAAAGTGCCCAAAATAAATTATGAAACCTATAAGTATTTGGGTATGTCAGAAGCGTTGGGTATCAATGTTACTGACATGAAGCAATCGTTGAAGGAGCGCTTCTGTGGCCGCCTGAAAAAAGTGTTTAATAGTCTTCTTTCAGGCGGAAACAAGGTGCGCGCCTTCAACAGTTTTGTCATGCAGGTTTTGATGTACTCTTTCGGCATACTCAAATGGACTCAGACCGAACTCGACGCCCTGGATAGGAAAGTCCGTACGCTGCTGACTGCAAATCGAATGCATCACCCACGATCATCGGTATTGAGGCTGTAGATCCCGCGAAAGTGTGGAGGTCGAGGCTTTTTAACGCTAAGACTCTCCACAATCGCGAGATATGCAGCCTCAGGGAATACTTCCTAGAAACCGACGTGGGAATGCATCGGGATGTAGTCGCGGTGGACAAGGGCCTCACCCCGCTCTCCTTAGGTAAAGAGAAACGACGCCTTAGAGGGAAAACCTCGTAAGTGTCAAAGAAATAACTTTTCAGGAGGAAGACAGAACTGCGTGCTATAAAATTTTTGTACGGTGTCTTTTATGTTTTTTACCGACTTCAAAAAAGGAGATTCTGTATTCTTATTAATTAATACGGAAATTTAGCCCGCTTTTATGTCCAGAACTGTTCGAAACTAGAAGTTTGTCCGAAATGCATAAAATGCTACTTATATTCCCGAGGTTTTCACTCTAAGGCCACGATATTAACTAATATTGTAACGCAAGGGCTAGTTCATAATAGAGTTCCTGGAAGGACTTTGGGGAGGATTTTGCCTATCAGTGGGATAGTCGATACAGACTAAACAAAAAAAAAAACAGAATTAAACGTTAACTTAGAAATCACGTCACACCATATAATATTATAAAAGCGAAAGTTTGTGAGTGTGTTTGTATGTTTGTTACTTCTTCACGCACAAACGACTAAACGGATTTGGATGAAATTTGCCACACACATAGTTTAACCACATAGGTTACTTTTATCCCGATATTCCCACGGGATGACACTTATGGGGGTGAAACCGCGGGCCGCTGCTAGTATAAAATAAATGACACTGTCGAGAGCATTTTTCTTTTTATAGCAATGATGGTTACTTCGCAAAGTTGTAGGAGAACATCGAGTTTGAATTTCATTAAGCTACCTACCTATTACTGGGGCCATAATATGAAGTATTAAGCCATCATGATTCCAGTGTGAAAAACCGGGCAAGAGCGAGTCGGACTCGCGCACCGAGGGTTCCGTAACATCCGGGTTTATGCATAAGGATTATGTTTATGAAATTAAATGTTTATTTTTATTTTTGAGTTGATTGAATGAATGGTAAATTGCGGTTTACGATTTATGACGTATAAAAAAAAACTACTTACGAGATCTCGTTCAAACCAATTTTCGGTGGTAGTTTACATGGTAATGTACATCATACATTTTTTTTATATTTATCATTCTCTTATTTTAGAAGTTACAGGGGGGGGGGACACACATTTTACCACTTTGGAAGTGTCTCTCGCGCAAACTATTCAGTTTAGAAAAAAATGATATTAGAAACCTCAATATCATTTTTGAAGACCTACCCATTGATACCCCACACGTATGGGTTTGATGAAAAAAAAATTTTTGAGTTTCGGTTCTAAGTATGGGGAACCCTAAAATTTATTGTTTTTTTTCTATTTTTGTGTGAAAATCTTAATGCGGTTCACAGAATACATCTACTTACCAAATTTCAACAGTGTAGTTCTTATAGTTTCGGAGAAAAGTGGCTGTGACATACGGACGGACAGACAGACAGACAGACAGACGGACAGACAGACAGACAGACAGACATGACGAATCTATAAGGGTTCCGTTTTTGCCATTTGGCTACGGAACCCTAAAAAGGATAGTGCTATATCGGTCATGTATAGCTCCGAGGGCGAGGTTGTAGTATTTTTAAGTTTTTTGAAGCTATTTATTTCCAAGTATTGCAAATGTTGCGCAAAATAAAAATCATTTTAACCAAATTGTACATACGGTCAAGCGCTGACTAAAGAGGGAAACGTAATTAGGTACTAATAGTTGGCTCGATAATAAAAATCGCAAATATGACACTAGATCGATATTTTGAACGTATTTCTTAGTAAAAAATTATATTACGAAACCATCTAAGTAATATATCAAAAGATAGGTTTTAATATTTTCTAGCGCTGGGTAAGGAAGATTTTTATATAAGTGGTTATTTACTTTTGTAAGAACAAAAATTAGACGATATTGAGCAGTTCAAGCGCTCACGCCTGCCGGCCAGTGCCGGCGAGAGAGAGATGCCCGATACGTATTATGCGGGGAGTGAGGAAACGTTGTCATACCTACACACCGCATTACAAGAGGGCCTTATACTGGGCCTCAAGTCTGCTATTACAATAGTGTCAGAATGGTCTATCATTGATTTCATAATTGTTTGATTTTGACAAGTTTGGTAATCTACTAATATAATGGCGTCATTATGACTTTCCAATGGTCAACCACTGACACTCCATTGAAAGAAATGGCATAGAATGGTAATCTCGTACATAATGAAAAATGAATTACTAACTTACGCGGTAATCTGGAAAAATTTTGACAGTTCCTTTGATCAGTGACCTACCATTAGAACGTCATTGTGCAGTCATTGCTTTTAATTCGTTACGAGTATCGTATAATTTCTGTGCCATTGACCGACCAATGATCAACCATTATGAATTTAGCAGATTACGAACTTTTAGCAAAATGACAATGGGATGGTGGTGGGATCGCGTTGGAATGACGAATGTATAAAAATAGCAGACTAGGGCCCCTGGAATCATGATGGCATTAAACCGTCATAATATAGCACCAGGTGACTTTATTAGCTACTTTACCTTATATCGATAGCAAAAATAACCTGTTAAAACGAAACATGAATGAATCAATTAATCGTTACATAAAATGAATCATAACTACACATGTTAGTTGTCAATGTACGGTCTTCACATTACTAGTTAGCATATCGTGACCACACATATGACTGTATTGTAATGTGCACGTGACTGCATATCTACGACATAGATTCCTTACACGAGGCACCAGTATAAAAATTGCATTTTTTTCTAGTTATCCTGTTGGATATATATGTTTATGATGCTTGGGATACTTCGATACTTATACCTACCGAAATGAAATGAGAATTAGGTATGTGATATACCCAGGTGGAGTTTTGAAATGGAGCAGTAAAGACAGTTTACCTTTAACCATGGTTGCTGGAAACGGCCTTAGAAAACGACTGTCCTTAACTTTTGAGAAAATTTAATTTTCGTCCACAGATTTAAGAAAAGTACATACAACATGAAAATGCGCCATTTTCGCAAAAACTTTTTTTGATGCCTATCGATCCAGTATCTTATAAGTTTCAAAAAAGTCTAAACAAGGGCCGGGTTCTTTGACGGGTCAGCGGGATTGTCCGAAAGGGTTCCCGCTGGCTCTGAACATAAAGGGCTAAGGAAGGAACACGGGTGGGTTTTAGTCAGTAAGAGTGTGACACTCCCTTCCGCTCCGCCCAAAGCGGGAGGGGTCATTTGATGATTTCCCACCCAAAAAAACAAAAAAAAAAGGGCCGGGTTCTTAAGGTCCCTAAAATAGTATTGACCTACAAGATGTTTTAGCTAGAATGGAACTCAACGACCCCCGCTCTGACTCTACCAAATTTACAGTTGGTATCATGTGTGCCTATAAACTGTGTATAGCCAACCAACCAAGATCGATTGATTCTTCAAGAGAAAACAGGCATAGGCCTTATAGAGGTATGAGAAACATAATGTAAAGTTCTCTATAGAAAAGGAAGGATCCTCCAGCCAGACGGGTGTTGTGTTTGACGGGCACCTGCGCAATGATTCATGTCGGGCCGTTGTATTTATGCTAGTTGCGCGGTAAACTCTGCTTGCGAGATGCAGGATTTTGCGTGACGTCAGTATGACGCGTTGTTCTCATGTGGCGTTGTAGATACCGCTACAACCTCATCCATCCATCGCTTATCATCGGGCGTGATCAAGGCTTAGAGCTGCACCCTAATTGAGTAACACACTATCAATCTGAATAATTTTGAACGATATTACTCATCCATAGATGTATGTTTAAAAAGTTTGTCTGCTCAACAACGTAAATAACACAATTAATGTTTTTGAACTGTCAACATGATAAACCATTTGTTACTGATGATAGTGAGTTATGCAATTACCATACAGGCCCATTTAGCAATAAAAGAAATATTAAAAAAAAAAACCCGACTGCGGTAAAAAACTTAAGTTAAAAAAACTGAAAGGATAAAAACAAGCCCACTTTTAATTAAATAAGTAGTAGGAAGCAGTCACAAATAAGACGAATCTAACGGCACCTCTCAAGCTGAAATCGATCAAGCCGTTTAGGCTACAGAGCCTGCCAAAGAAATATACATACATACATGTCGGAAATAAGTCATTCGTTCAACTATTCTCCGTCATACATATATACATACACTCGAAAAACATAACCCTCCTTCTGACGCAGTCGAGTAAAAACAAAAAATCACATAAGATAAAAGCCTAAGTTAAGTCTAAATTAAGTCAATCCCATCACTCATCTCTCAAAACCGCAAACATGCTTTATTTTTTAAACTTCTTATTCAAATTCATACTCAATGTTTATTTCAATAAACCATTTACAGGGTACTTTTGTCGACGAGTGGGTCAGTTAGTCAGAAAGTTGAAGCCAGTTGCCCGTTTCAAAACATAGATCTCTGTGAAGAAGAACGGGTTTGACTCCAAGGACACTCTTATTAATTATCAAGATTATTACAAATTATTATTCTTTCGTGTCGATGTCACTACGGACATTCTTTAAACTAGCATTCATGTATATATAGATGACCTTTGCATATTTGTATTTAAAAATAGCAACATTTTTAAATACCATCAATAATTTCAATAATAATTTTTAATATCATCTATATTACATGAATGCTAGTTTAAATAATGTCCGTAGTGACATCGACACGAAAGAATAATAATTAATAAAAAACAGATTACATCTTCCACCCTCTCGGATCAAAATGCTTTACTTACCATATTACATGGCAATCAAAATTTTCAATAAATTACCGGAACAAATAAAAGAAGAAACCAAATTTAATAAAAACAGAAACTTAAAAGAATATTAAACAAAAAATGCTTTTACTCGGTCGCAGAATACCTAAAACAAAATAATTAGGTAGTAGTTATAATAATTCAATAATTAGGTAGTAGACCTTCCTACCGCCAATTAAAGTTGTCGTTACTACTTTCATTGCAATTTTTTAAAATATATATTTTTTCACCTTTTAAACCTTCCTTGACTTCTACAAATATTTCAAAACCAAAATTAGGCAAATCGGTACAGCCCTACTTGAGTTTTTGTGAAACTAACAAACGTCAATTAATTTTTTTATTAGGTAGATAGATTATGTTTAAAATTATTATTATGTTGCCGTGCCCTAAACCGGGTTTCATGTTGGAACTTACTTAAGTATGTATATTGTAACAACGAAATGTACACATGAATGCAATAAAGAGTTTGAGTTTGAGTTCATGCCAAAGACTATAAATATAATATTCTCTTTGATTCATGCATATGCATTTTTTATATACTTATGCCTTTTTTGTAGTTTTGGGTTTCTGTTTGATTTTTATTTGTTGCTATGTATCTGGTCTATTGTGTCTTTTAGTCTTTGTTAAATTAATGTATTACAGACTTCAAAAAAATGAGGAGGCTATCAATTCGGCTTAATATCTTTCATTATAGTCTTCCATACATCAGCAAATAAAGTAGGTAATTAATTTTCCATTCTACAACAAACCATCCATTTTATTGATTGAATGGTATTAATTGATAAAACTTTAGTGCCGCCTACGGTTAATTCCCTTTACTATGATGACCGATTACATTTTACTATACTCCATTTGAAAGAAGATTAGACATTTAAATACACCTTTTTCACAGTCCGTTCAACCGATTTTGACTTCTTTACTTTAGGCATAAGGATGGCATTAAAAGCAAAAAAGTGAAAAGTGGTTAAAATACCAAATATTTACTGCAGCTGCCATTTGTCATGCCACCAATGCAATAGACTTCAAAATCGGTTGAACGGACTGCAAAAAGGTTTATTTAAATGTGTAATCTTATTTCAAATGGAGTATAGGTTAGTACCTAGATTTATTATGCATGGATTATGCATTTATGGTATTGAGTAATTCAATGTTCTAAAAAATCAACCACCTTTTTTTGAACCATCTGTATCAAAATTCATCATTTTATAAAATAATCTTTAAGTTACGCCTAATTACAGTGCGGCAGACGAGAGAATGCATTTTTGACAGCTGTCAGTTTCACACAAACGAAGACGTGTTTTGCGAATTTGATCTGTATTAGCTGCTAGAATTCCCGCACTGACAGCTGTCAAAAACGCACTCTCTCGACGGTCGGGCTGTAGGCCATTACCTTACCGACCTTTTAAACACGTGTTTAATTTCTTTAAGTCAAAGTAGTCTTAGAGAAAACCGCCAGTTATAGTTAAGTAGATGACCACTCGAGGTTAAGTCATATATATATTTTCCATTAAGTCACAGGTAAATACT
Organism: Mesoligia furuncula; assembly: GCA_916614155.1. Lineage (NCBI taxonomy): Eukaryota > Metazoa > Arthropoda > Insecta > Lepidoptera > Noctuidae > Mesoligia > Mesoligia furuncula. The sequence goes on from OU744810.1 coordinate 12,820,385, forward strand.
TAATTGTTAAGCAAAAGTATAAATTTAAATTGTCCGTATACTCAAATCACTATTGTCACTTTTTGACAGAGTGGTACGAAATGGCAAATTGACGCAATAGGTATGTCAATTTGTTTTACAATTAATTTACCCAACTGATTAACCATATGAATCTATGCCTTATACCCGACTGCACAAAAACGAAAAAACAGTGTAAGTACCTAATGGTTTTCCACAATTAGGCAAAATGAATGGGCTCTAGGTGGACACTGTGGACATTGTGTATCCTCTGAGCGTAGATGGACATATTCACCTCTGAACCTGCTAATGACTGGTAGACTTCAGCTTGATGATAGATAATTACGTACGTGTAGATAATAATCGATCCAGCGTCACTATGACGTGTGTTTGACATATAGTCACAACGCATAAGCGCATGCGTAACTACAACAGATTAATATTAATTACTACGCTGCGCGCGCGACCATGTTTACGTTAATATTCAATTTTGATGACAGTACTTTGGATTAGAAGATTGTCTTAAAAATAAGTTTTGTTACGGCATTTTTATTCAAATCAAATCAAATCAAATCATTTATTTCTTTGCAAACATGGGTAAATAATTGGTACATAGATGTTGTCATAGAAGTTAGATCTCCATGTACTGCCGTCACATGGGCATGCAAATCATAATCAATTAATATAATTTTGAATAACACATAAAGTATTATTATAATTCCATTTTACAAATTAATGTCAAATTATTTGAATCAAAACAAATGAAAAAAAAAATGTCATATTATTACATCAAATGTGACTGGTTCAATATTAAGTATGTCAAAGGATACAAAATAAGTTTGTTTGTTTTATTGTTAACATCTTATAGTTCTGACCAAACTAAGGCAAGACCCATGCGGGACCAATCAATCAATCAGCCGAGCCTTATGCCTTTTGGGGTCGGCTTCCAGTCTAATCGGATGCAGCTGAATACCAGTATTTTCTATTGAGCGACTACATATTTGACCTCCACAACCTAATTACTAGATAACACGATATCCGTTGGTAAGACTTTTCGGATTCTGTTCCTTCAACCCGTAACGACCGACTGTCAAAGAGCTACGACTAAGAGCCACCAGAAGTACCAACGGCTTAAGGGGGTTCCCGAGATACGGAGCGGTCTCGATATGAAATGGATCGAAACCCAAGCGGGATGAGGGTCTCTGCAAATCTGCTCAGCAACGTAAATAACGCTATTAATGTCGTTGAACTGTCAAAATGAAGGTCAAAATGTCAAAATGTAGTGTGTTACGCAATTATGTTCTGGGGGCCTAAAAAGGCCACTTTGGCAGAATCATAAAAGGATAATATAATGGACAGTCAACTGTTAAGTTAACCACAACGAAGTTATAGGGGGTTGAAAATGGCCTGAACCACCGTGCCGCTTTTTGCTCAAGTTGGCGGGGGCACTGCCGTGCCCCCAGATCGTATCAAATCCCATTGGTGAAGCATTTTTCAGTTATTTTTTTTTTGTCTGTTCTAAAATACCAATCAATCCAATCCAAATCCAATCCCAATCTATTTGATGGTACCTACGCCTACGTAGTGCAGCGAAAAAAAGAAAAACACGGACTGTCTTCGCCATATAATAATTCATAATGTTATTCTTTTATGATTCTCCAAAGTGGCCTTTTTAGGCCCCCTGTTCCACGTAAAAAAATCTGTTAATAATATTCTACTATTTGTGGTCCTACCTTTGAACAAATTTTAGACTCGAACAAAATAGTTTATACGAAAGTCGGCTTCAAATGATCGATTAAGTATTCTGTTTTTATTTTTCTTGCAAACAAACTACATTTCCTTTCAATTAAGTATATAGATAAAACGACATCGGCGGCGACGCGCTTTAGATAAGGAAGCATTTGAGTAGACACATGAAAAACATGATCAACATACTAAAGTATATACCTACTTAACAGATAAGGGACTTACAGTGTGTTTTGTTTCAGTGTGCACGATAGATTGATGGGTGAAGTGTCCATACCTTCATAAGCAGGTGATGATGTGTTTTGTGCTAGTGTTGAGTTGCGTGTTCGCAAGTGTAGTAGCCATGCCGAGTATTTATAATACAGGTAAGATTTTCTTTTTAAATACATTTTTTTTAATATAAATTCAACTAGGTAGGAACTTAAAAATGTTAATTAAAATAAGCCATCTTCAATGCATATTTTGGCTAATTTTAATTAACATTTTTTAAGTACCTACCTAGTATAGCATAGCATAATAATTATATAGCTGATAATGACATTGACAAAACAAACAAATTTTTAGATTTAACTGTTTGCTAAATAAAAACTGCTTCATATTTATTTAGGTACCGTCTTATGTAAATAAATATGAAGCAGTTTTTATTTAACAAATAGTTTAATCTAAAGATTTGTTTTGTCAATTCAGAATATAACTGAGTACTAAGAATTTCTTTCACTTGCATAAAATAAACATCCTAACCCTAACTAAATTTATTAAAAAAACTAAAATATGGCGTCGAAATATTCGCTGTCGACTGGTTATATACTAAGAAACTGGCGGCATGGCCACGTTGTATGGGAATGACAATCGGTACTTATCCTCTGGCCAAGGCAAAAGCCAGCCCTTAATCACGAGAAGTGTCAACCAGCCGTTTCATTGGACAAACCATGAGCACTCGGACCCACGGATATCGATATCGGATATCGGACCCGAAATCGTTGACCATCATCATTTAAACGAACATCCTAATAATAGCAATAATTCATTTCAGTTGAGCCCCTAGAGAACGAAGTCCACACCTACAATTTCCCGTTCGTCTCCCGAGAGCAATGGCAGGCCCGGACCTCAAAGAAGACGACCCCACTTCACACGCCGGTGCCATTCGTGGTCATCCACCACTCTTACACGCCAGCAGCCTGCTATGATAAGGAAAAGTGCTGTTCCGCTATGAGGAGCATGCAGGACTTCCATATGGACGAACGTGGGTGGTGGGATATTGGATACCAGTGAGTATATTTTACATATAACACAATACCAGCACTTTATTAATTGCGTAACACATTATCAATCACAATCTAGATCATTTTGAAATATATTGCTAATCCATTCTATAAATATATTGCTAATCCATTCTACAAATTTTTCGACCATATGCTTCAAATGGTCGAAAAATTTGTCTGCTCAATAACGTAAATGACGCAATGAACATGGCTGAACTGTCAAAATGAAGGGCATAACCATCGATTGCAATTGTATATGTGGTAGATGATGGTGTGGTGTGAGTGAGTTGTAATATTTTTGGCCTTCTAACAACCCGTAAAGACCGACAGTTTACCGTGCTCACTGAGGCAAGACGGAGTGTCAACTGCAAATTCATTTACTAGAGCATAACAGATTGAAATACTTTAACAGCCCATGAATTTCCATTAGAGAATAACAGCTGTTATTAATCGGTGTAGTCGCCGCTATCATATTTGTACAACCTTATCAATATCAGTGGTCAATCGATAAATTATAAATTTATGAGACCGTTGACACGTGGGACGATAACTCTACGTTAGGGCAAAATAATGTATTTTCTTAAAACTACGAAGAGCACTGATATTTTTGTCAACTTTTTTAAAAAAGAAGATATTGGCATACAAGTATCTCACCCTATTCTAGCTGTTCCGGGCTTTCATGTACCCAAAATTTACTTTTAGTGCTTCGACATTGTATTTATCGTTAATCTTTCATTAGTTTTGGCGTGGGCAGCGATGGTGCAGCATACGAGGGTCGTGGCTGGGAGACTTTGGGTGCTCATTCATTGCACTTCAACTCCGTCAGCATCGGCATCTGCCTCATTGGTGATTGGAGTAGTAAGTACCTACTTAAAATGTTTAATTCTTATTTTTCATGTGCTCGAATTTAATTACTAAATATCTACGAGATAATCGCACAGGAGAAGTTTGGTGGGATTTTCTGCGTTAAATGTGTACAATCTATACTTAAAAGAAAGCAAAACAACCTGATAAATGGGCCCCCCCCGTCCTGTTATCATAATGCCTATTCACGTAACACCAATGGTTTTTAATCTTATTACTATATGACATCGCAATTCGAATCCTTACAACAACACTATAACACTTATGCACTGTTGAAACCGCGACTTAAAGAACACGAGAACTATACGAGAACCATAGACATAAATCTCTAGGAGTGACGCTATAGCTGAAGTAGACACACGAGGCACATAATAGCATTAGGCCCTACATGAAATGAATCTCCTTTGGACAACGCGCTTTTTTATATCCCTCTGAACCCTATTTCAAAATTTTTTTTCTTTCCAGGTGAAATGCCACCAGCGTCACAGCGAAAAACAGCAATGGCTTTAATAGCAGCTGGCGTAGAACTTGGCTACATCAAGCCAGACTACAAACTAGTAGGTCACCGCCAAGTCAGGGCCACAGAATGTCCCGGAGAAGCACTCTTCAACGAAATCAAGACCTGGGATCACTACTCGCCCTTCCCACACTCACATTCAGATTTGTCAGACGTGGTGGAGTTACCGGATTCTGTAAGAAATTTAATGAGAGGGAATGGTACCACAATACCTGCCTAAGGAGAACAGGAATTCTTTTGTATAGTGTTACGTACGGATAGACCTACCTCATAATACAAACATTAAAGTGACAGGCACCAATAGACATTTTTTACATTGTGAAGATCTGGCGCGTTGCTTCTCTATCAGCCACGGTATTTTGCGCCGTGATTTCATAGGAATAAGTGAACGGTATAACTACTAGTATAAACCATAAAGATTTAAGCCCGCTTGTACCTCCAAGACATTATTCTGGCTCTGACATTTTCAAACGATTGTCAGAAACACAACGATGCAATGTTTTAAATTCGTTTAGCGTTAAATGTGTTTAGAGATTTGTGTTGCAAGCCTTCCTTACGTTAGGTCGTCGTTTCAGCCGATAGACGTCCACTGCTGGACTTAGGCCTCCCCCAATTTTGGGAGGGTTTGCCATAATCGCCACGCTTGGCAGGCGGGTTGGCGATCGCAGTATGGTATGATGGTGGAATACATAGAGAACGCTGCTGCCCATTCTCCGGTACGATCCTTAGTCGCCTTTTACGACACCCACGGGAAGTAAGGGGTGGTGGTATTCTTTAAGTCCGGCACCACACAGACGACGTTAGGTAATTAACGTTACGTTAGGTAATTCTAGTGTTTTAGTTTAATTTTCTAATTTTAAGGACCTAGTAAAAACTGTTATTTCGTGTATAACAAGAAACTCGATGGAAATGATCGTGCTCCTTGCACACTCTCAAGTTCCTCTTAACATACATTATTTATAGGTTTTTTCCTTACGGTAATTTGTTTATGTAATTTTAAACTGCCAAAATCATAACATAAATCAAAGTTTTTGTATAGAATTCATGATTTAATTGTAATTAAATCCAAGACTTTGTAATACCCTGCATTGTTAAAGATTTATGTTTTTTTATTAATTTATAACTCGTTTTAAAAATCATTTCGTTGCTTTTTTATTGCAAGTTAGTGATGACCTTCTCATAAGTTTTAATTAAAATAAATAATACCTATAATATAGACTAATGGGTGTTTCCTAAAAACATGATATCTGTTTTTAGGAAAATGTTATGATATTACAAAAAAAAAAACAACCAACTTCCTTTGTTTTGGAAGTCGTGCATAAAAATAAGTTAAGTTTATTGAATCTATCTGCTAAGGCTGTGATTATAGTAAGATTTTCTTTATTAATCGTATCATTTTAGTCCCCCTACATGACCTAAAGCGCGGTCACTGTCGGACTGCATAGAAAAGAATGAGAAGCGCGATGACATAACGCTTGTAATTTATTGCAAAATATTAAGCAATCATCTATTTACAAAAAATCTATTGTTTGAACTAAAAAATTAAAACACAAGTGCTTTAGCTTGTAGAATAATCTGACAAAAAATCAGAATGATTGTATATCTTGATGATTTTTTTTTTCTATCGTATCAAATTAGTTGTATTATGTTTTCAACCACACTATCTAACTAGCATATTATATCCTGAAGAATATCATGTATTTTTCTGATTTGGTTTACTGTAGTCGATCATGTACTTTTGGGCATTATAAAACTTGCGTTTTTTGCGTTAAGTCCTCTAGTCCCTTTAACTCAGTAGATGCATTGTTATTCATTTTATTGATGACATTTTGATGATACCATGTTACGGGTCATCGTATTATAGGTAAGTAAGTACCTACTCTTCAGAAGCCCAATCTTATAACCATAAGTTTTTCAATAAAATATAACTGATTGTAATTATGTAGGGAAGTGATATGTAAATAAAAACATATATTAAATTAATCTTTTGTTTAATTTTTAGGGTTTCATACCTCAAAAGGAAAACACCGGACCCTTATAGGATCACTTTGTTGTTCGTCCGGCCGTCTGTCAGTCTGTCAAAACCACAGATATAGATATACCTAGATAACACAAGTATCACGAACTGTATGAAAACCAAGCGTGCCATATTTTTGACTACCTACTATGACGTCACAAGCTCGCGCTCTCGCTCACACTTACCCAGCCAGCAGTACAAAGGACTGAGCGCGAAAGGGGCGGCTTACGATTTGAAATCATAAGTTGGTGCAATTTTTGGCACGCGAAGTAGTTACTCTTTTATCTAGGTATATCTATATCTGTGGTCAAAACCCTTTTTCTCAAGAACGCGTGGAGGGAGGTATCACGTTTAAATTAATTGTCAAAACGTAGGTCTACAGTCCTGTGGAGCTCTAAACAAAATCAGGCAACGCAATAAAAAATATGGCCATTTCTGTTGCATATTTTTATTAATAAGTCAATTAACACTTCAGTTTTTAAACTCAGTTATTGAGCAAAATATTAACACTTCAGTTTTTTTAATCTCAGTTATTGAGCAAAATATTTGTTCAAAATTGCATTGTACTTCTGCTGCAATTTTGAACAAATATTTAGCTCAATAACTGAGATTAAAAAAAGACTCAAGTGTTAATCGACTTTTGTTGCTGACAGTACATCAAAACCTACAGGGTACTTCCCTTAGAACTAGAATCATGCAATTTGGCAAGAAGCCAGCTCACCCAGTACAGGTAGGTAAAGGAAAAAGTATGCGATTTTCTAGTTTTGCGATTACAAACTTACATTTGCAGTTGGAGAATTGACCGTAGGTATATCAATATAATATGGGAGAGCATGTTTTTCAACAACAATTTTAAATTTGTTCTTGGGATAAATTCATTCCAGCTAAGGAACACTTTTGTGAGTGGTCCGACACGCACTTGGCCGGTTTTTAATCATTTACCTTAAAAATTAATCTAGAAATTTTAGTTGTATGCAGAGATGACTATATAAATAGCCTGTGCCGTGACCCTACACAATCGCTTGACGTAACTCTATTAAATCCGTATCATCAGCATCATCCTAATCATCTGCCAAGCCTTTTCCCAACTATGTTGGGGTCGGCTTCCAGTCTAACCGGATGCAGCTGAATACCAGTATTTTACATAGAGCGACTGCCTATCTGACCTCCACAACCCAGTATTAAATTAAATCTAAAAATCTAGTAAATAATCCGTATACGATAGAGAAAGTCCATTATGAAACAGATGAATGATTTTATTTAAACTACTTTAACATAATATTATTGATTTATTGCCTTCTCTCATACACGCCAATAATGAACAGATCTACTTATACTGCCTCAAAAAAAAAATCTCAAGAAAATCTGAAGACTTAGGTGAATTGAGCTGTCGTAGTGTCAATCCCTGGGGGCCTAAAAAGGCCACTTTGGCAGAATCATAAAAGGATAACAGAATGGACAGTTACCTGTTAAGTTAATCGTATCAAATCACATTGGTGAAGCATTTTTCAGTTATTTTTTTTAACTGTGCTAAAATACCAATCAATCCAATCTAAATCCAATCCCAATCTCTTTGATTGTACCTACGTAGTGCAGCGAAAAAAAAGAAAAACACGGACTGTCTTCGCCATTTTATAATTCCTTTTATGATTCTCCAAAGTGGCCTTTTTAGGCCCCCTGGTATCAGGGGGCCTAAAAAGGCCACTCTGGCAGAATCATAAAAGGATAACATTATACATCATAATAGACAGTTAACTGTCAAGTAAATCGTACCAAATCCCCTTGGTGAAGGATTTTTCAGTTATTTTTTTTGCTGCGCTTAAATATACCAATCAATCCAATCCAAATCCAATCCCTATCTCTTTGATTATCCCTACCTACGTAGTGCAGCGAAAACAAGCAAAACACGGACTGTCTTCGCCATAATTATTATGATTCATAATGTTATCCTTTTATGATTCTGCCAATGTGGCCTTTTTAGGCCCCCAGGTGGAATGACAGTTCACTTTAAGCTCACTTCAAGTAAGTTTTGACGGTGAGTTTTATACTGAACTAGCTGTGCCCGCGACTTAGTTCGCATGCATGCCAGAAAACAAATTGGATTTCATGGGTTTTAATTTTTTTGCGCGGAACTCTGATTCTTTTTCTGAAATAAAAGTAAGTTGAAATTACTCTTTATTACCTACACCTAAAAAGAAGTAATCAAAAACCTATACACACACACACACAACACACACGTATACGCACGCAATACACAACGCACGCATGCACGCACGCACGCACGCATACGTCGCTCATTTGGAGAAACATCGACGTAACTGCTATTTTACGTATTTGTTTTTCCTAACGTATTACGTATATAGGTTTCTAAGTGCCTTGTCATATTCAACTCAGTTTTGGGAAAAAATACATAATATACTAATCTGGGGGCACGGAAGTGCCCCCGCCAAGTCGAGCAAAAAGCGGCACGGCAGTACCATCCTTTTCTCGAAGCAGTTCAGGCCATTTTCGACCCCCTATAACTTCGTTGTGGATAAAACTAGAAGCCTGAATTAACCGACTTGGTATTACATGGATCTCACAACTGTTTACGGTGGAAGAACTGAGTTGCGAGACTTGGTTTTTTTAAGTTATGTTTTTGATGGCATTAATCTTTCTTTTTGACATTACTACAATGCTCATAGCATTTTAAAATAGGTATTTTGTCTTTTCGGGAACTACACAATGAACACGAATTCTCATATCTACTTATACCTACTTATCGTATTTTATATAATAATATGTTTTAAATTTTAAATTTTGCGCTGATTTGTAGGTACGGTCCTTGATAAGAACGGAATATTTCAATTTACTTAAGTACTACAGATAACCCGTTGTTTTTAATAACAAATATTACACAATATAAGAAAAAAAACGTAGATAGATTATGTATGTACCTACTTTCTTTGATACAGAGCCAAGGTGGCACAGAGTATCGGCCCCGAGGTACAAGCTCATGGGTTCGTACTCAGACTGCCACTTTATTTATATTGCGCAAAAGGTAAAAACGGGACCCTATTACTAAGACTCCACTGCCCTTCTGTCTGTCTGTCTGTCTGTCACCAGGCTGTATCTCAAGAACCGTGATAGCTAGACAGTTGAAATTTTCATAGATGATGTATTTCTATTGCCGCTATAACAACAAATACTAAAATAAATATTTAAGGGGGCTCCCATACAACAAACGTGTTTTTTTCGGCGTTTTTGCCTTGTAGTACGGAACCCTTCGTGTGCGAGTCCGACTCGCACTTGGCCAGTTTTTCGTTACTTAGTGGTGTTAGTTTTCGATTTTGAGAAATACCTACATAATTAATGTAAATACATGAACCATGAAAAATATAAATAATTAATAATTAAAAAAAACTGTTTTTAAGCAATACTAGCGGGGTAATTGCGTACCACACTGACAGTAGCATGCAGCAGTAGCTTTCATTTTGACAGTTCAACAACATAGATTGCGTTATTTACGTTGTTGAGCAGACAAATATTAGCAATGGATTAGCAATATCTTCAAAATGATTTAGATTGTGATTGATAGTGTGTTACGCAATTAGGGTGCTGATAGAATAGTAACCGGTCACATTTATCTGATAATGCATGTACAGTTACCAAAAGAAGTAAGTCCAGGGTCGTCGGATTTAGTAAGAATTTACTACCGACCCCATGCTTCCCGTGGGAAAAGGCGTCTAAGGGTCGTACCGGAGAATGGGCAGCAGCGTTCTCTATGCATTCCATCACCATAATATACTGCGATCGCCAACCCGCCTGCCAAGCGATTACGGCAAACCCCCCCTTTTTGGGGAAGGCCTATGTCCAGCAGTGGACGTCTTTCAGCTGAAACGATGATGAGTAAGAAACCGATGGGTGTTTTTGAATGAAATTTAACTTGATAAATGAACTGTTTGTTTCATATTAATTAAATTAAATTTTATTCAAAAACATCCACCGGTTCCTTACTAAACTTCAACTATATCCGACGACACACTACTCTCTCTCTCTCTCAATTGTCTCCTTTGGTGACCGTACCTAAACGTGGAACTTAAAATTTTATTCAACAAAGATGACGGAATATTTATGGTCAAACAAAAATTAAATAGAATCAAAAACGTCAAAAAACAACATTTTGATAAGCAATTTTGATAATTTATCGTTTTGGTTTATAATAAGTTTCAGCAGATTTAAACAATATTAGTTAGTAGATGCAGTATGAAAATGCTTGTGCCACAATTTAAACCATTTGTTATTTAAAACCATAGCATAGTAATTTCAGTCATGCATACTCGTAGCTAAATGTCTATTAATACGAGAAACGTAGCAAATTGTTAACAATGGTACAGTCAGCCTCAAATATGTAGGTATGCACATCGACAAGAATTATTTAATCTGTATTCGAGACTTATTTGCCAAAAAAATGTAAACAAATATGAATTTATGGAAAAATAACTTTAATTCCTCCACAATAAAGTGCAGTTTACGCTACAACTTCAAACATTTTTATAACGTTTTCAATCACTCTGAAATCAACTTGATTAACATTACAATAAAGTTGATATTTGTTTAACTTCAAATAACGTTAATTTGAAACATAAATCACACTAATATTATAAAGGCGAAAGTTTGTGAGTGGGGGTGTGTTATAATATGTTTGTTACTTCTTCACGCTCAAACGGCTAGACCAATTTTGATAAAATTTTGTATGGAGGTAGCTGACACCCTGGATTAAAATATAGGCTACTTTTATCCCGATATTCGTACGGGATCGACATTTACGCGGGTGAAACCGCAGAGCACAGCTAGTCATGCATAAATTCACGCCATCGTCGCATGGGGGTAAGCACAAACTCCAGATGGCCATCCTGCTACGATCCTTACGTACAGACGCCAGCACATAAAGCTACTACAATCTGTCAAATTTCTTTAATAGATTTTCAACTTTATTGCTGAAACATAAGGTTCAAAGTTGACTGGGAAAATTTGACAGTTTCGGGTAGCTTGATGTTCGTTTACGTCCATACATCTGCGGGGTAATAGCGTAACACACTATCAGCAGCAATGGCTTTCATTTTGACAGTTCAATAACATTCACTGCGTTATTCACGTTGTTGAGTAGACAATTTTTTCTATCCTTCAAAATAATTTAGATTTGCAACTAAGTAGCTAGTCCTACACGCACGCCGGATGCGAATCTTTGTTATATTTGTTGTATTTAAATATATAAATAAACTATGGACAAAAATAAGCTGATCGCTTAGTCTGGGGATGGGCCGAAACACAGGTTTTTATTAGGGTTCCGTAGCCAAATGGCAAAAACGGAACCCTTATAGATTCGTCATGTCTGTCTGTCTGTCTGTCCGTCTGTCTGTCTGTCTGTCCGTCTGTCTGTCTGTCTGTCTGTCTGTCCGTCCGCATGTCACAGCCACTTTTCTCCGAAACTATAAGAACTATACTGTTGAAACTTGGTAAGTAGATGTATTCTGTGAACCGCATTAAGATTTTCACACAAAAATAGAAAAAAACAATAAATTTTAGGGTTCCCCATACTTAGAACCGAAACTCAAAATTTTTTTTTTCATCAAACCCATTCGTGTGGGGTATCTATGGGTAGGTCTTCAAAAATGATATTGAGGTTTCTAATATCATTTTTTTCTAAACTGAATAGTTTGCGCGAGAGACACTTCCAAAGTGGTAAAATGTTAAAGAGAATGATAAAACTAAAAAAAATATATGATGTACATTATGTAAACTACCACCGAAAATTGGTTTGAACGAGATCTAGTAAGTAGTTTTTTTTTAATACGTCATAAATCGTAAACCGCAATTTACCATTCATTCAATCAACTCAAAAATAAAAATAAACATTTAATTTCATAAACATAAACCTTATGCATGAACCCGGATGTTACGGAACCCTCGGTGCACGTCAGTACCAAAGCACTTTTCATAGGTTAAAATGTGTAAATTAAAGTAGTTTTTAAATAAGTATTTAAGCCAATCTGTTAAGAACGTGGTACTACTAAGTATTTATAAGTTTGTAAATGTATTACTTTGTAAAAGGACCTAAATAAAATTATTATTAAATTATTTGTTCTATAAGATTGTACCTGCAAATGTGCTCTACAGGGTGACTTGTAATTTGGAAGAAGCAGGTAAAGAAGACATTTACTAACCATTTTCACACAACACTTCACAGCGTGTTTGTACGCTTAATAACCACGAGTAAAGCGCGCATAAAAATACTAAAATTATCACACAATTTTTTTTTAGGTACCTATTCAACCTTTTACTGTTTCGACCTTTGCCACCATTATCGACCGTTTTATTGGCAACTCTATAGGTACATTTTTTTCTCGCTAGATAGCTGATTAAATAAAGATGTTTTTACGCTCAATGCTGTAGTAAAATTTTGAGATAACTGGTGTCAAAGTTGAAGGACTTACATAGATTATTTTTGAAAATGATTAAACTTCTTACTTTTTATAACTGTTTGACGTTTTAGAAAATTTGTTACATCGAAAGGTTTGTTAAAGTATTAGTTACCCAATAGAATAGCAATGTAGGACATTCAATTTGAGAGTTTGCAGAAAAGTGATATTTTGTGACAAATTCCGGGAAATTTTAAAAAATAGAAAAAAATTGTGTTTTCTCTAATCCCATGAATTTTCGCCTGAGCTTTAATTAATTGTTAGAAATGAGTAACACTATCACGTCCTGGAAAGAATACGTCAAAGTACAAGTCACCCGGTAGGTATAATATTGTACCTACAAATGTGAAGACACAAAACATATATACATTGGGTATTTAATTTTAGCTACACATTGATACAGGAGGCCTACTCTGTTAGTCCGTTAACGAAGATGTGGGATGTCCACAAGTAGATCGAAACTTCGGAGTGAACCATAAACGAGATTGATTAACTTTATCGGACTGGTGAAAACACATCGAGAGTAGGAGACAGCTGTCAAATCGTAGTGTCATTCATTCTAAGGTCGGGCCCAAAACTAATCTTATGTCCGTAGGTGACAAGGAGTAGGATTCGTCCGTAACTTCTGCAGAAACTACGGATATCGTGCTTAAGTAGTAGAATTCCCCAAAAAATAAAATTGTAGACATTCAAATGAATTCTTGTCGATGTCGATATCTTATTGAGGCTGATTAACAGGCTAAACTTTCCACTGGAGTGGCTAAGACTTTCGTGGACCAAATCCATTCTAATAGCATACAGCAGGCTGACGCAAAATGGAAATAATTATAGGACCATTATTTGCTCATACCTTAAACCTGATACAGCTTTGGGGTTGGCAGTGACGGAGCAGTGTACGAGGGTCGCGGCTGGGACATCCTAGGTGCACACTACATTTAATGACGTCAGCATCGGTATCGGAAACTGGACATGTAAGCGTGCGTATATCTTGGGGATTATAGGACCTAAACGCAAAAAAAAAACGCAAGTTTTAGAAGCAATAAAAGTATATGATCGACTACAGTAAACAAAATTAGAAAAATATATGATATTCTTCAGGATATATGCTAGGTAGATAGTATGTTAAAAATGTAATACAACTAATTTGATGTGATAGAAAAAAATCATGAAGATACCTCTAAAAACTTTCTTATAACAATAAAAACCATACTAATATACATACAATCATTCTGTTTTTTGTCAGATTATTCTACAAGCAACATACTAAAGTACTAGTGTTTTAATTTTTTATTTATTTATTTATTTATTTATTTAAGGAAAAACAAACAATAGCACAATAAAAAACAGTCATAAAATCTTAAATATAACATATAAAACAATTATGCTACCCACTACGTTCTCCACAGATTACAATTTAAAGTACTTAAAACTAGCTAGTAACACAGATACATTACTTATATAACAGTCATTGCCCTAGAACTCATACTTATCTGGATTTTTTAATAATAAAAGATACCTACGGCCGTTTATGCCGCAAAAAACGTATATTTCGACACTCTCCAAGGGAATCAAAATTTATAGGGTACTTCCCGTTGACCTAGAATCATGAAATTTGGCAAGAAGCAAGATCGTGTAGCACAAGTAAAGGAAAAAATCCGAAACCGTGTAGGTACAACATTTAGAAAAATCCGTGATAAAGTATTTACGAAGTACGAAACCCTCAGTGCGCGAGTCCGACTCGCACTTGACCGGTTTTTTCTTTTAATGATTTGAAGACAACTTTGCCCTGTTAGTCATAACGGTAAGTGTAACAGTTTTGTTTGAATGAATTTACCCTGCCTTTTACCAAGTACTTAAATCATATGATGTGTTGACCAATGGGGTGGTTTTAGCGAGGTAAAACTCTCACACTCCCCGGTCTAATCCCCAAAACCCGGGGACGCCTTTTGAAGGTTTCCAACCACAAAAAAAACTTCTAAATAATAACATATATTATTATTATAGGTACAATAACTTCAATGAGAGAACATTGGAATGTGTATACATACTGTTACAAAATAATAATAGGTATTGACACTAACAGCTCATAAACATCGTTTAGATTTCTTTGATTGATGAATTTCGCCCATAATCGAACCAACCGACGTGCGCAGTCGCAGCCGGCACGGCGGCGGCGTCACGTGCCTTTTTGTAGAATGCCTCACGTGCCGCAAAATCTTATCGAAAGATCGATTAGACGTGTTTATTTAAAAATCACAGTTTTAATGGAATTGAATGGCTGATAGTACGTTTCAATAACAGTGATGAGCTTATCCAATAGAAGCTCCACGTAGTCTCAGGGAATCACCTTATCGAAGAGAATCGAATACAAAAATTGTGATAAGAAACGTATTTTTTCTTATCATAATTATAATTCTATAATTAAAATAACAGATTACATCTTAATAGGTAACTTCAGCGTTGAATAATAGGTTGATTAATAGGGAATGTCCTCTTCATCATCATCTGCCTAGCCTTTTCCCGACTACGTTTTGGCCGGCTTCCAGTTTAACCGGATGCAGCTGAGTACCAGTATTTTCCATGGAGCGACTGCCTATCTGACCTCCACAACCCAGTTACTGGGTAATACGAAACCCCTTGGTAAGACTGGTTATCAGACTTTCCGACTTCTGACGACCCGTAAAGACTGTCAAAGATCCACGAATGACAGCTGGGACCAACGGCTTAACGTGCTTTCCAAAGCGCGAAGGGATCTTGGTAAGTAAAGATGATCACTCATCCACGGACCAACCGCAGCAAGCGTAGCTTAATCTGATCGATCGACCCATTCGGCTGTTATTACTTATTAGTAGGGCATCCATTCGTCCGGGATTCCCCGGATTTGTCCTAGTTTGGAGGGCGTTCGGGGAGCGTCCGGGTGGGGTTTTTAATTAGTGTCCGGGTAAAACCCGAACATTTTTTGTGTTTAGGCAAATACGACTTTGAATGAATTGAAATAAATTAAAGCAAAAATCATAGTTAAAAATTCGCCGCGCGGCAAATATCGTACGCTCGTGACAATAATTCATAATTTGCCTTTCATTTCCAATTTTTTTTTAAATTTTCATTGATGCCTAAAAGAAGAGCGCTCCTAATTGTTTTTGCTACCAGAATACCTCTCACCTATAGAAGAGTTTATAATTGATTAGTAAATTAAGCGTTTCATTTGGTTTAAGTTGATTTTCTATACTTAAATAAGAAAAAATAATATGATACATATCGATGTTTTTATTTTATTATAGGTATATTTTTTTTTCGAGGGAATCCGGAGTAAATCTTTATTTCACCCAAATTTTGAAGTTTTTATCCTGGGTCCGTAATTTAGGTGATGGCAGTCCTATTTATTAGCCACAAGCCCCGCTTATTCATGAGTAAGTAAGCATATTATTTCTCTATTTCATTGTTTGACTGATGTAACTGATGCACTGTTATTTTAATTTACGTTATGTCAGTGTAATCAATTTATTGTTGGTGAACATACTCTCTAAGTCCGTCAACGAATATACGGACCCTGCCAAAAGCAGTTGATCCGTCACAACAAGTAACAAATTAAATTTTTTGAACGAGCTTTTACATACCTTTATCGGGAGGAGGGACAACTGTCAAATCGTATTGTAATTCATTCTTAGTTCGGGGTCCGAACTAATCATATGTACGTTTATGACAAGGAGTAAGAAACACCCGTAACTTCGGTTATGACTACGGATTTCGTGCTTAGGAAGTAACCGGGTTACTTCCTAAGCACGGAGGCTGTAACCCCCTGGTTTCTATGGCCTAACCTGGGCCACCAACCACATTCAATCAAAAGCACCTACACTCGAGAATTTTCAAAGTATGTACTCACGATCGTGCCGTTCTCCGTGTCCATTGTGTGTATGAAAAGTACTGAAAAGTTTCGTTCTACGTAACCCAGGGTTAATTTAAACTAGCAGCGCTTCGCGAGATAAAATTATTATAATTATATGTCCTTTTCCCGGGACTTAAATTATATATAAAACTAACTAACTAACTATATAACTCTATCATCTAAGTAGGTTCAGAGGTAGGTAACAGACAGACACACATTCGCATTTACCTATAATATTGGTATGGATAATTATTGTGATAATATTATTATTTAATTTAAAACATAAACACGATCAAATATTTGGTGTTTTATTTGGGAGGTCAACGACCGCTATTAGTGTTGTTAGGTACTTGAAGTATGAGTTGAGAAAAACTGAAGGCCAATTCTCGTAGGTAATTAAAATCGTTCAACATTTAGTCACGATCTCGTTCGTCGTCGTTTCAGCCGATAGACGTCCACTGCTGGACATAGGCCTCCCCCAATTTTGGGAGGGTTTGCCATAATCGCCACGCTTGGCAGGCGGGTTGGCGATCGCAGTATGGTATGATGGTGGAATACATAGAGAACGCTGCTGCCCATTCTCCGGTACGATCCTTAGTCGCCTTTTACGACACCCACGGGAAGTAAGGGGTGGTGGTATTCTTTAAGTCCGGCACCACAACGATCTCATCTCACCAAAATCAATGTCAAAATCTTGTCAAAAATGTAGGGAATTATGAGGTCTTTTTGACAAATTGAGACAGATCAGACTGTGAACGTTCTCAAAATTACGGGAACTGCCCCTCTGTTTTCTTATGTTTTATCGTATTTATATATCGTATTTTTATGCAGGGTTACTTTTCAAAGACCATCCAAATTTTTACGTGGTGCTCTACCCATGAATATAAACAACTTTCACTATGGGACCAACTCTGAAATCACGAAAAAAAATCTGCTGTTTCATACATTTTGGTCAAGTAGGTAGGTATTGAAGTTTTGTATGAAACAGCTGATTTTCTTTGAAAAGTAACCCTGTATACCCATGACGTCTGTGAAGTTAACACAAAATAAAACAGTTTTTTTTAAACTTATATTTCAGGTGACCGCAGTAAGTGCGGTCGATGACCCCACAAAAAAAAATTAAATAAATTTATGTTTTGTTATGTTTATGAAAGTGGTCGACACCCATGCCATCGCGTAGTTTAGCTAGAATCACACTAATATTATAAGCGCGAAAGTTTGTGAGTGTGTGTGTGTTTATATGTTTGTTACGTCTTCACGCTCAAATGGCTGGACCAATTTTGATAAAATTTTGTATTGAGGTAGCTGACACCCTGGATCAACACTTGTGCGGGTGAAACCGCGGGGCACAGCTAGTTAAAAATAATCTCGAACAGGTATTACGTGATGATGGTGCCTCATCAGGCGCCCGGGCGGCGCGCGGCGGCGGCCGACCGGGGCTGAACCGCGTTCGTGCGAATCTGTAAGGTTACCTAACATCACGCGGTAAGCACGCCACGGTTAGCATGATAGGTATGTCCTCGTGTGAACCTATTTGCAATACGCAAGAACCTTTAGGGCGCTTTCAATTTAGGGTCAAATCACACCGAGATGGCAGCGAAGCGGCGAGCAGTTTCAGTGTCATATAATTTTAAACTTTATATTCATTACTATACCTAATACATAGTATCACTTGAGAAACTTGAGTCGTCGGAGTGCTCGCGGCGCCGCGGGCGGCCGCGCGCCTTTTCAAGTTTCTCAAGCGATACTATGTATTATAGTAATGACGACAAAGTTTAAAATTATATGACACTGAAACTGCTCGCCGCTTCGCTGCCATCTCGGTGTGATTTGACCCTTAGACGTTTCGTGTCGGATCGCTGCGGCACCGAAGCGGTGCGTTTGTTGTATTGCGCACGGACGGTCGTTTGTTTTCATACAAAGCGCGCGGTACGGCAACAGTACAGCGTCGGTACCGCGAACGCTCGACAACAGGACGGCAACGTCGCAAACTACACACTAATATACACACAACAAAGACTACACTACAACTAACATACACTAACACTAACATACAAACGCACGGCAGTCAGAATGTCAGATACGCTTTCAATTTAGGCGTTAAGTATCGGACTTCTACAGTACCGTACTGTAGCGGCCCGGTAGCGGGTTTTAACACACGAAACGTCTAAATTGAAAGCGCCCTTACTATCTACATATAATAATAATATTATAATAATTCTATAACATCTACTTATATAATTTTATTAAACTTTTTATCGCCCAGGACATTACCCATTACAATCAATTTCTTGTATCTATTATGACGTGACGTATATTATTTAATCTCAAATTAATATTACAGATCATTTGAAAGAAAACCCCCTCGAAATCCGGTATCATTATTCACTGGACCTTTTTCATAACTTTAATCTTGTTTTGATACTCATATTAAAGTAAACAAGTGCGAGTCGGACTCGCACACGAAGGGTTCCGTACACAAGGCAAAAACGCCGAAAAAAACATGTTTGTTGTATGGGAGCCCCCTTAAATATTTATTTTATTTTAATTTTATTATTTATTATTAAAGTTAAAATACAACTGAGTATTTTGTGAATATTTCAAGGGCCTACCTATTACCATTTTTGATATCGAGCTAAAAAGGGCAAAAAAATCGCGTTTGTTGTATGGGAGCCCCCCTTAAATATTTATTTTATTTTGTTTTTAGTATTTGTTGTTATAGCGGCTACAGAAATACATCTGTGAAAATTTCAACTGTCTAGCTATCGCGGTTCTTGAGATACAGCCTGGTGACAGACAGACAGACAGACGGACAGACGGACAGACGGACAGACGGACAGACAGCGAAGTCTTAGTAATAGGGTCCCGTTTTTACCCTTTGGGTACGGAACCCTAAAAAAGGTCAATAAGCAACAAAAGCAAGGTAAAAAGCATAATTACCCTCTTTACTCTTGGTTGTTTGTCACTCAATGGTGAGATAATAATAATAATTGTTTTTTTTTTAATGTTTTATAATAATAATAAATGTTTTTTTTAATAAAATTGGTATAATTATTACATAAAGTGGTTAAAGTCTTATATCAAGTCGCCTCCGTACGAAGATGGGAGGGATGGAGGGGGGTTGGGGGGGGCGCCCTGTTTCACCCCCCCCACTCCTGCCCTGCCGGAGATGCGTAGTTTTTCTATTATTCCACTTTGAACAAAACCTTCTAACCTAACCAACACAAGTCTGTGTGGTCTGGGTAGGATCTGTCACTCATTAGGGTACGGGGAGGTAGTTACTTTCTGGCGCTTCGCCGGCCGCTGCCGCGGCACGCTCGCTGCGCTCGCTCGGCTCGCGCTAAGTGGTCACCGTTCTAACCTAACCTAACCTACACAACTCGCTTCGCTCGCACGGTTCGCGCTATCTAACTTAACCTAACCAACACAAGTCTGTGTGCTTTGGTTACGATCTGTCACTCATTAGGGTGCGGGGCGCTAATAATCATAGCAAAATATAAAATTCACGTAAACTCGAGAGCAACGGAATGACAAAACGAACGCCAAACAAAAGTATTTGTCAAAGTCAAAGTATTTTATTTGTTGAACATCAATGTAATTGTTTACAATGTAACAATAGTACTCAATAGTCCTTATATTTTGTGACTAATATATTTGGTTGGATTCGCGATATAATCGCTTTTGACTTAAATCGGAACACGGGGAAAATGGTTTCTTTTCACGCATTTCGATAAACGCAGTATCGAAATCGCTACGAAATGTATCAAAATTACGTTCCTTCTTATGCATTTGTAAGATTTCCCAAGATTTTTAAAATAATAATTAAAATATTTTGGCGCGTCTCCGGCAGCAAAAAATACATTTTATCGCTTAGTACGAACCCCCTAAACCCTCCCATATCTACACTTAACTCAGATTCAGGCGACTCGATATAAGACCCAACCCCATAAAGTCTTAGAAATGATTTACAAATGTATAATAATGTTATACCTTGAGATGATGCCCTTTTGTTACCTGCAACGAGTGACGACGACAAGTACTATTTCTGTCCCGGCGCCGGGCAAAGGCTGCATTCAAGTACTTATTTCCATTTCTGGCAGCTTTTTGATTTTGTTGTAAAATATACCTAGATATTAGAGATACAAGATGTTATGACACGCCTCCAGAACATCTGGAAAGCCTGTTTGGTCAGAGCATTAGTTTTCCCGATTCTATGGAGTTGAGACGTGGACAGTCCGAGCAGGAGAAAGACAGGATAGATGCATTCGAAATGTGGTGCTGGAGGCGGATGCTCCGAATACCATGGACAGCCAAACGCACAACTGTGTCTATCATTTCCCAATTCGATGTCAAGACCTGTTTGTCTACAATATGCCTACAGGTATTTCGGCCACATAATGCGTAAGGGAGATAGCAGCCTTGGAAAGCTGGTTATTGTTTGCAATACCGAAGGAAAGAGAGCACGAGGTAGGTCGCCAACACGATTGTCAGACCAAGTAAAAGAAGCTACCTCCTCAAGCAATTTTCAGCAGGTGGTGATGGCAACTTTGGACCGGAGTAGATGGAGGCAGATTGTCCGCTTAAAAGGGTCCAGTGACCACGATCCTCAGTAATGAGGGACCGATTGAAGAAGAAGATTAGAGACACATCACGCCTTCTTTCCTATTACGGTTAGGCAGAGATGTACGAGCATAAATATGTATATGTTACGGGCAATTTGATAAGTCCGGGCACTACCTATTAATAATGGCCGGTCTGTATTCATAATGCCCGACTCAATTGGGCAATGTGAGTAAAACAGCATGATTAATCACTTTTCCCGGCCATTATGAATAATGCCCACCCTATTTTGGGCAAAGTAATAAACTAGGTGAACTGTAGTGTTTTTGTTTATTAAAAATGCTATGTACAATCAATCTCGTACCTACGTGCGGTCGGCTGCCGGCAATACCGACGAGTTCAATGTGCTGTAGGCTTGCACCAGGGATCGGCTTTAAGTCCTTACCTCTTCCTATTGATTATGGACTACGACTACGACTAGATATAGACTTACGTCGGACATCCAGGAAGAGGCACCCTGGTGCATGTTGTTTGCCGATGACATTGTCCTTGTCGGTGAAGATGGACCTGAGATCCAGAGCAGATTAGAGAAATGGCAACAGAAGCTGGGGAATGTTGGCTTGAAAATCAGCAGAACCAAAACCGAATATATGTTCTGCGATTTCGGCGGTCTCTCCAGTTCTGAAGCTATAGCATTTGATGGTGCACTTCTTCCAGTCTGTTCCGACTTTCGGTACCTCGGTTAACTCGTGCAAAGCGATGGCGAAGTAGATCGGACGGTTAAGCACAGAATTAACACTGGATGGATGAAATGGCGGCAGGTCACGGGAACAATCTGTGACTCCCGCATTCCCCTTAAACCTAAGGGGTAGATAAACAAAACCATGACCTGCTGACTTGTATGGATCAGAATGTTGGGCCACAAAAGGGATGAATGAAAGGCAATTGCATGCAGCAGAGATGAGAATGCTAAGAGGGATGTGTGGTGTTACACGAATGGATAGAATAAGAAATGAGTACATAAGAGGAAGTTTGAAAGTGGCACCGGTAACTGAAAAGTTGCGTGGGAATCGGTTGTCATGGTATGGGCATGTGTTACGAAGAAATGAGGAAAATGTCGTGACGATGGATGGAATGTGTGAATGATGATATGGTTAGAAAGGGGGTGACTACCGAGATGACGACTAATAGAGAAGTATGGAAGAAAAAGACATGTTGCGCCGACCACGGGCGTAGCCAGGGGGAGGGTTTTGGGGGTTCAAACCCCCCCCGAAAAGTTCAGATATTAACATTCATAGAATTAATATATAGCACATCTCATCTACAAACGACTAAAAGTACATAAAATAACCCTTATACAGTGTTATTGGTAAAACATTAACTAGGTACCTCTTAAGAGGTCATTGTACTTATCATTATGAACAAATTTCATTATGGGACTATAACTGAAATCACGAAAAAAAAAATCAGCTGTTTCCTACATTTATGTTCATATAACTCGTCAAAATGTAGGAAACAGCTGATTTTTTTTCGCGATTTCAGGTTTGGTCCCATGGTAAAAGTTGTCCATCATGATAAGTTCAATGACCTCTTAAGAGGTTGTTAATGTTTTACCAATAACCCTGTATAAGGGTTATTTTACTTTTAGTCGTTTTATTTTCTTGAACCCCCCCCGATACTAAAACTTGGCTACGCCCGTGGCGCCGACCCCAAATAAATTGGGATAAGGACAGGAGAATGATTGCTCATATCGGCAGAAGGCTGTTGATCAGCTGCTCGCGGGTTTTCATTTATTATGTCCACACTCACAGTGGATTTTCTGGTAGAACATCGGCAGAATGTTCTTCCAGTTCAGAAGAAGGCTGTTGATCGTCTGGTCGAGGGTTATCACATTGCCCAGCTACAAGTAGGGAATTATTCATACTGCCCGGTCCAAGTGATAAATTCAAGCTATCTCAAACACTGACTTATTACATGGACCACGGGCCGTCGGGCATTATAAATAATGGCCGGTCAAAGTGATAAATTAATCACTTTGCCCATCGCTCTTGGGCATTATTAATAATGGCCGGTCTTTATTAATAATGCCCAGTTAATCACGTTGCCCGTAACATATACACTTGGCTTTATTCAGGGGCGATTTGCTTCTTTATTTTTGCATGAAATTTTATATTATGAGGAACATAGTATTTTCGAACCCATAGGTTTATGTAAAGTGTAGTATTTGAACGTTGCATTCGTTATTTCGTAAAAAAATCGCAACTTAAAGTTGTTAAGTGTTGATATAGTAGTGCTCGTGACTGTACTTAAAGGACACCTACTTTTTTCCAGTTATGTTTACGTCCCATATATGTAATAGGGGGGCAAGCCTATATGGACATATTAGAGCATATTAGAGGTATTAAATAATTTTGAAAAAATAACATAAGATTTGCTTATCCGCAATTTAATGTGAGAGACCTTCTCTGTCGCAAAGCAAAACGACCACCAGCAAAATATGGATGCTAACGGCATGAAGTCCTATAGTCCTGATGCAACGGAGATCTCCGAGTAGTTTATTAGATTGACTTCCCCATTTCTTCACCATTTTGTACTTCTAGCCTCTAGACGATGTCCAAGAAGGCTTTTGCATTATTTTAATAGAATAGAATAGAATTTTTCTTTATTAAAGTGACCAAGACTCAAACTCAAACAAGATTGTTACTTTCTTGAACTTACGACATAGTCGTAAGTTTCGTGGTGGACTTGGTTTGCCGCACCTGCGTTTTGTACGTGAACACTTGCATACCTACTATGCTGTGTGTTTGATATTTCGTGACCGCGTCCGCGAGTCAACGTGTTTAAGCACTAACACGAGATTTAACCACATCATCATCGGTCGGCTTCCAGTCTAACCAGATGCAGCTAAACACCAGTATTTTACATGGAGCGACTGCCTATCTGACTTCCATAACCCACTTATTTACTTACCTACCTATTTAATACTTAATCTCCGGTTCCTTTTGGTTAGAGTTTAAATTTCTGATTCGCAGTATTTTATCAATGACCAGTCCTGCTAGGATTGACATGTAACAAGGGATTTGACAGTTGATTAATTTGGACAAGCTGCAATGAGGGATTTTAATTTGTAAAAAATTAAATAAATAAAAAACATGAAAAAAAAAAAAAAAAAAAAAAAGTTTTTTTTTCATTTATTTTTTAAGCTGCAATTAGAAGCCGGGCTTGCCGGACGTAGGTAAACTAATTAACAATGATAGTATAAAGGAAAGATACGCTACGTTCATACTGAGCGACGTTCTGGGCCTCAAGTCTGACTATTACAATAGTGTCAGAATTAATGGTCTATCATTGATTTCATAATTTTTGATTTTGACAAGTTTGGTAATCTACTAATATAATGGCGTCATTATGACTTTCCAATGGTCAACCACTGACACTCCATTGAAAGAAATGGCATAGAATGGTAATCTCGTACATAATGAAAAATGAATTACTGACTTAGGCGGTAATCTGCTAAAATTTTGACAGTTCCTTTGATCAGTGACCTACCATTAGAACGTTATTGTGCAGTCATTGCTTTTATTTATTTATTTAAACTTCTCGCACAAAAAGGTACAAAGGCGGACTTAATGCCTTAGGCATTCTCTACCAGTCAACCAAGGGTGGTGAAGAGATTGGTAGGCTTTTAATTCGTTACGAGTATCGTATATGTTCTGTGCCATTGACCGACCAATGATCAACCATTATGAATTTGGCAGATCACGAACTTTTAGCAAAATGACAATGGAATGGTGGTGGGATCGTGTTGGAATGACGAATTTATAAAAATAGCAGACTTGTGCCCCTGTATTGTTGCGTTGTTATTATAAAGTACTTACTGCGATAGATAATACGGAACGTATGACACAGAAAGAGATAGCTATCTGTAGTGTGTTGCTCGCTGCTATTAGCGAACTAAATGAAACTACAACAATTGATTGAATTTGTCTGCAACAATTTGCGCGCGCTAGTGCCTATCTACCTCTTTAATATAAAATCATTGCTAATTAATTCGTATTTAATTCGGCGGCACAGACCGTGTCATTGATTTACGTTGAGAAACCAGTTTATAGGTTCAGGTACCTACTTATTATTAAGTATTATCCGAATTCGTTTTGCAGGTGTTACCTCTTTTTAGAATTCCGTAATTTTGATGTTCTTATCTTCGATGTCAATCTATATTAAACCGGCTGAATGTTTTACTGTCTGGACATGTTCACCTTTTATACCCTGTTTTTGTCCAGACGTTAAAAAAAGGTAGTCCAGCATTTTGGCTACGAGCTTGGCACCTTCAGTAGCGTCCATCAGCTCCTGCGTGCAGACAGGACACGCTGGACACGATATCAAGACGTGTCCCACTGTTTGTGGGACAGCACCATATTTACACTTCAAGACGGAGTCATTTGTAAGTAAAGTGAGTAAATTTTTAATTTGTAATCAGAGGTCTCCCTCATCTGCATCTGCTTCCTCCTCATCATATCCTCATCTACTTCCTCAAAACGTATTTCTAATACTTCCTCATCTGCATCCACTTCCTCATAAACACTTCCGCATCAAACCTTAATCTAAATATAAAACAAAAAAAATATATTAATGATAATTTATTTTGGGGTCAACGACCGCTGGTGTGACCGTGTTGTTACATGAAGTATGAGTTAAGAAAATCATTTTTTTTGTGTTTCGATAACGATAGGTACCCATCACGCTTGTGAACTGTACAGAAACAAAAACAGATTTTTGATCCAATATTTCAAGCAAATAGACTACATTGGTAGGTACTCGCTCAAAAGAAATGATCATCAAATAATTTTCTTTTTTTGTTTTATCATATTTTGATATCAATTCCCGTCACGTCTACTTAGTTTCGCTAGCTAACCCTGTATGGCTAGGTACGGTCAACAACAAAGTCGATTATCACTTCAGTTTTTTTAATCTCGGTTATTGAGCAAAATATTTGTTCAAAATTGCAGCAGAAGCACAATGTAATTTTGAACAAATATTTTGCTAATAGAAATCGCGAAAAAAAATCAGCTTTTCCCTACATTTTGACGAGTCATACGAACATAAATGTAGGGAACAGCTGTTTTTTTTTTGTAATTTCAGGTTTGGTCCCATAGTAAAAGTTGTTCATAATGATGAATACAATGATCTATGTATGTATTATTTTATGTAAACGTACGTTAACTTTTCGTTTGTTATTAGTTAAAATAAAATAATTATCTGAGATCCATTTTCCATAATCAGCCTATAATGTTCCCAGTGCTGGGACACAGGCCTCCTCTCTGTGAGAAGGAGTGGGCCGTAATCCACCACGCGGGCCCAGTGCGGGTTGGTGGATGACACATGTCTTCGAATTGTAGGTTCTGCCGGTTTCCTCACGATGTTCCTGGTCAGAGATCCTTGTTACTAAACTCCTAACAAAACATTATACGATTTAAAAGACTCTGTGCTGTGAGAATGGTGGGCGGAGCCCCTATGGTTGCTTCTTAAAACTAGGTACATGTATGTGACTACGACTTAATTGTGAATCATATTAGTGTTAGTAAATCGTCGTTTCAGCCGATAGACGTCCACTGCTGGACACAGGCCTCCCCCAATTTTGGGAGGGTTGCCATAATCGCCACGCTTGGCAGGCGGGTTGGCGATCGCAGTATGGTATGGTGGTGGAATACATAGAGAACGCTGCTGCCCATTCTCCGGTACGATCCTTAGTCGCCTTTTACGACACCCACGGGAAGTAAGGGGGTGGTGGTATTCTTTAAGTCCGGCACCACACAGACAGTAAATAGTGTTAGTAAATAGTTGGACTTTTTACTAAACCCCTATAATAACACATAATTTCAAGGGCCCTCATTATAGGTAAAGGATGGGCTTGACTTCCGTGATAACCTCATGTAGGTAAGTTACCATTTAGCTTTTTTTTTTTTTTTTTTTTTTTTTGGTCGGGGAGGGGCCCGTGGCTAAATAATAGCAGCCGCACAGGTCGATCGATCAGGTTAAGCTACGCTTGCCGCTGTTGGTCTGTGGATGGGTGACCATCTTTACATACCGTGACCCTTCCGTGCCTCGGAAAGCACGTTAAGCCTTTGGTCCCGGCTGTCATTCGTGGATCTTTGACAGTTGTTACGGGTAGTCAGAAGCCCGAACGTCTGACAACCAGTCTTATAAGGGGTATTACCCAGTAACTGGACTGTGGACTTCAGATAGGCGGTCGCTCCATGTAAGATACTTACTGGTATTCAGCTGCATCCGGTTAGACTGGAAGCCGACCCCAACATGGTTGGGAAAAGGCTAGGCAGATGATGAGATAAGTTACCATTTAACATCTAAGTAACCTAACCTTACCTTTTCGGAAACAATAACGTTACCTTCATAATTCTTTATTCTTCCTTTGGTTTTTGTTGATTTTCATTAGCTGGCAACTAGGATTTTTTTTTTCAATACCAGGTATTCTCCCATCGGGTCTGCCAGGTATTCTCCCATCATGTCACCTTTCACTCCTTACCCTGGAGCGCGTTAATTGTTTGGTTAGTTTTAATTTAACACTTTTCAAAACTTACAATATTACTAGCTGCGCCCCGCGGTTTCACCCGCGTAAGTTTCGATCCCTTGGGAATATCGGGATAAAAAAACTATCCTATGTCCGTTCTCGGGATGCAATCTGTCTCTCTACCAAATTTTATCGAAAACCGTTTGGTAGTTTAGGCGTGAAAAGATAACATACATACAGACAGACAGAGTTACTTTCGAATTTATAATATTTGTATGGATAAAGAGATAAGATTTGATTTTTGTATGTTCGTTTTGTTACTCTTTCGCGCTAAAACGGCTGGACGGATTTGGATTAAATTTGACACATGGGTAGACCATTACCTGAAGAAGGACATAGGCTACTTTTCATCCTGGATCGCAGACGAAGTCGCGGATAACAGTTAGTGTTAAATATAAACGAAATAAATAATTATTAATTTTGGCATGATATGACGTGTAACTTCCATTATTAATTACTGGGAAATACCCTATCCCCCATTGCAAGTCTGGATATTAAACATCCGAGTTGTAGATTTCCGGGCTACGTACTTCCCACAACTTCCCTATATACTGACAAAGGAAATTGCCCATAACCAGTACCGCTTTAAAGCAATAGAGTATGGCCATAAAAATATACTTATAAATTATAAAATATTTTTTTATCTTTTCTGAGTTCAGTTGATTGAAATCGTATGTGAGGTTAATATTTTGTATTTAATTAGTTATTAATTCGATTTTATTGCATACTTTTTTAAATGGAGTATTTTTGTAAAAGCATTGTTGCCAATTTTAAGAACCTCCCCATAATCGGTCTTAACGCTTAGTATAAAGACAGACGACGAGTTTAAAAAATAATTTCAACTATGACATTCTTCCTGGGTCCCCCGCGGCGGCTGAGACGGGAGGCTCTCTCCTTGAACCGTCCCGCCACCTCCTTCGCTAGCATGACTGCTTCGCAGAAGGAGGTGACTGCCTCCCACTCCCTCTCGCCCCGGACCATGGCTTGCACCAGGGCCGGACGCGAGAGGTCGCCGTCGCTGCCGATCGCCTCTACGAGGACACGGCGGTGCTCCGCCCAAGCGTGGCAGACCTCCACCGTGTGCTCCACCGTGTCCTCTGGGCGATCCTGGCACAATGGCAATGGCAATGGCAATGGTTACAATGGCAATGGCAATGGGACAAAGGTTAGGCTTACATTTTAATTAATAAGTAACTCAGTAGGTGATATTAATAGCTATTATTGCAATTGTTTGGTGGGTAATCAGACAATGGGATGATGTGCTCTCATTATGACCATTTTGTGGTATCTTAGTTGGGCTCGATTTAGGTCTGTGGAGCCACCGGCTCCGCTTTTAGACGACATATTTTATGAATATGATGATAATATGGACCAATGAAACTATTGCATTCCTATATTCAAGCATTTTTATTTTCTATTTCCTATCAAAACCTACATTTAGCATGACCTACCTTTGTAATATTATTTAATTGGGATCATTCGTTGATTTATTGGAACTATTTTCTGTTGTTTTATGTGAATCAAATCATATTGTTGTAAAATACTGTTTTTTTGGTGGAAGATTTGTTACAAAACTAACCTCAAAACTGAGCAGAAAATCAAAGTACAACAAAAACCCCACAAAATAAATGGATAATTTTAATTTCCTATGAAAGTACGACATTACCCCGCTTTTATATCCAATTTATGGTAGCATACAAAATTGTTTGATGCGCAACGGCGGTCAGTAGAGAAATGAGCAATTTCCTTTATTACAACGAGGAACTCTGGAAAATAAATTTTTCGACTTTAGGAAACTATAAAGACAACGTTGGTTTAAAGGTTTTTTTTGCGGATGGTAAATCATCAAATGACCCCTCCCGCTCTGGGTGGAGCGGAAGGGAGTGTCAGACTCTTACTGACTAAAACCCACCCATGTTCCTTCCTTAGCCCTTTAAGTTCCGGGCCAGCGGTAACCCTTTCGGACAATACCGATGACAATTTAAAGGTCTTTAGGGACATTTAAATCCCTGTCCCTAACTGTATTTGGAATTTCGTAAATTTCATACGTCGTGTTTTCGGTGTTTGTATAGGTAGGTAGATACTTTGAACTCCGAAAAAACCTACCTCACTTCGATCCTAAATTGGCCTCACTATAAGTAGTTGTAAAACGTTACAACGGAGAAAACGAGAATAGATTATGCCTATACAAACACCGGTGATTTAAGTTAATGAGGTGCTAAATTATGTTCCTATTATAATCTACGTCTATTTAAAAAAAATAACTACGACAATTTACCTAACGACAGCACTTCAAACCAGATCACCAAACGTCACTCAAATTATTTGTTCTCTCATAATTTTGTGCAAAAAAAAAAACGATAAATTTTAATATAGAAAACGTTCTCATCAGCTTTCTGCCTTGTGCCATGTTACTTGGGGTCGGCGCAACACGTTTTCGTCACTCTATCATTCACTCCCTTCGTTTTTATATCATCCTCACACCATCCATCCAGGTCCAGGTCCAGTTGAAAACCAGCATCAGGCACTAGTTGTCTGGCATTTTTGCTGAACTGGGCCTTTTTGGCGTTGACGTGATTCACACTTTCCTGTTAATTTCTTACATCGAACTTTACACTTTTTTTATTTGATTTTCATTTGTTTTTATCTGATTGTGTGTCTGGTGTACTGTGTGTCTTTTAGTATGTGCTAAATAATGTATTTTCTTTCTTACATCTTTCATCCATCTATTCTTTTCTTTGGCCTTCCTCTCCCTCTCCATACATCAACATTTATATTCATCACTCTTTTAGCACATGCGTTTCCTATCTCCTCATCACCAAGCCTAACGATTTAAACATAAAACTTCCTAATTCCTAAAAATACACTTGAACCAAAAGAAGCGGAACCATACGCTGAACTTGACCGCTGTTTCTCAACGCGCTCAGGGGGATTCACCTACGCTGCGTCTGCGCGAGGAAATGGTATATAAAACACAGTGTAGGGTGAATTATACATTTATACAGCGCTCTAACGTTGTGTTGTGAACTTATGAATTCGTGTGCCTTATTATAAAAAATATCTGGTTTTACTATAAGGAAAATTTGTAATCAAAAGTGTTTATTGCTAAGTCATCAGTGTTACGATTTAATTGGCTGAGGTGAGTCGATACATTTTTATACTATGTTTAATTTCGGCGTAATAGTTGAAAATATTGTGCTAATTTAGAAATTTTGAAGTGAAAATCTTTTCATATTTTATTATTAGGTACCGTCAAACAGGGTGAATAGGGATGCAGGGGGAATCGGAACGAAAATTTAAAAGCAATTTTTACATTGAAATAATATAGTTTGTTGCTGAAAAGGAGTCTAATGTGTTTATTGTATTATAATTAACGATTAAGTGTCCTTTTCGGCAACAAATTGTATTAAGTATTTCAACGCTAAAATCCATTTTAAAGTTTTGTCCAATTCATCCCTGCATGCTATCCCGTTTGGTGGTAACCATTATTGTGCTACTGCTGGGCAAAGGCCTCTGTACTCTTTTTCCACCTGTCTCCGTCCAGAGCTACCGAGGACCAATCTTTATTAAAGTTGTCGAGTCCCAAATTCTGCATATTATTTAGGATAATAGGTTTGTCTGGTACGCTTGCCGCGGTTGCTCTGTGGATGGGTGACCATCTTTACATACCGAGATCCCCTCCGTGTCTCGCAAAGCACGTTATGCCGTTGGTCCCGGCTGTCATTCGTGGATCTTTGACAGTCGTTACGGGTAGTCAGAAGCTCGAAAGTCTGACAACCAGTCTTACTTACCAATTGGTATCGTATTACCCAGTAACTGGGTTGTGGAGGTCAGATAGGCAGTCGCTCCATGTAAAATACATTATATTCAGCTGCATCCTGTTACACTTGAAGTCGACCCCAACATCGTTGGGAAAAGGCTAGGCGGATGATGATGTTTGTCCTAAAAACTCAACATTGCCTTAGGATCATAGGGAATTCGGGTCATATAACAAAGTAAACATTGTGGATTTTTGACATAAATACTTACTTCAAATATAATTCGCAAATATCACGGTTATATGCCGCATTACTGGTCAAATAGAGTGCAAACCTACTAGACATATTATTACTTTAAGGACCTACATATATATTGGCAATGGATGCAAAGTTACATTTCAAAATTCGCCTCAAAAAAACACTTCACGGAAACAATATAGGTTACGACCTCAGCTGTGTGTCGGTCGCAGATGACTTTTTTTTTTTCAAAATAAATGTGTATATAAAAAAGAAGGAAATAGTGGATTGTTTGTCAAGGGAGCAAACAACTATTTTGAAGGCGAGAGTGTTTCTTTGAATCCTGAGCTTAGCAAGGATTAAAAAAAATAAATAATAATAATAAATACTCGAGCTTAAAATAGTGTTGCTCCCGAGGTGGACACTCTACTTTTTATCACCCTCTATGAAAAAATAAGTAAGTGCAACTTATGAATAAGAATACGTACGTTTATTTATTTCATTATCACTACTTGAGGAAGACATACTCATCACACTAATATTATAAAGGCGAAAGTTTGTGAGTGTGTGTGTGAGTATGTGTGTGAGTGTGTGTGTGTGTTTATATGTTTGTTACTTCTTCACGCTCAAACGGCTGGACCAATTTTGATAAAATTTTGTATGGAGGTAGCTGACTCCCTGGATTAACATATAGGCTACTTTTTAACCCGATATTCCCACGGGATCGACAATTACGCGGGTGAAACCGCGGGGCGCAGCTAGTTTTTTATAAAACTAAGTAACATCCCAATTTAAGTAAACAATTACGAACGAAGGCAGAATACTTTTCGCGCGTTTTTTATTTTATCACAATTTTTTTTTTTATTTGGCTAGCGCTCGTTCATATTCGTGGTGAGGCACGTGCTTCCACATAGTTATCACGAATATGAACATTCACACATTGCGAATCATGCTATAAGCGCCGTGCGCTGCGCATGCCTCGCAATGTCTGTATCCGCCTGTACTTGTTCATACAATGTTCGTGATTGATCTCTTTGGTGATTGGAACTTTTACTAACATTAGCAACATTCTAAATTCATATCACTTTTAGTCCCTAGGGATTAAAAAGCTATTTTAGTCCCTGTTTACGAAGAATACACTAGCTCTTTTTTAATAGATGTGTAAAAATAATCATACGGCCATCAAAAAATTCGTTCGCATCGGTGTCAACAGGGAAAGTGCTCAAAATAAATTATGTATATATCGACGCCTTAGAGGGAAAACCTCGTAAGTGTCAAAGAAATAACTTTTCACGAGGAAGACAGAACTGCGTGCTATAAAATGTTTGTACGGCGTCTTTTTTGTTTTTTACCGACTTCAAAAAAGGAGATTCTGTATTCTTATTAATTAATATGGAAATTTAACCCGCTTTTATATCCAGAACTGTTCGAAACTACAAGTTTGTCCGAAATGCATAAAATGCTAGGTACTTATATTCCCGAGGTTTTCACTCTAAGGCCACGACATTAACTAATATTGTAACGCAAGGGCTAGTTCCTGGAAGGACTTTGGGGAGGATTTTGCCCAACAGTGGGATAGTAGTAGAAAAAAACGGTAACTTAGAGTACCTACCTGTTACAGGGGCCATAATAAGAAGTATTAATTATAGCCATCATGATTCCAGTGTGAAAAAAGGATAGTGCTATATCGGTCATGTCTCCGAGGGCGAGGTTGTAGTATTTTTAAGTTTTTTAAAGCCATTTATTTCCAATTATTGCAAAAGTTGCGCAAAATAAAAATCATTTTAACAAAATTGTACATACGGTCAAGCACTGACTAAAGAGGGAAACGTAATTACTAATAGCTTGCTCGATGAAAAAAAAATCGCAAATATGACACTAAATCGATATTTTTAACGTATTTCTTAGTAAAAAATTATATTACGAAACCATCTAAGTAATATATCAAAAGATAGGTTTTAATATTTTCTAGCGGAGGAAGATTTTTATATAAGTTGTTATTTACTTTTGTAAGAACAAAAATTAGACGATATTGAGCAGTTCCAGCGCTCACGCCTGCCGGCCAGTGCCTGCGAGAGAGAGATGCCCCGATACGTATTATGCGGGGAGTGAGGAAACGTTGTCATACCTACACACCGCACTACAAGAGGGCCTTAAACTGGGGCCCTAGTCTGCTATTTTTATAAATTCGTCATTCCAACACGATCCCACCACCATCCCATTGTCATTTTGCTAAAAGTTCGCAATCTGCTAAATTCATAATGGTTGATCATTGGTCGGTCAATGGCACAGAAATTATACAATACTCGTAACGAATTAAAAGCAATGACGGCACAATGACGTTCTAATGGTAGGTCACTGATCAAAGGAAGTGTCAAATTTTTTGTAGATTACCGCGTAAGTCAGTAATTCATTTCTCATTATGTACGAGATTACCATTCTATGCCATTTCTTTCAATGGAGTGTCAGTGGTTGACCATTGGAAAGTCATACGCCATTATATTAGTAGATTACCAAACTTGTCAAAATCAACAATTATGAAATCAATGATAGACCATTCTGACACTATTGTAATAGCAGACTTGAGGCCCTGGAATCACGATGGCATTAAACCGTCATAATATAGCACCAGGTGACTTTATTAGCTACTTTACCTTAAATCGATAGCAAAAATAACCTTTTAAAACGAAACATGAATGAATCAATTAATCGTTACATAAAATGAATCATAACTACACATATTAGTTGTCAATGTATGGTATTCACATTACTAGTTAGCATATCGTGACCACACATATGACTGTATTGTAATGTGCACGTGACTGCACATCTACGACATAGATTCCTTACACGAGGCACCAGTATAAAAATAGCATTTTTTTTCTAGTTATCCTGTTGGATATATGTTTATGGGGGATGCTTGGGATACTTCGATACTTATACCGAAATGAAATGAGAATTATGTGTGACTAGCTTTTGCCCGCGGCTTCGCTCGCGTTAAGTATTATTTAAAAAAAACTAATACATTTACATCCTCCATCATCCCTTATTTTATCCCCATAGGGGTTGAATTTATCAAAATCCTTTCTTAGGGGATGCCTACGTCATAGTAGCTATATGCATGCGAAGTCTCAGCCCGATCGGTTTAAAATTGACAAAGTTTCATAGAAACCTTCATCCCCTATTTTATCCCCTTGGGGGTAGAATTTATCAAAATCCTTTCTTAGCGGATGCCGACGTCATAACATCTACCTGCATGCCAAATTTCAGCCCGATCCCTTCAGTGGTTTGGGCTGTGCGTTGATAGATCACTATGTCAGTCAGTCACCTTTGAGTTTTATATATTTAGATAGATACTAGCTTCTGCCCGCGACTTTGTCCGCGTGAAATTTCTTGTTCCCCCGGACCCACACCGTCGCATCTCATCGCCTGCCTATTACACCGTTTTTGCTTAGCGTTCTTTCTGACTTTTTTTAATTTTTCTCGGTTCCCAAAGGTCATAGCGTGATGTTAAATAGCCTATAGCCTTCCTTAAGAATTGGGCTATCAAATACTAAAAGATTTTTTCAAATCCGACTGGTAGTTCCAGAGATTACCCCCTACATACAAACTTACAAACTTTACCTCTTTATAATATTAGTATAGATACAATGAGTGGATTTTTAAAATAGGGCACTAAGGGCAATTCTGCACAAAGGTCTGTGTGGTGCCGGACTTAAAGAATACCACCACCCCTTACTTCCCGTGGGTGTCGTAAAAGGCGACTAAGGATCGTACCGGAGAATGGGCAGCAGCGTTCTCTATGTATTCCACCATCATACCATACTGCGATCGCCAACCCGCCTGCCAAGCGTGGCGATTATGGCAAACCCTCCCAAAATTGGGGGAGGCCTATGTCCAGCAGTGGACGTCTATCGGCTGAAACGACGACTAAGGGCAATTACCTTTAACCATGGTTGCTATAGGAAAACGGCCAAGACGACTGTTCTTAACTTTTTGAGTACATGATGGGGTTGGTGTGTCCATTGGGATAAAAACCCCAACTATCCAATAAAGATTATATAAAAAAAAAAAACTTTTTGAGAAAATTTAATTTGCATCCACACATGCAGATTAAAAAAAAGTACAGACAGCAAGAAAGTGCGTCATTTTCCCAAAAACTTTTTTTGATGCCAATCGATCCTGTATCTTACAAGGATCATCAAAAAAGTCTTAACAAGGGTTCTTAAGCTCCCTAAAATAGTCTTGAGCTACAAGATGTTTTAGCTAGAATGGAGCTCAACGACCCGGCCTCTGACTCCACCAGATTCACAGTAAGTATCATGTGTGCCTAAACTGTGTATAGCCAACCAACCAAGATCGATTGATTCTTCAAGAGAAAACAGGCATTGACCTCATCCATCCATCGCTTACCATCGGGCTTCTCTTCTTCTTCTTCTTACTTCCTCAATGTAAAGAAGCTCAACAAACGTTATAGTTTTTTTTTTATTAGCACTTCTCCCGCGACTTCTTCCGCGTACATTCCATATTTTCCCCTACAAAATTTAACACCTGACTGCTTCTGTTATGTTAATAGGATCCTCCTGTGCTCATGGTCCTCTCTGGCCGGGGGCCCCTCTGGCTGGGGGCCCGTGGCATTTTGCCCCAATGCCACCCTATAGTTACGCCACTGACCCTAATGGCGTAACACACTATCAATTTAAATCATTTTCAAGGATATTGCTCATCCATAGCTGTATGTTTAAAAATGTTGTCTGCTCAACAACGTAAATAACGGAATGAATGTTTTTGAAATGTCAAAATGAAAAACCATTTGCTACTGATGATAGTGAGTTCTGCAATTACCATACAGGCCCATTTAGCAATACAAAAAAAAAACAAAAAATCCACTTAATTAAGTTAAGGTGAATGGGTACTGGGTAGTGGTAGACCGCGAAATTAAAATTTTCTTACGTTTTTTGCAATTTACTGATCAATGTCAAGTTGTATCTTGATCAAAATATGATTCGCGAAGTTAGATTTCTACCATAAGCACTTAGATTGGTTCTTATGGTACAAATCTAACTTAGAAAGATGTGTTAATGATTCTAATGATTATAGTTTTCTAAAAATGTACCTGTTATTGTCGCGAATCATATTTTGATCAAGATACAACTTCACACTGACCTGCAAATTTGCAAAAAACGTAAGAAAATTTAAATTTCGCGGTCTACAACTACCCATTCACCTTAATCCCATCACTCATCTCACAAAACCGCAAACATGCTTTATTTTTTTAAACTTCTTATTCAAATTCATACTTATTGTTTAATTCGATAAAACCATTAACAGGCACTTTGGAGTTGTCAAAGAGGCTCTCAGTTAGTCAGAAAGATGAAGCCAGTTGCCCGTTTCAAAACATAGATCTCTGTGAAGAAGAACGGGTTTGACTCCAAGGACACTCTTATTAATTATCAAGATTATTACAAATTGTTATTCTTTCGTGACGATGTCACTAAGGACATTCTTTAATAAACTAGCATTCATGTATATATACATGACCTTTGCATACCTATTTGTATTTAAAAATAGCAACATTTTTCCAAAAACAAAAGATATTCATAACGTAAACACACGTCATAAAAAGAGATTACATCTTCCACCCGCTCGTATCAAAATGCTTTACCATAGCCCATATTACATGGCAATCAAAATTTTCAACAAATTACCGGATCAAATAAAAGAAGAAACCAAATTGAATCAATTTAACAGAAAATTAAAAGAATATCTAACACAAAAATGCTTTTACTCGGTCGCAGAATACCTAGAACAAAATAATTAGTAGTTATAATAATTAAATAAATAGTAGAACTTCCTACCGCGAATTAAAGTTGTCGTTACTACTTTCATTGCAATTTTTTAAAATATATTTTCTCACCTTTTAAACCTTCCTTGTACTTCTACAAATATTTTAAAACCAAAATTAGGCAAATCGGTGCATCCCTTCTCGAGTTTCGAGTGAAACTAACAAAGGTCAATTCATTTTTATACAGGGTTATTGGTAAAACATTAACAACCTCTTAAGAGGTCATTGTACTCATCATTATTAACAACTTTTACTATGGGACCAAGCCTGAAATCGCGAAAAAAAATCAGCTGTTCCCTACGTTTTGACGAGTTATACGAACATAAATGTAGGGAACAGCTGACTTTTTTCTCTTCTTTCTTTTTATGTATCTGATGTATTGTGTCTTTTAGTCTGTGTTAAATAAAATTAATGTATTTTTAACCGACTTCAAAAAAATGAGAAGGCTATCAATTCGGTTTACTTTCAATATAGTCTTCCATACATCAGCAAATAAAGTAGGTAAGTATGTAATTAGTTTTCCATTCAGCAACAGACCATTCGTTTATTGATTTAATGATTTTCATTGATAAAACTTTAGTGTCGCCTACGGTTAATTCCCGTTACTACGGCCGATTACATTTTACTATACCTACTCCATTTGAAATAAGATTAGACATTTAGGTAAACAAACCTTTTTCACAGTCCG
This sequence comes from Mesoligia furuncula, assembly GCA_916614155.1. Lineage (NCBI taxonomy): Eukaryota > Metazoa > Arthropoda > Insecta > Lepidoptera > Noctuidae > Mesoligia > Mesoligia furuncula. The sequence continues at coordinate 12,858,812 of OU744810.1, forward strand.
TTTAACCGATTTTGACTTCTATACTGTAGGGGATGGCATTAAAAGCAAAAAAACCGGCCAAGAGCGAGTCGGACTCGCGCACCGAGCGTTCCGTAACATCCGGGTTTATGCATAAGGTTTATGTTTATGAAATTAAATGTCTTTTATTCTAAATTTTATATTTGAGTTGATTGAATAAATGGTAAATTGCGGTTAACGATTTATGACGTATTAAAAAAAAACTACTTACTAGATCTCGTTCAAACCAATTTTCGATGGAAGTTTACATGGTAATGTACAGTCAACAAAGGAGATAAGTATACAGGAGCGTCGGATATAGTTGAAGTTTACTAAGAAACCGATGGATGTTCTTGAATAAAATTTAATTTTATTGATAGAAAACAAACAGCTCATTTATTAAATTAAATTTCAGTCCAGAACATCTGAAAAAACACTGTACCTAATGGTTTTCCACAATTAGGCATAGAACAGGCAAAATGAATGGGCTAGGTCCTCCGAGCGTTGATGGAGATATTCACCTCTGAACCTGCTAATAACGGGTAAACTTCAGCTTGATGATAGATAATTACGTATGTGTAGATAATAATCGATCCAGCGTCACTATGACGTGTGTTTGACACGTAGTCACGACGCATAAGTGCATGCGTAGCTAGAACAGATTAATGTTAATTACTACGCTGCGCGCGCGACCATGTTTACGATTAATATTCAATTTTGATGACAGTACTTTGGATTAGATGATTGTCTTAAAAATAGGGCATTTTTAATCAAATCAAATCATTTATTTCTTTGCAAACATAGGTAAATAATTGGTACACAGATGTTGTCATAGAAGTTAGATCTCTATGCTCTGCCGTCACATGGGCATGCAAATCATAATCAATTAATATAATTTTGAATAACACCATTATTATTATAATTCCATTTTACAAATTAATGTCAAATCATTTGAAACAAAACAAATGAAAAAAAATGTCATATTATTACATGAAATGTCACTGGCTACAATATTAAGTATGTCAATGGATACAATATAAGTTTGTTTGTTTTATTGTTAACATCTTATAGTTCTGACCAAACTAAGGCAAGACCCATGCGGGACCAATCAATCAATCAGCCGAGCCTTATGCCTTTTGGGGTCGGCTTCCAGTCTAATCGGATGCAGCTGAATACCAGTATTTTCCATTGAGCGACTGCATATTTGACCTCCACAACCTAATTACTAGATAACACGATATCCGTTGATAAGACTTTTCGGATTCTGTTCCTTCGGCCCGTAACGACCGACTGTCAAAGAGCTACGACTAAGAGCCAGGACCAACGGCCTAAGGGGGTTCCCGTACGAAGCGGTCTCGATATGAAATGGATCGAAATCCAAGCGGGATGAGGGTCTCTGCAAATCTGCTCAGCAACGTAAATAACGCTATTAATGTCGTTGAACTGTCAAAATGAAGGCCAAAATGTCAAAATGTAGCGTGTCACGCAATTACGTTCTGGGGGCCTTAAAAGGCCACTTTGGCAGAATCATAAAAGGATAATATTATGGACAGTTAACTGTTAAGTTACCAACACGAAGTTATAGGGGGTCGAAAATGGCCTGAACCGCCGTGCCGCTTTTTGCTCAAGTTGGCGGGGGCACTGCCGTGCCCCCAGATAATATCAAATCCCATTGGTGAAGCATTTTTCAGTTATTTTTTTTTATCTGTGCTAAAATACCAATCAATCCAATCCAAATCCAATCCCAATCTATTTGATGGTACCTACATAGTGCAGCGAAAAAATAAAAACACGGACTGTCTTCGCCATATAATAATTCATAATGTTATTCTTTTATGATTCTCCAAAGTGGCGTTTTTAGGCCCCATGTTCCACATAAAGAACCTGTTAATCATATTCTACTATTTCTAGTCCTACCTTTGAATGAACTACAAATTTTAGACTCGAACAAAATAGTTTATCCGAAAGTCGGGTTCAAATGATCGATTAAGTATTCTGTTTTTATTTTTCTTGCAAACAAACTACATTTTCTTTCAATAAGTATATAGATAAAGCGACATCGGCGACGCGCTTTAGATAAGGAAGCATCTGAGTAGACACATGAAAAACATGATCAACATACTAAAGTATATACCTACTTAACAGATAAGGGACTTACAGTGTGTTTTGTTTCAGTGTGCACGATAGATTGATGGGTGAAGTGTCCATACCTTCATAAGCAGGTGATGATGTGTTTTGTGCTAGTGTTGAGTTGCGTGTTCGCAAGTGTAGTAGCCATGCCGAGTATTTATAATACAGGTAAGATTTTTTTTTAATATATTTTTTTTATAGTATAAATTCAATTAGGTAGGAACTTAAAAATGTTAATTAAAATAAGCCATCTTCAATGCATATTTTGGCTAATTTTAATTAACATTTTTAAGTACCTACCTAGTATAGCATAGCATAATATATGTACGTATAGCTGATAATGATATTGACAAAACAAATAAATTTTTAGATTAAACTGTTTGCTAAATAAAAACTGCTTCATATTTATTTAGGCACCATATTATGTAAATAAATATGAAGCAGTTTTTATTTAACAAATAATTTAATCTAAAGATTTGTTTTGTCAATTCAGAATATAACTGAGTACTAAGAATTTCTTTCACTTGCATAAAATAAATATCCTAACCCTAACTAAATTTATTTAAAAACTAAAATATGGCGTCGAAATATTCGCTGTCGACTGGTTATATACTAAGAGACTGGCGGCATTGCCACGTTGTATGGGAATGGCAATCGGTACTTATCCTCTGGCCAAGGCAAAAGCCAGCCCTTGATCACGGGAAGTGTCAACCAGCCGTTTCATTGGACAAACCATGAGCACTCGGACCCACGGATATCGATATCGGATATCGGACCCGAAATCGTTGACCATCATCATTTAAACGAACATCCTAATAATAGCAATAATTCATTTCAGTTGAGCCCCTAGAGAACGAAGTCCACACCTACAACTTCCCGTACGTCTCCCGAGAGCAATGGCAGGCCCGGACCTCAAAGAAGACGACCCCACTTCACACCCCGGTGCCTTTCGTGGTCATCCACCACTCTTACACGCCAGCAGCCTGCTATGATAAGGAAAAGTGCTGTTCCGCTATGAGGAGCATGCAGGACTTCCATATGGACGAACGTGGGTGGTGGGATATTGGATACCAGTGAGTATTTTTTACATATAACACAATACCAGCACCTTAATTGCGTATCAATCACAATCTGGATCATTTTGAAAGATATCCATTGCTATATATGATCCAATCCATTGCTATATATGGTCGAAAAATTTGTCTGCTCAAGGACGTAAAAAACGCAATGAACGTGGCTGGACTGTCAAAATGGAGGGCATAACCATCGATTGACATTGTATGTGTTACATGATGGTGTGGTGTGAGTGAGTTGTAATTTTTATGGCCTTCTAACAACCCGTAAAGACCGACAGTTTACCGTGCTCTCTAAAGCGAGACGGAGTGTCAACTACAAATTCATTTACTAGAGCATAACTGATTGAAATACTTTAACAGCCCATGAATGTCCATTACAGAATAACAGCTGTTATTAATCGGTGTAGTCGCCGCTATCATATTTGCACAACCTTATCAATATCAGTGGTCAATCGATAAATTATAAATTTATGGGACCGTTGACACGTATGACGATAACTCTACGTTAGGGCAAAATAATGTATTTTCTTAAAACTACGAAGAGCACGATCGTCAACCAATAACGATCGACATAGGCCTCCCCCAAAATTGGGGGAGGCCTATGTCCAGCAGTGGACGTCTATCGGCTGAAACGACGACGACGACGACGACGACGAAGAGCACTGATATTTTTGTCAACTTTTTTTAAAAAGAAGATATTGGCATACAAGCATCTCACCCTATTCTAGCTGTTCCGGGCTTTCATGTGCCCAAAATTTACTTTTAATGCTTACGACATTGTATTTATCGTTAATCTTTCATTAGTTTTGGCGTGGGCAGCGACGGTGCAGCATACGAGGGTCGTGGCTGGGAGACCTTGGGTGCTCATTCATTGCACTTCAACTCCGTCAGCATCGGCATCTGCCTCATTGGTGATTGGAGTAGTAAGTACCTACTGAAAATGTTTAATTCTTATTTTTCATGTGCTCGAATTGAATCACTAAACATCGACGAGATAATCGCACCGGAGAAGTTTGGTGGGAGTTTCTGCGTTAAATGTGTACAATCTATACTTAACAGACAAGAAAACAACCCGATAAATGGGGCCCCGTCCTCTTGTCATAATGCCTATCTATAAACATAACACCAATGGTTTTTCATCTTATAACTATATGCACTGTTGAAACCATGACTTAGAACACGAGAACCAATCGACCATAGACATAAATCTCTAGGAGTGACGCTATAGCTGAAGTAAACACACAAGGCACATAATAACATTAGGCCCTACATGAAATGAATCTCCTTTGGACAACGCGCTTTTCTAAATCCCTCTGAACCCTATTTCTAAAAACCTTCCTTCTTTCCAGATGAATTACCACCAGCGTCACAGCGAAAAACAGCAATGGCTTTAATAGCAGCTGGCGTAGAACTTGGCTACATCAAGTCAGACTACAAACTAGTAGGTCACCGCCAAGTCAGGGCCACAGAATGTCCCGGAGAAGCACTCTTCAACGAAATCAAGACCTGGGATCACTACTCGCCCTTCCCACACTCACATTCAGATTTGTCAGATGTGGTGGAGTTACCGGATTCAGTGAGAAATTTAATGAGAGGGAATGGTACCACAATACCTGCCTAAGGAGAACAGGAATTCTTTTGTATAGTGTTACGTACGGATAGACCTACCTCATAATACAAACATTAAAGTGACGGGCACAAATAGACATTTTTTACATTGTGAAGATCTGGCGCGTTGCTTCTCTATCAGCCACGGTAACTTGCGCCGTGATTTCATAGAAATAAGTGAACGGTATAACTACTAGGATAAACCATAGAGATTTAAGCCCGCTTGTACCTCCAAGACATTATTCTGGCTCTGACATCTTCAAACGATTGTCAGAAACACAACGATGCGATGTTTTAAATTCGTTTAGCGTTAAATGTGTTTAGAGATTTGTGTTGCAAGCCTTCCTTACGTTAGGTAATTCTAGTGTTTTAGTTTAATTTTCTAATTTTAAGGACCTAGTAAAAACTGTTATTTCGTGTATAACAAGAAACTCGATGGAAATGATCGTGCTCCTTGCACACTCTCAAGTTCCTCTTAAAATACATTATTTATAGGTTTTTTCCTTACGGTAATTTGTTTATGTAATTTTAAACTGCCAAAATCATAACATAAATCAAAGTTTTTGTATAGAATTCATGATTTAATTGTAATTAAATCCAAGACTTTGTAATACCCTGCATTGTTAAAGATTTATGTTATTTTATTAATTTATAACTCGTTTTAAAAATCATTTCATTGCTTTTTTTATTGCAAGTTACTGATGACCTTCTCATAAGTTTTAATTAAAATAAATAATACCTATAATATAGACTAATGGGTGTTTCCTAAAAACATGATATCTGTTTTTAGGAAAATGTTATGATATTACAAAAAAAAAAACAACCAACTTCCTTTGTTTTGGAAGTCGTGCATAAAAATAAGTTAAGTTTATTGAATCTATCTGCTAAGGCTGTGATTATAGTAAGATTTTCTTTATTAATACCTATCATTTAAGGGGATTACATGACCTAAAGCGCGGTCACTGTCGGACTGCATAGAAAAGAATGAGAAGCGCGATGACATAACGCGGGTAATTTATTGCAAAATATTAAGCAATCATCTATTTACAAAAAATCTATTGTTTGAACTAAAGAATTAAAACACAAGTGGTTTAGTATGTTGATTGTAGAATAATCTGACAAAAAATCAGAGTGATTGTATGTATCTTCATCTTTTTTTTCTATCGTATCAAATTAGTTGTATTATGTTTTCAACACACTATCTAACTACCGTATATCCTGTAGAATATCATATATTTTTCTGATTTAGGGCTAATTTTTCAACATAGATATAATTTTTATTCGTGGAATAAAATTGACGTCTGACAGATTTTGTATGGTAGAACTGTCAAAAATTCAAAATTATTCCTCCGACAAAACTATCTGGCGTTGGAAAAATCAGCCCTTAGTTTATTATAGTCGATCATATACTTTTGGCATTAAAAACTTTTTTGCGTTTTTTGCGTTTAGGTCCTGTAGTTCCCTTAACTCAGTAGATGCATTGTTATTCATTTTATTGATGACATTTTGATCCATGTTACGGGTCAATGTAATATAAGTACCTACTCTTCAGAAGCCCAATCTTATAACCATACGTTTTTCAATAAAATATAACATTGTAATTAAGTAGGGAAGTGATATGTAAATAAAAACATATATTAAATTAATCTTTTGTTTAATTTTTCGGGTTCCATACCTCAAAAGAAAAACAGACAAACAGAAACGGGACCCTTATAGGATCACTTTGTTGTTCGTCCGCCCGTCTGTCAGTCTGTCAAAACCCTTTATCTCAAGAACGCGTGGAGGTATCAAGTTGAAATTAATTGTCAAAACGTAGGTCTACAGTCCTGTGGAGCTCTAAACAAAATCAGGCAACGCAATAAAAAATATGGCCATTTCTGTTGCATATTTTTATTAATAAGTCAATTAACACTTCAGTTTTTTCATCTCAGTTATTGAGCAAAATATTAACACTTCAGTTTTTTAATCTCAGTTATTGAGTAAAATATTTGTTCCAAATTGCATTGTACCTACTTCTGCTGCAATTTTTAACAAATATTTAGCTCAATAACTGATATTAAAAAAACTGAAGTGTTAATCGACTTTTGTTGCTGACCGTACATCAAAACCTACACGGTACTTCCCTTAGAACTAGAATCATGCAATTTGGCAAGAAGCCAGCTCTCCCAGTACAGGTACCTAGGTAAAGGAAAAAGTATGCGATTTTCTAGTTTTGCGATTACAAACTTACATTTGCAGTTGGAGAATTGACCGTAGGTATATCAATATAATATGGGAGAGCATGTTTTTCAACTACAATTCTAAATTTGTTCTTGGGATAAATTCATTCCAGCTAAGGAACACTTTTGTGAGTGGTCCGACACGCACTTGGCCGGTTTTTAATCATTTACTGGCACCTTAAAAATTAATCTAGAAACTTCAGTTGTATGCAGAGGTGACTATTTATACAGGGTTATTAGTAAAACATTAACAACCTCTTAAGAGGTTATTGTACTCATCATTGTGAACAACTTTTACTATGGGACCAAATCTGAAATCATAAAAAAAAACAGCTGTTCCCTACATTTATGTTCGTATAACTCGTCAATATAGGGAACAGCTGATTTTTTTTCGCGACTTCAGGCTTGGTCCCATAGTAAAAGTTGTTCATAATGATGAGTACAATGACCTCTTAAGAGGTTGTTAATGTTTTACCAATAACCCTGTATAGCGTGTGCTGTGACCCTACGCAATCACTTGACGTAAGTCTATTAAATCCGTATACGATATTGAAAGTCCATTATGAAACGGATGAATGATTTTATTTAAACTACTACTTATATCATAATATTATTGATTGATTGCCTTCTCTTAAACATGTCAATAATCATCATTTCAGCCGATAGACGTCCACTGCTGGACATAGGCCTCCCCCAAAAGGGGGGGTTTGCCATAATCGCCATGTTTGGCAGGCGGGTTGGCGATCGCAGTATGGTATGGTGGTGGAATGCATAGAGAACGCTGCTGCCCATTCTCCGGAACGCCCCTTAGTCGCCTTTTACGCCTGTCAATAATGAACAGCTCTATTCTGTGAAAATCTCAAGAAAATCTAAAGACTTACGTGAAGTGAGCTTGAAGTGAGGTGTCAACAGTGTCAATCCCTGGTATCAGGGGTCCTAAAAAGGCCACTTTGGCAGAATCATAAAAGGATAACATTATATATCATAATAGATAGTTAAGTTAATCGTACCAAATCCAAGGTAGGTGAAGGATTTTTCAGTTATTTTTTTTTATCTGGGCTTAAATACCAATCAATCCAATCCAATCCCCTTGATTACACCTACCTACGTAGTGCAGCGAAAACAAGCAAAACACGGACTATCTTTGCCATATTATGATTCATAATGTTATCCTTTTATGATTCTGCCAAAGTGGCCTTTTTAGGCCCCCAGGTGGAAGGCTCACTTCACGTAAGTTTTAACGGTGAGTTTTATACTGAACTAGCTGTGCCCGCGACTTAGTTCGCTTGCATGTCGGAAACCAAATTGGAGTTCATGGGTTTTAATTTTTTTTGCGCGGAACTCTATTTTTTTTCTGAAATAAAAGTAAGTTTAAATTGCTCCTTAATACACCTAAAACGAAATAATCAAAAACTAATACACACACACAACACACATACCAAACACACACACACAACACATACACGCACGCATACATCGCTCATTTGGAGAAACATCGATGTAACTGCTATTTTACGTCTTTGTTTTTCCTAACGTAATTACGTTTCTAATTGCTTTGTCATATTCAACTCAGTTTTGGGGAAAAATACATTTACTTCGATGTTTCTCCAAATAAGCGACATATAGGTATTAATCTGGGGGCATGGTAGTGCCCCCGCCAAGTCGAGCAAAAAGCGGCACGGCCGTACCATCTTTTTCTCGAAGCAGTTCAGGCCATTTTCGACCCCCTATAACTTCGTTGTGGATAAAACTAGAAGCCTAAATTAACCGACTTGGTATTACATGGATCTCACAACTTTTTACGATGGAAGAACTGAGTTGCGAGACTTGGTTTTTTTTTTACAAGATATGTTTTTGATGGCATTAATCTTTCTTTTTGACATTAGGTACTTCAATGCTCATAGCATTTTAAAATAGGTATTTTGTCTTTTCGGGAACTAAACAATGAATTCGGGAACTAATCAACGAATTCTCATATCTGCTTATACCTACTTATCGTATTTTATATAATAATATGTTTTAAATTTTAAATTTTGCGCTGATTTGTAGGTACGGTCCTTGATAAGAACGGAATATTTCAATTTACTTAAGTACTACAGATAACCCGTTGTTTTTAATAACAAATATTACACAATATTAAAAAAAATAAACGTAGATAGATTATGTATACGTACCTATTTTGATACAGAGACAAGGTGGCCAGAGTATCGGCACGACTTACGAGCTCATGGGTTCGAACTCAGACAGGCACTTTCGGCGGTGACCTCTCGCGTCCGGATGTGCGTGTGGTGTAAGGGCCACTTTGTTAAAACTCTTTGAAAATGTGCTTAGGATTTAGTGAAAATTCCCAAAGAATTGTGAAAGTTTGAATCAGATTTTGTGAAAGTCAAATAACCGAGTTATAGACTGTAAAGTTGGGCCCTCAGTTCTCACATAGAGGATTGAGGGCCCACCTGAAACTGATAAACTAGGGACACTACAGAAAAACTCTTTATGCCAAAATCTAAGCTAATGCCAAACAAAATTTGTGAAAACAAGATATTATCTCAAAACACTGTCCTAATACTTTGTATATCTTGGTACAAAATGGGCCCTCAATTCTCATACACGTAAAAGTTTATTACGCAAATAAAAATAAATCATTAACTTCCAGCTACTGTTTGAAATGCTATACCTATGCTACTAAATAAATTGTGAAAATTTATGAAAACAAGAACAGGTCACCACTTTTTGTTGTTTGAAAGTTAGGACCTTGATAAAATTCGGGGCCGCAGTCCTCCATTTCTTTTGTTTTCGATTTATTACGCTTCTCGTATGAAAGATAAGACAAATACAACATTGTCTCTTTTTGTGAAAAAAATTGTGCAACAAATGGGATACCAGAAAGAAATTAAAAGACCCATTATTGTATAAGTAAATCGAGTTTTATTTTTATTCTCTGAATTAGGAAATAGGGTCACCACAATTTCTTTTAGATTGCAGTAAAGATTAGTAAATGTAGAGTCATAGGTTTTAATAAACTTTCTTCGATTTTTCGCTTATTATCGTCATGGCATTTGTACTCAAGTTTCGTGATAAAAAAAATAATTTCGGAAATCGAATGATCACATAGAAAAATACTGTTACCTACCCAAATCATTTTTGCTTAAAATATCGTTCGTTCCGAAAAACTAATGACAATAATCAAATAATTTATTTATTATTTTTGTAAAGGTGCCCAGCAATGGGACAATGTAGGCTAAATATAATCCTAACTAATATTATAAATGCGACACACAATTCATTCACAATTCTTTTGTAATGTTCACTAAATCCTAAGCACATTTTCAAAGAGTTTTAACAAAGTGGCCCTCACACCACACGCACATGCGTCCGGCCCTGGTGCAAGCCATGGTCCAGACCGAGAGAGAGTGGGAGGCAGTCACCTCCTTCTGCGAAGCAGTCATGCTAGCGAAGGAGGTGGCGGGAAGGCTCAGGGAGAGAGCTTCCCGTCCCAGCCGCCGCGGGACACGCTCCGGGCGTCGGGAGCCTCGCAACGACTCCCGGCCACCGTAGGTGCGGGCCTGCGGGCGGAGAGTAATGGGTAGCTCACCGTCCGATCAGGACCAGGCCCGTGCCGGACGGCTCTTACGTGTTCCACGCGCGCCTCAAAGAGATGTCAGCATCAGAGAAGGTGTAAGGGCTGAAGCCTGCCGGGGCAGCGGGTTTGTCCGAAAGGGTTACCGCTGGCCCGGAACATAAAGGGCTAAGGAAGGAATAAGAGTCTGACACTCCCTTCCGCTCCACCCAGAGCGGGAGGGGTTATTTGATGATTTCCCATCCGCAAAAAAAAAAAGGGGTTATGAAGCAATTGTACAGTCGTTCGGAGGTAGGAAGGAAACAGTCTGAGTCCGAAAAGCCAGAGGCTGAGGACAACTTCGATAACAATCAGTAAGCAGTTAGTAAAAATATTTGTAAATGGAATGTCACATTTGATGGAAAGTCGTGTCCATTTTTGTTTCTAGATTCAATCGCTGAACGTGCCAAGGCTTTTATAATAGGGGATGCAGTGTTGTTTGATTCAGCTTTTGCATTTTTTAAGGGTGACGCTTTAATATGGTACAGGAGTGCAAAATGTCAAGTGGCTACTTGCAAGGAGTTAGCAGATCTGCTCCTTAGGGAGTTTCATGCCATTGACTATGAGGATAACTTACTAGATGAGGCCAAGAAACGGATTCAGGGAAATGATGAACCCGTTCATATGTATTTTGCCGTCATGAATGGGTTATTCTCACGTTTGAAGACACCATTAACTGAACCAGAAAAGATAAAATTACTCAAAAAGAACGTCAAACCATCCATATCTAGGGGTTTAGTGTTAGTAAAGCCAGATTCAGTGGCAGAACTTAAAGATATTGCTCGACTCCTGGAGGCTGAAGATATAAAGTCAAAAACATACACTAAATCCACTTCACAGTCAGAATCAACAGAGAATAATAAACAGAAACCAAAAGTGGCCAGCGTAAACCACCATGTCAATAGAAATAAATTTAGGAATAGAGACAAGCCAAAACCACAATCTTCTCTGAAGGAGATAAAATGTTTTAGATGTGGAAAGTTAGGGTTCACAGTAAAAACTTGTACCAGTTGTAAAGATGCTCCAAAAGAAACAAAATGTTTTAAATGTGGAAAGTTAGGGTTTACAGTAAAAAATTGTCCAGATTGTAAAAAAGAACCTAAACATGCAAAAAACTAGTATCAACAGTCTGTCACCAACCACCGGAACCGGTCGATCCAGGTGAATGGAAATCTTGGTTAGAATTTGTTTCTAATTTTTACAAGTATAATAGATCTGTGTCAGCACTGTTTAAGCCAGACAGGGAAAAAGATATTCGGCCATATTTAAGTGTACATTTATATGATGTAGTATTATACGGTTTATTAGATTCAGGGGCAGATATTTCAATAATAGGCAATGGAGCCCATAAAAAGTTTATTAACTTAGGTTATTCATTAGATACCTCGGTTGAGTTGAAGCAAAAGATTCTCGTTGCAAATGGATCAGAAAGCAATCCTATAGGTATTTTAAGGTTACCTATTACTTTTAATAGTGTAACTAGGATTATTATTTTTTATGTTATTCCTTCCATAACATCAAATGTAATATTAGGGGTGGATTTTTGGATAGCTTTAAGTTTGATGCCTCAAATGTTTAAACACATTAGTTATATTGAGACACTTAAACAATTTATGCAATTTAATAATAATTCTAGTAAAACAATAGTTAACTCAGTTGAATCATTTGATAATTTGAGCCCGGAACATAAAACAATAGCGGAATTAATAGTCCAACAATTTCATAACATATCGTTTGAGTCAAAAGGTTTGGGTAGAACACATTTAATACATCACGCAATTGACACTGGCGATGCGTTACCGATAAAGTCCAGACCATATCCAATGTCACCGGAAAAGTTAAAAGAACTTCATAAGGAATTGGACAACATGTTGAAGCTCGATGTGGTGGTACCAAGTGAGAGTCCATGGAACAATCCAGTCCTTATGGTCCCAAAATCAGATGGTACATTGCGGTTCTGTCTGGATTGTAGGAAGCTTAATGCGGTTACAAAAGGGGATGCTTATGCAATACCATACATACCTCAAATCCTAGATAGCCTCAAAAACGCAAAATATATAAGCTCAGTAGATTTCAAATCTAGCTTTTGGCAAATACCGTTAGAGGAAGCCTCACGGGAGAAAACCAGCTTCACTGTTCCAGGTAGAGGACTATTTGAATTTAAAGTAATGCCGTTCGGACTTTGCGGAGCTCCAGCTCGACAGCAAAGATTAATGGATAGGTTGTTTGGACATCCGTTTTGTAGCGATATAACCAAAGGGTTAATATTCTGTTACGTTGATGACATCTGCGTAGTGTCAGAGGACTTAGACACACATATTCTTCTGTTAAAAAGGCTATACGAACGGATTCAAAGCGCCAATTTAACAATAAATTTTGGGAAAAGTAAATTCTTTAGAAAATCCTTAAAATACTTGGGCTATGTGGTGGATGAGTGTGGTCTTAGGACTGATCCAGATAAGGTGCGCGCTATTTTAGACTTTCCAGTACCAAAGACTTCGAAGGAGGTAAAAATGTTCTTAGGAACTTGTTCTTGGTACCGTAGGTTCATTAGAAATTTTTCTACCATCGCAGCGCCATTAAATGCACTCACCAGTACCAAGGTTAAATTTAAATGGTATCCAGATGCAGACGATGCCTTCAACTCACTAAAAAATATTTTAGTATCAGCTCCAGTTTCAGCCTGTCCTGATTTTGAAAAACCATTTACTGTTCACTGCGACGCATCCAGTTATGGCATAGGTGGTATGCTAACCCAGAATATTGACGGGAATGACCATCCTATAGCTTATATTAGTAGATCCCTAAGTAAAACCGAGCGTAATTATAGTGCAACGGAACGTGAAGCATTAGCCGTCATTTATGCGGTTGAAAAGTTTGAACCATATTTAGGTAGCAGACATTTTACAGTTATTACTGACCATGCTTCACTAAAGTGGTTTAAGAATTTGGAAAACCCAACAGGTCGCTTAGCTCGCTAGGGTTGCCGTTTATCTCATTATAATTATACCATCGAGCATAAGCAGGGTAAAGACAATGTTGTACCAGACGCCTTATCAAGGTTACTCAAAGTGGAGGCTGTAAATACACCTATTACACCTACACCGACAGGGGACGAATGGTATGATAAAATTCTGGCCGGTTGTTCGTCATGTCCGAAAAATTACCCCAACTATCGCGTAGAGAAAGGTACTCTGTATAGGTACAGTAAAGGCAAATATGCGTTGACACAAGAGTTCGACTGGAAAGAAGTAGTACCCAAATCACTGCGTTCACAGGTCATGTCTGAAAACCATGAACCTCCTACTTCAGGTCACCTGGGTGTTTTTAAGACACACCGAAGGTTAAGTTTGAGGTATTTTTGGCCAGGAATGTATCGTGACGTAGTTGAGTTCATCAAGGGTTGTAGTAATTGTTTGGCCTATAAACACAAGACTACTCTTACTCCAGGACTCATGGGTCAGCCTAAACAATGTTATAGACCATTTCAAGCTGTATCTATAGATTTAGTTGGACCACTTCCGAAATCACGCTCGGGTTTTGTACATTTACTTGTAGTTTCTTGCTGTTTTTCAAAATACACGTTATTGTTTCCATTACGCCGTGCAACTAGTGCTTTGGTAGCCAAAAACTTTGAGAATTATGTTCGTCTTGCTCACGGGATTCCAGAAACCGTAATTACCGACAATGGGGATCAATTCACGAGATCGGAATTTTGTAACCTTTTAAAGAAGTATAACATACCTCGAGTGCATTATGGGCCTAGGTACACCCCACAAATTAACATGGTTGAAAGGTACAATAAAACGGTAATGACAGCAGTTTCTTCTTACGTAAAAGAAGATCATAGGACTTGGGATCTCAATTTAACAAAAATACAATTTGCTATAGATAGCGCAGTGAATGAAACTACGGGATTTACTCCATTTTTCTTGGTCCATGGCCGGGAACCCATTATAAACGGCACATTTTATAAGAACTCAGACGACTGCGATTATGAAGTAGCTATGCCTCGTGAAGAGTACGCAGGAGAGTTAGGAGTTCTAAAAGATATCTTTGATAAGGTGCGCGCCAATATTGTTAAGGCTCATGCCACAAACGCGAAATATTATAACTTGCGCAGGCGTCACGTCACTTTACGTGAAGGCCAGTTGGTTTGGCGTAAAACTTACATCCAAAGTGATGCGGAGAAGTATAAGGCATCTAAGTTGGTTCCAAAATATCAACAGTGCATAGTGAAAAGAAGCTTTCACCCTTAGTTTATGAGCTGGTAGGGTTAGATGGGAAACCATTAAGCTCTTGGCACATAAAAGATATGAAAATCTATTAACATATCCTCAGTTGTTGAAATTCATTTTCAGTCGTCTCAGCCGGGGTTTCATTAGCCGTAGTCCGTGTTATCACGTGTTGTTTGGAGGTACACTCCAACAAGGACGACAAGGCGTATGCATGCGATACTTTGATTTTTACTTTGTTTTGTTTATTATATTATGAACGTGTTTAGGGTTAAGTTCAAAACTTTATACGGTATTATGCCGTTTTGCATGCCTTGTGTTTTTTTTAATGGCTTTGTCCATGTTTTTTTTATGAAGCGGATAGTGACTTCTAAAATAAGCCTTCACGTTGTTTATAGCCAAGCTCGCTTGGTTGTTTTTTATATGAAGCGGATTGTGACTTCTAAAATATGCCTTCACTAATGTTGTGTTTTGCCGAGATAGCATCGTTGCTTCGGTGAGACTTTAGATAGCACTAGTGCTTATCTAGTTAAGAGCGGCCGGTGACTCTTAAAATAAGCCAAGCCACCATTTCGTTTTCAGAATTTTTATTTCTGAGAACGCTCTATACGTCTAGCCTGGTGAGTTATGCACATTGATTGCTTAATATATGTATCAGCTGGCTGAACATATTCACTAGGAGGATCGTTTTGATTTATAAAGAACAATGCAGAGTTCCACTGGTATACAGACGGAATTCGGGAGTATGCAAGAGGTGGCCTCCTGCGATTTGAATGCAGGTTGCTACAGAATGAAAGAGAGGGAAATTTAGGGATGTATGAAAGATTGGGGGAGGTCATGCCCGGGCAGTAGGAAAATTTGTAAGTAGAATAGGTTTCCTGGCGGTTGGATTATTTATGGTTGGTTATTTGCTTTCAGTAGGACAGATTAATGAAATATTTTTTTTACTTTTTGTAAATTTTTCCTTTTTGTTACAACCATCAGTTTTCAAATAGATATGAACTCTTCCACTACTTCTCTTTGTGAATTTGTATACCCACTCCAGTTTTAACACCGAGGGCGGTGTTGGTTTTTGCGTACACAAAAACCTTTTTGTGGGAAGAAGGGCATTGTGACGTTGCAAAATAGATACGTTTGTTCTCGTTCTGTGCAGGCTCGTGGAGCGTAGTCTCCGCGTCTCTAGATGGCGTTAGGGTCGTGGTGTATCATGAACATTTATAGTAAAGTCACAAATCGATAAGATTTATTTAGTCTATGGAGGAATATTCTGGAGTTCGAACTGGCAGATAGGTTTGAAAAGCAAAAGGAGGTTTCCGTGATTGGCAACTCTTTACTCGAGCGAAAAGGCTGATTGAGCCAATTGAGCGGGACTTATTCCTGGTGGAACCTGAACGTTCCCAAATAACCCGATGGGGTTTTGTTAGGAGTGCTTGAAGCTGAATCCTGTCTGGCTGTTAAGCTAGCCTCTGACTTTTGCGAAAGGTGCTATGCGCGACTAAGTTGGGAAGCCTTGGAGCAGCCCTGAGATCAGAAGATTGGAACTTGATCCGGGCGCCGGCAACTTTAAGGTTGTCCCTTGTGGTGTGGTCTTCTGTTGTCGAAGAAGGCCTTACCTAGCCGAATCCAGGTGATGAGGGAAGTTCGCCGCTCCAGGTAACGCAAGCGTCACCATTTATGCCCGTAGGGCACGTTTTCGTGTGTTCGCAGGTTTATCCTGCGAGCGATGCTAAGGGCCGGAAAGCCGTCAACTGAGAGGGTCTGAGAGCGTTAACTGACGGTTTA
The DNA here is from genome assembly GCA_916614155.1 of Mesoligia furuncula. Classification (NCBI taxonomy): domain Eukaryota; kingdom Metazoa; phylum Arthropoda; class Insecta; order Lepidoptera; family Noctuidae; genus Mesoligia; species Mesoligia furuncula. The sequence goes on from OU744810.1 coordinate 12,875,475, forward strand.
ATTTATACCGAGAGAACATTTAGTTGATCTATAGTGTCATAATTTAATCTATGAGAGAGTTAGGCCTTTTGTAGGAACTAGGTGATAAGACCAGTTGTTATAAAGTATTGTGTCTCGGGTGTTTGCTTTGCATAATCTTTATTTTCCCTATATGAGCACAATCCAATAGGTTGATACTTGTACGGTTGAGCTAGTAGTTATTAAGTGGTTCATCTCACGGACTCTATATAGCGATTCTGAGAATTTGTCATTGTCTCATGCAGGCATACACTCCGGTACGACCAGGTACGGAGACTGGTTGTATGGGGGTGAATGCCCAGGTGTTTGGGGAAAGATAGATATTACTTTGGTGGCTCGCCACATTATTTATTTGTGTACCTTCATTTGTGTATTATTACAATAAACTTTGTATTGTGTGAATAGGTACTTGTTTAATTGAAGGTATATAATCGGTTAGGGAAAGCCTAACCGATTATATACCTTATAAATTTACTGAAGCGAGGCCAGCGCAGTAGGTAGAGCAAAAGGTCTTTCATCCTGTAAAGGTCGGGTTACAACACTAAGAGTAGCAATGGCTTTTTTTTTTTTGATGGGAAATCATCAAATGACTCCTCCCGCTCTGGGTGGAGCGGAAGGGGGAGTGTCAGACTCTTACTGACTAAAACCCACCCGTGTTCCTTCCTTAGCCCTTTATGTTCCGGGCCAGCGGTAACCCTTTCGGCAATGCAATGCCTTACATTTTGATAGTTCAACAACATACATTGCGTTGTTTACGTTGTTGAGCAGACAAATATTTCGAACATATGAAGCAATGGATTAGCAATATCCCTCAAAATTATCTAGATTGTGATTGATAATGTGTTATGCAATTAGGCTGCTTGTAGAATAGTATCTGGGGACCTAAAATGGCCACTTTGGCAGAATCATGAAAGGATAACATTATGAATCATAATATGGCGAAGACAGTCCGTGTTTTTTCTTTTTTTAGCTGCACTACGTAGGTATAATCAAAGAGATTGGGATTGGATTTAGATTGGATTGATTGGTATTTTAGCACAGACAAAAAAAATAACTGAAAAATCCTTCACCAATGGGATTTGATACGATTGACTTAACAGTTAACTGTCCATTATGATCCTTTTTACACTTATACTAAGTATCATCGATGTTATCTTTTTATGATTCTGCCAAAGTGGCCTTTTTAGGCCCCCAGGTCACATTTATCTGATAATGCATGTACACTGTACAGTCACCAAATGAGACAAGTAACCAGGGTCGTCGGATATAGTTGAAGTTTAGTAAGAAACCGAGGGATGTTTTTGAATGAATTTTAACTTAATAAATGAACTGTTTGCTTCCTATTAATTAAATTAAATTTTATTACTTGTCTCCTTTGTTGACCGTACCTAGTCGTGGAACTTAAAATTTTATTCAAGGAAGATAAGGGAATATTTATGGCCAAAATCAAAACTGAAATAAAAACAAAAATGCTAAAAAACAACATTTTGATAGGCAATTTTGATAATTTATCGTTTTAGTTTATAATAGGTTTCAGCAGATTAAAACAATAAACATAGTTAGTAGATGCAGTTTGAAAATGCATGTGCCAATGTAAACCATTTTGTTACTTAAAACCATAGCATAGTAATTTCAGTCATGAATACTCGTAGCTATAATAATGTCTATAAATCCGAGAAACGTAGCAAATTGTTAACAATGGTAGGAACAGTCAGCCTCAACTAAGTAGGTATGCACATCGACAAGAATGATTTAATCTGCATTCGCGACTTATTTGCCAAAAATGTAAACAAATACCCATGAGTTTACTTCAATTCCTGCACAATAAAGTGCAGTTGTACTTGTCCGTGTGGTGTCGGACTTAAAGAATTGCACCACCCCATACTTCCCGTGGGTGTCGTAAAAGGCGACTAAGGGTCATACCGGAGAATGGGCAGCAGCGTTCTCTATGCATTCCACCACCATACTATACTGCGATCGCCAACCCGCCTGCCAAGCGTGGCGATTATGGCAAAACCCCCCCAAGAATGACAAGCACAAAAATCACTAGGCCCCTAGTACCCGGCGGCCCGCCTACCCTTGGTTACGGTAGAGGCCAAGGCCACGGTGAGGCAAGGGGTGCTAAGAATCCCCGGAAGATATCCGGCTACCACAATCACCGAAAACTGGACCTGGCAACATACAACACGCGTACACTCCGGACCGACGAGAAGATCACCGAACTCGAGGAAGAATTGAGCAAGATACGATGGAGTATAGTGGGGTTATCTGAAGTCCGAAGAGAGGGGGAGGACTCGATAATCCTTAAATCCGGAAACTTGCTCTATTTCCGGGAGGGCAACCAGCAGTCCCAAGGTGGTGTCGGGTTTATCGTCCATAAGTCACAAGTGAGCAACGTGGTGAAGATCGAGAGTGTGTCGACCAGGGTGGCGTACCTTATACTCAGAATATCCGAAAGGTATTCGCTGAAGGTCGTACAGGTTTACGCCCCGACCTCGTCACACCCCGACGATGAGGTGGAGACCATGTATGAGGATATTTCCAGAGCCATGCATGGCTCTAAAACTCACTTTACCGTTGTCATGGGGGACTTCAACGCGAAACTGGGTAAACGTAACGATGATGAGCTGCGAGTGGGGCAATTTGGAGTTGGATGCCGGAACCACCGGGGCCACCTACTGGCCAGTTTTGTGGAGAAGGAAGGCCTCTTTATGATGAATTCCTTCTTCAAAAAACGTGAGCATAGAAAGTGGCCCTGGCAGAGCCCGGATGGTGCAACTAAAAATGAGATTGACTTCATTATGTCGACGAAGAAGCAAGTATTCAATGATGACTCTGTGATCAACGCGGTGAAAACCGGAAGTGATCACCGTATGGTAAGAGGCACATTGAACTTAAATATCAAGCTGGAAAGATCTCGACTGATGAAGTCTACGCTCCGTCCAGCACCGATCCAGATCCAAAACCCCGAGAGCTTTCAGCTCGAACTCCAGAATCGTTTCGAATGCCTAGGGAGCTCCGTGGACGATTATAACGATGGGTTCGTGGAAACTGTCCATACGGTCGGGTCTAAGATCTTCAAGACCCGCCGTACGAATTCAAAAAAGAAGCTCACTGATCCTACTTTGCGGCTCATGAAGGAGAGGCGCGATATGATCCTGCAGTCTACGGATGATGCGCTAAATTACCGGCAACTCAATAGACGGATCTCTAAGGCCTTGAAAAGCGATCTTCGCCGTTTTAATACAGATCGTATTAAGGACGCGATAGAGCGAAATAAAGGCTCCAAGGTCTTTGCTAGAGATCTGTCTATTGGGCAGAGCCAGCTTACGAGACTGAAGACCGATGATGGCAGGATCGTATCCGACAAACCTGAGCTGTTGAGAGAGATCGAGAGGTTCTATGGACAGTTATACACGTCAACAAATAACCCCGCTATGAATCTGGCAAACGACCCAAGAGCTAGATTGACCCGGCACTATACCGAAGACATCCCGGACGTCAGCCTGTACGAGATTAGGATGGCTCTGAAGCAGCTCAAAAACAACAAGGCACCGGGTGATGACGGAATTACGGCCGAGTTGCTGAAGGCTGGCGGAAAACCCGTCCTGAAGGCCCTTCAGAAGCTGTTTGGTTCCGTCATACTCGAGGGCAAAACACCACAGGCAACAGGGGTGTGGTGATACTTTTCTTTAAGAAGGGCGATAATGCCCTCCTTAAGAATTTTAGGCCCATCTCACTCCTGAGCCATGTCTACAAGCTGTTTTCGAGAGTCATCACGAACCGTCTCGCGCGCAGGTTTGACGACTTCCAGCCTCCCGAACAAGCCGAATTCCGTAAAGGCTTTAGCACCGTAGACCACATACATACATACGCTGCGACATGTTATACAGAAGACCGAAGAGTATAACCTGCCTCTCTGCTTAGCGTTTGTGGACTACGAGAAAGCCTTTGATTCGATCGAGACATGGGCTGTGCTGCAGTCTCTTCAACGGTGCCAGATCGACTATCGGTACATCGAAGTGCTGAAGTGTCTGTACGAAAACGCCACTATGTCAGTCAGACTCCAGGATCAGGCCTCGAAACCTATCCTTCTGCAGCGAGGTGTGAGACAGGGAGACGTTATCTCTCCGAAACTGTTCACCGCTGCACTGGAGGATGTCTTCAAGGTTCTGGACTGGAAAGGGGCTGGCATCAACATCAATGGCGAGTACATAACTCACCTTCGGTTTGCCGACGACATCGTAGTCATGGCTGAGACTATGGAGGACCTCAGTACAATGCTCGATGACCTCAGTAGAGCCTCCGAAAGAGTGGGTCTTAAAATGAACATGGACAAAACGAAGGTCATGTCAAATGCCCATGTAACACCCACTCTCATAAAAATCGAAGACGCTACACTCGAAGTCGTGGACGAGTACGTTTACCTAGGACAAACCGTCCAGTTAGGTAGGTCTAACTTCGAGAAAGAGGTAAATCGACGAATCCGACTCGGCTGGGCAGCGTTCGGGAAGCTACGCAATATCTTCTCGTCCCACATACCGCAGTGTCTCAAGACGAAAGTCTTTGACCAGTGTGTGTTGCCAGTGATGACTTATGGAACGGAAACGTGGTCGCTCACAATGGGCCTTATAAGAAGGCTAAAAGTCACCCAACGGGCAATGGAGAGGGTTGTGCTTGGAGTTTCCCTGCGTGATCGAATCAGGAATGAGGAGATCCGCAGGAGAACCAAGGTAACCGACATAGCCCGAAGAATTGCCAAACTTAAGTGGCAGTGGGCAGGGCACATTGCTCGCAGAACAGATGGCCGATGGGGCCGAAAGATTCTGGAGTGGCGACCGCGTACCGGAAGACGTAGCGTTGGAAGGCCTCCCACAAGGTGGACCGATGACCTTGTGAAGGCCGCAGGAACCCGTTGGATTCGGGAAGCACAGGACCGGTCGAAGTGGAGGTGCTTGGGGGAGGCCTATGTCCAGCAGTGGACGTCTTTCGGCTGAAATGATGATGATGAAAGTGCAGTTTACGCTACAATTTCAAACATTTTTATATCGTTTTCAATAGTGCTAGTCACCCTGAAATCTCCTTTATTACCATTACAATAAAGTTGACATTTATTTAACTTCAATTAACGTCAATTTGAAACATAAATACACGTCTTCGTCCCATGGGGGTAGGCACAAACTGTAGAACCACCTGCTGCGATCCTTACATATTCCTTTAACTTCATTTACGTTCATAGGTACATCTGCGGGGTAATTATAATAATAATAATAATAACTTTATTTATTTGCATCATAAAAGTATCTACAACCTGCACTTAAATACAATAATGTGATTATATTTCTCACCTTTCTAACGTCATACAAATGTTGTTCGTTAAGTACTTACGTTACATGATAATCATTTAGCGCGCATTTAAGCACTAATCACTCACCAACAAATTACTTTGATAGTTAGGTTGTAGCATTCGATTCACACTGTCCTCCGTAGGTACTAGTCGTAACTGTATCACGGTAGGACAGTTTTCCTCTTAGACAATTAACCAGTTAATTGCGTAACACACTATCATCTAGGTCGGTATTATTCAAGTCAAAGCTTTTTAATTAAGTACTACAGTACCAATGGCTTTCATTTTGACAGTTCAACAACATTCATCGCGTTATTTACGTTGTTGAGTAGATTTTTTTTTAGAACAAATGAAGCAATGGATTAGCAATATCCTTCAAAATGATTTAGATTGTGGTTGATAGTGTTTTACTCAATTTAGCAGCTGGTCATACACGCACGCCGGATGCGAGTCTTTGTTCTATAAGATTGTACAAAGGCCAGCACATCAAGCTACCCGAAACTGTCAAATTTTCCCAATCAACTTTGAACCTTATGCTTTAGCGATAAAGTTGAAAATCTATTAAATAAATTTGACAGATTGTAGTGCCTTTATGTGCGGGCGTCTGTACCTACAAATGTGTTCTACAGGGTGACTTGTAATTTGGAAGAAGCAGGTAAAGAAGACATTTACTAACCATTTTCACACAACACTTCACAGCGTGTTTGTACGCTTAATAACCACGAGTAAAGCGCGCATAAAAATACTAAAATTATCACACAATTTTTTTTTAGGTACCTATTTCAACCTTTTACTGTTTCGACCTTTGCCACCATTATCGACCGTTTTATTGGTAACTCTAAAAAAATGTACATTTTTTTCTCGCTGATTAAATAAAGATGTTTTCGCCGTATTTTTTACGCTCAATGCCGTAGTAAAATTTTGAGATAACTGGTGTCAAAGTTGAAGGACTTACATAGATTATTTTTGAAAATGATTAAACTTCTTACTTTTTATAACTGCTTGACGTTTTAGAAAATTTGTTACATCCTAAGGTTTGTTAAAGTATATTCAATTTGAGAGTCTTCAGAAAAGTGATATTTTGTGACAAATTCTGGGAAATTTTAAAAAATATATAAAAATTTGGGTTTTCTCGAATCCCATGAATTTTCACCTGAGCTTTAATGAATTGTTGGAAATGAGCAACACTATCACGTGCTGGAAGGAATACGACAAAGTACAAGTCACCCGGTATAATATTGGACCTACAAATGTGAAGACACAAAACATATACATTGGGTATTTAATTTTAGCTACACATTGATACAGGAGGCCTACTCTGTTAGTCCGTTAACGAAGATGTGAGATGTCCACATGTAGTTCGAAACTTCGGAGTGAACCATAAACGAGATTATCGGATTATTATTAACTATTAGGTATCTACTTTATCTGACGGATGAAAACACATCGGGAGTAGGAGACAGCTGTCAAATCGTAGTGTCATTCATTCTAAGGTCGGGCCCCAAACTAATCTTATGTCCGTAGGTAACAAGGAGTAGGATTCGTCCGTAACTTCTGCAGAAACTACGGATATCGTGCTTAAGTAGTAGAATTCCTAAAAAAATAAAATTGTAGACATTCAAATGAATTCTTGTCGATGTCGATACATCTTTTTGAGGCTGACTGTACCTAAATCAAGCATTTGTTTTAGTCAGATCTCTGCTCTCGAGAAGTACTTTCACGTTTTATGTTATAACAACTTATTGGTTTAAAATGTTACGATACATAATATTAATTTTAGGCTTCCTAACATGTTACCCAAACCCAGCAAAGCCAACATCCCAAATCCTGATGCACACCCAAATTATGACTTCCCATTCGTCAAACGAGAAGAATGGCATGCCAGACACCCCAAGAATGTGACTCCTCTAGAAACGCCGGTGCCATTCGTGGTCATCCATCATACTTCCACAGTACCCAGGTGCTATGACAGGGAGGCGTGCTGTGACTCCATGCGACAGATCCAGGATTATCATGTGATAACATGTGATAAATTGGGTACAAGTAAGTAAAAAAATTTTTGTTTTAAGTGCACTGGGACTTATAACCCTTCCAACCAAAGCATATATAGCTGTATTAGTATCTAATGGCGCGTGGACCAAATGCAACTAGCGTCACCATCTTGTTTTTTAAACACAATTCTACAACATTTGTGGAATTGTTTTGTATTGTATCATTCGAATGCCAAAATTTAAGGCGAAAGCGGCAGCATAGCCCGCGAAATTCATTTTTTTTACGTTTTTTGCAATTTGCTGTTCAGTATTAAGTTGTACGTTGACTAAAATATGATTCGCGGCCGTAACAAATATGTATTTACAGAATCATTAGGATCAGTCATATCAGTATACCTACAACTTGTTAAGTTAGTATAATTGTAAAATGTCAAGATTTCATGATTTAGTCATTCAGTGGGGTTACTTGGTATTAGAGAGTTGTGTTGATGACTTTAATGATTATAATTCTGTAAATAAATATTTGTTATGGTCGCGAATCATATTTTAATCAACGTACAACTTAATACTGACCAGCAAATTCCAAAAAACGTAAGAAAACGTGAATTTCGCGGGCTACCTTAGCGCTTCCCCTCGGATATCTATGGCTTCCCCCATCAAGTGTCATCCTGGATCTGACAGGACTAAACTAATATTTATTCTTCTGTCCTTTTCTTAATGAAATAGAAAGAAAAAGATGCCTGAACTTAAATTTAGTTTAATTTGTGAACAACAGAACCGGCGCCATTGACAGGCTAAACTTTCCACTGGAGTGGCTAAGACTTTCGTGGACCACATCCATTCTAGAATAGCATACAACAGGCTGACGCAAAAAGGAAATAATTATAGGACCATTATTTGCTCATACCTTAAACCTGATACAGCTTTGGAGTTGGCAAAGACGGAGCAGTGTACGAGGGTCGCGGCTGGGACATCCTAGGTGCACAGTCACTACATTTTAATGACGTCAGCATCGGTATCACTTGTATCGGAAACTGGACATGTAAGCTTGCGTATATCTTGGGGATTATAGGACCTAAACGCAAAAAAAACGCAAGTTTTAGAAGCAATAAAAGTATATGATCGACTACAGTAAACAAAATCAGAAAAATATATGATATTCTTCAGGATATATGCTAGGTAGATGGTATGTTGAAAATGTAATACAACTAATTTGATGCGATAGAAAAAAAATAATGAAGACACCTCTAAAACTTTCTTATAACAATAAAAACCATACTAATATACATACAATCATTCTGTTTTTTGTCAGATTATTCTACAAGCAACATACTAAAGCACTAGTGTTTTAATTTTTTTGTACAATTTTTTTTTTTTTTGTAAATAGATAATTGCTTCATATTTTGCAATAAATTACCAGTGTTGTGTAATCGCGCTTCTCTTTCTTTTCTATGCAGTCCGACAGTGACCGCGCTTTAGGTCATGTAGTCCCTTAATCTTGTTGCATATCAGGAGGATTTCAGGAGGAGAGTAGTGGTGACCCAGTGATAACAGCCCCGACTTATGAGTTGTAGGTCGTAGGTTCGAACCCAGACAGGCGCTTTACTTTGTGTAATTTATTTCATCACCACTGCTCTCAAAAACGGTGAAGGAAAACACCGTGGGGAAACCGGCATGTCCTAGAACCAAAAATTCGAAGACATGTGACATCTACCAACCCGCACTGGGCCCGCGTGATGGATTACGGACCACTACCTCTCACAGCAGAGATTGGGCCTGTATCCCAGCAGTTGATAACTGATGACTGATTATGCTATGATTACATGCAGGAGGATTATGCTTGCGATAAGAACGGTTGGTAGGACAAGCAGCGGTAAATGTAAAAGTCAAGTCCAAAACTATCTTGGCTAGTATGGGTTAAGACCCAAGAAAGGTCAAAAGTCTAGGTACCAACACCATAAAATATGAGAGAGACAGAGTGCTGCTGCGGCTGCCGGCATTGTAATGCGTCAGGGATAGTTGCGGTTTATAATATTAGGAATAGATCTGCATCCTTGATGACACGTGTGCGCGGTAGTAACAACAGTATTCTCAGTGCATTCGCAGATCGGTGGGATTCCCCGATGTTGCGGAAATGGATGCAGCTCCACGATGGAATTTAAATGTACTCGTATTATGTTAATCTGTGTCTGTAACCTACTGGCACTAGAAGATAAGTAAAATAGTTACTAAACCTATGGACAGGAGTCCATAGGTTTAGAATTATTTTACTCATCTTCGAAATGAATTTGAAAAATTCACTTTTTTAGAACTAGAACAGTTCTATTTCTATTCTGTTCTATTTCTAAAATATAAATAGAACAAGAATAATAAAGGGGTATTCACGAAGTTTCCCGTGACCAGTTGTGGATCCAGTACCACATGACGATCGCCAAAGGTTTCACGGTTACATGCTTTGTGGTTTCACGTGCCACTGAGCACTTCGCTAGTCCATGGGTTATCGCAAGCGAAAACTTCAAAAGTATTAACCTACATACCGCGTTGGCGGACGCAGTTACCTAATCGATAACAAATCCTGGACAATTCAAAAGTGCCTGCAATTGGTTTATTTGAAAGTAGCTATGCCCCGTGGTTTCATCCCGTAGGAATGTTAGTATAAAAAGGTTCCTATGGCCTAATAATTTAGATCATGTTCTATTTATGTGCCAAATTTCATCTAAATCCGCTCAGCCGTTTTATCGTGAAAGCGGAACAAACAAATATACACACAAAAAAAATCTTTTCTCTATATTTCAATTTTTTTTTTTTGTGATAAATGTTTTGAATTTGATAAAGATAAAGATCATTTTATTTGTCAAAACATGTGTAGGTCATAATAATAAATGCAAAAATGGATGTTGGAAACGTATATACATTATTACACAAAAGATTTGTGCAACAACCACATATTATCTGGTAAGGCAGCAGGACTCGGCTTCTAAATGATCAAATCGCGTTGATTTTGAAGAATAACTGATTGGTTGATTTCAGAATAACTAGCACTATCGACAACTTATAGAAATGGTTGAATTTGTTACGCAAACTGATCTTTGTGTGTGAATAGTATTTTTTCCATGTTGAAAAACTTAATTGCACAGCATAGTATTTACAGCATAGTATGTAACAAAATCTTGTATTATTTCCAGTTGAAGTGCCTCCGGAAAGGCAACTGAACACCGTGAAGGCTCTTCTGCAAGCTGGCGTGGACCTCGGTTATGTGGTACCTGACTACACACTCTTCGGCCATCGAGATGTCAGGGACACACAACGTCCTGGAGACGCACTATACGGCGAGATACAGACCTGGCCTCATTATTAACTTCAACAAAATTCGGCTCTAACCCCGCCTTTACACGAAGGTATAAAACATGTCTAGGTATAAAATATTGTTTTCTGTTTTCGTTTATCATTCCTCCTAAAACAAGTTGTAAAGACGTTTAAACGTCAGAAATCTAAGGTTTATTTATTTATTTAAACTTTTCGCACAAAAAGGTACAAAGGCGGACTTAATGCCTTAGGCATTCTCTACCATTCAACCAAGGGTGGTGAAGAGATTGGATGGCAGGTGCTTTGGTTGAGAGGAACAATGATAAAATTTAAAAAAACTAATTAAACTAGGTACACAAATACATAAATACATACATACCATTTACTATGATATATACTTATAATATATATATATATACATACAAATTCAAGGGAGACAGGTGTTGAGATGACTCTACTCTATTTGTTTTGAAAATAACTCTGCAATTTCCGCTTAAATGCATACCGACTGGTGGCCGTCCTGATATCAAGAGGGAGTGCATTCCAAAGAAGAATGGACTGAATATGAAAGGAAGAATGAACAAAGTCAGAAGTATGAGAAGGACAGAGTAGGAGAAGATTGTTAGAAGAACGCAGATTCTTAGCGTGCGAAGAACATATATTGGAAGTGTGACACGAGATAAGAAGGAGGAGTGGGAGAGTTGAGAAGGGTGAAAAGCGTCGTCAAAGCGCGCAAACTTCTTCTTTGACGAATGGACATCCATTTGAGCTCAGACCTATGTATAGTTCGATACATGGTCATATTTCCTGAGGTTGAATATGAACCGGATACCATTGTTGAGTAATTTATCAGCGTCGCTAATCATTACTTAACTTTAAGCAACGTCTATAAATATAAATGAGCTAATATGTAAATGAGCTGATAGCTGAGCTCAGCAGCAAGCGTATTGGATGTTGGATTGATGACACTTGTGTCAATAACCTTAGCTACGCAGACGATATGGTGCTGCTGGGCCCAACTGCCAGCGCAATATGGGTACTTTTAGACTGCTGTACCAAATACGCTGCAAGCCATCATGGTCTGCTGTACAACTCTAAAAAGAGTGTCTACATGATCTCTAAGGCTGACAGCAAAAAATTTTCTCTTGAGCCAGTCATTACACTCAATGGACAGGTAATGCATAGAGTGACACAATTTAAATGCTTAGGACACTGTGTAACAGACGACCTTAGGGATCATGCAGATATTGAGCGGGAACGCAGAGCTCTCGCTGTGAGAGCTAATATGTTGGCAGGTTTGCTCGTTGTAGTAGAGAGGTAAAACTAACCTTGTTTAAAGCGTATTGCCAAACATTTCTACACGAGTAGCTTGTGGGTCAGTTATACGCGTGGAGTATTGGATAAGCTGCGAATCCAGTACAATAACAGCTTCAGAATGCTTTTGGGCTTGCCGCGTTTCTGTAGCTCGGGCATGTTCGCACAGGCTCACACCCATGACTTTTATGCCATGATGAGACTAAAGACAGCCTCACTTTTGCATAGGGCGCGATCGGGCTCAAATAGCATTCTGAGGATGTTAACAAATAAACTTGACTCACCTTTTCTGCAACACTTTATGCGAATACTGGTGAGGCAAGAATAATGTTAAGTAAGTTTTTATTATTCTATTCTTTGTGTGTTTTACTAACATAGTTTATAAGTGTTTTGGTAACTAACCCATGGACCTCTGATGTCTAATAAACAGTGATCGGAATAGGTAGAGCTATTTAGGTTCATTGACCGCAAACATTGATGTTAATATGGATATTCTACGGGATTCCGACTGATACTACGGGATTTTATTGTCGCTAGAGTGACGCACCTGTTTTTGTCTCTTTCTGCACCACTAGAATGCAATTCTTTACCAACAGTAACTTCGAAACTAAACTTAACTCCATAACTAAAAGGGAATATCCATATTATTCTAACCTATGGCGTACGTCATTATCTGCCTAGCCTTTTTCCAACTATGTTGGGGTCGGCTTCCAGTCTAACCGGATGCAGCTAAATACCAGTATTTTACATGGAGCGACTGCCTATCTGACCTCCACAACCCAGTTACTGGGTAATACGATACCCTTTGCTAAGACTGGTTGTCAGGCTTTGGGGCTTCTGACTACCCGTAACGACTGTCAAAGATCCACGAATGACAGCCGGGACCAACGGCTTAACGTGCTTTCCGAGGCACTGAGGGGTCACGGTATGTAAAGATGGTCACCCATCCACAGACCAACCGCGGCAAGCGCAGCTTAACCTGATCGATCGACCTGTGCGGCTGTTATTATTTAGCCACGGGCCCCTACCTACGCGTACGTATGTATAGTTATGTGAAAATTAAAATCTTTTCAAAAAATATCCCTGTTTTCTTTGGAAAAGAAATCGCAGTACCTAATTACTAAAGTTATGTTTCAAATTGATATTATTTCAAGTTAAACAAATATCAACTTTATTTTAATGTTGATTTCAGAGTGACTAGCACTATTAAAAAAAATATAAAAATGTTTGAAGTTGTAGCATACTGCACTTTGATGTGTAGGAATTAAAGTTATTTTTCCATAAACTCATAATTGTTTACATTTTTGGCAAATAAGTCGCGAATGCAGATTAGGTGTAGATCAGTATCTACAAGAAAAAAAAACATCACGTTAGGTCAAGTCCGATAATAAATATCATTGAGTACAAAGACCAGCACCTTAATTGCGTAACACACTATCAATCAGAATCTGAATAATTTTGAAGCATATTGCTAATCCATTGATTCATAAGTTCGAAAAATTTGTCTGCTCAACACGTAAATAACGCAATGGATGTTGTTGAACTGTCAAAATTAAACCTATTCAAATTGATAATGTGTTACGCAATTGCCCCGCGGGAATGGGCCAACATAAGTTGCCAACAAAAGTTGCCAACAAAAGTTGTTAATGGGCCAACACAGTTGTGCACGATAACATTGCAATAGATAAAAAGTCTACGTAAACACTATCTACGACAAATATTTGGTACCTACCTTAGTATCAACAACCACTTTTACCTACCTAAAAAAGTTTTGGACGAGTGCCTTTTTATCGTGAAGTGATTTGCAAACACAGATTAGACTGCGGCATTTTGCGGCAGGTCATGATTGAGATACGGCGCGGCGTCAAGTGGAAAAAAATAAGCCCTTCAAGTACCTATGGCATGAGTCCACACAGCAGACTTCAAACAATCCTATCCTACCGAAAACTTATCTAACGACTAACCTGCCTGTCTTGCCTTTTCCTAACTATGTTGGGGTCGGCTTCGAGTCACACCACATGCAACTGAATCTATAATATCCACCCATCATCCATAAAGCCTCCTCTCGGTGAGAGGGAGTGGGCCGTAATCCACCACGCGGGCCCAGTGCGGATTGGCAGATGTCACATGTCTTCGAATTTTTGGTTCATAGGACATGCTGGTTTCCTCACGATGTTTTTCTTCGCCATTTTGAGAGCAGTTGGTGATGAAATAATTTACACTAAGTAAAGCACCTGTCTGGGTTCGAACCTACGACCTACAACTCGTAAGTCGCGGCCGTTGCAACTGTATACCAGTATTATATTACCTGAAATGACTGTCTATCGTACCGTTAGTTACTGGATAAACCCTTGGTAAACCTGGTCAGTGGTCAGACGTTCGGGCTGCTAACGACTGTCAAAGATCTACGAATGCCAACCGGACTTAACGGAAGGGTCTCGGTTTAACCTTTTAACCTTAGACCCACCCTGTTGGCTGTTATTATTTAGCCTCGAGCCCCTCTAGGTAACTAAGAAAGACCAAAAACAATTTCAGACTGGGGTTCAGACACCAGACTTAGGCTAACAGTATTGAGGCGGAGCGGGAGAAAATTAAACATTAGGATCCTAAAGCTCTGGTTTCAATATCTACATGACCCAAACATGTATGGGACGGCCGATTATTTTTTTCTGATACCTTCTTGCTTTAAGTAGAAAGGAGTTGTGTAAATACTCTTAAGCTTTATCACATTATCAGTACAAATTGCAGCTTAAAAAAAGTTAATTTCATTGGATAAAAAACACATTTTCATTTTACCTAGGTAAACATCGTGAAATCTTGATAGGTAGTAGTGGTCCAAAAAAATATTGCGTATTTTTCCCTCCCTAATCCATATCTAATATCAAAACTTCAGGCGGAGTGTTGATATTAGATAGGGATTTTTATCGCAGAAATTTCTCTTGATTTTTGAGAAAATCGCGCACATACAAACATACATACGGGTCGAATACAGAACCTCTATTTTTGAAGTCGTTAAAAAAGTAGACAACAATGGATCCATTGGGTAACGCCTAGTAGGTCGAATGTCGCTGACTGATAAACACTAAAATGATAGTTATCTATTATTTTTCGTTCGGTAGCCATTGCCTCATGATAAGGCAATGGACACAGAAAAAATATTATTAATTCATTGAACATCAAGGTTTACCTGAGACTAGAGATGCCGATGCATTCCACCAGTTTCTATGACAAATCTTTTACTGTTCAAGCAGTACAGTTATGGAATGACTTGCCCGTGTCGGTAAGGCGTGCTCAATCTTTGTCCGCTTTTAAAATTATGATAAAAAAGCACTTCCTCTCTCCTTAAACATCATCATTATATTTTTCTTTGCTCCTGTTTCATGTTTATTGTTATACCTATGTATATATTTATTTAGATTAGTTATGTAAGTATTTACTGTATTATGTAAATGGTACACCACAGACTACCTGCAGTATTTGTCTGTCCTTCCTCTTTTTAATCCATCCAAAGGTTGTCTTTAAAAGATCGCTTTTAGCGATAAGACCGCCCATCACCATCACCCTTTGTACAGTTTCCATACCTTATGTCTGTAATTAATATGGTGTACATAATAAAGAGTATTCTATTCTATTCTTTATGAAAGACTAGCTTCTACCCGCGACTTCGTCATCGTAAAACTTCTTGTTCCCCCGACCTACCCCGTCGCATCGCATCACCTGTGCATCACCTGTCATCATAACTTCGTTTGCGCTTCGTGTTGTTTCAGATTTTTTCATTTTGCTCGGCTCGCAAGGGTAATAGCGTTTAATTAAATATCCAATATAAATGCCAAAATATTTTCTCAAATCCAACTGTTAGTTCCAGAGATTAGCGCGTTCAAACAAACAAACTCTTCAACTTCATTATTCAATTCAATTTATTTAGGAACAATTCACATTGTGTTTGAAATTATTACACACATTCTTACAATCCCCGCGTTCCGAATTGAGTCAAAAGCGATTATATCGCGAATCCGACCAAATTTAATAGTCACAAAATATAAGGACTATTGAGTGCTATTTGTGACGTTGCGCGTTGGTCGGATTCGCGATATAACCGCTTTTGACGCAATTCAGAAAGCGGGGAGAAAATCATAGAAAATTACAAAAAAAAAAAAAAAAAACATTAAAATATTAACGTATAGTTTTATGTCGTGTAGTATAAAATAGATAGAAGATGTGGACGAAACTAAACACAATATGCTTTTTATTTGGTTTAGGGCTGATTTCATCAACGCCAGTTAATTTTATCCGAGGAATAGCTTTGAATTTTTGACAGTTCTTCCATACAAAATCTGTCAGACGTCAGTTTTTATTCTACGAATAAAAAATTATCTGTCAATTGAAAAATCAGCCCTTAGTCGACGAGAATAAATATCCTCGTCATGAGATTACTGCGTCATTGGTCTAGTGGTCGCAAGCGTTACTGCTGAACATGAGGTACGGGTTCGGTCAAAGAATTCTAGGGCTTTTCCATCAGGCATCTCTCAGTAGCAGCCTGGATTCTGGCTCAGACCAACAAAAAAAGAAAGACAGCGCGCCGCGACATCAAAAGTGAAGCCATAAAACCGTGCTCCTGCAAGTAAACATACACGCTCACGCACACACCTACACTAAAACCATGCTCATCGCTCTTAGTACGTCACGAGTCGTCGTGAAGTTAACATAGATTAAAAAAATATAGTTATGCCTTGTGAAAAGTTGCAAAAACAACGGCAAATCACATAAAAAGTCACACGGAATCACTTTTCACTTGTAAGTACCTGAAATAATATCGTTTCTTTAATATTAAATTTTAGATTACTTGGAACAAAAAACCTCAACGAACGAAAGTAGTGACATAAGGTGCGGGGCATGCCATAATACGATTTTCAACACACTTGCTCGTAAAGTGGCTCTTATTGAACCGCTTTTAGGTCCATAATGCAGTGTATTAAAAACGCGTGCTTTTTCTTTACTTTAATCCACATGTGCTTTATTTCCACAGATAACTATTTACTAGTCGGTGATTCGCGCTTTTTTAATCTCATTAATTCACTTTTTTTTAAATAGTCTGTATTGTCCTTGGTCCCAAAATTAACTAATTTTTACTTTTTAAGGGGAATGCTCCAACCAGCCCGCGAAATTCAAATGGTCTTTGCGATATCGTTTACAAAAAATCTATAATTTATTTATATGTTGAGGTCGGTCAAACTGCGTTAGTCTACTGCGAAAGTTGTATAAAATTGGTATTACTACACACCTATCCGAAAAGTAGACAAATTCAATTCAGTGAAAATATGCATGAACAACCTAATCTCTTGCTGAAAATATGCAAAAGGAAAAAATAAAGATATCGTCATTCTAATTGCATTCTTACTTTGACCATTTTTCATACATAAACTACATAAAAAAAACGATCAAATCTTGATAAAAATTACTAAAAATTGTGTTGCGACGTGACACTTTTTAGTGCTGACCATACATATACTTATATAAGAAGGTGTTGACCGTCCACCCAATTTTCTTATTTCGATTCAAAACTTGCATAGGTACAGCCTAATCGATATTCACGATAAATGAAATAAAAAAAAAATTAGAAACAATAACAATTCTTATAAATAACAAAAAGTACCTATTGAAAGTGTTTGCAGAATACCCAATTTATGGAATTAATTTATCATCATTCTCAAACAAAATTTTACTAATCCTACCTAATAAATATATACTGGGAATTCTGTAGGAAACTATTAGAAATTATCAAAAATAAAATCCACAATAAATAATAGTTGTTCAATAAATTAAAATAATTCTAAATAGCGAGCGCATTCCGAATAAATTCAAATATAGAAACATTTCGGCGCGAAATTCAATAAATGAGGTACCTATGGCCTGGCTGTTATTGACTCTGTTTAAGTGAAATGTCCAAAAAACGATTGAAAAGACAATAGAAAAGCATAAATCATTGTTATAAACAATGCTTATTGTATTTACTGCTTAAAATACTTAATTTTATTTAACTTCCAAGTATCGATTACATTCGTCATATTATCAATCAAAATTAAAAAAAAAATCGTTTGGAATAATCGCTTTCGTACATCATTGCAATAAAAAAAAACAATAATGGTCTGCGATTTTGAACACAAATTGAGTACCAAGTGGTAATGATTAATACGTGTTATTGGACCTGTGTTTGAATATTACGTTAAGACCGGGGCATTTTCGTGTTGTTCACAATATTTTCAATAATATTTGTCACATTTTAAATCTTACATTTAACTGTGTGTGTGAAATTTGTGAAATGTAAAAAATGTAAACACGCACGATTGGCGCGAAACTTCGATATTAGATATCCAAAAACTTCATTACCACTAAGTACTTATTTACCTTAAACTATGGATAAATTCGTCAAATAATTAAATGATGTATTATTCACAGCCCCTGTGGTGAAGTTAGGGTGTTCGAAATCTCCAATTTTTATGTTTTTTAGCCACGACCACCAATGTCATCAAAATGGCGAGTATCGTATGACTTGAATTTATACAAGGAAAATTAATAATAGTGAACTTGTGCGCTATTTATATGAACAAATTATGAGGTATCTATCCAAGACTCCTAATTAACGCACATTCATTAAAATTTAAGATTTGATTGTAGCATACTTAATTCATTCTCAAACAGGTTCGTGTGATCGGGGCGGATCGGTTTTGTCAGTACCATAGACTAATATTTTAAAATGAGAGTCGGTGCTTTTATTTACACCTGCGCGCGCATCGCTAGTGCTGCCTAGCACGGCGCGCGGAAAAACAAAACTAGCGCGCCATTTTCCAAACAAGTTAATATTTAACAATACAAGTCTGTTTTTTTCCTCGCAAATGTGTTGAAAAACGTCGTATGAAACGCGTGTGCATTGATCATTAGACTCTCGGCTTTCTTATCGCACTCGCCTGCGGCTCGCGCGAATAATACCGCCTCGAGCATAATGATCAACATAGCACACATGTATCATAATGTACTATTATATTTTCCCCATTCGATTAATACATACATATAAATATGATTTGTTACTTCGAGTTATATTCCTATTTTCTTTTTTATGTATTGAATATTTTGGGTTTCCAATTAATACCAATACCATACTCAACAACATCTTACTCGTACAATATTATACTAGTTCCTACTCGCACAAATATCCCCAAATTATAGGGAAAATATTTAACAAATGGCAAGCCATTACACATACAAAATTACATACACACATAGATAAAAAGGTGGCTTCAGTTTTAATGTTCGTGACGCGCTGTCTATCTTTTTTTGTTGGTCTGAGGGATTCTGGATTTGTGCCCGGTTCAAGGCAATAAGGCTTATCCCCTATGACATGGGATTTAAAAGTTTGGCTCAATGTGGGGTGCTATACTTAGGTACACCTCTACCTATCTGTTTAGAAAAAACAAGCGTAATTTCATGTTATGTTAAGATTACCATCAAAACAACTAAGTAATAAAAAAATTTACTGACCACGATGTAATACCGCGGTCACAGATAAATATAATACTAGCGGTCAATATATCTTGTGAGTTGTGATGTGACTCATGCCAATTCGATTGATAACGTTGTTTTTATGTATTCCGCTCCGGGGAAAAACAATTGAAAGATGCCAATTTATTGATACAAAATGATTATACTCGTCGCAGGATCATGCTGAGATAGGACTTTCTGTTTCATTTTTCTTTTTGTTACTCTTTTAAAAATATAATTTGGTTTTTTATTTTTGACCGTGTTTAGTTTAGTTTGTAATCTTCCTGTAGGAGTCGCAATAAATATCTACTTTTTCTTTCTTTATATTTGTTTTAATAAAATCATTCATATGCCTACAGTTTTATCCGGTTACGTTTAGGCGATTATCACACTGCCACGCACCACGCTGCATGTTGCGTGACTGCGTGTTTTAACGTTACTTGTAAGTATCTCCGTTTGTATATAAAACACGCACAGTCCAACACACTGAAAACGCAACCACGCGCGTTCATGCGGATCACGCGCATACACGCGGAGAAACATGCACCCCCGCGCGTAGGTGCGGGGCGAGATGCAAGGTATGGCACACCGAATCCCGCATTGCCGCGCGTGATTTTGAATGGACTGCACGACCACCACAGAGAACGGCGAATAAATGAGAGCCGCCGTGCGTGAATCTACAAAACGCACCTACGCGCGTGAGTGCGCAAAAAACCCGCACGATGATGCAGATCTGCACTCCCGCAGGAACGCGCGTAGGTGCGTCGACACGCAATATGCAGCATGATGCGGGGCAGTGTGAAAATCGCCTTAGTGACCCACTATTGTGTACCTACATAACACATCATCATGTTTTCGCCCCCGCGACATTGCTGGAACAATGTTGTGCAACTTTGTTTTACAGTGAATACAGAGTCAGACAGAATATCCCGACTTTAAGTCGTGGGATCAAGCTCAAGCATACGCTTTACATTGTGTAAATAATTTCATCACCACTGCTCTCAAAACGGTGAACGAAAACATCGTGAGGACACCGGCATGTCCTAGAACCAAAAATTTGAGGACCTAATGACATCTAACAACCCGCACTGGGACCGCGTGGTAGATTATTAGCCCACTCCTTCTCGAAGAGAAGAGGCCTGTGTCCCAGTAGTGGGAACACTATCAGCTGATTATTCTGTCTGACTGTAGTGTAAGATTTTTTTGCTTCTCTCGAATGCCCCAGCAAAATGTTCCTCTTGTCTGAAAGATTCAATTCTTGGGATTAAAGGAATTCTTCTTACAATTAGACGTGGGGCAAAAAGCTCCGTTCTGTGCCTTCACCATACTTTAACAAAGGGGGCTTTCCTTGGGGTGCTTGGGCAGAAAACCTCCACGTGTGCCCGGGGACTGGGGTTCCTTTCTGGATACATCCGGGAGGAAGAACAGTGTTCGGGCCGATGCATCCTGGGGTGCGGGCAGCAATTTCCCATTGGGATTATTTTCCAGTGGGGTCCCGCTGTCCGCATGCTAATGTTCTGCCAAGAGGATCGCTCCACAGAATTGCCGCTCTGACTAGCATAGCGGCAATTGTGGGGGGTCAGAGCGGGCCCAGTGTGCACTTACCCTGCCGCCGGGCAGGCAGGAGGGGTAACCACCGCTAATCTCGTAGCCCCAGAGACAGTTAAGGTCATGTCTCTGGCTGTTGAAGGGGGTTGAGGGTCTTAGCTTAACCGGCGTACACATACAGGGAAGGAACATGGATGGGTTTTAGTCAGTAAGAGTCTGACACTGCCTTCCGCTCCACCCAGAGCGGGAGAGGTCTTTGATGTGTTACCAGCCGCAAAAAAAGGGGGCTTTCCTTCTAATAGGTACCAACAGTGCCTTTTCAGGCATCATTCTTCTTTTTGGTCGCGATCTTCATTACTGAAGGTAAGTAGGTAGGTAGGTTTTGTTTTATTTTTTATTTGTGTCTTTATTTTTATGCGTCATGTTTGCCGCAAATAAACGTATTTTCTTTCATTCTAATTTTTTTTTTTTGTTTTCATTCTTGAAAAGCCTCCATGGCTTTATGTACGATGTTCTTCCACTTCGTTCGCTTCTCAGCTTATCTCAGGGCGGTCGTAACAGAGATTCCAGTGAGGGGGGTTACTTGGTCTGACCGGCCGCGAGGTCTTTTCGCATCTGCCTTGCCCATCACCACCAAATTTTCAAGATTATCTGGTTCCCGATGGGCAGAATCAGGCTTCCTTAACCTTAAGTAAAATTAACACTCCAAATTATTAATGAGCTGAATCACTGATGCCGCATATCAGCAGCCGGTGCAGCATTTTTAACAATTCGGGTATTAATTTTGTGAATGATTAATGACACGTTAACGTCATCAATGAAATGATGATATTGCAGATATTATGTATTTTTTATTATCGATACTTACATATTATTTTATCGACCGAACTGTCATATGCGGTGATTACGTTGACGCGCTCGCTATGTAAATACCCTAATCAGTCATCTGAGCCAATCTATCTAATCCTTTCCGTGCCGTCTGACTGTTTTTATCGTCTGGACAAAAACTGGGTATAAACGGTGAACGCCGTAGAACCCTGTGGTACAGAAATTTCTTTTTTTCTTTTCACAAAAAATCAAATCAAAGTCTCCTTTTTTTTACATTCAATCCTTTCATTGAAGCCGGCGATGGCTTCAATGAAAGGCTTGAATGTTGCTACGAATTCAATGATAATTTCCGCGCGTAGAGAAGTGTAATTTTATGTTGAATTTTTATATTTAAGTTTGTAAATTTATTCGTTAATTATATAAATATTTCTGTTCACCTTTTATAACCTGTTTTGGTCCAGACGCGAGACGGTACAAAAAGTCAGCCGGTATAAATATAAAAATAAGTTCCGTGACTAACTGATAGACAAGCCTTCGGCTTATTACAGAACATCTCACCTATATTCCCCGAAGGAGTAAGCAGAGGTATTCCTATATACCAAATCATACACCAACATTTTTCCTTCGACGAAGCTTACAAATTGTCAAGGTTTGAAAAACACTGCATGGCCGAAATACGAATAATGATGTAATCCTTGGGGGCGAGCTTATTGTCATCAACCTGCACCCTAACTGCGTAACGCATTATCAATCTCAATCTGAATCAAGGATATTGCTAATCCATCTATGCATATAAAATTCAAAGTCCTGACTGACTGACTGATAAATCAACGCACAGGCTAAACCACTGGTCCTAGAGACATGAAATTTGGAGTGTGTGTTCTTTGTGAAGAGTAGGTATCCACTAAGAAAGGGTTTTTCGAAATTCCACCCCTAAGAGGGTAAATGGGGGGAGGGTGAAATTTCACGCGGACGAAGTCGCGGGCAGAAGCTAGTTGCTTCATATGTTCGAAAAATATGTGTCTGCTCAACAACGTAAATAACACAATTGAATGTTGTCGAACTGTCAGGCATCGTCCTAATAGAACGCGAATGCGCGATCATCGTAGGTTCGCGCGAATTTTACTCGTACGTACGCGCGATCAAACATATTGAACTCTAATAGGTGTCCTGACCTTTGACTATTAAACCAACTGGAGGCGCTATTGTCAGGCGATCCCCGCTGCCAAAGGTACGAGACCGCCGGTCATAGCGTTTATATACATGTGTGCGTATAGTTTATGCTTGTGTTTGTTTTCTGTTTTGTGTGCGTGCGTAACAACGCGATCGAATTGCATTACTGTATAATTGCGTCCCCTCGTCCACCGCGATGAAAGTGACAGACTTATTTGCATAGATATTAGTACTCGTGGCGTCTCCGGTTGGTTTAATACTCAAAGGTCCTGACTGACAATCGCGTGACGCGGTCGCGCGACTCAAATGTTTGAAAATCTATTCGCGCGAATTTTACTCGAACGGACGCGCGATCAAACATATTGAACTCTAATAGGTGTCCTTACTGACAACCGCATGACGCGATCGCACGACTCAAATGTTTGAAAATCTATTCGCGCGAACTTAGTTCGTACGAATGCGCGATCAAACATGTTGAACTTGAATAGGTGTCCTAACTGACAATCGCACGACGCGGTCGCCGCATCGATTTTTTCATTTCC
This sequence comes from Mesoligia furuncula, assembly GCA_916614155.1. NCBI lineage: Eukaryota > Metazoa > Arthropoda > Insecta > Lepidoptera > Noctuidae > Mesoligia > Mesoligia furuncula. The sequence continues at coordinate 12,899,078 of OU744810.1, forward strand.
ATGTAAACCCGCAAAATAGAGGTCATCCAAATATTTCCCGACAGCAAAAATTGAACATCTCTGACGAACGATGAACGTCCATGGTTGTTGGTACCGACCGTGTCAGTGCCAAACTAGGTACTCAACGGTTGCTCGCGTCTTAAAGTCGCGCGATGATCGCGCATTCGCGTTCTATTAGGACGATGCTTTAAAATGAAAGCCATTGCTACTATTACCCCGCTGGTCGACGTTTGGACGTGTTAGTAAACTAGCACAGAACAGATAATATTATATTCTACACATAGGCACTTGCACAAGCACTTCGCAATCAGACTGAGGATCGAAATATTAGGTGCCATACCTAATGACTGTAAGCGGTTCGCACTTATCTAAGTATGTTTTTAGCGGCCATCATGGTCATTGTGGCTGGTCGTTAATAATTGTTATGTGGTCACGGCCAGAGATGAGCGCTCTCTTATATGATTACCTACCTTGAAATGGATATGTCGATAAAGGATGTTCTTTAATAGAATTGCTGCTACAATGGTGGAAAAAGACTGAAACTGGAAAATTTCCCTAAATGCCTATGATAATCTTAATTCTTTTGTACGTGTGTATGTCACTGAACTCCTAAGCGGCTGGACTGATTATGATGAAAGTTTCTACGTATTTGAGTGGATTCCTGGATGGTTTTGATTCAGAATTGGACGCGCAGGTGACACGGCGATCGAGTTCTAGGGTACAGGACAACGTCGTTTGTGTCATCAGATAGATTGGTTTACTTACAAATTTACAGACCTGTCATTTTCGTCCACCTTATGCAGTCTTTTTTATTCTGAACAATTATGGGAAATATCTTGAATTATTATCTGGTGAAAAATTAGATACCACTAATTGATTTAAGTAAACAATATAACGAATGGATTCAGAACCGTGGAATTTCTAACTTGAACATGTCTATAATAGGAAAACTTAAACGTACTAATAAAATAAACTAGTATGTACCTACCTAGACAGCATGACTTTTCACTTCGGAGTAGCTTAATGCAACCACAGACAATCCATACTATATCCATACTAATATTATAAATGCGAAAGTCTGTCTGTCTTTCTGTTACCTCTTCACACTTAAACCGCTGAACAGATTTAGATGAAATTTGGTATAGAGATAGTTTGAGTCCCGGGAAAGGACATAGGATAGTTTTTATCCCGATATTCCTACGGGATCGACACTTATCGCGGGTGAAACCGCGAATAATTCCTTATACTATTTAAAGGCAGAATCATTTTAGTTCCGCCAATTTTCCTCAATTTACGATAATTTGCTAGTTATTTCGCGCAGGGACTTAACCGTAAGAAAAACGAAAAAAAAACAACAATATAAAATGGAAACACATTTTAATGACAAAGATGACTTTCACAAAAATAATTGTTTACTATAAATTGTTCTTAACTACGCTTTAACGATTAGGTATTCATTTTATTTATTGATAGAATACGATAATTTATTACACATTTAGATTTTTTTTCTGTGGATTTTTTTTACAGTGGCAACATAATAAATAGTTTTTTTTAGTAAGTTTATAAATAGTCAGATGAGTTCGTTTTTCAAAAAACTAAGTTGAATATGAACCATAACTTTCAATTAGTTATTATTTTTCAGTTTTCATGACGGGTAACATTCAGTGGGAGGTGCTAGACATGTATTTTTATTAAATTATTAGCATAAATTATGGTTCCTTAGTTTTAGAATGGAGATGAAAACGATTAGGTACATTTAAAGTTATAACTAATGTGACCATTTTTTTTGTCAGAGCGGGACGCTTGCAGAATTAAACAAAAAAAAATTCACTTGGTATTTATTAAAAAGAGCACATGAAAAATAATATTTTTTTGTAATTTTAACATTACATTGCGGTTAAATACGCATTTGTCGGTGGATCAACTTAGTTTTAAAATGTTGAGTCTAGTTTTCAAGTAGAATGGAACTTATCACATGATTTGTCGATGTAATTAAAATGTATCGAATGTTTTGTGCTGTCTTATATTTGTATTCAAATACAATGTAAATTGGTCATGAATAAATTGAATTGAATATCGTTTGGTCTCTTTGTAAAAGCGGGACATTTTTGCTCTGGTTGGGGACAACGGGACAGACAGCTTGAAAGCGGGACTGTCCCGCCCAAAGCGGGACGAATGGTCATGTTAGTTATAACTCCTTACGGATTTCCACTAAATGCTACAATGACTGTACATTTAATATGTTGGTAAATCAAACTTCCCAGTTACAAAGTATTATAATATAGTAATTACATAGATTCGTACAAACATTTATTAGGTACCTACTTAATTTTAGAACTTCAGGAGCATTTTTTTAAATTACTAAATTATTAAAAACTGGTGCTGTAGATTTCAACAATTGAACGCCAAAAACTCAATTATTTTTATACTCCACAGTAAATAATAAGTTTTTTTTTTGTGCTAGGGTGCAATATTAAAAATCCTCCTAAAAGTTCCCCAGTTGAAAGGTGTAGACATAATTTAATATTTTACCTACTATATTTGACACTAAACGTGTTCATAACACTGTTCTGAATGTACAGACGCCAGCACATCAAGCTACCCGAAACTGTCACATTTTCCCAATCAACTTTGAACCTTATGCTTTAGCGATAAAGTTGAAAATGTATTCAAGAAATTTGACAGATTGTGGTAGCTTGATGTGCTAGCGTCTGTACCTAAAGCTTGGCTTAGTTTGGACTTAGGCCTGTCATAGTATCTCTAGGTTTGTACAGTCCTTTCAGTTTTACATTTTACCTCTGATGTTGCATCACTGTCCAAATAAAAGTGATCTTTATTCTCATTCTAATAAGGTTGCTGTTGGGTTACTGCCACTGACAAGACTGTCAAAATTAGGTATTGTGATCTTTATTCTGTATAAGGTTGCTGTTGTCAGAGGTAAAATAATTAACTGTGAACGGACTTTACGTTCACACCAAGGCAAAACTTTTGACTCTTACGCAAAAAAGATTCCTCAAGGCTATACGCCACATTATCGAAAAAAAATTGTTTTACCTACAATCTGTAGGTATAGGTATAAGTATTTTTTTTTCGTAAAAAATATCTGTATATTTTTGTCCCTGATGTGAACCATGAAGGGATTTAATATGCGTATGATAATCACAATATTTTTTTTTTTTGATAGACATCGATATTAATAACAGCACAAAACATCTAAGAAGCCTTAACGGTAAAATTACAGTATACATAGAAATTTATTTATAAAGACAATATCAGAATATAGTAGCTACACCAAATAGAAACATTAAATAAATACGCTTTGTTCTCGCTTACATTAGGGTTTATAATTTAAAAAATATTCTTAGAATTCTTAACAAATTATTTAATGGATCACTCGACGGTAATAGAAAACATGCTTTTTTATAATTTTCGTGGAGTCATCTATTAAATATTACTTAACAATAAACCAACTTTGGAAGCGCTAACTATAATTATATAATTATTATAATTTTATGATTAAACCTAACCTTTGGATTAGTGTAAATTAATAAGGATTATTAATTTGTGAGCTTGTACTTGTAATACGGACGAAATACAAAAAGCGCGGACACAATAAACATTAGCTTATAATAATAAAATATAATAACAAATAATTATAATCTATAGATAATGTAGTCCTTGACTATCTAAAGTGCTCTTTTAGTATCTTATAATACTTAAAACATATTTTTCCGCGACATTAGAATTTTTTGGTCACAATTTTTCTTTCCGTTTTTCCCTAAATTAATTTCATTATAATCTTTCTTACCGTATTTTTTCCACGCCAATTCCATCTTTAAATATGCATGATCTACTTTTGAAGTCAAGTCCAGTAATTGTAAATTATAGTATTCATTCATGAAACACTATGTCTATAAAAATAAATAACTAGGCATTAGTTCAAATATTTAAGCTGGTTCTTCGAGTTTATAATCTTCTCAGATTTCACTAATAAATAAGTTCGTTTTTCTCACATTGTGATACGTATTTGGTTTCGCATCAACAAAAACCAAATTTTTTGGAGATTTCCAAATCTTACGAGCTCGCCCCCATCGCCAAATATCTAAGTCCTCTATGGGATCCCATCCTTTTTTAATCGTCATCATAATTCTCCTGATCCCAATTTATTTTGGATCGGCGAAACAAGTCTTTTCCTTCCACACTTCTCTTTTAGTCGTCATCTCGGTAGACCCCAACCAGCCATATCATCTTTCTTGTTTATTATTAACTGTAAAATAGGGACCCTTGCATATGTTGAATGAAAACCAAGTTTGTATCAAATTAATCTTCATTTTTAACCGACTTCAAAAAAAGGAGGAGGTTTCTCAATTCGACCGTATATATATTTTTTTTATTTTTTTTATGTGTGTTCGCGGATAACTTCGTCGTTTATGAACCGATTTTGATTATTCTTTTTTTGTTGGAAAGGAGATATGCCAAGGGTGGTCCCATGATAAGGAAACCAGGATCTGATGATGGCGTCCCAGTGAAATCGAGGGGAACATTCGAAAATCGTAGGAGCGACTAGTGCGTTTGTTATTTTTTTTTCATTAAGTATTTTTAAGCACTACAATTTAATGAAGGTCTGGAGTCGATCTGATGATGGAGCCGAAAGACAGTCGAGGGGACTCCTCAACGATTTACAGCAGTTACCTTGTGTTTGGGCTTGATTAATTTGTATTGATGTGAACTTTACACCTAGATAGGTTGTGACTGTCATTAAGGGTCTGATGATGAAGACGAAGGACAGTTAAGGGAACTACTCAACAGTTTACAGTAGCTGCCTTGTGTATGTTCACCGATTACTCGAAGACGGCTGGACCGATTCCAAAAGATCTTTTTTTATTTGAAAGCGTTTACTCTCGAGGTGGTCTCATTATCATCAAGTTGGAATCTCATGAGAGGATCCCATGGAAATCGAGGGAAACCCTCAAGTTTTATAGGCAAAACTATAGCGATTTGGGTATTTTTTAAAGTAACTTGAGCATTTGCTCTCGGAAATCATCATTTGGTAAAGTGGAGCTGATAATGAAGACCACAGATGGCCATCGGAACAACTCAATGACAATTATTTCACGGGTTGCGATTCGATTACTTTAATATGGTTGCTAAGCAATTTATGCACGAGCATAAATTGTCAATAAACGAAAATGCGGAACCAAAGACACCGACTTCCGAAATTAAAGTTATTTTTCAATTAGTAGTGTTTTTTTTTTGGAAGTCGGTTGTTTTTTTTTGTAAAAATGTTTTTTTATCAAACGACTAGTGCTTGCGCACCTGTTGTCCTAAAAATCTAATTAATTCATTGCGACCAAAACAACAGCATAAATAAACAACAAAGAAATGTCCGGATATTCGGCATAATCTATTGATAAGAAATTCATCAGTCTATGCGGTAGGTAGGTATCTAAACAAGTTAGTTTGATCAGACAAGACGTCAGTCAGAAAAGGGACTTCCCGTCACTGCAAAATGACTACGGGCAATGTACAATCTATTGCGCAAAAAAGCCTAATACCTACTTATTACGTAAAGTAAACAGCTTTCGGCCCAATCTTGATTGTCCAGTCATTAACCTATCTCCCTATAGAAGTAATACCGATTTTTTTGAAGCATCGTATCAGTGCGATAACCTATAATTAGCATATTGTAAGTACCGACTGAGTGAATGTATATAATGTATCTAACGTAGACTTTATTCATTAAGTAAAAAAAAATGTTTGTCAGGTCCTCTGGAATTTGGGATTTAAACACATTACTTGTTCCCGTATAATCTAAAAGTTCATGTCGACGTCCCTCCTTTATTAAGTATTGAAAGTTAATGTTAACTAAAATCCAAAAATTTGTGAAACATTGTAATAATAGGCATTTCATTTGTTTTACATGGTAGTTTTTTATTTCAAGTTGACTAATGTTTTTTCGTTACAATATTTAACAACGTCATTTTTAGTACCTAGCGAAACCTGAATATATTTTGTTCAGAATGAACTGAATCGATTCCAATAATTTTGACCCCATGTTATATTTTGTCCCAAAAATATTTAAAAAAGGTTAAAAGTTGGACACCGAGCGACACTAAGTAGGTTATCTAATCTCCGCGCCTAGTGTTGGGTTAATAGCCGGATGCTTTGAGTTATTATCGATTATAATCCATAAGTGACCATTAATAGCATTGCAATGGATGATAACCCTGCTATTAATGTATTGTTAAAAAAAAAATGCTTTTTTTTGTTTTATTGTAAAATCTGTGGGTGTTAACATAAATTGGGTGCGTACACGCAGTGTGATTCAATGTATTGTTATTCTTTTTACTTATTTTCACTTTTTGTATGTGAAAAAGTGTTAATAATAAAATAAATTATACACATTTTTCGGAAAATTCAGTTTTGTAAATTTAGAGATCCAATACTATAAAAACCATAATTACTATTGACACATCGCTTTGTGTCATTTGGCTGCTTATTTGCTCAACCCGGCTTCACATGGAATAGAATTAGATCCAGAAGAAGGTATAAAAGCAATGCAATATATTTATGAACTGGGCCAACATTTAAAAATAAACGTCATATAAGAATTAGCCGATTACAAAGCAAAAGATAACTTTTGGAAGAATCGCTTTATTTGGTCTCAAGTCGAAGAAACAGACGCCCTTAGCTGGTGGAAGGGTATTTTCAGTTCTACTAAGCTTCATAAAATTGCTGTTGCTATTTTATCAGCTCCTTCCTTACACGTCAGCAGCTACGGAAAGGACCTTTAGTACTCAAGCTGATGTACATACAAAAAAAAGAAATAAGTAAACTAACTACTGAACAAGCAGGAAAAATAACTTATATATCACACAACTGGAATTTGGAAAACAAACCGTCAAGTATAGATACGGAAAGTGATTTCCACATGGATTCGGAACCTTTCACTCCAACATCAGAAATCGATGAAATATCCTGTGACTGTAATGAACCTGTATTTCTTAAAACACCAGAAATACATGCATTAGCGTCCGATCCAATCGATGTATCAAACTTAGATTTTGAAGAATCCAGTGTTTCTAGCCGTAATTAGGCTGAAAATTATTTTTGAGCAACAAACAAAAAAAAATCAACTAAATAAATGACTGATTAAGAATTTAAAAAAACTAAGTACATAAAAAATCTAATTAAGTATCAAAAATCAATGTAAATAGCTGATTGAAAAATTTTAAATGGGCCAGATTAGATTTAAATTACTCATTTAATTACTACAAAGAAAGATGATGAAAATGAAGTCTAAACTGACAGGCCTAAGCCTGAAAACCATGAAGGGAAATTTTCAGTCACTAAAATAACATTAACAGCAGGGTTATCATCCATAATTGCTATTAATGGCTACTAACTGCTTTTAATCGATTATTAGCCAAATGATTATTAACCGGATTATTATCATTGCCCAACACTATCCGCGCCGAACGGCTAGGTACTATTATCAATGAGCGCAAGACGGCGCGGCGCGAGCGGCGCGGGTGTGCATGTTTTTGTACGGACAAACAGGTAACTTAACAAGCTTATAACTTCGTGATTTTTCATGATACAGTTTTGAAATTTTGTACATAGATTATTTACATAAAAATACTAGACACGTGTTTCGGGTTTCGCAAATACTAAAAATAATGTTTTATAAAAACTTTAAACAGTTTAAATAAGTTAATTTATGTCCTTGCCTCTGACCATCATAGGTACGATACTAAATTATTTCTATCTTTAGGTTTTTGGTATCTAAAACCAATAATTATTTTTCGTACCATCCATTATATTTCTGGAGCTATAATATCCTCCTGTTAATTATGTGTCAAAATACAGAGAATTAAAGTGAAGACTCGCGGTCCTAAAATGTAAGAGTAGGACAAAACTAGTGTTGACTCTCTGTCACGATGTGTAACCGCACCTACCACAAAAACATTGCCTTGTCAGACATTCAAGAGAATAGACTGAATTCTTAGATTTCATACAACAGGAAATTACTTGTAGTTTATTTCCCATAAATATTGTGAGTAATATGTATGTTTAGATATAATTATGTAGATGGGTTAGTAATAGTTTAATTATACACTAGAAAACAACTTTTAGGGTTATTTGTGATATGGACAAGGCACAAGAGGAAGGGTGAATTTAAAAATAAGTAAAATAGGTGTTAATAGAGATATTTCCATAAGAATATTTTTGATATAACTTTATATGTATGCAAATAATATTACGATAAATAGATTACTCTGATTTTATTTTAAAATAGTTATACCTATGTCTCAACTCATTTATTTTGTAGACATGTCGTTCCTGCTATTTACCTGTCGCTTTCGATAATAATGTGAATGACCGAGATGGAAAAGTTAGAGAGTTGCCCAATAATACGAGGGAGCGAGAGGTAACAAGTTAGAGAGTTGCCCGATATTATGAGCGAGCGAGAGGCAACAAGTTAGAGAGTTGCCCGATATTCTGAGCGAGCAAAAGGCGAAAATTTAGAGAGTTGCCCGATATTATGAGCGAGCGAGAGGCCACAAGTTAGAGAGTTGCCCGATATTATGAGCGAGCGAGAGACAACAAGTTAGAGAGTTGCCCGATATTATGAGCAAGCGAGAGGCAAATAGTCAGAGAGTTGCCCTTTCTAAATATTTCCATTTAATAGGTTAACGTTTTGTATGGCGTTTGAAGCGTGTTCCCACAGTAAGGTTATTTTTGATACGTGAAGTGATATGGTATGGTATTAGCCCCAGTACTTTGCTTGGAGCAAATAAATAAAGGGTCTGGTCGAATACATTTTATGTTAGGTATGTCAAGTTTTCTCTATACATTTTTTTTATCATGTCATCTTAAAATTTTCGTACAACATTTGTCGCGTTTCAAGAGATTTTTCCGCGAAGTATATTTACATAATATTTTGGCCTCTCTTTGTGTAGGTACTTTTGTAGGCAAGAATTATAATTATCTATGTATTAACACCGATAAAATGATTTAAAATGTTTTTTTTTATAAAGCCTCATTGATTATAATTTTGATATTTAATATTCTGGAACGATCTGAAAACATGAGACAGATTTAAATATTTATTAAAATTTTGATTCACACAGGTAAATAATTTTTATTTCAACTTTATTTAAATTCTTTCGGGTCTATTACGACAGTATCGATACTATTTATTCTAGTATATAGCCAATATTTTGTCTACTTTATAAATTTAAAAATATTTTTTTTCTATTACACTACTTATGTCTACATTTCTGATAGACGCCCAAAGTGCTATCGACTGTCAAACTGGTAGAAAAAGCAAGACAAACAAATTAAATAGTGGAATTCCTGTCATTCAAGGCTTTTTTGTGGCAACAGCTTCCAGAAGACGGAATATTAAACTTTAAAAAAATCTTTTATTTTGCACCTTCTACCAGTGAATAGTCATATTGATTATCGTAGTCTACATAGATGTATTGTTCTAAAATGATGCTTATTTGTTTTCTATTAGAGTCTGAACTTGTAGAACGAGATCCCTCGCGAGGGATAACACTGCTGATGCGTCGTGTCGCTCTGCCATTTCTGTGAACCCAAAAAAATATCCTTTTTCGTTTAAATATGAGTCTTCTGTGAAGAAGAGAAGGTTCTAAACTCCATAGATAATGTTTTAACATAAAAAAACATCATAAAGTTACGCTACAGGCTACACGTAACCGAGAAAAATATTGCAATTTTCAAAAGTTTCTGTGCCTTTGCAACTTGGGAGAGCGGTTTCTAGCATGCAACATGTAGTTTTTTGGATCAATTGTATGTACATTTTTTATTTCTGTTCAATGTGTTCAATGCATCTAAATATCTGAGAAAACAAAAACAATTGTATGGCAAAATTATTTTAAAAGAAACAGAATCTAAACTGACCGTTGAAAAACTTGATGATATCCGTAAAATCCATGGTGTTGGCGAGGATGACGTCACGGTAGGTCTCGAGTAGAGCTAGCGCTATGAACAGCACCATGTGTTCTGATGCGACATGTCGAGCTGCCCAGATCAACTCCCAGGCCGAGAATACCTACAAAAAGTGTATACCTATTAAAATGTCACCTGTGAAGTACCTGAATATCAAAAGATTCCCTCCTACCTTTAGCAGGAATCTTTTCATATTCCGTGTTACTTGTGCTTGTCACTTGAATTAAAAAACCAACAAAAAAAGAGCAGCTGAATTCAGAACATGTTCATGAGCATGTGCCAGATTTGAACTTTATTTTTGGACCATATAGTTTTAGGTTCAGGCAGGTCGCTTTTTTCTGAGTGTCCAGTCAGCCTTGCTGACTTTCTAACTAACTCATGCAAACCAAGTCAGATGGGAAAAAATCGGCTCTGGGTGAGGTGCAGCACTACTCTCTGGTTAAAACTTCATCGTCATGGCTCTAGAGAGTGGTGTTTCACCCAATACAGTTTTGTTCTCAGCCGACTAAAACTCTATTAACTCATCAGTTCATCACACTCGATAGTAATAGTAGTGTACCTGAATCTGGAAAGCTAACTATATACTTCTTCTAAGCGTGTCGATAGCAATCTAAATGAACTCGACCAAGAATTCGGCCTCGGTTTGGCGCCATCCAGCGTCTATCAGTTCCTGTAACGTGCAGTCTACAGGACACGCAGGACACGATATTAAGTGTCTCATCGTTTGTGGAACAGCACCACATTTAGACTTCAAGGCGGAGTTGTCTATGGATCTCCACCTGAACAGATTTTCCAGGTTTTCCAGGATGCATGAAAGAAGCCTCCTCGAGCGACGAGCACTATACGTCCAGGGCACTCTAGACAATCAGCGAGTTATCCACACTGATTGACCAATCCTTTCACCACGATGGCAATCCAAAGCTAACTATGTTATTCAAGGTATACTTACATCCTGGTAAAGCAGTTCTCTCTTGAAGTCAAGCAGGAACCACCGGTAGCAGAAGTAGAAGTGTGTGTAATCGCCGTGAGCGTGCATCAGCTCGTATAGTTCGCAGTCCAGGATCTGGATCAGGGACCTGTAACAATAATATATGGTGAAGTTGGATGTGATGATGATAATTGTGGTGGTTAGTTGGCAAGGCGATGGTCGGATCTCCTATGTCGTAAAAGAAAATAAAATTACTGTATTTAAGGAAACAGTTATTCAATCAAAACATCAGTGTACCTAACCACTTATTCTTCAAACAGGTTTTTCCAGTTTTGAGCTTACCTCATGTCAGCAAAGTGTGCATCCATGGCCTGTCCTGAAGGGAAGTTATCTGTCGCGCGTCGCATGAGACTATTGAACAGCGCATGCGCGGACGCCTCCTCTCGCATCATGACCAGTAGCGGAGCCGCCAGGTCACACATGCCTTGCATGTAACCAGTTTCTAGATGCTCCCACACGTATCTGGAGTAATTAGTAATACAATGTAATTAGTTTTAAGCCTGGAAAAAGATCAATCACTTGTACAGGCTCGATTTTACTCAGACGCTACATACTTCTTAGGGCTTTGATTTTGATGTGATCCTCAAAAGACGACTTCAACACTTTAACGGTTTGAAAAAAAAAAACACTTTAACGGTCTTCTACCTAAGGTTCTATAATTATAGTAACGGGGTTAAGATGGAACATGGCGACAATGAAAAAATAAACACTTACGTGCACATTATATTCCTTAATTTATCCAAATTCTCGTCCGTGAAGAACGGATAGTTCCTATCGCATCTCTGAACATCCTTCTCTATGCGATGCAGATTCAGAGCGAATGATTCCACTAATTCATTCTGAAATATCGGAGAGTTCAAATTGGTTAACAGATAGATAAACTGTCTTTATTGTACAGATGCCAGCACATCAAGTTACCCGAAACTGTCACATTTTCCCAATCAACTTTGAACCTTATGCTTCAGCGATAAAGTTAAAAATCTATTAAAGAAATTTGACAGATTGTAGTAGCTTGATGAGCTGGCGTCTGTACTTTGAGAAGCAGCATTAGTAAATATAAATAAGGAAGCGAAGAACATCAGATGGATAAGTTTTTCATTTTGAGCTCGTGCACAAAATCAATGAGTGCAACGAAGGCCTAAATAATGACTGAAGAATATAACACTAACCTTCACCAACTCCTCATAAGTTACAAAAACTTGCAGTTAGGTCAGATACAGGGTGTAAAAAGACCCATCACATAGCCGTCAACTACGCATTCTGTACATCAAAAATAATTGCCGGGAAACAACTTTTATTTTTGGTGTGACAATTTGCTGTTTGTGGTAGTGCGCAATATAACACACGCCAAACGCAAAACCTTGTGTTTGTGGGTGCATGCAACGGTACAGGGGTCATGGGGATATTTTAAGTCGTATAAAACCTTGTATTTGTAAAAAAAACTTCAGTAAAAGTTAAAATTTTGACCTTCAATATCTCCGTAACCAGAAGGTTCCCAGGTATGGTTCAGTATAAAAAAAAATATTACAATGATGGGGAGCACAAGAAATTCTCGGTTTCGATAAGTGTCCTTTTAAATCCGTTATAGTTAACAAGAAAAATACTAGTGTTTTAAATATTGCTTAAAGTGTAGTATAACTCACCGAGTAAACTCCACCATTAGAGCTAGCAGGTGACACACAATTCGATCGATTATCCGGTGCATTCCTGTCAGCCGGCTCCAACGTATCGAAGCTGGCGCCAGCTGACTGCGACTCTTCACGCACCACGCCGAGAGGGCTCCGGGCAGGACTCACTGTTGCTGATACAAATATCTAGATTACCATTTATCTATTTACAAAAAAAATTCCTACAGGTAAAGAAAGGAAGGAAAGAAAGAAAAATTGTTTAACTACCACAGAAATACGTGTACATAAAAAAAATCTTACTGCTAGAATAGAAATCAGAAGTTTATCATAATGATGTTGTCAATAATAGTATGGTTTATGAAAATGGATATGTCAATTTTAATATTGTCACATTTTATGAAAATGAATATCTACTACAAATTTTCTACTAAAAAACTAAACTCACCAGTAGTCCCTCCAGAAGCAGGAGAGCTGCCAGCCGCCAGATCAACAGACGGATTCGTTATAATAACACTCGTGTGCTGTTGAAGAGGACTCGGCTGATTCTCATCTATCGATGACCTGAACTCACTTCCGTTCAATTGGGCACTATCAACACTGCACAGTAACCCTCGACCATCACCTTTCTGAACTATCCCCTCAGCTAGCCTCTTTATTTCGGCTATACTTTCTCGACGCATGTCAGGGTTTTCAACAACGCTCTTCAAATGCACATCCTCATCTTCTAAGTCTTTCAGACTGTCTACATCTACATCCCTACTATCACTGTTCTCAGTCTCTCCGTTCTGTTTCGATTCTTTTTCTCTTTCAGAGTCCAGTTCGATGTTTTCGACCTCGTCTATGCTGGGAGCTCGTGATACGACGGGCTTGTCCAGCCGCTTCTGTTCAGTATCACTCGGTTCGGGTGATACGATTGGTGGGTTGTCCGAGATTACGCTGCAGTCGTCTTCGAATACCTGAAAGAGTTAAAGGAACTCCAGAGTATAAAATATTCTCTTCATAGTACAGTCAACCGCACGTCTACCTGAACAATTTGATTTCTACATTACGGGCAACGCTAACGCTGTCAAAGTGGCTAAACTCTGGTCTATACGGCGAAAAATAGGAAGAACAGCGACTTTATGTCGTAGCACTAAGAGCGGTCTTTGTAGTTTCAAATGTTACCACTAACTTGCTGTTGACCGTACATTGGTATTTTGTAGTTCAGTGCTGAACAAAGAATTCTTTAAAATGAGAGGACCAAAACTTGTCACATCGAAAAATTTCCTCATGAACCAGAGTAGAATATTTGGACTAATACCTATTTCAGAAAAAAAAACAAAAGAAAACAGACAAAAGGCTCAAGAAATGAGCAGTACTTTCGTACTCAATAATTTATAATGTTGCTTCTCACTGTATTTTACTGTGTTTAGAAATAAATTAAATTCGGTGATATCATACTTACCATAAATAAGTAACATTTTACGTACCTCACTAGTATCATTATTGTCTGTCGGCTTCAGTTTCCCGGACGCCTCGCTCAGCCGCGCGATGGACGCGGCCGTGGCCTCCCGGTCCCGTTGTCGCACGATGGCTTCCACACACAACCACTCCGACATGGTCGTCTCGTACTGACGTCGACATGCCGTGTCCTGTTCCACTCGTTCCTCTGCTGTAGAACCGAATCTGTGTAAAGAAGTTTTATGTTAACTTTTAATTGTTTTAAGAAGGCGAGAACGACATAAGCACCTTGAGTGGATAAATCTTCTGAATTTTTTGACTATCGTTTGCTTGACAAAAGTAATTGTTAAAATTTAAGACTTGTGAACAACTTTTTTATGGAATTCAAATTTTGGTGCAGTCGAATCGTATGCAATAAACACACTATTCAGAACTCCAAAGGGTATGAGTTGCCTTCTCTTTTAAATATATTTATTTGAGCAGTAACAATGCAGCCAAGCATATTCAAATAAACCAATTACAAGCACTTTTGAACTGTCAAAGGGTCAGTCAGTCAGAAAGATGAAGCTAGTTGCCAATTCTAAAGCGTAGTAGGTAGTGGAGAAGAATGGGCAAGAAACTCCATGGACACTCTGATACAGGGTGTTTTCTTCTTCTATTAAACCAAGCCACTTACTCATAGTATCCGAGCAGGTAAGGCCACACATGTCGCCTAATGTCATGTTGTACTCCTCCGTAGTACACAAGGCGGTAAACTTCGTCTTTATCGTGAATCGCACCATTTTCGTCTGTCATTGCAAGCCATCGTTCATCCGTAAGACCGCCATCTGCATTCTCTGCAAAATTTTAAATACACATTGAAAAATTATCCATTTAACTATTATTAGTTGCGTAACACACAATTCCGTAAATAAAGTTTTTTTTTTTTTTTGTTAAGTCATGCAATATAGAAATTGATTTTCGCTTTTACTCTTCACTTTTTGGGTCTCGAGATATTTATTATTAATAAGAATCTTATTGTACCTCTAGGAATGATGTTAGGATGTACAAGACCGCTGAGATGTGTCCGCACAGTAGACAAGTGGCGACAGTAAGCCAGCCAGCCGTAAAACGCCCGCGATATTATCTGACGACGCATTGTACTGCACACTAACTCGATTGACGCAGACTGAAACATAACGAACGGTAGATTTAGTTGAGTCCCGTGCTGGGCGCCACAGTTTTTTATAAAAATTTTGTAATAATTTTCTTTAATCAAAGTATTGAGACTATTCTCATATTTTTAAATTAATATAATTTCACCATTGGACTTAGGTACTTACAAGGAATGGTGCCCATCTGGGACTTAAATGTTGAGATCCGTGTTGGGCGCCAATTTGTATTGTTACCAAAACGATTATACCAAAACGATATAACATTGATGATTATACATTAAATATTTTTAACGATTAATTTATTAAATTGCTGAACCTTTACTTAGTCAGTTAAATCACAGTTGGCGCCCCAACATGGGACCAGATTTTTCATTTTCGGTCCCACGTCGGGCGCCAATTCACATCAAGAATCGTATAATTGAACCTATATTTTTACGAACACGATCAAAACTTCTTTTTTAAACCTGTTCTATGGGTTGATGTGGGATCGGTGTCAGTGGCGGTGGTGGGAGTCCATTGAATCCAGCTGATGGCGGACAGTCAACTGACATTGTCGAGGAGTCTGATGATGTAGTGGATGTAGAGGCTAGTGGGCGACGCGGCGTGCGTGGAGGTGATTGCACTGCACGTTCTAGTAGTGAATGACGCATCGCTGAAAATAATAATTAATACAACTTTCAAAAGATCTGCAAACTGCAATGTAAATCTGTGAATGTTGCAGAACTAGGCACCTAAAAACGGTTTATTAAATGCCCGTACCCCCCTCTTCTTATCCAGCTTATAGTTTTTCAGTTTATGAAGACTGAATACCATAATGAACTACCAATCTAAAATGAACTAAACTGAAGTACCTTCTCTATCAGCTATAGCGTTGTTCACAATCCGGAAGACGTAGTCTCCGGCGGTTTCTTCCCACTCAGTCTCCTCAGTTTCACCGCTCTCGCATAGACTTGGTAGCGGTCGCCGTCTCGATTTTCCACGACCAAACACCTGAACCAAAATGAAGAGAGGGATGTGAGAAACCCAAACAAATGTTCGTACATATGAATTTTACGAAATCAAATAAATAGCGTCGCGATATTGGTCCTTTGTCGCCACTAGAATCAATACTACTGCAATTGATTGGCATTACGATTAAAACAAAATTTAAAGTTGAAATGAATTTAAAAGATACACAATAGAAAACAAGTGCCGTTATTAGTAGAAAATAATATACAATAATAATTATAGTCCCGTACCTTTCCTGTGCCTCTTTGTGACCAGAGGGGTGGGTCTAGTTGACCATGAGGTAGTAGTCCCGTTTCTAAGTTGCTCAAGAAAGAGAGCAGATGTCCTCCTAAAACAAAAGACATGTCTACTTATCACCTGCGTCATCGTCATCATTTGACTTTTGCCAACTATGTAGAGGTCCGCTTCCAGTCTAACCGGATGCAGAGAGAATCCAGTTACTGGGTACTACGATACCCCTTTGTAAGACTGGTTGTCAGATTTTCGAGCTTTTGACTGCCCGTAACGATTGTAAAAAATTCCACGAATGTCAGCTGGGACCAAGTGCTAAACGTGCTTTCCGAGGCACGGGGGTGTCTCGGTGTGTAGAAATGGTCACCCATACATGGACCGATGGCGGCAAGCGTAGCTTAACCTGATCGATCGACCCGTGCGGCTGTTATCACTTAGGTACCCACGAGCCCCTCCCTTCACCTACCACGTACTTCGTATTGGTGTTAATTAAAGCTTCAGCAGAAGTATATAATTCAAATTTATTCACTGTTAAATGTTTTATGGGTGTTTTCTTAATCGTATTTTTCCTCATTTACAAAAGTCCTTCATTGAATTGGTCCAATTTAAAAATAATAGCTCACCTTAACCTTGAAAGCGTACATAATTAAGAAAGTTCAACCCACTTCGGACGGCATTCACCACCATTTATTATTCTTGAAACTCGAGCGCGAATAATTCATGATTTTATTTCCAAACTTTCATTATAATGCTCTTAAATTAGAACGAGACTTGGCAATCTCGAAAGACATTTTGATTGACATTGAAGCCGTTAGCTCTAAAATATATTTTAAGTCCTATCCAGATGGGGAACGAGATAAAAGATTACTTACTTTATGTACACTTCAAATATTGGATAAGTTTCATAGTATAAACAGTGGCTCCGATTCCCTTGTTCACAAACTAAACTAAATTTAAGTTCAGTGCATCTTTTTCTTTCTATTTCATTAAGACAAGGGCAGAAGATACATATTAGTTTAGTCCTGCATGGTAATTGCGTAACACACTATCAGTAGCAATGGGTTTCATTTTGACAGTTGAACAACATCCATTGCGTTATTTACGTTGTTGTACAAACACATTTTTCGAACATTATGGAGCAATAGATTAGCAATATGCTTCAAAATGATTCAAATTGATAGTAATAGTGTGTTACGCAATTAGGGTGCAGTCCTGTCCTGACTGAACTTAAATTTAGTTTAGTTTGTGAACAAAGGAATCGGCGCCATTGTTTAAGTTTTGATTTACCTTGTGGTGGACATAATCCGTCTTATTACAAAACGAAATCTAACTTTAGGTCTAGCCTAAGCCTTTGAGCCGTTATTTGTATTTCGAACTTTGTTTCGGTTTATGCAAAGTTTTTAATACCAAAATGATAACTTAGCACCGAACTAAGCTGTAATTTTTGTACAAAAAACTGCATTTATATAAAAGTTAGGTTCTTAATTCAATAACTGGCTCGGAGGTTTAAACCTGAATGCCAATTCTCGCACTTAAAAAACGTTCCAATTCAAGTCGCAATCTCATCTCACCGACAATCGATGTCAAAAACTTGTCAAATATAGGGAAATTGATTATATTTTTGACAGATTGACACTGAGCTTAGAATACAACGTTCTTAAAATACGCGAATTGCCCCACTTAACTACAGCAAATCCTTGTTTTGTAATAAAGGGGAATGAATTCTAGAGAAATCTTGTGTTGTAGGTATACAAGCACATTGAAACATTCAGGCTACACGCGACTTTCCGATTTAGTTTGGTTCAATCTCAGTAGGAGTCTAATAATTCACCTCGTTTTCTTAGCTGGAGTCTAACTTTATTAAGGACATGTATGATCCTTTGTTTTTAACAGGCATGCTTTAAGCCTGTCTTAACCCATGTCTTAACCAAACGAGTTTCCGCAAACATTCCAAGGTGTGCAAATAGTATACTTAATTATTACGATACGTGCGAGAAGCCCATTGTTGCACGGTGCGCGGCGTCTAAACGTCAAACGTATCGTATACTATTTTAAAGCACGTGTGACCTAAACGCGCCCTTAAGTCACGCTTTTCTGTGAAAAATGGAGCACAGTCACAGAAAAGCGTGACTTAAGTGCGGGTTTAGGTCACACAGTGCTGTAAATTTTGTTTACAAATGTACTTTGACTGATCTTAAAACGCTTTTTCATGTGCCTCTCGACTGTTAAGAAACAATCCATCAGTATTAATGAAATGCTCATTTCAAATGGTTTTTTTTTCCACCCATGGTCTCCACGAGACAGGTTCGGCCTAGTGTGTTCATTAGCAAAATGCTTATAATTTGCGTCTTTTTTATTTTCTTGGCCTATAAGTATTGTGTCCAACTACTGGGTAAAGGCCTCCCCTTTTTCCTTCCAAGCCTCGGGATGTCTTGTGCGATCTCTGCCCATGTTGGCCCTGCAAACGTTATCAGCTCGTCACACCACCTACCTTTGCCGTAGTCTACCTCGACGGCGATGTCCTGCCTCGGGCGTGAGTGACGTTATTTGCCCATCTCTCCGGGTGTATTCGTCAGACGTGTCCGGGCCACTCCCACTTCAGCCCGGCTGTTTTTTCCCCAACATCCGCTACTTGAGTTATGGAGCGCAGGCCACCCTGCGCTCCATAACTCAAGTAGCGGATGTTCTAACTTGATTTGTACGTCTTATTTTTATGTCAAGCTAGCTATTGATGTAGACTATATGGAAATGTAAGAATAACAGCAGCACAGGTCGATCGATCAGGTTAAGCTACGGTTGCAGCGGTTGGTCTGTGGATGGGTGACCATCTTTACATACCGTGACCCCTCCGTGCCTCGGAAAGCACGTTAAGCCGTTGGTCCCGGCTGTCATTCGTGGATCTTGGACAGTCGTTACGGGTAGTCAGAAGCCCGAAAGTCTGACAACCAGTCTTACCAAGGGGTATCGTATTACATAGTAACTGGGTTGTGCAGGTCAGATAGGCAGTTGCTCCATGTAAAATACTGGTATTCAGCTGCATCCGGTTAGACTGGAAGCTGACCCCAACATAGTTGGGAAAAGGCTAGGCAGATGATATGGAAATGTAAGCACTGTTTTTGGCAAATAAACATAAATCTTATCTATATGTATCTTATCGATGCTCAGGCCAAAATAACGAAGAGAATTTTCTAGTTACATCCCGAGAGTACTACTACCTACTTTCTACTTACCTTTTGGAAAATGTATGGGTGGTCTCTGGACTCCATCTTGACCGACCAGTATGAGAGCGTCGCTGGCCTGTGATCGATGCACGTGGACATAAACCACTTCCCAGACGCAGACTTGAAGGGACATTGCCCAGTACACGCTGGAATATGAAAAATACTTTATAAGGAATTTGTTGAAAAATTTACGATATCGACATCATTGTGTTTTTGTTGTTTTAGGCGTTTCTGTTTTTCTGGGATTCTGTTATTACTTACTTTTTCGGATGTGCTTATTTTATAATTGCCTAGCTATGATCAACAAATAATCATACAACCTATAACGTTCCCATTGCTGGGCCACAACCTCCTCTCTATGAGAGGGAGTGGGCCGTAATCTACCACGAAATTTTGGTTCTAGGAGTTTCGTCATGATGTTTTCTCACTCATGTACCTAATAGGTACAAACTATTTATTTTTCGATTCTACGATCTTTGAGCTAAAACATGTTTTCGGCAAACCCAATTTTCTCCATGAAACTAAAACCCTGCAGGCCTCGTTTCCGAAGAAAGCTCTTCAATAAGGGCAACATTTTATGATATCCGAAGTAATGTTACCTACTGATTGGCTACTAAAACGGATTTCTCCCAATCGTTACTGGAATCCCATCCCTATCCATAAATGTAACAGACATAAATTCCAGTTAAGGGGATTGAGTAGATGACATCTCAGCTACTTTCTCGCTAGATGGCAGCATATTCGTACATTCGAACATTTTCAATTGTTACTCCTAACTCAGAAACCTTCGAGGGACAACTTTATTATTATTATCGTTTATATATCGAGATTTGTACCCCGAAAGAATGTATGAACAAGTGTCACTACCCAACCAACTTAACTAGACTTCATATACATCCGCCATTTCAATACCTACATTAAGTAGGTACCAAACCCTATTATCATTATTACATTTGGCAAGTAAGGCAGACTTTATTTTAGTCAGGGCAAGATTTGTTGATCGCAATTGACTTAACTTTACATACATGCAGATAAACTTACGCCTTCTTGCCATGGGGTTTGATAGAAACTACAGAACGCCACCTGCTACGATCAGCCACCATAATTGCGTAACACACTATAAATCAGAACTTAAATCATTTTGAAGCATATTGCTAATTCATTGCTTCATATTTTCGAAAAATTTGTCAGCTCAAGAACGTAAAAAACGCAATGAATGTTGTTGAACTGTCAAAACGCAAGCCTTTCCTAGGAATAGCTTTCAGTAGTGTTAGTTTAGTGTGTTACGCAATTTCCCCGCTGGTCATACGCGCACGCCGGTAGCGAGTACTACATACCTGCAGTGCTATTCTGTAAAGATCTCACCGTGAAAACTTAGGTGAAGTAAGCGTGAAGTCAGCTGTCAATAGTGTCAATTCCTAGCAAAAACAAACTCACTTCCTTCACCTAAGTTTTCACGGTCAGATTTTTACAGAATCGACCGGCTGACCTTTCTGACGAACATCACCATGACTTAACTTTACTAAGGGCTGATTTTTCAATCATCTGATAACTTTACTCGAGGAATAATTTTGAAATTTTGACAGTTTTTTCATACAAAAGCTGTCAAACGTCCATTTTATTCCTCGAATAACGAAGGCGATAGAAAAACCGCCCTAAATGAAATAAGCGTTTCATACGATATATGAACCTCCAGACGCTGCGCTCTCGACTTTTATCCGCATTTTATGACAACAACTATATGCTAGTTGTTCTGCATAGCAGAGACTATTAAAACTCTCTGCCTCCCAACCACGCAATGGTCATAAAATTAAAGCACTTAAAAACTAAGCAGGCACTAAGCTAACACTACACAAGCACTAAGTAAACACAAATACATACCAATCAATGCACAGAGGGCCGGCACAGCGTCGCCTGTACACTGTGCAGGTTGGCGCCAAGCTGCACAGAACATACGTGTGTTGGCACGCGGAGGCATGCACTAGGTGACAGCGGAGCACACTACACATATGCACTACATCGATAACTTAGTCTACGAAGGCACACAACAAATAATAAAGAAAGCAGAGGGACTAGCGCTAACAATTTTGACGATACGTAATATAAAGATGCGCCATATTTAATTTTATGCAACACTAGCTTCTGCCCGCGACTTCGTCCGCGTGAAATTTCACCCTCCCCCAATTCAACCTCGGGGCGGAAGTTCGAAATAACCTTTCTTAGTGGATAACCTACTCTTCACAAAGAACACATCCTCCAAATTTCATGTCTCTAGGACCAGCGGTTTAGGCTGTGCGATGATATATCAGTCAGTCAGGACTTTGAATTTTATATATACCTATAGACCTATAGATAAATTTTGGTAGAAGGAAATTTATAATATGAGCTAAAGTTCATTTCAAATAAACTTGCGATAAAGTTTGTTCACCTCCTTCTACTAATGTATCCCAATATTTCCAAACCATACGAAAAAAATGTATGGGCAGTGTCGGTAACACGATCAAAACATTGACTTACTCCGTGTTTGGTATTATGAAACTCAACCGATGCAATGTTAGCGACAGTTTTGTATGACGAACGATATCTATCGTAAGTTATTTGGACTTTTTGGTACAGGGTGGTTGAATGACATTTATCGCAAGTTTATTTGAAAAACACTTTAGCTTGTCCGCGACTTCATCCGCGAAAGCGTTCCCCCGACCCACTCCGTCGCATTGCATCTCTGTCCGCGTTATTAAACTCGTTTTCGCGTAGCGTAGTTCTTTCTTAATTTCTTCTTTTTGCTCGGCTCCAAAGAGTTCTGACGTGGTGTTAAATAGCCTATAGCCTTACTCAAAAATTGGACTATCAAAAGCAAAAGATTTTTTCTAAAATGTTTTTAGAAATTAGCGCGTTCAAACAAACAAACTCTTCAGGTTTATTATTAGTATAGATGTACAATGTTATGAAGTAGGAAATACTGATTTTAAATTAGTTGACCTCAAATTGATTCCTGCTAGCCCCATGTATAAATGAAACACTTAACAAAACATACAAATTGAGAACGTAGATTCAAGTAGATTGATACGTAGACAGATAAATCGTTTATTTTGTGCACACAACATAAATAGCACAACACACAAAGGCAGAATTAAATGATAACAAATTACATAAATAACATGAATATTATATGAAGTGTTTCTCGATATAAACTTTCAAGTCCTTGTTTTTCGAAATGAATGAACTGATTTCAATGAAACTTCATAGCATAAGCCGGATACAAAGGTCTAAAAAGTTTTAAGAACATTTTCGAAAAATAATGTTACGTCCAAATTAGACCGATTTTAAATTTTCAATAGAAACAGACATTTCTAGTTATATTTTTTAAATAAGACATTTCGAAAATGTTTTTTACTAACTTTTTAGACCTTTGTATCCTGCATAAGCGTATGTTAGTTTCATTAAAATCGGTTCATTCATTTCGAAAAGAAAGGGCTTGAAAGTTTGTATGAAATGCCATAAAGAAAAATATTTAACAAAACAACGACTTCCCGGTAGCATCAAGAGGTAAGTATTCTTAAAACAAACTTATCACAGCTCTCAGACAAAAGTCTGAGAAAAAGAAAGAAAGAAAGAGAAGACGGACAACTTGGGGGAAAAACTGGAGGTGTTCTAAGTAAAAATAACATGACTGGCTACTTAAAACAAACGCATTTACGTACAAATAAATAAAGTTAAATAAAGTTGCAAAAGTAACACTTCGGCGATAAGAACAGCTACAATCAAGTTTTACTTACACATAACTTTGGGTAAAATCTGTACAAAGGCGGACTTAATGCCTGAGGCATTGTCTACCAGTTAACAGGGCAGCATTTACATGAAAAGGTTTATTTTGAGAGGTTACGCCTCTCCGGTAATAATGGATGAAGTAATAAGTTCGGTACTCATTTAGATTATAACAAACGAATGACTTTGTTCTCAATTAAAATGATTGCTGTTCTCGACATGAACCGTATTAACCAATCTCAGTAGGCAGATGAGATTTTTATTCAACAGTATTTTTGACACACTAGATTCCTCGAGAGGTAAGGCAGAGGTCTAACAACCTATAATAGTACAGTCAACAAAAGAGATAAGTATGCAGGATCGTCGGATATAGTTGAAGTTTAGTAAGAAACCAATGGATGTTCTCGAATAAAATTTTATTTTATTCATAGAAAACAAACAGATCATTTATCAAATTAAATTTCAGTCGACAACATCCATTGGTTTCTTACTAAACTTCAACTATATCCGACGATCCTGCATACTTATATCTTTTGGTGACTGTACACCCATATTTCGTATGTTTAAGTCCCATTTAATTGGAGGTGAAGCGATTGCCATCAAATGGGTACAAATCCAAACTACGGGCTGGTACTGAGATGTTCCTGACCACTTTGCCTGACCTCGTGTTTAGCAGTAGCGCTTGCGACCACCCCAGACTAACGAGGCAGACAATTTTGATACCTCTGAATTAAACTTTTTATCAGTTGCCATCATCTAGGTACAAATCCAAACTACGGGCTGGTACTGAGCTTATCCTGCGCACTTTGTCTGACCTCGTGTTTAGCAGTAGCGCTTGCGACCACCCCAGACTAACGAGGCAGACAATTTTGATACCTTTGAATTAAATTTTTTATCAGTGTGCAGTTTTTCCGAAGGGTTAGGCCCTTTGAACAACGAACAAGCGAGAAGTTACGAACAACATAAATACTCATAAATATGCTATATATACAGTCTGGCAAGGAATTCGACGCGCAAACTGTAACGATGAATATTCAGCACGTGGTTCTAGACTAGCGCAGAAATTTTTCGACGGTTATCAAAAACAAAATCGCGTATACAACATTATCACACTTCACACTAATATTATAAAGGCGAAAGTTTGTGAGTGTGTGTGTGAGTGTGTGTGTGTGTTTATATGTTTGTTACTTCTTCACGCTCAAACGGCTGGACCAATTTGGATAAAATTTGGTACGGAGGTAGCTGACAACCTGGATTAACATATAGGCTACTTTTTATCCCGATATTCCCACGGGATCGACATTTACGCGGGTGAAACCGCGGGGCGCAGCTAGTTTATACTATATGCGAAACCCGAAACACGTGTCTCATCATTTCAGCCGAAAGACGTCCACTGCTGGACATAGGCCTCCCCTAAAACGGGGGGTTTGCCATAATCGCCACGCTTGGCAGGCGGGATGGCGATCGCAGTATGGTATGGTGGTGGAATGCATAGAGAAAGCTGCTGCCCATTCTCCGGTACGCGCCTTAGTCGCCTTTTACGACACCCGCGGGAAGTATGGGGTGGTGGTATTCTTTAAGTCCGGCACCACACAGACACACGTGTCTAGTACCTATTTTTATGTAAAGAATCTATGTACAAAATTTTAAAACTGTATCATGTAAAATCACAAAGTTATAAGCTTGTTAAGATACCTGTTTGTCCGTACAAAAACATGCTCACCCGCGCCGCGCCGACTTACGCTCATTGATAATAGTACCTAGGTACCTAACCGTCCGGCGCGGAGTTTGGATAACCTACTTAGTGTCGCTCGGTATCCAACTTTTAACTTTTAAATATTTTTGGGACAAAATATAACATGGGGTAAAAATTATTGGAATCGATTCAGTTACTTATTCTGAACCAACTATATTTAGGTTTCGCATATACTTAAAATAACGTTGTATATTGCAATTTTGAATGAAACAGCATCATCATCAAGTGCAATATCTACGCGGTGAAAATGCACTGAACAGCAATTTTTTTAATAACTGATGAATTACTAGGCATTAGTTATTAGGATGGCAAGGACATCGATGCACAACCTGTTTCCATTGGTACCCTGCCACTCTGTATTATCTCTAATCTACTCAGTGACCAATCTAACTCAAAAAACATTACTAACAACATAAAAAAGCAAATTACCTACTGGCTGTATTAACTTGTCATAACATATCTAGTTGCATCAATTCTACTTTACCTTTTGTCAATTCCCTCGCTCTCCGCATATCCATTCATCAGCTGATTCGGGGTCCATTTAATGACCAGTCCCGCAGCTGACTGATGCAGACTCAGGTACCCAGGCATCGGTTCTTCAACGTCCTTCTATAATTACAATAGTTCCAAATTCTTCAACGTCAAATTAATCCCAAACGTCTACTGAAATAATAAATCAAATTCCGCTTCGAGGAAAATTTTATCAATAAGTATTTCAGTTCCAATTATGTCTGACAAAATGAATTTAAAGTTTGGGACATTTCTCAGAGGGCTCGGCTGTAAAATAACACCAAATTATGAAGATGAAAAATAAAAGGCAGACAATTTAACTTTATAAGTGTCCCTGGAAATATATTTCCAAAAAAAAAATGACGGTGTTAGGTATACCAACCGAATGGGGGAATAAATAAGAGATAATATACCGGGAAATCTGAAAGAGACATGATGATAAGAGGCAGGTTGACAACTTCGTAATTTTTATTTTTATTTAAGTACTTATATACATTTTTTCCTTAAGTACCTACAAATAAGGTATTTATTTATTAATTCAGCCAGTTAAATCCAGCCCAACGAAATTACGCCGCGCAATGTTTACACAAATTGAATAAACTACCTACCCGAAATCGAGAAGATTCGAGTAATTCCAATTCCAAGTACCCGCTCGTATGATTGGCCCGTTCCCAAAGGACCAGCAGATCCGATCCGTTTCCCAAATTTAATAAAACTCAGCACACATCATAAACAAGGGCAAATAAATCTTTAGAAAAAAGGTTTTAGTCTCACCGGCTGAACCCGAACGTTGTTTTTTCCGTACAAAAGCGTGGCTGTAGAGTTCTGGTGTAAGCTCTCAACGTAGTCTTTGGCACTCGACCCGGCTGCTTTGCCAGTACCTAAAGTAAGTTTCACTTTGTAAGCTTCTCTTGAAAAAAGAGCAGATTTAAAAAATGTAGGGGGGTGTTTTGCAGGTAAAACTTGTAATAAATATAGATTATTATTTATAGATGATATGATATATTTATAGTTTTACGAGATGCATAGTTGTTGAAGGAATCTTGCATTAAAATTAGATAAATTTACCTGGATTATTTGAGCTCCCATCATCGGATGATGCGTTCAAACTTCTTTTGAAATTCAATATTGGCCTTCGAACGGAAGGCGGTGTTGTGGTTCCCGCAGACATTCTGTGTCTTTGCACCTGTTATTTAAAATAAGTCACAATTACTTTCAACTTAGACTAAAATCAAATAAAACTATGGTAAATTTTTATCTTATATTTCAAGAAAGATCGACGTATCACTACAAAAATTATAGGTTTGTAGTAAGTACATGAGGGACCTACAAAGTTATTTATTTATTATTAATACGAGTAACATGGTGTAGGTACAACGAAATGTTGTGTGAATCGCTGCTCTCCAAGCTAGATCATTAGGAGAGACAGTTTCGACTCCCAATTAGAGCAGTAATCATATTATTATGCTTTTGGATCTTATACTATAAAGCAAAAAAAATACATAATCCAAATACTATAGTATCTTGCGTCTTGGCAACCAATTCATTTCAATAGGCTTAATGTTCTGGGGACTATAATCAGAATACTCACAAGCTCGTCTGCAGGAGGATCCGTCCAGAAACAAGCCGGTGGTTTAGCCTTGGAGTACTCCAAGGCACAAGGACCAACTAACAAGGAGCTGAGGATGCTCCCGTAGTCCGGGTCTGCAACCAAGGCGTCCCTTTCGTAGTAGCGGTTCGCGTTGCTGACCAGATGCTCGATGATCTTCGCCAGCTGTCGCTCGAATAACGCTATGCGAATCCAAAGGTATCTGTGGACAAAAGAAGATTATTAAATAAGGTCATCATCATTATCATCATTTCAGCCGAAAGACGTCCACTGCTGGACATAGGCCTCCCCCAAAAGGGGGGGGGGGGGGTTTGCCATAATCGCCACGCTTGGCAGGCGGGTTGGTGATCGCAGTATGGTATGGTGGTGGAATGCATAGAGAGCTCTGCTGCCCATTCTCCGGTACGCCCCTTAGTCGCCTTTTACGTCATCCACGGGAAGTATGGGGTTGTGCTATTCTTTAAGTCCGGCACCACACACACATTAAATAAGGTACTAGATATCAACTGACATGACCATGATTTTTTACACGAGTGGTGACGGCACACGTGTAAAAATCAGACTTTACGGAGAAATGGAACTTACGTACAAGAGGGTAGCACTTGTACGTAACTTCCATTTCTCCGTCAACGTGCCTACATAATAATTATATGTTATGTACCTAAATAGTAATTTCTTATGATTCATAACAGCCTTATCCTTGTTTTATTCAAATCCGACGTACCTACATCGTATGTTTGTAATATATTATGTAGCTAAAACCCAATATTACAAGATATGAGCAACGCTGGCATGTATTGGAATTTTAGACAAAGAAGGATTAGAGGTAGACAACACCCGTCAACCGTCGTTACCCTGAATTCTAAGTACACAAAATATATACATATATTATGTATTAGGTAAACGAACAAGGGCAGGACTCATAAATCTTGTCACATATTCCTAAGCGTAAAGTCTCACAAGAAATGGTAATATATTTCTTTCGCGTCAGAAAAATCAAAAAAATATGAGAAAAAAATGGAAGCTTTCAGTGTCCGTCCTAAGCCCCAGGAGGCGGCCATTAATAAAGATTGCTGAGACAGAATGACTCATCAATATCTTCTTTTATTTTTTGCTTTGAATGCCGTCAGACTTTTCTTTTCCTTTGAGGAGTCTTAAATGGAGGACTAAAAGTTTTTAAATGATTAGTGATAAAAAAATAAGCCAGACCAAATAAAAGATATATGACTTCTGTGATAGATAATGCGGTGAGAAAGCAAAGAGAACACGGAGATAACGGATGTATGGAAGAATAAGACGGGTAATGCTCGGGCTACAAATAAATGGGATACGGGCAGGACGATGATGACGATGACTCAAGCGCAGATCGAGGTTTTCGTTCAAGGGGGGGCGAATTTCTGCAACCGAAAAATCGCTTTATAAATTCAACAATGGCCCCTTTTCGAGGATGACTACGAATAATCAACTATATCTTAGTAATATATTTGTTATAAAACTATGTCTAATTTAGACAAATTTTTTATGTTATTTAATCATATTATATGGTTGTTTATATAGTTGCTTTATAAGTAGGTACTGTTGTTTTATTTTATTTTGTAGGAATAATTTAATCTGACTTGGTTTCCGTACGTCCTTCTCGGGTAACCACTGAAAATCAGCGCTGTGCTGTGCGGTCCCACTACAGCACAGCATCATGCTGAGTGGAAGGCTTCTTGTCACAGTCATGAGTTCATGACATGCAGCCGTCGACTATTTCTGTTTTGTACTCGTGATTATAGATATATTTTATTTTTATTCTTTCTTATTATTAGAATTAATTATGTTGTTGTAAGCACGTGTTTCTGTGACATATAAACATATTTTTCTTTCTTTCTTTTCCTTCGTTCTAATCGAAGTCCAGAGGAGGGACTTCCCCGTTGCCCCCCAGCCTCCTTAGCACAAAACCTGATGTTTTCTCAAAGAGCAAGAGCAGCCAGTCGATTCTGTGAAAAACTCACCGTGAAAACTTAGGTGAAGCGGAAGCAGCTCACTTCACCTAAGTTTTCACGGTGAGATTTTTACAGAATAGCACTGCTGTTCAGTAAAAGATTCCAGAACATGGATGGGAATGGACACCTTATACAACACTGAATGGCATACTCGATTCGATTTCTTTCTTTTAATTTAGCTACTGAATGTCTTTTTAAAAGGTGCTTGCATCTTTATTGTCGAAGTTTTAAATTTCTAAGTACCTAACTAAATCGATTTTCTTAAGTTTTTATTTCAATGAACTTGAAGTCTCTCAAACAAAGGACAAAAGGACTAAGGTAACGTTATGTTATTGTAGGTAGATATAATCAACACTCACAAAACGACGTATACCTAGGTACGGAGGCAATATCTACAATCGAAGATTGATCAGAAGTGGGGTTTCCGAGATCCTTTTAAATTGTACTTATAACATTTGTTTCTTGGGGTTTTTCGCGAACGGAAGAAAACAAGTTTTGTTAGGGAATACTGTCTAATCAATAGTATCTGGCACACAAGGTTTATAACAAGAGAATACAGAAATCGATCACATATTGGGACAATAGCCGCGAGCACGCCATTACGTGCGCGTTACAACGACTCGCGTGGGCAGACTGTCGGGTGCGCGAGCACAGGCGGCGCGCGGGCTGCGCGGTGCTGTAGCGGGGGGAAGGGTAGCCCTCTCGTTTACCGCGTAATGTTGGTACAAAACTAAACGTTCGGACAGCGCGTTACACTCTCCCCCTTTTGACCAGGGAAGGATCTCCCGAGTGGTCAAACAAAAAGATGACAAGAGCGCTGCACTTAGGTCACCTTCCGTGGACGACCTCTATTACGTTTAGGAACAACCGGCTCAGGACATTCACCCTCCCTAGCATGGTAAGGACGCAAATCTGACACGTGATACTTACCGAAGATTTCTCCTGTCTTATCATGAGCTAGGAGGTAGGTAGTAGGACTCACCTTTTTAGAGACGACGTACGGTCCATCTCGTTTTGGATTAAACTTCGATGTGACACCCTTTGCGGCATTACTAAGCGTATGGGTCCGCATCAGGACTAAGTCTCCTTCCAGGTACTCATGGGTTGACGTCCGACCCTTATCGGCATATGTCTTGCGGACATCTTGTTGCCGTTCCAGAGTCTCTTTGGCTGTCGAGACGCTATCTGCGAGCTTGAGCAGATAAGGCGTAATTTGGGGAACATAATTCTCGGTTTCCACTACTGCTCTTAGGTCTGCCTGAGCAGTTAAGGGTGACCGTAGCTCACGACCGAAGGTCAGGTAAGCTGGGGTATGATCCGTGGACTTAGTTACTGAACTATTGAAAGCAAACCGTACAAACGGTAGTACCTCTGGCCAAGTTTGATGACGACCTTCCACTAAGATGGCGAGCTGAGCCTTTAGATCCCTATTTTTCCGCTCAACGGGATTCGCCTCGGGATGATATAAGGGCACCAGACTTTGTTTGACACCTAGAACAAACATCGCCTTCTGCATAACATCTGCCACAAACTGCACTCCGTTATCAGAAATCATCCGTCTAGGAAGACCAAATCTCATAAATACCTCATTGACTAAAGTTTTAGCACACGCCTCTGCTGTAGCTTCGGTGAGAGCGAAGACTTCCACCCACTTACTAGTGGTGTCCTCCACTATAAGGATCCATCTCTCACCTTGGGGTCCTTTAGGCAACGGACCAAAAAGATCAGTTGCGATAGTTTCAAACCTTTGAGACGGGACAGGAGTTTGAAGCAAGCCGGCTGGTTTGAGTGTTGATGGCTTGTAGCGTTGACACTCGATGCAGGTCTTCAAGTACTCGGTTACAAGCCGTCTCATACCAGGAAAATAGAAACGTTGCGAGATACGGTATATTGTTCTATCAATACCACCATGAGCGGCGGTAGGCGAGTCATGACATTCGATCATGACTTCTTTCCGCAGGCTCTCCGGTACGACGAGTTGAGGCTCCTCGGAATCAGTATCAGGTACATACCGATACAGGACACCTTGATTCAGGAGATAGCCTCTCTCAGACCAACGATTTATATTAAGTTCATCCTTACCTTCGAGGTCATGGATGATCTTTGCAACTTCTGGATCAGCTAACTGCGCATCACGGGTGGAGGTTGCATTCCAGCGCGGGACATCAACAACAACAGGACAGATAGCCGATTCAGATGCAGGACCATCTGATGTCACAGGACGGCTGAGCGTATCGGCAAGCACGTTAACCTTACCTGGGGCATAATCGATACGCAGGTCGAAAGATTGTAGCTTTAAGGCCCAACGTACTAATCTGCCACTTGGGGACTTGAGGGTAAAGAGCCACTTCAAGGGTTGGTGATCTGTTATCACGTTGACCTGGTGACCATCAATGTAACCACGGAAACGTTCTACTGCCCACACCACTGCGAGGGCCTCCCTCTCCGTGGTGGAATAATTCTGCTCGGCCGGAGTGAGCAGACGGCTGGCATATCCAATTGGATGTTCCTCATTCGATGACTCCCCCTGGAGTAAGGCCGCGCCAAGTGCGTAATTACTGGCGTCAGTCCGCAAAACGAATGGTTTCGAATAATCCGCTTGAACAAGAATAGGGGCCGTGGTCAGGAGTTTCTTAAGAGTTTCAAAAGACTTGACTTGCTCCGAACTCCATGCCCACGCCTGAGACTTTTTAGTTAAGCGAGTAAGTGGTTCAGCCACCTTCGCGAACTCTGGGATAAACTTCCGGAACCATGAGCAGGTTTGGAGGAAGGTACGAAGTTGCTGGAGGGTTGTTGGTTCCTTCATCTCTAAAACAGCACTTACCTTCTCTTCGTCTGGAGATATACCATCACGAGATATCACGTGGCCGAGGTATTTGAGCCGGTCTCTGGCAAACACGCACTTCTCTCGGTTTGCTCGAAGCTTGAACATACGGAGACGCTCGAATACCGCACGCAGATCCGCTAAATGGGCCTCCAGGTCCTCCGAAATAACCAAAAGGTCATCCAAATAACCTAAAATAGTCTTACCGCCAAGAGTAGACCCTGATCTGAAACGATCTATCAGCCTCTGAAACGTCGCTGGCGAATTCTTAAGGCCAAACGGCATACGTTTAAAGCGGTACGTACCGAAAGGCGTGACGAACGCCGTTTTGTCACGATCGCTGGTACTTACCTGCCAATAGCCACTGCGAAGATCTAGAGAGCTCATTACACAACCCTTCTTGGTCGACTGTAAGAGTTCGTCAATACGCGGCATGGGGTATGCATCCGTCTTAGTGACCGCGTTCAACTTTCGGTAGTCGACACAAAACCTATACGTACCATTACGTTTCGGTACCAAGACGCACGGTGCTGCCCAGGCGGATTCACACTCCTCGATCACGTCCTCCGCCAACATCTTGTCTAACTCGTCGCGCATGATTTGCTTCTTCGCAGGCGTAAGGCGATACGGGGGCAACGCAATAGGCGGATGGTCGCCGGTATTTATGTTGTGTTCCGCAAAGGGAGTCGGCTCTCCGACCATATCGAAAATATCGGAGTACTCACCTAAAAGATTCTCCAAACCACCACGCTCCTCCTCAGTCAACAGAGCGCCCTCATCTGCCCTCAGTAGGTTGAGAGAGGCACACTCCACCACCTCACGAGAACTCTCCGTCAGTAGGGGGTGAATGACCTGAGGCCGATCAGCTGTATACCATGTCATAAAAGAAAAATTCAAGACCAACTTAGACTTAGTAATGAAGTCTATCCCCAATAGCGTTTCATTGTTTGAGGCATCGGGAAACACAACAAACTCAATAGGAATACACAAAGACATACAATTCACATTAACACTTGTTAACAATACAGTATTCGTACGAATACTACCATCAGCCAGTCTAACCGACATAGTCTGCGATTTAAATGTAACATTTAAACGTAAAAGAAGTGCATACAGCGTTGAACCCGCGATACTACGCCGGGCGGCAGTATCTATAAGCGCTGAACCACTGTAACCTAAAATCTCTATATTTAAAATAGGACGGTCTGGCGCAATGATATTATTCGAAGTACTACTTACATTACAACAGTCTTCTGTCGTGGTAAGTGAATAAAATACATTACGTTGAGGTTGTGGTTCATTTGAACTAGTAACATCATTACAACTCAAACTCGATATAATATTATTTTTACAGGTAGGACAATTTGCTCTTACATACCCTTTTTCACCACAACCATAACAAATAAGGCTAGACTTATTATTACTAGACGATACTTTAGAGTCTATCTTTGGGCACAAATCACGTGTATGACCTCGACCTTTGCAATACACACAGAATAACTTTGCTTCACTCGCGGTATTATTTTTATCGGCACTTTGCACTTCGTTACACGTATTACGTACGGATCGAACCTGCGAACGCGCGATCGACTGCTGAGCTCCCGCACCACTGAGCGACGGGGACGTCGCACCGTTTCCCGCCAAATCGACGCGCGTGGCGGCGGCTCGCGGCGCCCGCGGGCCCTCCCGCGCGTACCGCTCGCGAGGCGCCCCCGCTGGCGCCGACTGCGATGAAGTACTTGCACTGGAACTTTCCGTGATGGATTCTTCTATATCTCGGGCTTTGTCGATTAGCGACTCAATACTGCTAACCGTATCCCGGGGTAATCGCTTTCGAATACGTTTGTGTAATAATCCGTATATCATGTCTATCTTAGCTCCTTCGGGTAATACGTAAGGAAACTTAGCAATCATGCCTCGTATACGTACAATGAAGGAGTCCGCGAGTTCTTCATTTTGTTCGTTAGCGAATATCTTTCGATATAACTTGTAAGCAGGACACGGAGTACCATACATGCTACGTAGTCGCTTGACGGCTTCGGACCACGAGGACACCTCCGTCCGGATCCCTCTCCACCATACTGCAGCCTCGCCATGGAGCAGCATCGGAAGACCACGAAGCGCAAGGTCATCATTAACCAAAGCACACTCTTTGTACATCTCGACGGAGTCGATGAAGGCTTCCACGACTTCAGGCTCTCGGTTTGAACCATCGAAGCGTGCCGTACACTTGGACATGTTCCCTGATTTGTTAGTCGACGACGGTGTCGGTGAGGGCGTTGCCGCGGAGAAACCACCTGCCGCGTGCGATGCCATGAGAGACTCGACGAGCTGCCGATTTGCTTCCGCCTGAGTATTCGCGAAGGCGGTAAGAAATGAAGTCAGCTGGTCACCAGACATGAGCACTGGCGAAGGTCTACTGGTTTCTTCTTCCGAGCTAGAGTGCGCGTCAGCGTCACTTGCCTTTGGGTCCGTTCGTACTTTACGTGGAGGCATCTTCACTCTTTACGTAGGTACCAGAGAACAGGAACACAGGAACACCGAAAAACGTTAACGGTCGACCGGCACAAAACTGGTTTAAACTCGTTCGCGGCCACGAGTTGGAGCGCCACTTATAACATTTGTTTCTTGGGGTTTTTCGCGAACGGAAGAAAACAAGTTTTGTTAGGGAATACTGTCTAATCAATAGTATCTGGCACACAAGGTTTATAACAAGAGAATACAGAAATCGATCACATATTGGGACAATAGCCGCGAGCACGCCATTACGTGCGCGTTACAACGACTCGCGTGGGCAGACTGTCGGGTGCGCGAGCACAGGCGGCGCGCGGGCTGCGCGGTGCTGTAGCGGGGGGAAGGGTAGCCCTCTCGTTTACCGCGTAATGTTGGTACAAAACTAAACGTTCGGACAGCGCGTTACATACTTAGATTAAAATCGAAATAGGTAAATATTTTTAACGAGAAGGATGTTTTGATCGATCTCATTTTTTAACCCCCGACGCAAAAACGACGGGGTGTTATAAGTTTGACGTGTCTGTGTGTGTGTGTGTGTGTCTGTCTGTCTGTGGCATCGTACTTAGCTCCCGAACGGATGAGCCGATTTTAATTTTGTTTTTTTTTTTGTTTGAAAGATGAATTCGTCGAGAGTGTTCTTAGCTATGTTTGATGAAAATCGGTCCAAGATGGCCGCCGCCACAAAATGGCGGACTACATATTTTTTCACAACCCCCTTAATATGGGTATCAAATGAAAGGGCTTGAATAGTAGAATACTATACACTATGATAAATTTCAAATCCAAGATGGCCGCCACCACAAAGTGGCGAATAACATTTTTTTCATCATTATCATTGAAAAATATCTAATTATTTGCATTTAACATCGGGGCTCGTGACTAAATGATAACGTCCGCACGGGTCGATCGAAGGTTAAGGTTAAGGTTTCTACGGTTGCTACGGTCGGTTTGTGGATGGGTGAAAAAAAAATCTGCTGTTTCATACATTTTGGTTAAGTAGGTATTGAAGTTTTGTATGAAACAGCAGATTTTTTTTTTGTGATTTCAGAGTTGGTCCCATAGTGAAAATTGTTTATATTGATGGGTAGAACACCATGTAAAAATTTGGATGGTCTTTGAAAAGTAACCCTGTATATCGAGACCCCTCCGTGCCTCGGAGAGCACGCTAAAGTTACCGGTAGTCAGAAGCCCAAAAGTCTGACAACTAGTCTTACCAATCGTGTTACCCAGCTATTGGGTTGTGGAGGTCAGATAGGCAGTCGCTACATGTAAATTACTGGTATTCAGCTGCATCCGGATAGACTGGAAGCCCCAACAAAGTTGGGAAAAGGCTAGCCAGGTTTTACATAGTAATTACGAAAATATAGCATAGTAAAACATAGGTACATAATCTGCATTCGCGATTTATTTGCAAAAAATGTAAACAAATATGAGTTTATGGAAAAATAACTTCTAATCCTACACAATAAAGTTCAGTTTACGCTACAACTTCAAACATTTTATAACTTTTTCATTAGTCCTAGTCGCTCTAAAATCAACTTAATTAGGTACCATTAAAACAAAGTTAATATTTGTTTAACTTGAAATAATATTAATTTGAAACATATTATAAGTTTGAATAGACTTTACATAACCTGACGGCTTCTTCCCATGGGAATAGGTAGAAGCTACAGAACGCCACCTGCTACGATCCTTATATACAACGTGTTTTTTTTTATATCCCATAACTCTTGGGGGTTATTGTACTCATCATTATGAGCAATTTTTACTATGGGATCAAACCCGAAATCATACATCATAGTACAATTGTACAAACATATTATTGCGCATTATGGGGAAGTTAAACAACATTTTACCTTCAATGTGTGCATTACGAAGGAGATTTTGACAATTGACTCATCTATGATAATCTAGCTACTCACAACCACTCTATACGCTTCCGTACCGTATCGAGCATATCAATCAACTAGCTGCGCCCCGCGGTTTCACCCGCGTAAATGTCGATCCCGTGGGAATATTGGGATAAAAAGTAGCCTACATGTTAATCCAGGGTGTCAGCTATCTCCATAGAAAATTTTATCAAAATTGGTCCAGACGTTTGAGCATGAAGGAGTAACAAACATATAAACACACACAAACATTCGCCTTTATAATATTAGTGTGATGTTATCGTAGTCCTCTAAACGCTGTTCACAAGTCGAAAACCCGAAAATATTGTCAGTTTAAATCAAATAGACGACCGATATTGTACCTACAACTGTTTGCTGTCTGTGGCAAGGTGAATCAGGTTATTGAAATGTGTAATTTTCAATACGACAGCCTGTCGGATAGCTGTGAATAGCTATGGAGACTTACTTTGCTCTAACCTAAAAGGCCAACAGCCAGAAGCGTAGCGTGCCTTGGCGGGGGCCCCATATAAAAATTTGTTTGGGGGCCCATGAAGGGTAAAGATTTCTCACAAAAGAAAAAAAAATGTTCGCATAAAATTAAAAAAAATATTTATTCATCATACTTAATTATCTAGGTATCTGTCACTTTTTCGAAATTTTTTTTTTGTCATTTCTGAAATAAAAAAAAATGGGAAATTTTTATTAATTTTTGCTTACCCCCGTGGGCCCCCGTGGCCCGGGGGCCCCGTATAATTGATACGGCAGATACGGCGCGCGGCGGTAGCTACGCCGGGGCCAACAGCACACCTAAGCTTTGTTGATTTAGGTCCAACGAGACGGCACGTACCCACTATTATTTATTGACGAAAATTACAACGCCGTCTCTAGGAAAACATTTGAGAATTCGGTAACCCAACCCCACTTAGGATAAGGATATGGGAACACACTAGAGGAATATATTATATTCTCTTTACATAGTATAAAACCAAGTCGCTCCCGCTCCCTGTAAGCTTAGTTCTTTTTAACTACGCAACGAACTTCAATGCAGTTTTCAGCAATAGATAGAGTGATTCAAGAGGAAGGTTTATATGTATAATACTTGCATATTATAGAAGAGAAAAGCCGAGAAATTCAAAGATCTGTAATGTGATGTCGTAACAAACATTATCTTTGTGCGCTTACATTGCAAACGCTGCACGCTGGCTAAACCTTACGAGATAGATCAAATTAATGTACTACGGAACTGTTTATCTTAAAAATATCGATAATAAGTCCGCTAAGGTATATGTTTATCTCCTAAGGAAGTAACCATTTTTATCTTTTACATATTACAAAAAAAATATGGGTTATTTATCAAGCTATTTTAAACAATACTTATTTATTTATTCCCTACCAAATTAAATACATAAGATACGTTGTGCATTTCATGTAGATCAAAATTGCCCTTTACAGATTTTCTTAGAAGATATGAGAGATTTAAAAAAACCGGGCAAGAGCGATTCGGACTCGCGCACCGAGGGTTCCGTAACATCCGGGT
Organism: Mesoligia furuncula; assembly: GCA_916614155.1. Classification (NCBI taxonomy): domain Eukaryota; kingdom Metazoa; phylum Arthropoda; class Insecta; order Lepidoptera; family Noctuidae; genus Mesoligia; species Mesoligia furuncula. Next base: position 12,937,118 of record OU744810.1, read on the forward strand.
TTATGCATAGGGTTTATGTTTATGAAATTAAATGTTTATTTTTTATTTTTGAGTTGATTGAATGAATGGTAAATTGCGATTTACGATTTATGACGTATTAAAAAAAACTACTTACTAGATCTCGTTCAAACCAATTTTCGGTGGTAGTTTACATGGTAATGTACATCATATATGTTTTTTAGTTTTATCATTCTCTTATTTTAGAAGTTACAGGGGGGGGGACACACATTTTACCACTTTGGAAAAATCTCTCGCGCAAACTATTCAGTTTAGAAAAAAATATATTAGAAACCTCAATATCATTTTTGAAGACCTACCCATAGATACCCCACACGTATGGGTTTGATAAAAAAAAAATTGAGTTTCGGTTCTAAGTATAGGGAACCTTAAAATTTATTGTTTTTTTTTTCTATTTTTGTGTGAAAACCTTAATGCGGTTTACAGAATACATCTACTTACCAAGTTTCAATAGTATCGGAGAAAAGTGGCTGTGACATACGGACGGACAGACAGACAGACGGACAGACAGACAGACAGACAGACATGACGAATCTATAAGGGTTCCGTTTTTGCCATTTGGCTACGGAACCCTAAAAACGGGGGCAGAGCGGCTGGCGAGGCGGTATGAAGTTCGCCGGGTCAGCTAGTATAATATAATCCCTATAATCCCTATAATCCTCCAAATCGAATATCGGCCATGGCGACCAATCTTAACAGAGACCAGCCTTCGGCGCGGGAGCTATTATAGCGCACAAGTGTGAGCGCGGACTCAGGAGCACTATCTCTTCTCTCACTCTCTTAAGCCGATGGGACGGCAATCCGATACGACCGGAGAGAAATCTCAAGGTCAATTCCCGTAATCAAAAACGTTCAAAATCTAATCGAAATCTCATGTCAGCGACAATCAATGTCAATAACTTGTCAAAAATTTTGGGAAATTAGAGGTATTTTAGACAGATGAGACAGATTAGGGGGCCTAAAAAGACCGCTTTGGAGAATCATAAAAGGATAATATTATGAATTATAATATGGCGAAGACAGTCCGTGTTTTTTTTTTTTTTCGCTACACTACTGTCGTGATTTCATTGATTTAATTTTAAAAAACAAGCATTATTTTAATACCGCATTATAATATCCACTGTGGCAACACTATCAAAGTACAAATTATTAATATTGTAACAAACTTTTAAACTGTATTTCCGCTATGGCAACTAAATGTATTATTTTACTTTGGCAACACTTGGAAATAACGGTGATGATATTACTGAGCGTTATTTCTGGGTGGGGCAAATGTCGTTTTAAAATGGTAAAATGTAGTGCAAAGTTAGTCGTCGTTGGATTGCGAAAGAGTACAGTTGTGCGATTAAAAAGTATTAGTAAGAAAAGGGTCTATTTCATTTTAATTCAGAAGTGGGATGGACCACGAGCCATGTCTCGGCAAAATCGTAAGTAGTCTTATGAATTCTTTACCTTCTCAATTCTTCATTGGTTTAGTCCCAGATAAGTTCAGTGAGCGGTAAGTGTGGTTGTTACGTAGTTTTTGATTCGGTAGCAATCATTGTGGCGTATTTCCCTGACGGTTAATATTTAAATCATAGTTAATAGTAATTGGGCCGATGCACGTGCTACCTTTGGTCGAGGCAACTCCTCGATAGGGTTATCGTTGCGTTGGACTAATTATAATAATATAATAAGTAAATAGTTAGGCCGACGCACGTGCTGCCTTTGGTCGAGGCAACTCCTCGATAGGGTTGTAGCTGTGTTGGCATAATTATATAAGTAAATGGTTGGGCCGATGCACATGGTACCTTTGGTCGAGGCAACTCCTCGATAGGGTTATCATGGCCTTGGGCTAATTATAAACAATAAGTCAATAGTTGAGCCAGTGCACGTGTTACTCTTGGTCGGGGCAACTCCTCGATAGAGTTATCATTGCATTGTACAACTTGAAGTAAATGTTGGGAATTTCACTACAAGATTCACTCTGAACAATGATATTTTAGAGGTCTGTACCGTTCATTGGATTTTCTGAGCAGGTATATAGTTTGATAGCTAAGCTAAAAGTTTGATCATGTTGGTTGCGGTAATGTCTAATGACTGTATGAGCATGCATATGTATAGTAAAATGTATAGTTTAGACCTCCGACTTTGGCCTTTGACTTTAACCTCTATCTATGCGGCGTGCACTCGGGTCCAGCCACGAGGTGAGCTGTTCAGAGATGTACGAGTATAGTTTAAACCTCTATGCGGCGTGCACTCGGGTCCAGCCACGAGGGTGAGCTGTTCAGAGATGTACGAGTATAGTGACTTTGACCTTTATCTATGCGGCGTGCACTCGGGTCCAGCCACGAGGTGAGCTGTTCAGAGATGTACGAGTATAGTTAAGACCTCTATGCGGCGTGCACTCGGGTCCAGCCACGAGGTGAGCTGTTCAGAGATGTACGAGTATAGTGACTTTGACCTTTATCTATGCGGCGTGCACTCGGGTCCAGCCACGAGGTGAGCTGTTCAGAGATGTACGGGGTCCAGCCACGAGGTGAGCTGTTCAGAGATGTACGAGTATAGTGACTTTGAGCTTTATCTATGCGGCGTGCACTCGGGTTCAGCCACGAGGTGAGCTGTTCAGAGATGTACGAGTATAGTTTAGACCTCTATGCGGCGTGCACTCGGGTCCAGCCACGAGGTGAGCTGTTCAGAGATGTACGAGTATAGTTTAGATTTCTATGCGGCTTACACTCTAGTTTAGCCATGTTATTGAGCTATATGGGGATGTATGCGTATAGTTTATTGCAGCCATGTAGGCCAGCTGTAGTTCAGATTTAAAGACGAAGATGTACGAGTATAGTTTAGAGTTCTATGCGGCTTACACTCTATTTCAGCCATGTGAGTGAGCTTTATGGAGATGTATGCGTATAGTTTATTGCAGCCATGTAGGCCAGCTATAGTTCAGATTTAAAAATGAAGATGTACGAGTATAGTTTAGAATTCTATGCGGCTTACACTCTATTTCAGCCATGTAAGTGAGCTTTATGGAGATGTATGCGTATAGTTTATTGCAGCCATGTAGGCTAGCTATAGTTCAGATTTAAAAATGAAGATGTACGAGTATAGTTTAGAGTTCTATGCGGCTTACACTCAAGTTCAGCCATGCAAGTGAGCTTTATGGAGATGTATGCGTATAGTTTATAGCAGCCACATAAGCGAGCTGTAGTTCAGATTTTAAAAATAAAGATAATGATATAGGAGAATAGTTTAGAGTTCTATGCGGCTTACACTCTAGTTCAATCATGGGTGATGTATGCGTATAGTTTGTTGCAACCATGTGAGTGAGCCGGTAGTTCGGAGTTCAACGTCGGTACTTATGTGATCTTATGCAGCCATGTAGGTGAGCTGCAGTTCAAAGTTTAACGTAGAAACTTATGTGATCTTATGCAGCCATGTAGGTGAGCTGCAGTTCAAAGTTTAACGTAGGTACTTATGTGATCTTATGCAGCCATGTAGGTGAGCTGCAGTTCAAAGTTTAACGTAGGTACTTATGTGATCTTATGCAGCCATGTAGGTGAGCTGCGGTTCAAAGTTTAACGAAGGTACTTATATGATCTTATGCAACCATGTAGGTCAGCTGCACTTCAAAGTTTAACGTAGGTACCTATGTGATCTTATGCAGCCATGTAGGTGAGCTGCCCTTCAAAGTTTAACGTAGGTACTTATGTGATCTTGCGCAGCCATGTAGGTGAGCTGCAGTTCAAAGCTTAACGTAGGTACTTATGTGATCTTGCGCAGCCATGTAAGTGAGCTGTAGTTCAAAACTGTAGTTCTGAGTTTAACGTAGGCGCTAATGTGATCTTATGCAACCATGTAGGTGTGCTGTTAGTACGCCATTTGTGTGCTGTTAATAAGCCATGTAGATATGCTGCAATGAGTCCCAGATTTTGACCCTGATAGTAGATTCCAAGATATTGAGCGATAGCTAAGATAGTTAATACGCCAATGTTTGATTGGAATGAAAACAAATAAAACACTATGCCCTTTAAAAAGTTTTTGGATTGGCCAAAAAGCGGTATGAAACTTTGCTAACGCTCATTTATTACTCGTGGAAATAAATGGTATTGATGAAAATTTCAGAAAACTTTTAGAGATGCTTAAATGAAAGTCCTGTATGGATGAAACTTTTGGACTATTTTTATGATAAGTTAGCATTGCACAGTAGGTGTGAAATTGATGGCCGAATGGCAGTAGGTTGTGTTACTTAATGGGATCAATGATAATTCTAATAGAAACGGTGCGCAGGCACATGATGGTTAGTTAAATTATTTAGCTTCCCAGTAAACCAGCATATCAAAATAAATTTCCAATATTGTTGCTATTTGATATATTGCCTCAGTGGTCGTGATTAGCGCGTGCTTCGGAGTTAGCACGCCGTCGGATGGCCGAGTTGTCGTGATTTCATTGATTTAATTTTTAAAAACAAGCATTATTTTAATACCGCATTATAATATCCACTGTGGCAACACTATCAAAGTACAAATTATTAATATTGTAACAAACTTTTATACTGTATTTCCGCTATGGCAACTAAATGTATTATTTTACTTTGGCAACACTTGGAAATAACGGTGATGATATTACTGAGCGTTATTTCTGGGTGGGGCAAATGTCGTTTTAAAATGGTAAAATGTAGTGCAAAGTTAGTCGTCGTTGGATTGCGAAAGAGTACAGTTGTGCGATTAAAAAGTATTAGTAAGAAAAGGGTCTATTTCATTTTACTACGTAGGTACAATCAAAGAGATTGGGATTGGATTTGGATTTATTGGTATTTTAGCACAGACAAAAAAAAAATAACTGAAATATGCTTCACCAATGGGATTTGATACGATTAACTTAACAGTTAACTGTCCATTATGTTATCCTTTTATGATTCTGCCTAAGTGTTTTTTTTAGGCCCCCAGACTGTGAACTTAAAATTACGAGATTTACCCGTCAGGGCCAACAGCCAACTTCGAAACTCCGGGCTGTTACTAACAAATTACATTGTATGAATGATGACTACATAATTTTATCTAACAAAAATATTACTTCTAATCAAACGATAGTACTCAAAAATCCAATAACAGCCCTCATTATTACCTTAGTTACGAGCGAACATAAACCGCCTATAAACTCGGTCCATGTCTAGGAAAACTTAACTTTTTACGACAAAGAAAAAGCCACTTTAACACCCCGATATAAGACTTAAGCTACAACAGAATAATTATGTACATCTGTAGGATATAAGATGACGTCATAAACCCGAAACAATCTCGTAAAGAGGGAACATTACACCTAAATGTACAGACGCCAGCACATCAAGCTACTACAATCTGTCAAATTTCTTTAATGGATTTTCAACTCTATTGCTACAACATAAGGTTCAAGGTTGATTGGGAAAATTTGACAGTTTCGGGTAGCTTGATGTGCTGGCGTCTGTACACATTTTTTGTAACGTCACGAATAAAATTTGCCCTTCAAAAGGTTGTTCAGGTGATTATTCAAAGTTATGAGATTTTAATTCTTTTGTTTCTCAACCAACTGGAGCTGAAAAACAAAGGAATGACTTTAATTTGCTACATTTAATGTCTGGTCCTCTAGTAACTTTAATAAATTGGTGTTTTGCGCGAAAATTGTAGAACGGATGTAGGTAATACCAGTGTGTTACCTACCTAGATTCAGGCATTTTTTTATTTCAGGTAAATCAAAACGTCCTTTAGAACAGAAAACTTTTATTTCAGACAGTAGTCCGTAGGGTTAGCAACAATTTTACTTAAGGCGTTACCTCGAAAATCTAAAATCCTCAAACCTTTGATTCTCAACCAAAGACTTTCTCTTTGTTCTCAACTATTCGCAGAAGGGTGTCGCGGAGGTGGATGCAGCTCCACGTTGAATTTCAATTGTGTTAAGCACATTACTGTGTCGTGTTGTGTTGTGACTTCGGATACACCGATCATACTAATCCGTTAAGGACTACGTCAAATCACAACGAGTTTTAATTGGCTACCACTGCGCCAGGAGGCGTCACGACACGACACAACACAGTAATGTGAATCCGGCTTTATAACCTACTGACACTAGAAGTTATGGTGATATATTGAAAAAAATGTTTTTTTTTCTATTTCGTGTAACTTGTTATGTATGTATATGTATGTGGAATAGGGATTCAACATTCTGGAAAATGTTTTTTGACTCTTTGGTCTAGTATCATGTAAAAGGAATACACGATTCAATGAATTTTCTCGATACAAAAAAATTGCAAAGTTATATCTATTTTTTTTACTTTTTTCGACATCACGGCGTAGCGCTTAAGAGTTATTCAATGGAATTTACTTTAAAACGTAGAGAATTATCATATCAAAGTTTACTCAAAGTAAGTTCTTTTAATTAATTTATTTTGTAAAAAAAGACGTAAATTCGTTTTGGCACATACGTCGTTTCATCCCGAGCGCACGCACATTATAGCCATCACTCTTCTTTTGCGTTTCAAAAGTAATTGCATCACTTTCGAGAGTAAAGAAAGAAAGAATAATAGTTTATTCTGCACAAACAAAACGTACATTACAAATAAAAAGACATAAAATATACACATACAACGTAGTCAAAAGCATAAAAAATGTTGACAAGCATAAAAAATGTTGACAATTTTGTCTATTGCTTTATGTCAGGGCCAGGGACCAAAGACAACACACATTAATTGACAATACAAATTAATCCGTGATGCGCTCACGACACCATGGACCTGTAGGCTTAGCTAGGTTTTCACTATCAAATCACGAACACCGTTGAGTTTTATAAAACGTTTATTATGAGTCTCAGAGCACAGATGTACAGTTATAAACAACACAGCAGTATGAAGGAAGATACAAAGAAAATAGAGGAAGATATGAAAACACTTTAGCAACACGAGAAAGTCTAGATTTAGGTCAAAAGCATACGAGTATGAGCGATTAAGCGCGAGGCAGAAATGAGCGTGCATTCGCCGTCGGAGTAGGTAGGGCACTGGCAGCTGTGACCGAGCGATAGCGGATCAGCCGTCGCACACCACGGCAGGCAGGTGCGCGGGCGCAGGCGGCGAGGTAACAGTCGATGCGCCAGGTTAGAGTGCAACCTTCATACGGCTGATTAGTGTGCGTTGTTGGTGTCGCCACAGTACTCCCCCGCTGAGACCGCTACTGCGGGCGATAAAAATCAGGGAAGCGTACACGTCGTCCACTTCTCGTCCTTTTCTCTGCTTCTGCTCTGGACCCTGATGATCCAGTAGGCGACTCAGACGCTGTTAACGGAGAAGTGAGGTCATCTTCTTGCGTAAGAAATGCTGGTTTCAGCCGGTCCACGCTTACTGTTGTCTCTTTCCCACGTACATCAAGTTTGTAGTATTTTGGATGTCGTTCTAGAACTTTGTAAGGTCCAGCATACGGCGGCTCCAGCGGTCTTCGGACGTAATCCTGCCGCAAGAATACATGAGAGGAACTATCAAGACAGCGAGGTATGTAGAAGGGACCTTTTCTATGCCACGACGCGGGTTTTGGAGTGAGCTTGTTCATGTGGTTCCGTAGACGCGTTGCTAGATCTGTGACGTCAGCTGTACCGTGGTCGTTTGTGGGTGCAAGGAATTGGCCTGGTAAGCGTAGCGGCTCTCCGTAGACTAGATCTGCTGGCGATGCCTGGATGTCTGCTTTCCAAGCACTTCTGATGCCTAGAAGTACCAATGGAAGAACCTCTGTCCAATGTATCGTCGAGTGGCACATGATGGCTGCCTTCAACTGCCTGTGCAGTCGCTCAACCATGCCGTTTGCAGCAGGATGGTAGGCGGTCGTATGAAAATGCTGTGCACCAACCATTGTAGTGATGGCTCTGAAGAGGTGAGACTCGAATTGTCGCCCACGGTCTGTTGTTATCTTCAGTGGACAGCCAAACCTGGCGATCCAGCCGGACACGAGCGTAGCTGCACACGTCTCTGCAGTGATATCTCTGATGGGGTACGCCTCAGGCCATCGCGTGAACCTGTCAATGACAGTGAGGCAGTACCTGAAATCAGAAGAAATTGGTAATGGTCCGACAATGTCGAGGTGGATGTGGGTGAACCTGGATGAAGGAGGTAGGAAAGGAGAAATTGGAGAAGAGGTATGGCGAGTTATTTTAGTGCCTTGGCATTTGAGGCATTTGCGAGACCACTCCCTACAGTTTTTTCGAATCCCTGGCCACACGTACCTCTGCGTGACCAGTCGCACTGTAGTTGTTCTTCCAGGGTGACTCAAGTTATGGAGAGAGTCAAAGACTTGTTGTCGAAAATCAGGCGTGATATACGGACGTGGTGGTTGAGTTGAAACGTCACAAAAGACTTCAATAGATGTTCCTGGTACATTGATTTTCTTCAGCTTGAGTGAAGATCCTTTTTTCAGCAGACCTTGCAGTTCTGCATCGTCCTCCTGAGATTTTGCTAGAGCGTGATAGTCGATGCCTTGAGTGACTTCCTCGATTCTTGACAGGGCATCTGCGACGACATTCTGCGTTCCGGGAATATAGCGTATGTCGGTTGTGAATTGCGCAACATACTCCAGGTGTCTGAACTGCCTAGGTGAGTGTTTGTCACTGTTAGTTTTGAATGCATGTGTGAGTGGCTTATGGTCGGTTATGACAGAAAAGTCACGGGCCTCGACCATATGGCGGAAATATCTAATTGCTTCGTACATAGCTAACAGCTCCCTATCGAATGGGCTATGCTTTTTCTGTGGCGCTGCCAGTTTTTTAGAGAAGAACGCTAAAGGTTCCCAATTGCCATTCTTCTTTTGCTGCAGAACTGCGCCGATCGCCACATCTGAAGCATCCGTAGCAATGCTTAATTCTGCATTTGGATCTGGATGAGCCAGCAGTGTGTAGTTTGACAGAGACTTTTTACATTCTTCAAACGCCTGTAATGACTCCTGAGTCATCTGGACTGGATGTGATCCCTTAATATTTGTGCCTTCTAGAAGTGAATTTAGTGGTGCCTGTTGTTTCGCTGCTTCTGGTACAAAACGACGGTAGAAGTTAATCATTCCCAGGAACCTCCTTAACTCCTTCACAGTTTTCGGTACTGGGTAGTCCATGATGGCTTGTACTTTGTTCTCCAAAGGTCGAGTACCAGATGCGGAGATCTTGTACCCAAGAAAACCCAGTTCTGGCTTTCCCAGAACACATTTGGACGTGTTGATGAGAACACCGTAATTAGTGAGCCGCTGGAGAACTTGCCGTAGGTGATCTTTATGACTTTCTTCTGAAGAAGAGAAGATTAAAATGTCATCGCAATACCCATACGTGAATTCTTCTAGACCGTGCAGAACTTCGTCGATAAATCTTTGAAACGTCTGTGCAGCATTACGTAGGCCAAACGTCATAAAATCAAATTCAAAAAGCCCAAAAGGTGTTGTTATGGCGGTCTTCTTTATATCTTCTGGATTTACCGGAATCTGGTTATATGCCTTTACTAAATCTAATGTGGAAAAGATTGTGCAGCCTGATAGCTGGTGTGAGAAATCCTGGATGTGACGTACTGGATACCTGTCTGGTATGGTCCTTGCATTGAGTGCCCTGTAATCTCCACAGGGCCTCCAGCCGTCATCTTTCTTCCTGACCATGTGTAAAGGCGAAGACCAACAGCTTTCAGAACGCTTGGCTGTGCCATTAGCCAACATTTCGTCAAACTCCTTCTTTGCAGCTTTTGATCGAACGGGATCCAAGCGTCGCGGTCTGAAGGCGACAGGAGGGCCTGGAGTGGTGTTAATATGGTGAACTGTATTGTGCTTAATGGTACGTACCACTCCAGTTGGTCGCGTAACCTCAGGAAACTCGCGCAGTATGTCGTGGTACTCCGACTCCCCAGTGACAGTCTTGATGGATACGATGCTCTCCGGTATATTTTGCTTTGGCACGGCTATTGATAGTGATGTCTTCCCATCTATGAGGCGCTGGTTTCTACAATCCACTAGAATACTGTAATAGCTTAAAAAATCAACTCCTATGATTGGTTTAGACACATCTGCTATGATGAACTGCCACGCAAAATCACGCCTCAGTCCTAGGTCTAAATGTAGCATTATAGGGCCATAAGTATGTATGGTTGTGCCATTTGCTGCAGTAAGATCATATTTACTTTTGAAACATGGTGCTCTGGTTGCTGAACGTGGGTAGACACATAAATCCGATCCCGTGTCTATAAGGAACTGCATCTTAGTGGTCCGGTCTGTTACAAATAGACGGCCTGGCTGGACTGGGCAGTCGCTGGCCGCTACTTCCGGCTGCCCGCATCGTTTCCCGAACTGAACTTACATGGTTCTTTGCATTTCTTGGCCCTTGCTCCAAAGTTGTAGTGGTACCAACAGTGAGGGTGGTCTTGTGGTGGTTGCCGGTTACGTGACTGACTGCGGCTGCGGCTGTGCGGGCCCTGGGACCTCGATCTGGAACGCGCGCGTGACTGCCTGTATACATAAGAGGTGAGTTTAGCAACTTCCTTAGTCAAAGCACAAATCTCCTGACCAAGCTCGTCCATGCGCGAGGATGTAGATGGTTGTGGTGTGGTTGAAGCCATAGCTACTTGGTGATTAGGCGTTGATGGTGCTATTTCGTGAACCCGGTCTGCTAGTTCGGCCAGATCGTCTAAAGCAAGCTTGGGTTGTGAAGCTACGACGGTTTGCAAGGCATGTGGCAAGCGACCGGTCCATAATGTAGTTAACACGTCATCTGATACGGTTGGGCCAGCCAGGTTTCTAAGATGTCTTAAAAATAGTGAGGGCTTACGGTCTCCCATGTCCTCATGAAGAAACAGCTGCTTCAGTTTTTTTTCCTTAGATGCACTAAGACGCTTGATCAACTCACCCTTAAGTTTTTCAAACTTACCGGTCACGGGCGGATTGCACAGTATATCTTTGACATGAGTAACATACGTATGTTCTAGCTGAGTCACGGCGTAATAAAATTTTGTCGAGTCACTGGTAACATTTGACAGCGTAAACTGGGCTTCCAACTGAGCAAACCAAAGTTCCGGGTCGTCTGGATAAAACGGCGGTACTCGCACTCCAACACGCCAAATATCGCCCGAATCTCCTTCGGTAACCTTCTTGCCTACCCCAGAACCGGCATCCATCTTGTTTTACGACTCTTGAGTTCCTTGCCGGGGTCACCACTTGTAGGCTTAGCTAGGTTTTCACTATCAAATCACGAACACCGTTGAGTTTTATAAAACGTTTATTATGAGTCTCAGAGCACAGATGTACAGTTATAAACAACACAGCAGTATGAAGGAAGATACAAAGAAAATAGAGGAAGATATGAAAACACTTTAGCAACACGAGAAAGTCTAGATTTAGGTCAAAAGCATACGAGTATGAGCGATTAAGCGCGAGGCAGAAATGAGCGTGCATTCGCCGTCGGAGTAGGTAGGGCACTGGCAGCTGTGACCGAGCGATAGCGGATCAGCCGTCGCACACCACGGCAGGCAGGTGCGCGGGCGCAGGCGGCGAGGTAACAGTCGATGCGCCAGGTTAGAGTGCAACCTTCATACGGCTGATTAGTGTGCGTTGTTGGTGTCGCCACAGACCTATTATAAAGTCCATGCACGACACTGGCTGACTGGAATAATAATGACAACAAAACAACAACAATCAAAACAAAAAAAAATGCCAAAACAAAATACTGTTGGAGCTGCCGCGGACTCGCGTCATCAGGGTTGCACATCTATTTCCTACATATTATCACATTAATATTATAAAAGCAATAGTTTGTGAGTGTGTGAGTGTGGGGGTGTGTCGGGGGTGTGTGTCTGTGTGTTTATATGTTTGTTACTTCTTCACGCTCAAACGGCTAGCTCAATTTTGATACAATTTTGTATGGAGGTAGCTGACACTCTGGATTAACATATAGGCTACTTTTTATCCCGATATTCCCACAGGATCGATCCCTGTTTTACATGGAGTTGACATCGAGCTAAACCGCGACCGCGAAGTATCGCAGCGAGGTATCTTCGGCAAGTATTTAGCCTGAGGGTGTGTTCATGTAGAACGCTAGTAACCGGTGTTGATATGCCAGCGTATGAAAACTGCCTGCGCCGACCAGCGTTGACAACCAGCGCTGTGACACATTTCGCATACTTAAGGCGAAAGCGCCAGGGTAACCCGCGAAATTCAATTTTTTTTACGTTATTTTGCAATTTGCTGGTCGGTATTAAGTTGTACGTTGATTAAAATATATTTCGCGGCCGTAACAAATATGTATTTACAGAATTATAATCATTAAAGTCATTAACACAACTCTCTGACCAAGTAATCCCCAAGAATTACTATTTCATGAAATCTTGACATTTGGGGATTATACTAACTTAACAAGTTGCATTACTGATTGTAATGATACGTACTTCTCAAGTGGGTACAATTATTAGTAATAGGTAAGTACTTATGATAATGTCAGTTTTTGTGTCCTTACGGCAATGTCAGCTTTTCATTTTTCTGAACAAAATTTCACAACAAAAATGTTAAAATTCATGGTCTTCCTTTTATTTCTGACACTATGTTATTTTGCAAAAATAATCCTTATGATGAAGCCTTTCGATCGGTATGATAAAGCTACAGGGTAATTTTTTTTCTCGTGTAGCGGGTTCGATTCCCGGTTCAACCATGTAATTATTTAAAAATCTATGAATGCAGTTTAGATTGTTTTTAAAATAAAAATAATGTCTTCTTTCAGTCATATTATATATCATGTCATGTATTATCATGTCATATTTACTTACTAGAATATGTTGGCAACATTTTCGTTTGAAATACCCGGCTATTTCAAACGAAAATGTTGCCAACATTTTAGAGTCCTTAAAGTTTTGGGTAGCAATAAATTCTCAGCACGTATCTGAATGTTTCGCATGGTAAATTGGCAGACTGTGTTTTGAAGTTAAAGAGTGTTGAGGCGTAGCTTGAAATGCGATCAATTCAATTTTACGCCAGTTTAGTTCAGTGATCGCACGCTTCGTAAGTGGTTTTTATCGTGGAGTGAATAGCTTATTGGCTTTTCAACTTTATTGACAATAATAATCACTTCACTTTTGATACACAACTTTTGTAACCTATTACTATAAATTCTTTCTCATTAATTTTTGTCATAGTGTCTTTTTCTTCCATACTTCTCTATTAGTCGTCATCTCGGTACCTAGTTACCCCTCCTCCAGCCGCCTTATATTTCACACAGTCCATCTGTTTCTCTGGTCTTCCCCTACAATCAAAGCCATAGTAATTTTTCCGTCATCTTCTTAAAATATCGGTAGGATAATTTGGAAACTGGGATGATAAGGGCGGATATCCCATAAACACAAAATTTTAATCAACTTTTGTCTTAACGACCGTGACTTACAAGTTGTAGGTCGTAGGTTCGCACCCAGACAGGCGCTTTACTTCGTGTAAATTATCTCATCACCATTCAAAACTGAAAACGGGGAAGGAAAACATCGTAAGGAAACCGACATGTCTTAGAACCAATAATTCGAAAACTACTACACATGGAAACTTGTAATTGGCCTCATTTTGTATAAATTATTACTTACTGTATTTGTTTAGCTGTAAGTTTTCCTAAAATAAATACAGGCGACATCTACCAACCCACACTGGGCCCGCGTGGTGGATTACGGCCCACTCCCCCTCACCGAGACGAGACCTGTATCCCACCCAGCAATAAGAACGTTATAGACTGAGTATGCTTATATGCAACTTTTGTGGTACGACAATATTTGAAAGCATCAAAGTATGAATATGAAGTTAATCATTTGCACTACCAAGAGTTACATTAATTTGACACTGTTTTTACCGTCTTATTTGGCAAAACTATTGAAGCCACTACTAAATTACATTTTTTAGGTCTTATTGTACATACATCATTCTACACGTGCAACCTGTGGGCCGACTATACTCAAAAATCTTACAGTGCCCTCCGAGTCCAATTTAATAATGCGTTCAGGGTGCTGTTGGGGCTGCGGCGATTCTGTAGTGCATCAGGGATGTTTGCTGAACATCGCGTAGACTGCTTTTACGCTACGATGCGTAAAAGATACGCATCCCTGGTGCGTAAAGTTCATGGCAGCGCTAACAGCATCCTTAGCATGATAGCTATTAGTCGGCTGGACTGTAGCTACATCAGTCATTGCTGCGCCATTTGTCATGGAATGGTGCAGTAGTGATTGTTTGGGTTTATTTCAGTTTTTATTTTTATGTTTTGCTGTGGGTAGTTTTTAAGTATTACTAACACTAGGTCTTTAAGAACATTGTTACTAACGAAATGGGCACCTTGGTCTGAAATAAAATATTTATATATATATTATAAATTGTATCTAACTACCACATGAGGTGAATTATTTGGGAAACGGTAAATAAATCAATATTAACACAAACATTAATTACTACACGTTTGAGACCTAACACAAAGGCTGAGGCCCACACCACAGAAAGGGCGACCTTTTCTCTAAAACCGAGATTTTAATGAGTTCATCATGTGAAAACCTCACAGTTCAAAGCTTTTGTTAATTACGTTTATAATGATGGCTTGCCAAATAGAATATAATTGTTCTCATAGAATTTACATAACATTACATCACAACTAATTCTCTATAAATGGTTAGGCAGATTGTATATATGTAGGTAGTGTAGGCATACCTTACTTTGAAAGAAAGAAGGAATAAAGTTTATTTGGACACAGTTCGTGAAATACATACTTAGTAATAATAGTAATACCAGTGTTTTTACATGGAGCGACTGCCTATCTGACCTCCACAACCCAGTTACTGGGTAATACGATAGGTACTCCTTGGTAATATTGGTTGTCAGATTTTCCAGTTTCTGACTACCCGTAACAACTGTCAAAGATCCACGAATGACAGCCGGGACCAACGGCTTAACGTGCTTTCCGAGGCACGGAGGGGTCTCGGTATGTAAAGATGGTCACCCATCCACAGACCAACCGCGGCAAGCGTAGGTGAACCTAATCGATCGACCTGTGCGGCTGTTATTATTTAGCCACGGGCACCTCTATACATAATACAGATATCAAATTAAAAAAGTGAATGTAAAGTTTTAACAACAAAATATGTGCCTAACGGCTGTGCCAAAAAGGTTCATTTCAGCATTAATGCCAGACAGATGCTGCCTGACGCTGGTTTTCTAATGAACCATTAGGGACAAGTTTACTTTCGCAAGTTGTGTTTCAGTCTCATATTATAGAGTGCGAGTATATATTGTCAATAGACCTGCTACTGAGAAATTCCTAATTGAAATCCTGAAATAAAAAAAAAACAATAATTGAATTCACGGCTTGTAAAATCTCAATTACACGTCAATTTGACCTCACTAATTAGTCTCGAAGTTACCTTGATGTAATAATTGGGCTCACCTCTGAGGTTAAGGTCGGCTCCCTTATCCCTACTATCGAATATTATAAGATACAATTATAACTGGATGCTAATAAACTATACTATAGTCCTCACGGAACTAGTTGGCCTAAGGCGCGGCCAACTAGTTCCGTGCGGACTATAGTATAGTTATTGGTATGTGAGCGGTGGGACGGACGGGCGGGGGTGCTTTGTCATGACTCAGTACATGTGTACGAACAATAGGCAACCCCGCCGCCCTCACCTCCGTCCCCACCCAAGGCGCGGTCAACTAGTTCCGTGCGGACTATAGTATAGTTACGGCTATGTGAGCGGTGGGACGGACGGGCGGGGGTGCTTTGTCATGACTCAGTACGTGTGTTACGAACAATAGGCAACCCCGCCGCCCTCACCCCCGTCCCCACCCAAGGCGCGGTCAACTAGTTCCGTGCGGACTATAGTATAGTTATGGGTATGTGAGCGGTGGGACGGACGGGCGGGGGTGCTTTGTCATGACTCAGTACGTGTGTTACAAACAATAGGCAACCCCGCCGCCCTCACCCCCGTCCCCACCCAAGGCGCGGTCAACTAGTTCCGTGCGGACTATAGTATAGTTATGGGTAGGTGAGCGGTAGGACGGACGGGCGGGGGTGCTTTGTCATGACTCAGTACATGTGTACGAACAATAGGCAACCCCGCCGCCCTCACCTCTGTCCCCACCCAAGGCGCGGTCAACTAGTTCCGTGCGGACTATAGTATAGTTACGGGTATGTGAGCGGTGGGACGGACGAGCGGGGGTGCTTTGTCATGACTCAGTACGTGTGTTACGAACAATAGGCAACCCCGCCGCCCTCACCCCCGTCCCCACCCAAGGCGCGGTCAACTAGTTCCGTGCGGACTATAGTATAGTTATGGGTATGTGAGCGGTGGGACGGACGGGCGGGGGTGCTTTGTCATGACTCAGTACGTGTGTTACGAACAATAGGCAACCCCGCCGCCCTCAGCCCCGTCCCCACCCAAGGCGCGGTCAACTAGTTCCGTGCGGACTATAGTATAGTTATGGGTATGTGAGCGGTGGGACGGACGGGCGGGGGTGCTTTGTCATGACTCAGTACGTGTGTTACGAACAATAGGCAACCCCGCCGCCCTCAGCCCCGTCCCCACCCAAGGCGCGGTCAACTAGTTCCGTGCGGACTATAGTATAGTTATGGGTAGGTGAGCGGTAGGACGGACGGGCGGGGGTGCTTTGTCATGACTCAGTACATGTGTACGAACAATAGGCAACCCCGCCGCCCTCACCTCCGTCCCCACCCAAGGCGCGGTCAACTAGTTCCGTGCGGACTATAGTATAGTTACGGGTATGTGAGCGGTGGGACGGACGGGCGGGGGTGCTTTGTCATGACTCAGTACGTGTGTTACGAACAATAGGCAACCCCGCCGCCCTCACCCCCGTCCCCACCCAAGGCGCGGCCAACTAGTTCCACGCAGACTATAATCAATTGATGTTCGTAGGCCTGAGTTATTTGAAATGGGTATTTGGATACGCTGTAGCAATCTCAGTTGATATTCAATCATCTTTTGTAGAAGCAAGAAACTACGAAAGGTATACACAGTTTAAAAAGAACACAAATAGGTATGTAATTACCTAAATAATATTTATTCTCTAAAAGGAGGCTCGTCGCCAAATAATAACAGCCGCAGAGGTCGTCTTAAGGTGAAGCTACGCTTGCTTAGGTCATTTTGTGGACGGGTGAACATCCATTACCTACATATCAAGACTGCCATTTATAGATCTTTGACAGTCGTTACGGGTAGTTAGATTCCTTTTCAGTCTCACCAAGGGGTATCGTATTATCCAGTAACGAGTGAGTTTTAGAAGCCGACCCCAACATAGTTGGGAAAAGACTAGGCCTATGATGAAGAAGAGGCTTAAGGAAGCCGAGACTCACATTCTTCCCGTTATTCTGATTGGTTTTTTTGTACTGAACCATGTCTTGACGTTTTTTTACGAAAACAGGTTTTGACTGTTATAACTTAACTTTAATACACCCACGACCCCTGTACCGTTTGCATGCACAATGTTTTGCGTAAGTTACATTGCGTCTTTCCTAAACAACCATTTTTCACACCAGAAATAAATTTATTTTTGTCCATTGACGTACCGAATGCAAAGGGGTCCGTGGCTAAATAATAACAGCCGCACAGGTCGATCGATCAGCTTAAGCTACGCTTGCAGCGGTTGGTCTGTGGATGTGTGACCATCTTTACATACCGAGACCCCTCCGTGCCTCGGAAAGCACGTTAAGCCGTTGGTCCCAGCTGTCATTCGTGGATCTTTGACAGTCGTTACCAAGGGGTATCGTATTACCCAGTAATTGGATTGTGGAGGTCAGATAGGCTGTCGCTCCATGTAAAATACTGGTATTCAGCTGCATCCAGTTAGACCGGAAGCCGACCCCAATATAGGTGGGAAAAGGCTAGACCGATGATGAATGACGTACCGAATGCGTAGACATGTGTCATAGTAATGTGATGGGTCATAGTACATATCCTGTAGGTGCATATTTTTTGAAGCCACAGGGATAATACATATATGTAAATAATTATCATCTGCCTAGCCTTTTCCCAACTATGTTGGGGTCGGCTTCCAGTCTAACCGGATGCAGCTGAATACCAGTATTTTATATGGAGCGACTGCCTATCTGACCTCCACAACCCAGTTACTGGGTAATACGATACCCCTTGGTAAGACTGGTTGTCAGACTTTCGGGCATCTGACTACCCGTAACGACTGTCAAAGGTCTATGAATGACAGCCGGGACCAACGGCTTAACGTGCTTTCCGAGGCACGGAGGGGTCACGGTATGTAAATATGGTCACCCATCCACAGACCAACCGCGGCAAGCGTAGCTTAACCTGACCGATCGATATATGTAAATCTAAATATTTTTACGTGTCCTAGCATCACCTAGCTTATACTCTTCAAGAACACTGCAATGCTGCTTTAGTATCTACTTGGGGACAGAAATAAGAATGGTGGCGATATTCCGCGGACCAACATTTAATAAGGCGTTGCACGAATGTCGCAATTTAATTAGCTTTCGTTTGTTAGTTACATGTTCGTACAAGATAAATATCAGAACACATCTCTTAAATGTTTGTTTACAAAACAAACAACAACACATCAACACACAACTCACGATTGTAGGGACTAACAATTATGTAACGTCGACTTCTAGCGAGCTTCCTAATGAGCGCTTCAATTTCGATTGAATTATAAGTTGAACAAGAATATAAAAGTTTAATAATTTCAAACATTTTCAAAAGAAATAAATTTAGTCATGATTTTCACAACTTGCTGTAACTATTAGTCACATAAATTTATATCTGTGTATGAGAGTCCGAAAAATTTTAATTTTCAAAATTTTCTGATCTTAATTTTCATAATGATAGGTAATAGTCACAACATCTTCAATAGAATATTTTCATAAGTATACAATGTGTAACTGAATTAATGCATATTATGAAAGTAGTTTTTTCAGAATCATTTAGGTACTGAAACGTTTTCTGTAATTTTAATATACCTACGTAATTTCATATCCCTAAAATAATTAAAACTATATAAATGACAGTGTTAAGTCAAAACAAACCAAAATGGACGCAGTACAGACGCCAGCACATCAAGCTACTACAATCTGTCAAAATTCTTTAATAGATTTTCAACATTATCGCTTCAGCATACGGTTCAAGGTTGATGGGGAAAATTTGACAGTTTCGGGTAACTTGATGTAGACTACTTGATGTACGAGCGTAGATTTGTAAAGTGACCAGAATTTTCTCCCACAATCAGTTTAACTAGTTTAAAAAATAAATAATGTTTTATAAATAAAAATCAAAATTCAGTGTAGTTTAAGATTATAACATAATATTATAAATTGGGGCGTATGGTGGAGTGCAATAATTCCGGAACATGTTGTAAATATAGTAAAACAATATCTCCTTTACTACAAACAACGACGAATACATAATCTATAGGTAGGTACCTAAAGATTATGCAAAAGCGTGTCTCGAATAATTTACATTACATTACATAATACAAGAACATATTTAAGAAGGCTTCCGAATTAAAGCCGAAACCATAATAATACCCAATCTTTCGATTCCCTACAGATTCTACTCGGAATTATATTATGCGATTAATCGTAATGTATTGTTCGATTATTCAGAAGGTAGAACGTAATCCGTGGCTAAGAACCAGCAGTAATGCCATTACGAAATAAGTAATAGAATTGCATAATTATTATTATGAAGATTTGTATTTTAACAGCATTTAGTGTGTTTATCGGTGCTCAAAGCCAGTGCCATGCCAACGAAGATCATTCAAAAATAAAACCTATCAAAACGGTGAAGAAATTATCATGACAATACCGACACGGCACCAAAATTCGAAGACATGAATATGACATCCACCAACCCGCACTAAGCCCACGTGCTGGACTACAGCCCCACTCCCTCTCACAGAGAGGAGGATTAGCACCCCCCCGTGTCATAGCCCCACTTCCTCTCACAGAGAGGCGGTCTAGCACTGGACCCCCGTGTCACAGCCCCACTTCCTCTAACAGAGAGGAGTTCTAGCACTGGATCCCCGTGTCACGGCCCCACTTCCTCTAATAGAGAGGAGGTCTAGCAATGGACCCCAGTGTCACAACCCCACTTCCTCCCACAGAGAGGAGGTCTAGCACTGGACCCCCGTGTCACAGCCCCACTTCCTCTAACACAGAGGAGTTCTAGCACTGGCGGGGGTCCAGTGCTAAAACTCCTCTCTGTGTCACGGCCCCACTTCCTCTAATAGAGAGCACTGGACCCCCGTGTCACAGCCCGACTGCCTCTCACAGAGAGGAGGTTTAGCAGTGAACCCCCGTGTCACAGCCCCACTTCCTCTTACAGAGAGGAGGTCTAGCACTGGACCCCATTGTCACAGCCCCACTTTCTCTCACAGAGAGGAGGTCTAGCACTGGACCCCCGTGTCACAGCCCCACTTCCTCTCACAGAGAGGAGGTCTAGCACTGGACCACCGTGTCACAGCCCCACTTCCTCTCACAGAGAGGAGGTCTAGCACTGGACCCCAGTGTCACAGCTCCACTTTCTCTCACAAAGAGGAGATCTAGCACTGGACCCCCGTGTCAAAGCCCCACTTCCTCTCACAGAGAGGAGGTCTAGCACTGGACCCCCGTGTCACAGCCGCACTTCCTCTAATAGAGAGGTCTAGCACTGGACCCACGTCTCACAGCCCCACTTCCTTTAACAGAGAGGAGGTCTAGCACTGGACCCCCGTGTGACAGCCCCACTTCCTCTAACAGAGAGGAGGTCTAGCACTGGACCCCCGTGTGACAGCCCCACTTCCTCTAACAGAGAGACAGTCTAGCACTGGACCCCCGTGCCACAGCCCCACTTCCTCTAACAGAGAGGAGGTCTAGCACTGGGCCCCCGTGTCACAGCCCCATTTCCTCTCACAGAGAGGAGATCCGGCACTGGGCCCCGCGGTACAGCCCCCACTCCCTCTCAAGAGAAGTGTATGGTCCAGCAGTGGCTGATTACAAAAAGCCAGATCTTTACTTATAAAAAGCCGGGCTTGTGATTTAAATCGAAATAGAAAAGTCTTTTAAGTACCTAAGTAGGTACTGGGTATAAAGGAACTTTTATTTTTCTTTCTTGTATGTGCTGAATATAATTATGTTAGCGAAAAACGAAAAACAAAACGATTTCATTATAACATACGCGCAATAAATGGATTTTCTCTTTAAAAGCTTTGCCAAAAAAATATTCAAATATTTTTCTTACAAAAATTCCGGGTATAAAAACACCTTTTATATTTTCATTTACGTCTCCCGTATAGGTACACATGGGGGGACCCTCCCTCCCTTCAAAATATTATGTAACGTGTAACTCTCCGGGCTGTTAAAACTTTACACATTTTTTTTGTGAGAGGTCATACATTTAGGTTACCAAACAAGATAAGAGCTAATGTAACAAGGGTAGCCTTCAAAGTAATGGTCCATTAATTACATTTAAGTATTTACAAAGTCAACTTTTACGCGTAAAAAATGTGTAGGTATATTTTTTATCGGTAAATCAACATGTCTTTCCTCCGAACTAAAAATGATTAACACTGGATTAAAATTTTAGTTTACAATCGTTGTGTTTCTCATACTGCTGGGCAGCCGTGGCGCTGCAGCGCGTCTGGTATGTACGGATGGCTTTCAAACCATCATACGCAAGAAAGCAAACTCCTTGCTGCACCGCCTACGAAGCAGCAGCAACAGCATCCTAATTGCTATTGCTACGCGTTTTGACTGTCTTATCCAAAATCAGTGGATAAGGACAGCCATAGGCAATAGGCATCAGTTAGGTACCTATAGGTACTGACCATACTAACATAATTTTAGGTACGTACACTTTTCTGTTACTAACACACTATACCTAATAGTTTATGATTTTTGTTATTTTGTGATTATAATTTTATTATGTAAGTTACATATATGGAGATAATCTGAAATAAATAATAATATAACCATTCTCAAATCTGTGTGGGTCTTTCCTCAAAATATCACATTAGACACTAATCTACACACAGACATGGGGTCCTCACATGATCTAATCAATATTATGTCTGGACTTTAAAAGAGACTGTGACCTCTGAGTTTGTTTCGGCCTTTCTTCTCAGAGTAGTCAGATAGGAAACGTCCACCTCATCTAGTTTTAACATAATTTATTTTTGTCGTGTAAAAGTAAATCTACTTACAGAAATAAAATAATTTATCATATTTTTTTTTGTAAAACGTAAGTAAATAACAAAGAATACCTAACTAATTAATAAAAATAACAACATTATATCCTGTCTGTGTGGTGGCGGACTAGTCTGTGTGGTGCCGGACTTAAAGAATACCACCACCCCTTACTTCCCGTGGGTGTCGTAAAACGCGACTAAGGATCGTACCGGAGAATGGGCAGCAGCGTTCTCTATGTATTCCACCACCATACCATACTGCGATCGCCAACCCGCCTGCCAAGCGTTGCGATTATGGCAAACCCTCTCAAAATTGGGGGAGGCCTGTGTCCAGCAGTGGACGTCTATCGGCTGAAACGACGATATCCTAACTTAACTAAAACTATTCACAACCTAAAATAAAGCGTCGAAAAATTCATCCGCATCGCTGTCGACTGGTAATGTAGGTACCCAAAAGACTGGCGGCATTACCTCGTTGTATTGTATGGCAATGCTTAGCCTCTGGCCAAGGTAAAAGCCAGCCCTTTGGTCACGGGAAGTGTCAACCAGCCATTTCGAGATTTCCCTAGTTCTTGTTACTTCAAAATTGCAAAACTTTCAATTTAATTCTCAAGATATATAAACCTTCGAGCCTTAAAGCAAGAATTTCTCAGAATCGACGGTTTCCAATTAATCGGTGGCCTGTTTTATGCAAATCTATTATGTAAATAGAGAACTTCTGTTTACTTCTATAGATACTTACTCATGTTAAACCTTATAAGTGGCTTAAGAAAAGTCAATAAACAAAAGTTGTGCTGAGGTGGAAGTTCCATCATCAAATTAACGTTGTAAGTAATAGAATCTTGACTGATAAATAGAAGACCCGAAATATATAATGCTTTTCTATCAGGAATTTTCCAATAGTAGCCAGGCGTCAGATTTGTTCCCGATTAATCGCAACATAATTGAGGTCAGATAGGCAGTAGCTCCATGTAAAATACTGTCAGAAGCCCAAAAGTCTGTCAACCATTTTTACCAAGGGGTATGTGTTACCCAGATACTGGGTTGTGGAGGTCAGTTAGACAGTCGCTCCATGTAAAATACTGGTATTCAGATGTACCCGGTAAGACTACAAGCCGACCCCAACATAGTTATAAAAAGGTTGAATTAGGCCCAGCACCTATTTTGTGGGACTTACAACATGAAACTGACACCTGCCTATCTCATCGACGAATACAAGCGTGATTCTATGATATGTCGCTCTCACATCAGTATGATTTCATCGTGTAAACTCTCTTGAATACATCGAAGCGCAACATGTAACATGCAACATGTCATGGATTCTGAAAGAAGTTGTGGTGAAATTTTTCGTTGGTTATAAAATAGTAGATTGGTATCATAAGGGAGCAAAATAATATTTTTACGGCGAGGGCGCTTTTTTCGCTACGTTCAGGATTCTACTAAAGAATCCCTCGCGTAGTCACCCGAGGCAAAAATATATTTTGCGCCCAAGTGATACACTCTGCTTTTCATCACCCACTATGAGAAAATAAAAGGCGCCTCATATTTTATTGTAATATATTATTTAATAAAACATAGAGTAACAACTAAATTGAATTTAAATAATATCTAATAATAAAACAACTAAATACTTATATATATGTACATTTGAGATATTTTTGCAATTATGAAAGTTTATTGTTACAGGTTTATTAGGAATAGAGATTGTTGTAGATTTTATATTCTGCGTGTTTGAAATAATGTACGAATCTGGCTCATTTTGAGGAAAATGTGACGGTGAATCTCGTTGTTTGGATGTAGATGGGCGCGGCGACAGTGGTATGGATGGATTAACTGAAGGTTGCAATTTAATGTTTTGCGTACGATTTCTTTGGCGCTGAACACTAAGATGTTCCAAATTCAAAAAGTGCGTGGCAATAGTAGATTGTTATACAAGGGTCGGAAGGAATCAATTCCCACACGAGGCATTTAGACGCCCGAGCGCAGCGAGGGCGGCCATAGTCCGAGTGGGAATTGATGACTTCACCCGCGTTAAACACTCTACTTTTCATTTCGAATTTAAGGAAAGTAAAAAATAGTAGTTTTTCTAAAATATTTATTGATAATAATTACATGAATAATAGGTACCTATTCATTAGTCTTTTTTAAATTTGAAGTATGGAACACACCACGTCACCGCCACATGAGTAGATTCTGTGTCACCACCGCAGGCCGTTCCGCTTACTAGGGCCCGTATTATTATCATTCTGTCTGCATTCTTACTTTTACCATTTTTCATAAATTACTCAGAAAACACGATAATCTTGATAAAAATTACTAAAAATTGTGTTGCGACGTGACACTTTTTAGTGCTGACCCAACTTTCTTATTTCGATTCAAAACTTGCATACAGCCTAATCGATACTCGCAATAAAAAAAATGAAAAAAAATTGTAGAAACTGAATAAAAACTCTTTACACTAACAAAATGTATTGAAATGTAAAGTGTTTGCAGAATAACCAATCTATAGAATTAATTAATTATCATCATTCTCAAAAAACCTTCTGGTAAGCTTACCTAAAAAATCTTTACTGGGAATTCTGTAGCAAACTATTAGAAAGTATCAAAAATAAAATCCACAATAAATAATTGTCCAATAAATTAAAATAATTTTAAACAGCGATCGCATTCCGAATATAAATTCAATTATAGAAGCATTTCGGCGCGAAATTCAGTAAATGAGGTACCTATTGGCCTGTCTGTTATTGACATGATTAGAAGATATTGAAATTATATTAGAAAAGCATAAATCATTATTATAAACAATGCTTATTGTATTTATTGCTTAAATTTATTTTATTTTATTTTCAAATATCGATTACATTCGTCATATAATTACTCGAGTCAATAAAAATTAAAAAAAAAAAATTGTTTGGATAAATCGCTTTCACACATCACTGCAATAAAAAAAAAACAATAATGGTCGGCGATTTTGAACACAAATTGAGTAGTGGTAATGATTAATACGTATTATTGAACCTGTGTTTGAATATTACGTTAAAACCTAGGCATTTTCGTGTTGTTTATAATATTATCAATAACATTTGTCACATTTTAAATCTTATCTACATCTGTGTGTGTGAAATTTGTGAAAAGTAAAAATGTAAACACATACGATTGGCGCGAAACTTCGACATTAGATATCAAAAAAAGTTCATTAACACTACTTATTTACCTTAAACTATGGATAAACTCGTCAAATAATTAAATGATGTATATTCACAGCCCCATTATGGTAAAGTCAGGATGTTCGAAATCCCCAATTTTTATGTTTTTTAGCCTCGACCACAACTGACATCAAAATGGTGATTATCGTACCTATGTATGTTGAATTTATTCAAGGTAAATTATTAACTTGTGCGCTAAATCTGAAAGATTTAACGGCGTTAACATATGAGCTTTTTATCCAACTCTCCTAATTAACGCCCATTCATAAAATTTGATGGGTAGCATAATAAATATTTACATAATCAATTAAGGGTGTCGTATGTCTGACTAAGCTGACTACCTAACTAAATTTAGTTCTATTTTTAAATTTCATTCCCGCCCTAGGGAGGGAAGCAATTACTATGAGACTTTCCCGCCCAAGGGCGGGAAGCAGTATTTTCCACCCGCTATTCGGATCAAACAAACACTACTTTCCGAGTATGAGAGATGAAAAGATAATTGCGGCGCACTTATAAAGAGGATTAAAAACTCATTACTGCCCGCTAAAAGTTTCTTATAGAAAACACCATCTTTGGGTGCACTTAAAGGTGGTTTAGTAGTTATTTAAAGGTGAACCAAGTCGTCCTTTTCGAATAGATGGTATGAAAAAAATAAGCTGTTCAGTAGGTACATTTTGACCGCGGAGGTTTTGCACCACTTTTCTATGAAACAGTTCATTTTTTTTGGTAACTGACGAAACATTCCTACACTCAGTACATGATTCTAGACCCCCTGGGGTCTAGAATCATGTACTGAATGTATGGTTTCAATCGCGTCGAAATCCCTGCCAAACTGTATCTTCTTCTTCTTCGTAGCACTCTTGTCAGAGCGGTCGTGGTCCTCATGTAGTTACTTGTTTAGGGGCTAATGTGATTCGCCTCACGATTTCTCACCACCTACTCCGACTTCGGGTGTTTTTTGTGCACTCATACAAGGGACCACCCACTGCGGATTTAATTTGGTCAGTCCACCTCATGGATGAGCGTCCGCGTGGTCTAGTACCCTCCACTTTACCCTGCACGACAAGGCCAACCTTAATAGTACCTACTTAAACCTAATAAATATAATAAGTAAAGGATTACCATAAGAGGCAAACTTTTGCGTCTCATTTATTATTTTATTAAAGCTTCTAAAGTATTAAAAAGAAAATTACGATGAAAGTAGCATAATACCTTGGGATAGAAGATCTTTTTCTTTCGAAGTTATAAATCATTGTCATAAAATAATATGCATTGAAAGTACGGCAGTTTCTTTCATCGAGAATTACCGGATGGAAAAGTGGTTTTATGGGGATATTCATCATTGGGTGCCTTAAAAATTATCTTAGCAAATGGGTCCAGATCAGAGTAAAATAATGCCGAGTAAATAGGTAGCTTTACCGGTAATAAAAAGGTTTGTTTATGAAAACCGAAACCTGGGATAATACTGTCGACTTCTGCAATAAACAATTTAACAAAAAGAAAACTATACAGGGTGGTCGGGACAGCGACGAACAGCCTGTTACTATGGATTCAGTGCATGATTCTGAACCCCAATGCGCTGTTTGTCGGCGGTTATTTAAAAAAAATTGCTGTTCAATAGATTTTGACCGCGTAAGTATTGTACTTATCCTATGAAACAGATGATTTTTTTTTTATACCGCCGAAATATTTTCTACCCTAGGGAGTCTACAATCATGCTGAATCCATGGTTACAGTTTGCACGTCGATTTCCATGGTACCCTGTATTTTATTTTATGTTTCTAGCAAAAAATTCTTATCTCCTGCATCAAAGCAAAAAAAATCTTCGCAAACATTCATCACAACAAAATTTAAAGGTGTCTCCAGCAAGTCCTTGAGGTATACTTAAATAGACAAAGATGGATGGTCCGCTGAATAGAATTAATGAGATTTCCGAGATAGAAGCGGTAGAATTCTTCGTGTCCCCGCGGGAGGCAGATAAGAATTACCTCAAACCAGCTAGGTAACTACCTACCTACGTACGTTACTATCTACGTTAGTCTACAAAATGAGAAAATTAATACGAAGATAATCTCAAATTGGCTGCATCTGATAGAATTAGAAAGCCTAAAAGTGCTAAAAAGAGCTGGAATAATGCTGTGTTGCAAAAGTATTTCATTATGCACCCTCTAGCATAATGAGCAAGATTTTACCCTGTCAGCTTTCCAATGCATGGCAAACTGTCCACCAAAATGAAAACCTGTTTTTCTAACACTGTCTAATTAGACAACCAGAGGGTAAATTTCCGTTTTTTTTAGAACGTTCGCATTTTAATCTGAGACCTTTCAATAATACCTATTGTCACATACTTTTGATAAAATTTTGACCTTGATTGACGCTGAGACGAGATTACGACCGGTATTGAACGTGTTTAATTACAGGAATGGGCCGCCAGATTCTTAACCGAAGAACTGTCATCTGTCGGCTTCAACAACCTACAAAACTGTGACAATACTGACATCACAGACATTTAGGCTTCTGAATACCCATAGGTATAGTTACCGGCACGGATCTTGAGCGCTCGACGGTAGAGTGGGAATCGCTTTGCGCATCGTACACTTATGGCAAAATAAAACATAATATTATATAATAATAATATTATTATTATCATAATCACTGTACGACAATATATATACCCCGCTCCCGCGCCTCACTTCATCCCACCAAAGGGACCCAATAACTCACTTTTGCGCAGGTGAAGGTCAGCGCTCAAGATCCGTGCCGACAATTGTAATAATCAAAATCTTACGCATGTCAATGTTTGACAACTGGGATCATTATTTATGAGTTCAACGTTTACTTGCTCTACTAGGCACGAAGAGATCTCGAGAATGTAATAATAGTCACTTATATAAATCCACGCAAAACGCATGAATAAGTTGGTAGGTATAGCTTAGAGCTTTACGAGCATTCAGGGTACCGGGAGGAATCAATGACTCCACGATTCATTGCATATTGTATTCATTAATAATTCCTAGAAATCGTTCTACGTGTTTTAAATCATACATACATATTGTGTTCATTAATAATTCCTAGAAATCGTTCTACGTGTTTTACATCGCTTTGCTTCTCTTGTCAGTTTGTCAGTCAAATCTGACGCGTACTGTTTTCTATTCTCAATTCGTATCGGCGTTTATCTTATAAATGAGGGGCCAGCTAAATAATAACAGTCGCACAGGTCGATCGATCAGGTTAAGCTACGCTTGCCGCGGAAAGCCTCAGACCAACAAAAAAAGAAAGACGGCGCGCCGCGAACATCAAAAGTAAAGCCATAAAACCGTGCTCCTGCAAGTAAACATACACGCTCACGCACGCACCTACACTAAAACCATGCTCATCGCTCTTAGTACGTCACGAGTCGTCGTCAAGTTAACATAGATTAAAAAAATATAATTATGCCTTCCTGTGCAGTGAAAAGTTGCAAAAACAACAGCAAATCACATAAAAAGTCTCACGGAATCACTTTTCACTTGTAAGTACTTGAAATAATATCGTTTCTATAATATTAAATTTTAGATTACTTGGAACAAAAAACCTCAACGAACGAAAGTAGTGACATAAGGTGCGGGGGTTGCCATAATACGATTTAAATTTTCCCCATTCGATTAATACATACATATAAATATGATTTGTTACTTCGAGTTATATTCCTACTTTCTTTTTTATGTATTGAATATTTTGGGTTTCCAATTAATACCAATACCATACTCAACAATATCTTACTCGTACAATATTATACTAGTTCCTACTCGCACAAATATCCCCAAATTATAGGGAAAACATTTAACAAATGGCAAACCTTCGATACACACATAGATAAAAAGGTGGCTTCAGTTTTAATGTTCGTGGCGCGCTGTCTATCTTTTTTTGTTGGTCTGAGCGGAAAGCACGTTAAGAGCGTTTACGCCGTACGGCATTTCATACAAACTTTCAAGCCTTTATTTTTCGAAATGAATGAACCGATTTTGATTAAACTTCATACGCATTAGCAGGATATAAAGGTCTCGTATTACCCATACGCCAGCGCAGAGAGCTTCGGGCGCTGACCACCTTGTTCTCATTTCTTGATTCTCCATCTTCCCCTAGTTATCTAGCCCCCCATTTTCAGTACATTTGCGCCAACCACAATAGAAATCTACGTTCATCACACAATCGTCTTCTCCTATGTCCCACTCACCGCACAGACTTCATTCACTCTTCCTTCTTCGTTCAGTCTATCTCTCTGTGGAATGCGCTCCCCCAGGAAATCAGGATGGCAACCAACCGATTATCTTTTAAAGTTAAGGCTCGCGAGCACATTCGCAAGAAGCTGGCAGTATCATCACAACGGTAATATTTTCTCATTGTTTGTCTTATTTCTTTTTAGTAAGTATATTCATGTATTTATTTGTTCTTATATTTATATGTAATTAGGTATATATTATATTCATAGTTTTATAGGTATATGCGTATTTTTATATTTAAAATATTTATTCCTGAATGTTCTTGATTGCACCTACCACTCTTTGTCTCTGCATCAGCCAAAGATTGACTGGTAGAAAATGCCTATGGCATTAAGTCCGCCTCTGTACATTTATGTGCTTGAAGTATTAAATAAATAAATAAAAAGTTCGTAGAGAACATTTTCGAAAATCTCAGACAAAAAAAAGATCTGACATCGCTAATTAATTCAATAATCACTTCATTGACGTTACCATTAATCATTCCTCTAATTTTAATAATGATAATATTGACATGCATAACATAGAAATTCATGATAAGAGTATATTTTTAGAACCTACAAATGCTTCCGAAATTGTAAGTATCATACAGTCATTAAGAAATACTAAATCGGCAGGCTATGATAATATCACAACTGAACTTATTAAAAGTATATCAAAATATATATCATCGCCGTTAGCATACATTATTAACCTATCCTTGGAACAGGGCTATTTTCCTGACCGATTGAAACTTTCTTTAATTAAGCCATTACATAAAAAGGGCTCCAAATCTAACGTTGACAACTATAGACCTATAGCACTAAGTCCCATACTTTCAAAAATATTTGAAAGAGTAATGTACAGGCGGTTATTAAGGTTCCTAGATAAATATAATATTCTAGTTAGTCAACAATATGGATTTAGACAAAATAAATCCACTACCTTAGCAATTTATACGTTAATGAAACAAATCATGAACAATATAAATAAAAAAGAACCTTCCTTTGCACTGTTTTTAGATTTAAGCAAAGCGTTTGACCTCGTTGACCATGTTAGGCTATTGAATAAAATGGAAAGATACGGATTAAGGGGTCCAGCTCTAAAATGGTTTCAGTCGTATTTAAGTGACAGGAAGCAAATAACAAGAATAGCAAAGTTGGACCATACGGCAAATAGTATGGATAATTTCGAATCCCAACCAAGAACTAACCATTGCGGTGTCCCTCAGGGAAGCATTGTGGGGTCGTTATTGTTCCTTCTCTATATAAACGACTTGCCAAAATCAATAAAACATCAGTGTGTTCTGTTTGCTGATGATACCACAATTATTATTAAATGTAAAGATCAACAAAACTATGACAATGAAATTAATCAAACATTGAATGATATTATAAAATGGTTAGATATTAATAAACATTGCTAAAACGAATGTACTCCACTTTAAAACATGGAAAAGTAAACCTGTTCATCTTCATGTTGCGTATAATAATATTAGCGTAAAGCAGGTACATAACACAAGGTTTCTAGGCGTAACACTTGACGAACACTTAACATGGAAGAATCATATCGAGATACTCTGCAAGAAAATCAACCAATTTGTTTTTGCGCTAAGAAAGGTCAAAAATGTAACGTCGAGAGAAACATCCATAATGGTGTATCATGCCTATGTCTGTTCTGTCATTCGCTACGGCATAGTTGTATGGGGAAACTCTTCAGAAATAGATCGAATTTTCATTGCTCAAAAAAAGTGTATCCGCGCAATTTTTAATATGGAATGGTCAGATTCGTGTAGGCCTATATTTAAGTCACATAACCTTTTGACTGTACCCTGCATATATATCTTTGAAGTTGCCAAGTTTCTGAGATCTAATCTTGCATTATTCGAACAAAGGGATAATACAAATAAGAGGAAAGCTGCACATTTAGATTTCGAGATACCTGTTCCTAAGTTGCAACTCTTCCGGAAGAGTTGTATCTACATGGCTCCCCTAATTTATAATGCTTTGCCGAAGTCAATTACCCAACTACCCTTCAAAAAATTTTGTTCGGCACTACGGAAGTGGTTGTTGCAGGAATGTTTTTATTCAATTTACGAGTTTTTTGTAAAATGTCCCTGTAAATTTTTTTCTCTTGATCTGGCATCAAAGTATAGGCATAAGTAATTATTTAAGTGAAGTGATAATAATTGTTAAATGTATTGTTTTATTTATTAATAATAATATAGTAAAAATAGAAGTGAGTAGTATATAGGTATATAAAATAACAATTGAAATAATATTTAAATTTTAAAATTAATGTAACGTAAATAATGCACTTAATTTTAATTTTTTGTAAGAACAACATTTAATTGATAATTGTAATTTGTTTTTGCATACCGTTAAAACGGTGAGACATGTAGCACTATGCAATGTTACGAACACCTTTGTAAATACCATGTTTCTGGCAAAAAAAAAAAAAATAATAATAATAAAAAAAAAAAAAAAAAAATAGTGTTAGGCCGCTTTCACATATAGGCGACTTTAGCAGCGCGACAGTCGCGCGACCCGTCACCCATTCAGAATTTCATAATAAAAACAGAAACGCAGCGGACGCGCGGCCGGTGCGCTTCTGTTTTTATTATGAAATTCTGAATGGGTGACGGTCGCGCGACTGTCGCGCTGCTAAAGTCGCCTAAATGTGAAAGCGGTCTACAGCCAAATTAGACCGATTTAAAATATTCCATAGAAACAGAGATTTCCAGTTATCTTTTTTTAAATAAGACATTTTGAAAATGTTCTCTACTAACTTTTTAGACCTTTGTATCCTGCTTATGCGTATGAAGTTTCATTAAAATCGGTTCATTAATTTTGAAAAATAAGGGCTTGAAAGTTTGTATGAAATGCCGTACGGCATAAACGCTCTTAAGCCGTTGGTCATTCCTGGGCTGTCATTCGTGTATCTTCGACAGTCGTTACGGGTAGTCAGAAGCCCGAAAGTCTGACAACCAGTCTTACCAAGGGTATCGTATTACCCAGTAACTGGGTTGTGAAGGTCAGATAGGCAGTCGCTCCATGTAAAATACTGGTATTCAGCTGCATCCGGTTAGACTGGAAGCCGATCCCAACATAGTTGGGAAAAGGCTAGGCAGATGGTGATGTTTATATTATAATGTTATATATCTTAAAATTACCAAAAAGGTTGCGTGAAACAAACCATGCAGATCATAATCTCTACAGCCGATCGATTCTGTAAAAATCTCCCGTTGAAAACTTAGGTGAAGTGAGTTTGTTTTTGCTAGGAATTGACACTATTGACAGCTCACTCCACGCTCACTTCACCTAAGTTTTCACGGTGAGATCTTTACACCGCTGTAGTCTGACACAGTCAGTCATACAAGACATACCTACCTGCTAACAAGCTAGGTACATTATACAACTACAGTATCATTCGTGTGAACTCGTCTAGAACTGACTCCTATTGTTTCAGATGTGAGCCACCCTTTGTACTAGTTTCATTGTGATCCTTGTCTCCCCCTTTTAGTACAAAACTATGCGTACACGTGTAACCTTGGTAATTTCGTAGCTCTTTGAAATACAAAACAAGATATGAGATTGAAACTTTGATGGAAAATACACTAGCGGGGTAATTACGTAAAACTTTTGACAGTTCAACAACATATCAACGGCGAAATGCCAATAAATTCACTTTTTTTTATCGTTTTGAATTTAAAAGCATTATTCGCATGTTTTAGTGTATCGCCTAAGTGTATTTTTAGTTGCATTTCAGCATTCAATTAAAATGTTGAAGTATGTACCTCCAACTAAACTAACGCAACATAGTTTTTTTTTCGTTTGTGTAAATTTTTGACTTTATCAGTTAGGTGTTATTGGCACTTCACCGTCGATATAATATTTTGTTATTGCGATATAATAAGGTTGACGAATTTTTCGAACATACTCGTAGTTTTAAAGCAATGGAATAGCAATATCCTTCAAGGTTATTCAGATTATGATTGATAGTGTGTTACGCAATTAGGGTGCTTGGCTATTATTTTTGGTAAAATCGAGAACATTATGTCCGGCATTAGTAAAGGGGCTTATGACCTAAAGCGCAGTCTTTGTCAGACTGCATAGAAAAGAAAGAGAAGCGCGATGACAACTCTGGTAATTTATTGCAAAATATGAAGCAATTATTTAATTAAGTACAAAAAATCTATTGCTTCTTGAAAAAATTAAACACTAGTATTTTAGTATGTACTTGTAGAATAATCTGACAAAAAATCAGAATTATTGTATGTATATTAGTATGGTTTTTATTGTAAAAAGAAAGATTTTAGAGGTATCTCCATGATTTTTTTTGTATCGTATCAAATTTTTGTATTATGTTTTCAACACACTATCAACCTAGCATATATCCTGAAGAATATCATATATTTTTCTGATTTTTGATATTATAAACATTCACTAACATTTTATATGAAGTCTTTTTGATTTTTTGGATGTTTGTACATAATAATTATGCTTCTAATGGGGAAAAAGGTGTGTAAGGATAAGGTTAAGTGGCGATCTCTCTCTGCTATTTGATAGATAACTTTTGTTTAGCAAGGAAAAATACTTTATTAATAGGGTGAAACACTTTTCTCATTTACTGTACCAAGTGAAAAAGCACAAAGAAAAGATCGTCGGCCACAGGTGCGTCGACCACTGGGGGCCTAAGCCACGGACCCATTTTTTTTACTGTAGTCGATCATTTACTTACTTTTATTGTTTCTAAAACTTGCGTTGTTTGTGTTTAGGTCCTGTAAGCCCCTTAAATGTTCAACCATTAAACATCAGAGATAACCCTCAGAAACAGTTACGGACTGGTTATAACTGGCATAACTAAATTACCACAAATTGACAGATCAGTAGTAGCCGCGCCCGCGCCGGTAACTAAGTTAACTGCTTTCTCGATAACTTGACAAAGTCTAGCAATAATTGTGTTTAACTTGATAGAGGTGTGTTTGTATGACATTTCCGTGTTTAAACGTAGATATGTTTCGATTAAATTAAAGAAAGAAAATATATTTATTTTTTTATTTGGGGCAAAGGAAATACAATAGTAAAAAATAAAAAAAGATGTCGACGAAGTGAGAACCTCCTCCTTTTTTTTTGAAGTCGGTTATAAAAGGAGCATTTAAAACTAAGTTACACTAAAAACACCAAGAAGAAAAATAAAAAAAGACCTGTGCGAGGCTAAAAAGGCCTTTTAAAATATCCCAGCATCATGCTGAGACAGGTCTCAGCATAATGCTGGGATATTTAAAAAATAAATACCTTAGCGGTGGAATCCTGATAGGACCCGAGATGCCCGATGGGGCGGGTTGGGCCAGGGAGGGATTACGATTAGGAACGCTACTTATCTCTATCTACTGTCTCGTATTAGGTATATTAGTCGCGAATTAGTTAGTGGAGCAGTAGTAGGTATCACTACGAAAAAGAACTACCGTGCATTCGCGATTTATTTGCCAAAAATATAAACAAATATGAATTCATGGAAAAATAACTTTAATTCCTACACAATAAAGTTCAGTTTACGCTACAACTTCAAACATTTTTATAACTTTGTCAAAGTGCTAGTCACTCTGAAATAAAGTTGATAATTGCTTAACTTGAAATAGGGTAGGGGTATGCCAGACTGCGCACTTTTACTTTAGGTCTCCTTCTTATAAATATGAGAACCGACACTACGTTCGCGTGCATGGTCGAAAAACAAATTGGATTTCATGGCTTTATTTTTTTTTGCGCGGAACCCTAAATCTTTTTCTAAAATAAAAATCGCCTTAGTTACTTCTTATTTATAACATCAGCTATCTGCCAGTGAAAGCCCCGTCAAAATCGGTCCAGCCGTTTCGGAGATTAGCCGGAACAAACGGACAGACAGACAGACAAAAAATTAAAAATTGTTTTTGTTGAAGTATACTTTTATATGAATTTAATAAAAAAAAAACACTTGAATTTTATTTATTTCTATAGATATGGTGCCATGTGTTTGAAGTGGTACTTGCCCGTGGTCCCCAGTCTAGTCCCCCTTGGGGTACCACGAGCAACGAGCAGGCACGAGGTTTCTATACGAGTAAGTAATCTCGGGACTTGGGGCACCCCCGACTTAGGTTAGGTTAGGTTTCTGTAAGCCCTGTAGACAGAAATAGGGGCCCCGCTAAGCGGGGCTCCGTTGATTACGTCTTATTATTATTGCTTGTAAACCAACTTAGACCCGCCACGTGATCTACCCCACGGGTTGGGGTCTAGTGAGCGAGCTCAGCGAGTGAACTCAGAACCCGCCCTAACAACACCGTCAACATTGTTTTTAACCGACTTCTAAATAAAAACTTTTTACAAAAAAAAAACAACCGACTACCAAAAAAAACACTACAAATTGAAAAATAATTTAATTTCGGAAGTCGGTGTCTTTGGTTCCGCATTTTCGTTTATTGACACCGACTTCCGAAATTAAATTATTTTTCAATTTGTAGTGTTTCTTTTGGTAGTCGGTTGTTTTTTTTTTTTTTGTAAAAAGTTTTTATTTTTCACTTTTTAGTGGGTCCGTTTGTAATTTATCTAAGTTACAATAGCCTAATGTCAACTGCTCATCACTTGTTACAAAATATTGCTTTTCCACTCACCACTCACCATAGTCACCATACGCATTGTGACTAGCATAAATTGCTTAGCAACCATATTAAAGTAATCGAATCGCAACCCGTGAAATATTTGTCATTGAGTAGTTCCAATGGCCATCTGTGGTCTTCTTCATCAGCTACACTTTACCAAATGATGATTTCCGAGAGCAAATGCTCAAGTTATTTTAAAAAATACCCAAATCGTTATAGCTTTGCCTATAAAATTTGAGGGTTTCCCTCGATTACCATGGGATCCTCTCATCAGATTCCAACTTGATGATAATGGGACCACCTCGAGAGTATACCCTTTCAAACAAAAAAAGAATTTTGAAAATCGGTCCACAATTGGCGGAGTAATCGCGTAACACACAAAAAAAAATATACCGTCGAATTGAGAACCTCCTCCTTTTTTGAAGTCGGTTAAAAAGGAGGAGGTTCTCAATTCGGATGTTTGTATTTTTTTTTTTTTATGTTCGCGCATAACTCCGTCGCTTGCCAACCGATTTGAAAAATGATTTTTTTGTTGGAAAGGATATACTTCCCAAATGGTCCCATGAAAATTTTATCGAAATCGGACGAGCGGTTTTTGAAAAATCAACAAAAATTTGAAAAAATATCTACATTGTCTACATTAACGATCTTTTCGTTTACTCTTCTTTGCGTTTTTTGTTCGCGAATAACTCCGTCATTTACGAACCGAATTGGAAAATTCTTTTTTTTTTTAAAGTAACTTGAGCATTTGCTTTCGGAAATCATCATTTGGTAAAGTGGAGCTGATGATAAAGACCACAGATGGCCATCGAAACTACTTAATGACAAATATTTCACGGGTTGCGATTCGATTACTTTAATATGGTTGCTAAGCAATTTACGCTCGATAAAATGCGTATGGTGAAATGGAGCTGATGGTGACTTCTCAATCAGCTCCAGTTCTCCTGGTTCTTATTAGGGGAACTCTTCAACAATTAATGTCCCTACATCGGGTAAAGCAATATTTTGTAAAAGGTGATGAGCAGTTGACATTAGGCTATTGTAACTTAGATAAATTACAAACTGACCTACTAAAAAGTGAAAAATAAAAACTTTTTTACAAAAAAAAAAAACAACGGACTTCCAAAAAACACTATAAAGTGAAAAATAACTTTAATTTCGGAAGTCGGTGGCAAAAAACAAAAATACAAATCCAAAGACACCGACTTCCGAAATTAAAGTTATTTTTCACTTTATAGTGTTTTTTGGAAGTCGGTTGTTTTTTTTTTTTTTTTTTGTAAAAAAGTTTTTATTTATTGAAAAATCTCTTAGAAAGTGGGAAAACAATTTATTTGTACTTATTTCTTTATTTGTCAAGCAACAGCTCGTTTTTTAAATGTTTTTTTTTTATGTTAAATTGAAATGTTTGAGATGGGGTACCACGGGCAATAAAATATATATTTAATAAGAAGATTGTTAATCAGGGGGTTCCACGGGCAAAAATATCTGTTGGTGGTACCCCAAGGGGGACTAGACTGGGGGACCACGGGCAAGTACCGGTTTGAAGTTGTGTAAGACAATCCCCTGACCAGACTTTCCAATCGATTCTGGTGTGACAATCTGGTGTGACTACGAGTCGGTAAGGAGCTAGGCATTGTTTTCCGCTCCACCCAGAGCGGGAGGAGTCATTTGATGATTTCCCATCCGCAAAAAAAAAAAAAAAAAAAAAGGCATTGTTTTCGGGGTTTATCCATCATCAGTTTGTCAGCAGCAGCCTGGAGTATATGCATGGAGGGGCTTGTGGCTAATTAATAACAGCCGCAAGGATCGATTGATCAGGTTAAGCTACGCTTGCCGCCGTTGGTCCGTGGCTGGATGACCAGTTTTACATAACAAGTCCTCTCCATGCCTCAAAAAGCACGTTAAGCCGTTGGTCCCGGCTGTCATTCGTGGATATTTGACAGTCGTTACGGGTAGTCAGAAGCCCGAAAGTTTAACAACCAGTCTTACGAAGTGGTATCGTATTGTCTAGTAATTGAGTTGTGGAGGTCAGATAGGCAGTCGCTCCAAGTAAAATACTGGTAATCAGCTGAATCCAGTTAGACTGGAAGCCGACCCCAGCCGAGCCGAGCCTTTCCCCAACATAGTTGGGAAAAGGCTCGGCAGATCATGAGCCTGGATTATATGTGCTTAGTTGATGGCAATAGACACACCTATATATTACTGTAATAACCCTGAACCCTGAACTCTTTACCTGCGTCTGTGTTTCCGAGCGCATATTATACAACCCGAATCTCTTCAAAGTAAGAGTGAACAGGCTTCTTCTGGGTAAGCTCACTCCATCGTCGACTTTGTCTCTGTCACCTCTGACCTAGACTAGAGTCAATTTAAGAGCATACCCATTACAAATAAAAATATAAAAAAAACAAAAATCACCCTTATCCTTCTGAGAATACACGCTTAATGTTGTGTTAGCAACGATAACTCAGTGTTAAAACTTTTGTTCCAGAGTAAAACGTTGTAACGTGATATTAATTAATTGTGAACACACTCTTAGAAGGATCCGTCTAAGGATCAGCTAATTATAGCACCCTAAGGTGTTAGTAAGCATCCCATCCCTACAATATTTACGAACACACATTGACTCACTCCATATTCTTTTGATTTTAATTTTGTTGTTTTTAATTTAATTTTAATTTTTGAGCTTAATTTATAAGTTTGCAATTTTGATTTGTTTTGATTTGATTTGTAGGTATAAATATTTATTATCTGAAATAAATGATTTGATATTCGTATGAGGGTAAGCAGAAACTACAGAACAACTACGATCCTTACATAACACCACCACGGCACCACCAGTAGAGTTACACGAACACTAACAATTGCTTGCACTGACAAGACAGGTCCACTGAATTCTGTGTGGTTCTTTGCTCAAAAGACCATTTCAGAAACTTTGTCTTCAAATGATTGTACCTAATAATCTAGTGAGACGAAGGAGCCTAGTCTCCATGACACAGGGTATCCTAGAGAGGAGGCTAGTGCTATTAAGATATTGTAACGTTTTTACCTGAACAATAAAGTATTTATTACCAGCAGCGCCCCGCGGTTTCACCGCATAAGTGTCAATTCCATAGGAATATCGGGATAAAAAGTTTCCTATCTGTTATTCTGATGTATAAGCTATATTACTGTAACGTTTCATCAAATTCCGTTCTGTAGTTTTTGCGTGAAAGAGTAACAAACATCCATCCATCCTCATAAACTTTCGCATTTATAATATTAGTAGGATTTTATTTATTTGTTGATTTTGAAACAGATAAACTTAAACCATTTCATGAAGAGAGAGCTGTGGTGGCCCTGCTGTGGTAGGAGGTCGTGAGTTCAAACCCAGGCATGCATTTTAATTTGTGTACCTACTTAATTTCATCACCACTACTCTCAAAACGGTGAAGGAAAACATCGTGATGCAACCGTCATGTCCAAGAATTAAAAATTCGAAGAGTATGTGACATCCACCAACCCGCACTGGGCCCGCTTGGTGGATTACAGCCCACACACTCTCACAAAGAGGTGGCCCGTGTCCCAGCAGTGGGAACGTTGTAGGCTGATTAAGTATCTCATTATATGTTTCATGCTACACCTCTTTTACACACCCACAAAAATATACAAAATCAAAGTCAAAGTCCGTCTGTGTGGTGCCGGACTTAAAGGATACCACCAACCCATACTTCCCGTGGGTGTCGTAAAAGGCGACTAAGGGTCTAACCGGAGAATGGGCAGCAGCGTTCTCTATGCATTCCACAACCATACCATACTGCGATTGCCAACCCGCCTGCCAAGCGTGGCGATTATGGCAAACCCTCCCCCTTTTGGGAGAGGCCTATGTCCAGCAGTGGACGTCTTTCGGCTGAAATGATGATGATGATGATGAAAGTCAAAGTTAAAACATTTACTTCAAATAGGCACATAAAAGGCACTTCTGAATGTCAAAAATTACGATAAAATAGAATTGATTCTAGTCGCCTATTCCAAAAGGTAGTTTTCGTATGGAGAAGAATGGGCAAAAAACTCCACCGTTACTCTTTTTAAAATATTTTACAATATTTTGCATACATTAATTATGTATCAATATGTGAAGACGATGCACCTAAAATAAAATTACTATACCACAATAGGTAAGATCTTTAAGAGACAAGATCTT
Organism: Mesoligia furuncula; assembly: GCA_916614155.1. Classification (NCBI taxonomy): domain Eukaryota; kingdom Metazoa; phylum Arthropoda; class Insecta; order Lepidoptera; family Noctuidae; genus Mesoligia; species Mesoligia furuncula. Next base: position 12,977,569 of record OU744810.1, read on the forward strand.
TAACCCATTTCTCTTAATCAACTACAGTAAGTACATCAAATAAACGTGTTTCTAAGATACAGAGTACTACAGTTAATACCCTCGCATTTACCCACGGACGTTGAAATGGACAGCTATAAAGAAACAAGCGTACCGCGGAGGCAGCACATTAGTTGCTTTTAAAGAATTCAGGACATGTGTGCATTGCTCAGAATGAAGCGACATTATATTATATGTGTCTGTGTTGCACAGAGTTCTTAGCTGTTTATGTGATCTAAGTACTTCTTCTTGGTGTAAATCACACTAATATTATAAAGGCGAAAGTTTGTGTGTGTGTTTATATGTTTGTTACTTCTTCACGCTCAAACGGCTGAACCAATTTTGATGAAATTTTGTATGGAGGTAGCTGACTCCTTGAAATTACTTATAGGCTACTTTTTAGCCCGATATTCCCACGGGATCGATACTTATGCGAATGAAACCGCGGGGCGCTGCTAGTATTTTATAATATTTATCTAAAATCAACTAATATTATAAAGAGGTCAAAATTTAGTTTTTTTTAATTTATTTTTTTGTTGCAGTACGGGCTAGCTCTTGACCTCGATCTGGCCTGGTAGAAAGTGATGGATGGCGAGGTCTATGATGGAATGAGCAAGCCCAGACGATGCCTATACACTCCTGCTTTGAAGGCTGACGGGTTACACGTGAAAGGGAACACGGACGATGACAGAAGTTCCACACTTTGGTCATGCGCATAACAAATGTAATCTCTGAAAGTCCTAATCTGCATGAAGGTTGAGGAAACCGTTGCGCATGTGCTATTTGAGTGCACAGGCGTCACCCAGATTAGGTCAGAAACCTCGGGACTCCCAGATCTTACACAGATGTTCTCAACAGGCCAGGAGACGTAATCAACTTATGGAGGGAGGTGGGCTGGTTGAAATAACCACCGACGGCCGCCATGGCCCACGCACAATGGTCCTCTTGAAGGACTAAGTGCGGAAACTAAATCCATAACATAGAACATAGCAGTTCTAATCCGATTCTTTCACTGATAGAACGCTACAATATTGGCGAATGTTATAGGATATCATTTATGTTAAAACGATACATTTCACGCTGTCGAAGTCGCGGGGATAAGCTAGTAGACTATATCAAACATAAAATAAAAAAAAAACAAGAAATGATCAATAAATAAATGAATGTCAATAATTGTTTTAATTGTTCGTAATTCATAACATTTTGGCTTACATTGCATGACGAGGAGTCTCCATTTAGGCATAGAAAATGCCTGTAGTTGAAGGCTCCGCTCTTCCCTTACATCATAAACATACAATTAGGCAAATAACGAAAACAGGAAAAATAAAAACAAAAAGAAAAGAGAACACCATCAATTGTATAAGTGTGTGTTATAACATAATAATTACTTTTCGTGTTAAAAACTATTTCACCCACATTTCTTCAGTAATAATTTGCTTGACCCGGGAATCGACCTTAATTGTTCACACTGAGCAGTCGCGAATCAAATAACAATGTTGGTAAGTACTTATAATTATTACTTAGCATTTGTCACAAGAGCTTTTATCAAAGAACTAAAGAAAATCTTATCCATGATCATGATATCTCCCACAATTGTTGCAAAATATTTCCAAGGAATGAATAGATGGAGGACTATCATTCATTTAAATTAATGTCATTAGCAAAGCGCGTTGCGTTGCGGCAGATAACACGGGAGAGTAGGGCTGTCACGTCACTGAGGATACAAGCAAGGTAATAATACTTACCTACTCGTACTTCGTTGTTCTCAACGACTATTTTGACTTACTTGCACAAATTGCGTAATATCATATATCACCCTTTCACATTTACGCTGACACATCAGCACACCTCACCACACACACAACTCAAACACACGTAAACGCGCGTTAGAATCCACACTCACAAGTACAAAGTCACGACATTCTCGTTGACACGATCACTTTATAATGCTCGATGTTTGAGGACTGACTCCCAAAATACAAGCCCTGACCTGCACCCTATTTGCTTAACATACTATTAATCGGAATCTGCATCATTTTGAAACAAATTGCTAGTCCATTGCTTCATAAGTTCGAAAAAAATTCTGCTTAACACGTAAATACCGCAATGAATGTTGTTGAACTGTCAAAATGAAACCGATTCCGATTGATAATGTGTTACGCAATTGCCCTGCTGGTTTGGATATCAGTTTCAGTAGGTACCTACCTTAAGTAAAAACAAAATAAATATTGTATCTATGTTAGGATAGATACAATATTTATTTCTTCTCTCTCTCCAAATTCCTGTGAATGCTTCTTGTGACAAATAAACTTTTTACCTTTACTTTTTAGGGTTAAAGGAAAAACGGAACCCTTTTAAGATCACTTCGTTGTCCATCTGTCTGTCTGTCTGTCAATCAACATCCTTTTTTTCAAGAACACTTGGAGTTATCAAGTTGAAATGAATATCAAATACTCAGGGCTGCAATCCCTTAAAGCAGTGAAACTTCTAAGTCAACGCAATCGAAAGACACGGGCGTTTATGTTCCGAAATCAAAACCTATAGGGTACTTCCCGTTGACCTAGAATCATGAAATTTGGCAAGAAGCAATGTCATGTAGCACAAGTAAAGGAAAAAAGCCGAAAACCGTTTTGTAGTTACAGAACAAAAAAAAAAAAAAAAAAAATTATACCTACAAATTTGTACGGAGCCCTCGATGCTCGAGTCCGACTCGTACTTGATCGGTTTTTTTTTACTTTACGAAGCGTAATATTATCTTGCTACAATTCCCCGTTTGAGTGATTAAGTTTCCACTTCATTTCACATTCTGACTTTTAATTCTATAATCTATATACATACATAAATTAAAGTGAAATACATCGTGAGGAAACCGGCGTGTCTTAGAACCAAAAATTCGCAAACACGTGACATCTACCAACCCGCACTGGGCCCGCGTGGTGAATTACGGCCCACTCCCTCTCACAGAGAGGAGGCCTGTGTCCCAGCAGTAAGAACATTATAAGCTGATCCTTATAAGCTTTTCGTCTGTCTGTGTGATCGCGTTGTTCTTCTAAACTAAACTACACGTTCTGATACGATTTTGACCATCATTTTGAGAAATTATTCCAGAAGGTTTATGTGTACCTATTACTAGCTGCGCCCCGTGGTTTAACCCGCATAAGTGTCGAACCTGTGGGAATATCGGGATAAAAAGTATTAATCCAGGGTGTTAGCTACCTCCATACCAAATTTTATCCAAATTGGTCCGGCCGTTTGTGCGTGAAGAACTAACAAACATACAAACACACTCACTTTCGCCTTTATAATATTAGTGTGATACATATTAAACTTACAATTAAAGAAAGCTCGATGTTTTGTCAAATCGTAAGAACCGTGCGAGCAGGGACGAATCATTATAGTCGGACATTATGTGTTACTTAAATGACTGAAAATGGCGTCTTTTTGTTTTTTCGCGGCTATCGACCAAATCTTGTTTTTCTAGTACAAAATAGTGTAACACACAAAACTTATTTGACATAAATATAGTCCTCCAGTTCGTATTTCAGCCACGGCGGCCCATCTCAACGGAGACTAGCCTGCGACGCGGGAGATATTATAGTGCACTAGTGTGTCCGCAGACACAGATGCACTCTCTCTTCCCTCACTCTCATAGTCCGATGAGACGGTAATCCGACCGGAGAGACATCTAGCGCAGGACTCTAAACTCAGTCCGAAATGAGTTACTAAGAAGTGTCATTTTACTAAGAAGTGTCATTTTAATCGTCTTATAAATAGTGGCGCGAGTTCAATGGTTTTTTCCCATCACAAAAAGTGCCTAAAGAAGTTTTCACTTCAAAAATTCTACCATTGTGGTACGCTAATAAGCTGTATATAGGAACCGAGCATTAGTTGGATGCAACATGTAGATCCGTTAATGGTTAAAGTATTTCAATTATATCCAAACATTAATTTAATTTTTTATCATTATTGGTAAAGATACAAGAGTCTTAATTTTAACGATTAACGGTCCGTAAATTATTGGAATCGGCCATTATACAACAACTATAGTCCGACTTTTAATTAGCTACAGTAAAATGACACTTCTTAGTAAGTCATTTCGGACTGAGTTTAGAGATATGCATGTCAAATAAGTTTCGTTTGTTACACACTAGTCTGTACTAGAAAAACACGATTTAGTTGATGGCCGCGAAAAAACAAAAATACGCCAATGTCAGTCATTTAATGGTCTGTGTGGTGCCGGACTTAAAGAATACCACCACCCCTTACTTCCCGTGGGTGTCGTAAAAGGCGACTAAGGATCGCAGATACCGGAGAATGGGCAGCAGCGTTCTCTATGTATTCCACCACCATACCATACTGCGATCGCCAACCCGCCTGCCAAGCGTGGCGATTATGGCAAACCCTCCCAAAATTGGGGGAGGCCTATGTCCAGCAGTGGACGTCTATCGGCTGAAACGACGATTAATTTAATAACTTATGTTAATTCCCTCTGGCAGCCCTAACACTACGCCAGGAAATATAATCGTGACGGATTTTTCCGAGCGCCATGGCTCGTCGTCTCGGCGACAATTTAATTCTCCTTAATTCTTCCTGATCTGAGCCGAACGTCAAATATAAACGAATAAACAGTATTATAATATTAAACATGGAAGGCTGTTGTTTGTTTTGGGCCCAATCAGCTGTTGTTTATCATTATAATTTGACAGGTGCAGTGATTGTTCCGGGGTTCTGTTTTTCTCGGATAATGGAGAGATAAACAATACCTAATTTGGGTGTTTGTTTCAAGCGAATCAGAGATAGATAGGTACTAGTAGCACCCTGCGGTTTCACCCGCATAAGTTTCGATCCCGTGGGAATATCGAGATAAAAATAATCCTACGTGTTAATCCTTGTTATAAGTTATCTGTGTGCCAAATTTCATCCAAATCCGTTCAGTAGTTTTTGCCTGAAAGAGTAACAAACATACAAACGCACTCACAAACTTTCGCCTTTATAATATTAGTGTTATACTATCAGCGCCCGCGGTTTCACCCGCATAAGTATCGATGCCGTGGGGATATCAGGATAAAAATTATTCTATGTCCTTTCCCGGGACTCAAACTATCTCTATACCAAATTTCATCTAAATCGGTTCAGCGGTTTAAGCGTGAAGAGGTACAGACAGACAGACAGACAGACACACACTTGCGCATTTATAATATTAGTATTGATTAGTGTGATGTGATATTAGTAGGATAGTAGGAAGTAGGTTAGGATAGGTCAAGGTACAAATACCAATTGAACTGATAGGACTAAAACTTTTAGAATTACTTTGCCGCAAGCGCGTCCGCTGAGCATGGGGTCCTGGGTTCGATTCCAAGGTCCGGCAAAGTGGTATTGGGTTTTTCCATTTTCAATTTCTTAGTAACAACCCGGAGTTTTGAAGTTGGCGGTTATTTCCCCCGTCCCTTGGAAAGCACGTAAAGCCGTTGGTCCTGCGCTTGATCTCTCTCCGATCGGATTGCCGTCCCATCGGACTATAAGAGTGAGGGATGAGAGAGTGCACCTGTGTCTGCGCACACATTAGTGCACTATAATATCTCCCGCGTCGAAAGCTAGTCTCTGTTGAGATTGGCCGCCATGGCCGCAATACGAACTGGAGGACTATATTTCAATCAATCAATCAACTCAGCCTATCGCAGTCCACTGCTGGACATAGGCCTCTCCCAGACTGCGCCACAGCACCCTGTCCTCCGCCTTCCGCATCCAGTCTACCCCAGCCACCTTCTTTAGGTCGTCCGTCCATCTAGCTGGGGGGCGTCCCACACTACGCTTGCCGATACGTGGTCTCCACTCCAGGACTCATCTGCTCCACCGGCCATCGGTCCTTCGACAGACATGGCCATGACATGCTTACTCAGACTATATTTGAACACGTTTAAATCTCACTCATTATGTAACTAAGTATACAGTTGTTACAGGGCGTATGTCATCATGTATGATACTTTTGAACCGGCGAAAATTGTGTCTTTACTTTTTTGGACGTTTGAAGCACGTCCAGTCTCTAAAGTTTTGGTTTCCTAGGAAAGTGGTTCCGTCAGATTATAATGGCCGTCATGAAATCTGTCATTTACATCATCTGCAATTTAACATTAAGTCACACACACCCCGCTGACAAAGATTTAAATCGCTAGATTTGCTCTCACGGTACTTAGCCACGCAAAATAATGTCCAAACTGAGTAGGGTGACGACACATTAGTAAATATCGTTTCCATGGCATTCAAGTCACTACGTCATTGTGTGTTGGTGTCAAAACCAAACGGAAACGCGACTATCTTATGATTATGACGCGGTAGGGCGAATCGAACTATTTAAATCTTTGCGGCTGTCATCCAGCCCGATCTAGAATGTTTTCGAGGCGGGGCGAAAAATGCCGCCTGCGGCCTGCCTCCTCCCGTCCCGCCAATCCTTTAAAAAAACCTTTTTTATATACCTACATGAACATGTCGGACAATTTTTCAAATTAGGATAGGACAGGATAGGGCTTGAAATGAACAGTGAGATTATAGTACCTACATTAGAATTACGATTTTACTCTTTGTTCTGAAAAAACTGATGTCTTCGTCATTCTTAATCCGATGTACGTTCGGATTGCTAAGATCGCGAGACTTATACCGAAAAAGACAATTTAGAATGTACGAGCGAACGAAGCGTGCGCGTAAATTTTAACACTCTGCCTCAGATAAGTTAGATTTTTTAAGTACTTAATTGACTTATATAAAAATTAATCGACTTAAATTTTAGAGCCCGTGAAGTGATCTAGAAAATTTTGCCAGCAATATATTAGTCAAATTTTATCTCTATTGCGCCAACCCAACAGGAACGCAAGCGTTATGATAAAAAAATAAAGGGAATCGTGTCGCCTTGCACTTATAAGCGTCCGAAAGGCGCCCCCGCTACACAATCAGCCTAAAATGTTCCCACTGCTGGAACACCGTCCTCCGCTCAGGGAAAGGGAGTGGGCAATAACGCAACCCGGTCATACCGTTTGACTACCTATGCCTACGCTAATCACGTAGTGATTAGGTACCTCAGTACCACTCAGCGCCACTCACAGAGAAAGATAACACCTAGGTGCTGCGCGTCTCATCTTCATTCATTCCAATACACGAGGTGGCATTTGTTTCAATTAAATATTGTATGGTCGTGATCCGTGATACATTCAAACAACCTGACTCTAGATATCGGTGCGCCTAACCGATAGGCTATTTTTCCACACATCGTCGTCTGAAAAACGATCTCCCTACTACAGCAGAAATCCAGGAAATAAAATACCATCTAACGCAACTTTGCTGTGTCTCGTGTAAAAATCGTATAATTACATTTTCTCGTGGTTTTTATAATGTAATTAGTTAAACAGTTGCGAGTCAGCTTAACTTTAATCCATTGTACATGAATATGATTATAATTCTCTAAGGAATAAGCAAAGTTGCCTGTTTGAACAACGCGTAGGTAGGTAATTAAAAACATGTCAAGTTGTCTTTGGAAAACATTTGCATAATGTTTGCTTATTAACAGTGTATGTGTAAGCAGTTTTACATGGCTAGTAGTTGATCCCAAGGGGAGGGCACGAACAGCTGCGAGAATCGCTCGTTCCACTAAAATCCCCTAGCCCGGTCCCCCAGGGGAGTACACATCAGCACTCAATGTTCCACTACGATCCTTCCTTTTGAATCCTCTAATTGTTTGAGAACCTTATTAATGAATGAAACCTATTTCCAATATATGATCAAACGAACTTCCAAGTGAAGTTCGATTAATATTATAATGAGTTGCTTCATTTGAAGATATGATTATAACAACGTAGTTTTCCTACTTACTTGGTAACTTCGCACATATTTTAAAGATTTTTAAAACTATTAGGTGACGTAATTCCGATCTGACTGCACCTTGGTTGACACTTTGATGTGTAGCTCACAAGCGCGGTTATCACGGCTGCGAGAACCAAGCGTGGCGATCAAGTTAATATCCCCTTCGATCGTTTATTAGGGGTCCATGGCCGTTGGCCCCGGCTGGCATTCGTGGATTTTGACAGTCGTTACGGGTCATCAGAAGAGAACCTCTCTTACCAAGGGGACCCCTTGCCTAGTATTGCCCAGTAACTGGGGTGTGGAGGTCAGATAGGCAATCACTCCACGTAAAGTACTGGTATTCAGTCAGCTGCATCCGATGATTCAACGATGGCAGTTTTGACTCTTAGATGATTCTTCTTCGTGTCACTGGCACAACTTTTCACAGATCTTGTTGCCCCAAAACTTCGCCACTTCCACAGCGATGTCGGTGGCAGCGCAGAGGTCACTTTGACGGCATGTTTTGGAGCACAGAGGGCAGGATAGGAGGTAGAGCATAGTTTGCCACGTAGCACCACAACAACTCTTATGACCTCTGGCATATGCTGAGCTGGACTCCCATTTGGTGCAACCATGTGACACACACCGCCCAGTAGTGATCGACCGTTATAGATGTATATGAGCTAGGTGTCTATGGGTCAATTTATCTTTTTAAAGTTTGTTATTTTTTTTCTCACTTTTTTTGATGTTTGCTATTACCTGTATTGTGTCTTTTGTTGCACTGAATAAACGTTTTATCTATCTATCTATCTTAGATGATGATCTAGGTAGTCACCATACAAGATTGTCAAAAGATTTATATGGATTTAACGTACGGCTTGTCCAAAATAATCGGGTGAAATATTATAGTATTCTGACAGTTTTTCCGCTACCTCAATATGTATTATTCAACGATATTCTATCCTTAGCATAATTGACCTATAATGTTCCCACTGCTGGGACGCAGGCCTCCTCGCTATGAGAGGGAGTGGGCTGCAATCTTAGACAAAGAAAAGTATAGACGGCGGGTATCTCCATTTCATTTCCACAAGAAAGGGATAAAGTATTGAGTTATTATAAGTAACAGAAAAGGATAAAGCTATACTATTTCCGTCTCTCAGTGCGTGCCAGTTTTTTCAAAGCAGCTACTCATGTAGCCTATGTTAGTTAATTTAGTTTTTTGTCTCATGTGTGGCCACGCTACCCGATGCTCTATAGCTTTCTTACTCTAAGGCTGTAATCCACCACGCGGGCCCAGCGCGGGTTAGTAGATGTCAGACGTCTCCGAATTTTTGGTTTCCTCGCTATGTTTTCCTTTACCATTTTGAGAGATTTTTTTTTTCGCAAAACACTTTTGCCCTAAACGCACGACGCCATCGCGGCAGGCCAAGACGAAGATGGCAGGACGAGCTTGACTGCTACCGTAGGGACTGGCCGGCCACTCGCAAAAGACCAATTCCAGATTGAATTACAAACGTAACTGTGCAGCAAAAAAATATGTTGTTAGATTCCAACTTTACGCCATTTTCCTTTTAAAATCAAGCCCGCGTGAGGCAATCTCTATGCGAAGTGTAAAAATTACTTCGTGCACCATCCTGTGTAAAACGTTCATGAACAAACTTTTCAATCTAGACTGGAAAACTAACCATGTTAAAACTTCTCACGTCCAACTCGTTCAGGTAATGTAGGAAGACTTCTAGAGTATTAGGAGTACACAGAACTTTCTGCTAGTCTGCGTGAACACATACATACACAAGCTTTATAAGTTTTGTATACTATAGCGATACACCCCTACTTCACGCGGATGTTACAACTTAACAAAACACGAGAGTTCATCATCTGCCTAGACTTTTACCAATTACGTTGAGGTCGGCTTCCAATATAACCGGATGCAGCTGAATACCAGTATTTTACATGGAGCAACTGCCTATCTGACCTCCACAACTCAGTTATTGGGTAATATGATACTCCTTGGTAAGACTGGTTAACAGACTTCCGGGCTTCTGACTACCCATAACGACTGTCAAAGATCCACGAATGATAGCCGGGACCAACAGCTTAACGTGCTTTCCGAGGCACGGAGGGGTCTCGGTATGTAAAGATGGTCACCCATCCACAGACCAATCGCGGCAAGCGTAGCTTAACCTGATCGATCGACCTGTGCGGCTGTTATCATTTAGCCACGGGCCCCTCAACAAAACACGAGATTCTTAATATTAATTTTTATACACATAAACTTTATACACATAAACTTTCCAAAATAAATTCTGTAAATTATGGTGAAAACAGCATCAAAATCCATTGCGTAGTTTTTAGAAGAACAGCGCGGTCACACAGACAGACACGAAAAGCGACTTTATATAGTATAAACATGTATGGAAGTGTGTGTGGGTATGTCTACGGAGCTCTACGGCGTAGGCTCGTTAGTGAGCTACGAGTCTACGAGGCTACGATTGTTATAGTTATAATGGCTACGTGGTTATAACTTTCAGAGAGTTGCTAGTGTTTTCTGTAGAATTTAATGAGATTGGAATGTGAACATCTATCTGGCTGGTTTTGTCTACGAAATGCTACGGCGTAGTCTCGTTAGTGAAAGCTACGATACTACGAAAGACATAGATATAAAGGCTACAAAGCTGTACTTTTCAGGGAAATCCTAAAGCTTTCAGTTGAATCTTTGAATCTTTGAAATTTGTTCAAAATGTTGTTAATAATAATTAAGTAACAGTCTAAGAAATACTCTTGTCCTATTTTCGGGAAATGAGGGCTGTTTGTCCTTAATACAGGCTACTAAGTAACCTAGCTAGGACATCAGATCGTAAAATTGTATTGTTACCTACTCATCTCAGATTTAAACTATTCCTAAGTTGTCATCTAATTTGTAACAGACTGTACCACTTTTTTATGAAATAAATTATTATTATTATTATTATATTATAATCTAGTAGGTAATTAATGAGAAACATCAACCCGCCTTCTAACTCGTTTGTCCTTATGCTGTACAAGGAAATGTATCTTTGCTAAGAAAGATATCTATAATAATATTATAAAAGGGTAAAATAATTGTTGCACAATGGACGGTCTTTATCGCTAAAAGTGACAACAACCTCTTCTTTTAATGACGCTAGTTGCTCCTAACTACTAACTTACTTGGAAGTAGGCGGTGACCCTGACAATAGGGATCCTGAGCCCCTCTTGCACAGCGGAGGCCTGGGGACCGAGGGTCGTCGCTCCACTCCGGACGCAGAACGTGTGGCTGGGGCCCCTTCAGCCGCCAACACCCTCGCTGACACCAGTGCTGCTTCGGGGCAGTGCTGCAAAAAGGTTCTTATATAAGTATAAGGTAAGGAATCACACTTGTAAATCTGCTTGAAAGAAAAATGACAATCGAAATTATACAGTTCGTCATTTAATTCACCATATCGCTTAAGGGGATTACAGGACCTAAACGCAAAAAACGCGTTTTAGAAGCAATAAAAGTATATGATCGACTACAGTAAACAAAATCTGAAAAATATATGATATTCTTCAGGATATGCTAGGTAGAGTGTGTTGAAAACATAATACAACTCATTTAACATGATAGAAAAAAATCATGAAAATACCTCTAAAAAATTTCTTTTTACAATAAAAACCATACTAATATACATACAATCATTCTGATTTTTTGTCAGATTATTCAACAAGCAACATACTAAAGCACTAGTATTTTAATTTTTTAGTCCAAAGAAAAGATCTTTTTGGAAATAGATAATTGCTTCATATTTTGCAATAAATTACCAGCATTGTGTCATCGCGCTTCTCTTTCTTTACTATGCAGTCCGACAAAGACCGCGCTTTAGGTCATGTAGTCGGTGGTATGGACGATGCGATGTGCTACAAATTAGCACTCCTTATGGTCTCGGCGCATACTTATTCAAAAATATCGAGAAATTGCAAAGTACCTACATATTATGTACCTCGTATTGCTATAATTCCGATGTTGGCTATGTAGATTTAATTTTGAAGAAATATTATAAATGTTTTATATTAAATATTGTTTTATTTATGTAGTTTCGGTCCGACACATGCTCTTTTCCCGTGAAAGACGAACAAGGGAAGATAAAAGATTGTGGGATGAAGGGTTAGCGGCTCTTGTGTGTGTATTACCACTATACTGCAATTACCTACCAACCGATTTGTTAACCGGTGCGATTACGGTATCTCACAATAACCGAGTGTATGTTTCAATAACCACGTATACCTACAGGGTTCCCTCCTCATATACCATGGTTTTACAATACTAAGTTATGGAGGCGGCTGGTTGAGATCGCGCACAGACTGCGATCTGGACACATGCCCCTCAATAAGTTTGGATTTTTAATGAATAAAACCGACTCACCAAATTGTGATGTATGTGGAACACCGGAAGATGTAGTACATTTATTGTTGGAATGTGCCAGATTTCAGTCTGATCGAGTAGAATTATTTAAGGATTTAAACTTAAATATGTATGATGTAGGTGTATTTCATTATCTTATATCGACACCTAATTCGGAGGCTGCCTCCAAAGTATTTATGTTCGCTAGGTTACGTTTTAGTTAGATAATGTATTAATATAAGGTATGATGGGACTGGCATACATGTCCGTGTAAAAGTCCCTAATAATAAATAAAGAGAAAAAAAAGTATACAGGGTTACTGGTAAAACATTAACGACCTCTTAAGAGGTCATTGTACTCATCAATATGAGCAACTTTTACTATGGGACCAAACATGAAATCGCGAAAAAAAATCAGCTGTTCCCAACATTTTGACGAGTTATACGAACATAAATGTAGGGAACAGCTGATTTTTTTCCCGGTTGTTAATGTTTTACCAATAACCCTGTATAACTGACATAACTACACACAGTAACTATTAGTTTATCCAACTATAACAGGACACTTCCAAGTTCAGAATAATAGATTTACGAAACAAACACCCAAGCTAACAACACACCGGACAATATGTAGGCCGTACAAATACTGACAGCCACGCTTGCTTTCGAGGTTGATAAATAAACAAAATGGATAGTTGGAAAGTAATTAAATGTCCATAATTTTTGCTTTATCAAAGCAGTGGTCGCTTAATAATAACGCCTCCAAACTTCAAAGTGGTTAAATTCTAGGCAGTCAGGCACTTTTTGTGGTAAGTTTTCAGTCAACAACAGTTCTAAAAACGTTGTACTGTTTGTAGACCGCTAGAGTATACGCAAGTTTGACAGTTTGAGCCATGTGGCAAAATAAAAACGTGTGCGGTCGGGGGACCCTCGCCAGGAACGAAGTTCTTTACGCAGTACTCGCATGCGCACGCACTCGTATATAATAGAAAATTACAGAGAGAGAAAGAGAGAAAGAACAAAGTGTGAATTTATTACGCGTTTTTAATACAGAGCCGTCTGGTATAATCGTTTTTAGAAGGTTTCATAAAGTTGTCGCCATCTTGGCGTCTCATTTTGAGCTCGCTATCGGCTTTAGCAGCCCTCAAAAATTATGAAAACGACACCCATGATGAAAAATTTGAAAGTTTTCTCAACCGCCGTCTAGAATTTTCATTTTGGCCTCAATACCGGATTTAGCACCCTCGAAAACCATGACAACTATCTCTCACTTTCTCTGTGAGGTGTTGAGAGAAATTCCCATGAAGGCGGCATAACGCTTTTTCGTTATGTGACGATTTCTACCCGTTTACTCCTACCGCAAGTTGCGTTAAAGAACTTCGTTCCAAAAACTTATTGACGAAGCATAATGTATTAGAGAAATATAATTAAAATAAGATCATCTGCTGCAGTTCAAGCTTATAATTAGGGTTAGTACACGATGTTAAACTTTCAAAGAGACAGATTAAAAGCGCCGTGGGGAATAAACTGGGTCCTGACAATCCCTGAAATTGCCAATAAATTCCGTCAATTATGAAACAGAAATCTTCTGTCTCGTCTTCATCTACAGGGATTTTTAATAAAATTAATTTGCAGACTGACTGTGACGGTCCTACACTAGCAAATATTGCACAGACCTATAATAGCGAGGTCCGGCGGGCATGTCTGCATGGGGCCCTAGTCTGCTATTTTTATAAATTCGTCATTCCAACACGATCCCACCACCATCCCATTATCATTTTGCTAAAAGTTCGTAATCTGCTAAATTCATAATGGTTGATCATTGGTCGGTCAATGGCACAAAAATTATACGATACTCGTAACGAATTAAAAGCAATGACTGCACAATGACGTTCTAATGGTAGGTCACTGATCAAAGGAACTGTCAATATTTTTGCAGATTACCGCGTAAGTCAGTAATTCATTTTTCATTATGTACGAGATTATCATTTTATGTCATTTCTTTCAATGGAGTATCAGTGGTTGACCATTGGAAAGTCATAATGACGCCATTTTATTAGTAGATTACCAAACTTGTCAAAATCAACAATTATGAAATCAATGATGGACAATTCTGACACTATTGTAATAGCAGACTCGAGGCCCAGACTTGCCCGAGGGCATGTCTGTCTAGTGAACTCCCCGTTGAACACGATACCCCTTGGTAAGACTGGTTGTCAGATTTTCGGGCTTCTGATGACCCTGAACGACTGTGGAGTCTTTGGTCAACTGGACCCACTCGAAATGGACCCACGGGATCACTCAACCCAATCACATTTTGGATAGGTCGACTGGACCCACTGCCCATTTCATCATTAGTACAGTCAGGGAGTAAAGCCGAATCTTTTATTTTTATTTCTATGACTTAAAAAACTTCTATCCAAGAATGACAGCCGGGACCAACGGCTTAACGTGCTGTCCGAGGCACAGAGGGGTCTTGGTATATAGTAAAAATGGCCACCCATCCTCAGACCGACCGCGACAAGAGTAGCATAACCTGATCGATCGACCCAAGCGGCTGTTATTACTTAGTCACGAGCTCCTGATCAGGGGGCCTAAAAAGGCCACTTTGGAAGAATCATAAAAGGATAACATTATGAATCATAATTGACAGTTAACTGTTAAGTTAATCTGTTTTTTTGGTTTTTTTTTTGTCTGTGCTAAAATACCGCAGCGAAAAAAAGAAAAACACGGACTGTCTTCGCCATATTATAATTCATAATGTTATCTTTTTTTTAATTCTGCAAAAGTGGCCTTTTTAGGCCCCCAGACCTACCAACATAGTTTACAATATTGCGTCTCAAACAAAACGAAAAGTACTGGAACTCGGAGAAATTTCAGAGCTTGTAGAATTCCGAATTACAAACTAACAAGTCGTGTTGGGATTACCATAAATATTTAGCTCGTCCAAGGTAATAAATATGCGCTTCTTAAAATATGTAAAGCAATTCAACAACAAATGCTATTTATCAAACTATAATTAATATAATTGCGAAAATAACTCAGAATGTTCGCTTATTCACATTTTCCTTTCAAACTTCTAAAAGGCGGCGCGACGTCGAGCAAAATCGCAAAGAATTTCTTTTAAAACTTTTTTTAATGATCGTGTAAAAATGCCTTTCTTTGTAGCCAGTATTTTTATGCAAACTTTACGTAGTCAAAAATAAATTTAGGTATTCATAACTTTCGTAATTTGGGATTCTCCAAATTCGTATTCGAATTCACATATTTTAATCTCGTTAGGTACTATTGACGCGTCTACAATTAAAACTTTTTCATTTGCACGTCGTTCACTTTTGTGAAACACGTTCGAAAACGATCAATACATTTTAATCTACTGAGACCTTAGACTGGGACCTTCACGAGACATTAAACAGAATCGTTTAAACATCGTCTTGTAACAACAATCAATTTTCAACCAACAAACTCCTAATCATTGCCTTTGAATTTTCTATTTATCAAATAAACTGAAACCTGACCTTTCAGGGTTATAATCTAGTGCTTTGTTCACTAGGCATTCCAACAAGGGAATTTAAGAAAATAACATTACCAAAATAAATATACCTACCTACTTAGTTTCGTACAACTTGTGTAGATACAGTGTAACCAATGAGTTATGAGCGCTGACCTTGAAGAAAACAAACGTCACAAACCCTTATGTCTTAGTAATAAGGGTTTGTTTCGCTTGTTTTTTTCAAGGTCAGCGCTCATAACTCGTTGCGTGACTTATACCTAGCTAGGAGGCGTTGTCAACTAAAAGTGACTTAAACAAAGGTAAAGATAAGTTTAATTTCGAATCTGGTACTAGATTCGACCTTGGCATTTAGAAACGAACAAGAACTAATTAATTGTACGCCATTTTCCCGCGGCCTCGCTCCTTTGTGACAGTACCTACATGAGTGCCATCAGAATCCGGACAACCATTCTTTTGTTCTTGGTAAGGGAGCGGGCAAATGAGAAATGGTCGGAGAACTGTACCTTATAATAAGAGCCATAATATAATGAACTTGCTTAAACTTTACTATCAAGTACCTACAGACGCCAGCACATCAAGCTACCCGAAACTGTCAAATTTTCCCTATCAGCTTTGAACCTTATACTTTAGCGATAAAGCTCAAAATCTATTGAAGAAATTTGACAGATTGTAGTAGCTTGATGTGCTGGCGTCTGTACATTAAGCTGAGGATCCTATTCTCTCGTACCGGCACGAGCTATAGTAAATAGCTTAATATTTTATTAGCCAGTCAGCAAGGTGAGTGGGATAGAATGCCTAATTTCGCAACTCTTGAAGAGTATTTTGAGGTGTTGATAGAAAGGAAGAAATAAAAATATTTTATTTATAATTTTACATTTTTATGGGATATAAAAAATGTAAAAAAAATAAAAGTAACAATTTTTTTCTAATAAACAACACCTAAAGACCTGTGCGAGGCCCAAAAGGCGCTATCTCTAGGCATAGTACCGCGGTATTTAAAAAATAAATACTTTCAATGTCCTAATCCAGGTCATGGTCTGGTCTACCCACAATGTACCAAATTTCATCGAAATCTGTTCCGCCGTTTTAGCGTGAAAGCGTAGCAAACAAACATACAAAAGTCAAATAATTTCTCTTTATAATATCAGTTTAGATGACTAGACATCAATAACTACTATAGATCCTAAGATACTTATACATACTCAGCCTTTAATGATCCCACTGCTGGGACACAGACCTCTCTGTGAGAGGGAGTGGGCTGTAATCCACCACGCGGGCCCAGTGCTGGTTGGTAGATGTCACATGTCTTCGAATTTTTGGTTCTAGGACATGCCGGTTTCCTCACGATGTTTTCCTTCACCGGTTTGAGAGCACAAAGTAAAGCGCCTGGCTGGGTTCGAACCTATGACCAACAACTCGTAAGCTGCGGCCGTTACCACTGGGTCACCATCTGCTCTACTATAAGAGAAGATACTAATACAAAACTTTAAGGGGCTTAAATGACCTAAAGCGCGGTCACTGTCGGAAGAGAAAGAGAAGCGCAATGACACAACGCTGGTAATTTAATGAAAAATATGAAGCAATTATTTAATTTTAAAAAATCTATTGTTTGGACTAAAAAATTAAAACTTTACACATATTTTAGTATGTTGCTTGTAAAATAAATCTGACAAAAATCAGTATGTATATAAGCATGGTTTTTATTGCAAAAAAAAAGTTTTTAGAGGTATCTTCATGATTTTTTTTCTATCATATTAAATTAGTCGTATTATGTTTTCAATACACTATCTACCTAGCATATATCCTGAAGAATAACATATATTTTTGTGATTTTGTTTACTGTAGTCGACTTTTATTGTTTCTAAAACTTGTGTTTAGGTCCTGTAAGCCCTTTAATTAAAAACAAAGCTTGAATAATAACAATGGCAATACAAAGACGCGGTGCTCAAGGTCGAGTGCGTCGTACAAGTATCGATTCGACTCAATCGTTTGTGTCAATACTGTCGGGCTATCAAATAAGATAAACAAACGATTCAATTGATACAAAATGTTTACATTTACAATGTGTTTCGACAGTAGAGTTTAGTAAACTTATACATGGTTATTGGTAAAACATTAACAACCTCATAAGAGGTCATTTTACTCATCATTATGAACAACTTTTACTATGGGACCAAAACTGAAATCGCGAAAAAAAAAATCAGCTGTTCCCAACATTTTGAGAAGTTATACGAAAATAAAAAATTAAACATAAATGTAGGGAACAGCTGATTTTTTTTTTTTTATAATGATGAGTACAATAAACTCTTAAGAGGTTGTTAATGTTTTACCAATAACCCTGTATATTTTATTATGAGAATCACATTGAACTTTGGTTTAAATTAAAACTATTCATTTATTTTTTTGGGTAGCCTATACTGTTCTACAGGTTCTACTGCTGGGCAAAGGCCTCCGCGAAGTCTTTCCAGGAACTCTTTTCCCGCGCTACCTCGAACCAGCCCTCACGGCACTATTACACACCCGCATAAGTGTAGGTCCCGTGGGAATATCGGGATAAAAAGTAGCCTATATGTTAATCCAAGGTGTAAGCTACCTCCATACAAAATTTTATCATAGTTGGTCCAGCCGTTTGTGCGTGAAGAAGTAACAAACATATAAACACACACACACAAACTTTCGCCTTTATAATATTAGTGTGATATGAAACCTTTTCAATTCACCGAATTGCGTAACACACTATCAATCTCAATCGGAATCATTTTTAAATTTATTGCTAATCCATTACTTAGTGTGTTACGCATTCACCCCGCGGGGTCTAAAATACTAAAGGCTGCGCCGACCGCCAATTGGCGCCTTCATCGTGTGTTTGGTTATTTCTTTTATTTTAGAATGAAAATGCAGAAAATAAGCACGTTAAGTTGTGATCCACAAGATTATACGTAGATATACACAAGATTATACTTAGATTGTTTAGTTTTATTATAATCACTAAAACGGATAAAAGTTTCCACTATTTCCCGTTTTAGTGATTATAATAAAACTAAACAATCTAAAACTACCGTTTATAATAATATTAACGTATAATCTTGTGGAGCACAACTTAACGTGCTTATTTTTTGCATTTTCATTGTAAAATAAAAGAAATAACCAAACAAACGATGAGGGCGCCACTTGGCGGTCGGCGCAGCCTTAACTTAATAGGGGGTCTAACGGCCGAATACTGAAACGCCACTCAAATATTTAAGGGCTGCTTAAACGTTTGAGCAGCTCCTAAACTTTAATTTCGTATACCCAAACGTCTTTTTTGAGTAGCTCTTAAATATAAGTGCTACTTAAAATAAGTAATGCTCAAACACCACTTAGTTTAAAAGTCGTATACAGGAACGCTACTCAACGTTATTTAATTGTCAAATCAACTGTCAAACTGATTTGAGCAGCCCTTAGATCTGAGAGTGGTCGCGAGGTCCCTCAAATCACAAAGAGTACTTTTTATATACTGAAATCAAGTTAAACCTATTGAAACTTTTGAAATAGTGATAAAAATGTCTCTATCGTCCTTGTCTTCACTTTCGGATCACGAAAGGCCAACTGTAAGGCGCAGAAATGAAGAAAAGTTGAACGCTTTTGAAAAGTACGACGACAGGGAGTTTGTTTCACGGTTCCGCATCTCGAAAGAAACTGTTATGTATTTGGACTCTGTATTCGGTAGCACAATAAAACCCTTGACCAAAAGAAACCGAGCCATACAGCCAGTGGACCAAATACTTATAGCTCTCCGGTACTATGCGACAGGCAGCTACCAACGCGTAATAGGGGATATTTTTGAGGTTGAACAACCCACGGTGCATCGAATAGTGCATAAAGTAACAGCCAAGATAGCCAGCTTGAAGTCGAGATACGTAAATATGCCAACAACAGAAGAATTTCCAGTTGTGGCAAATGAGTTCTTTGCAATAGCAGGATTTCCAAGAGTTGTGGGAGCTGTGGACTGCACTCATATTAAAATAAATTCTCCAGGTATGTACTTACCAACTCCACTGTTAATCATGTGTCCAAAAATGTCTGAATAATGATAATATGTATTACACAGTAACAACAAATACAACAATTAATAAGTCTTGTGTTACATTAGCAATTATAACCTTATTTGTAGAATTGTTTCTACAAAAATAAGTTAGTAAGTACTATAGTAAAGTTTATTGTCTCACAATATAACTAGAATTTATTTTTAGGTGGTGCCCAATCTGAAGTTTATCGGAACAGGAAAGGCTATTTTTCCCTAAATGTGCAAATGGTATGTGATGCAAGTCTGCGCATAAGGAATGTCATTGCAAGGTGGCCAGGTTCTGTACATGACAGTACCATCTTCAACGATTCACCACTATGTGCTCAATTAGAGCGTGGGGACTTCGGGACAGGTATTATTCTTGGGGACAGTGGATATCCATGTCGGCCTTATCTGCTAACTCCATTATTGCATACAAGGACGGCTGCTCAAGAAGCTTATAATCGATCCCAAATAAGTACCAGGAATCCTGTGGAAAGGCTCTTCGGTGTTCTTAAAAGAAGATTTCCTTGCCTACAAAACGGGATGGGCCTAAATATAAAAAACATACCACCGGTCATTGTAGCATGTGCAGTGCTTCATAATATTGCCCTGTCGCAATCAGATGAACTTTTGGAGGATATTTTTTTACCCTATGTTGAGGAGGAACCCACAGAACAACAACAACCTATAGGACTTGAGGCAAATCAAAACTTTATTGTAAGGACCAATTTAATAAATACACATTTTTCCACTTAAAAATAGTTTTATATCAATGCAATTTAGATTTCAGTTTCTGTAGTCTCAATTTCCAATATTGCATTTCTATTTTGTATTTATTATTTTCCATTTTGTTTTTGTTTATGAGGTATTTGGTTTCTAATTTGGCATTTCTTAGTTTTGTCCGAAAATATTGCTGTTTCATTGTAATATGTGTAGGTTTCAATTGTCCTGAAAAATGGTATTAGTACAATATTAATAAAAATTTCATACCTTTAGCACAAAGAACAATAATAAGATAATTACCAGCAGAGGATGTTATTAGAGGTTTGTTTTTTTCTTGGGGTTTGATGACCATTGCAGCTGGCTGGTCATTTATTAAGTAAAGGAAATGCCTTTATAGTAAAATATCTAATTAGTTTACCATATAAACAGACTACTACAATAATGAAAATGTTTATTAGCTATATTTATTGATGTAACAAAGAACAACAATTTATAATTACCAGCAGAGGATGATCTTAGAGGTTTGTTTTTTTCTTGGGGTTTGACTGGCTTGTCATCTATTAAGTAAAGGAAATGCTTTTATAGTAAAATATCTAATTAGTGTACCATATAAACAGACTACTACAATAATGAAAATGTTTACCAGCTATATTTATTGATGTAACTCTACAAGGTTTGCTATTGTCTGCTATACTCATGTACGCCATAGTTGTGTCTTGGTGATCTAAAAAAATATCTTACCTATAGTATACAATAAATAAATTAGGGAAATATTTAAAAAATGAAACTTACCGATGGTCTGGATTATGGCAGATGATGATGATGTAGATATAACTTCACTATCTGGTTTTGTAAAACTCTCAATGATGGTTTCTTGTTCTGTATCACCTATAAATATAACAAACACATGATTTTGTGATGTCAAAGTATAAAGATATATACCTTTTAATATTACACAAACCAAAATATTCTGCAGCATCATCATAGTAATTAGGTAAAGATTGAATTTGAGGAGCAGCCATGGCTAAAATCTGTGCATCTTGTTCAGAGAGAACACTTTTATAGGCTCCACCACCAGTGCGATTGATTTCTTTCTATAAAAATAAAAATTACAATCACAAGATGTTCTATAAGGTCTATGTTACTTTTCCAGAAATATTTAATTTATACAAACCTTATCTATTGATGCCTTCTTTTGTATGTCTTTATTGGTTTCGTAAAACTGAAGACGCTTAAAAAATATTTAAAGAAATTAGTAGGTACTTAAATAAAGAAATATTTGAGTATGATAAAATAGATATCATAAAAAAAAATCAAGTCTACATTTGCTTTGGCTATATTCTTTTTAGACCTCTGTTTGAGGTTTTCATAGAGGTGCCTGAGTTGTTGCCATGTCCTGCAGCCGCTCACAGCGACAGCATTATACAGTTGGCACACTGTATCCCAAGCCTTTCGCTTCTTCAAAATTATGTTGGCATTCGTTTCTTTATTTTCAATTATGTTTTGATATCTGAAATATGTAACATATTATTTACAACATGAAACAGTTTGGAATTAAACTTAGGATCTGTGTAATGTTTAGCTGATTATATGTAAACGTGCATTATCGGGCCGTATTTATACTTGTAGGAATAAAAGTACTTTTACATAGACATAAATCATGTTTTATTTATTCTGAGCCTTTCAGATGATAATTGGTCACAAGTTTCAGTGGGTAAGTAAATGCTTGATACAGACAACGGTTGCCCTGGCCACCCCTGGCTGTGTACCAGTATGTTATAGGTATTGTATTGTTTACTAACAAACTATTACATGCACCAGGCTCATGCGGTTAAATAAGTATACAGTATTTCATTGCTTATGTAGGTACTTACTTCTTTATGAGTTCCAAGAGCATATCTTTCTCAGCAGGTGTATAATTGCATCCACGTTTCTTCTCCATCGTGAATCAATTAATAATATCTTTTAAAATAATCGCGCGTAAAATGTCAAGTGTGACGTTCCAATCTACGTCAATTATCTCAAGAAATTTTCTTTTCTTATGACGTGGTTTGATATTTATTTACTTATTTAAATACATAATTTCAATCGTAATTCAAACCAAACTTATTTTAAGCTGTTAGATTTCAACTGATTAATAATTATAGAAAATATTTGTTCAAAGATGACTGCGTAAAACGAATACGAGACGTAAACTAAATTATTTTGTAACTGAGAACGTGCTGATAACAATTTTTGAGCAGGATGTTGCCATGATGTAAACATTTGACGGCTGCTTGGCTAATCATGGTTTCGAATTGCTTGAGTGCCGTTTGTGTATACCACTTAAATTTGAGGGATGCTTATATTTAAGTAGCTTTTAGCTGATTATGAGATTTGAGTGGCGTTTCAGTATTCGGGTGTGAGTTACGTAAACTATGGAGCGAGTCTATTGATATCAACCGGTCACAAATCCAGGCTCAGGGCTGCTGCTGAGAAATCCCTGATGATTAACCCCGAGACAATTCACAGAACCAGAGGGGTACGTAATTGCGTAACAAAATTACAGTGGCCCCGATTCTGTTTTTCACAAACTAAACTAAATTTAAGTTTATGCATCTTTTTCTTTCTATTTCATTAAGAAAAGGACAGAAGATAAATATTAGTTTAGTCCTGTCAAATTTAGATACTCCATAGACATTTTAGACGAGATTAAAAAATTGGCTATTAAAAATACGTCAATTTACGTCAGGCGCTGACTAATTTGACAGGACTAAACTAATATTTATCTTCTGTCCTTTTCTTAATGAAATAGAAAGAAAAAGATGCCCGAACTTAAATTTAGTTTAGTTTGTGAACAACAGAATCGGCGTCATTGGCTATATTTTTAATTTTTCGTTGTGTTATTTACTTTGTCGACAAAACAGCAATGGATTAGGAATTCCCTTGTATGTGTGTGTTATGTGTGTAATTGAGGCGCAGGTCATCGAACCCAGGAGTTCATGCTCAGCACTGTCGCTCGTGACTTGCCTTAATTAAACCTTTGCCTTTTCCGCTAACCTTTACATGTGATTAAAACAAATACCTACTCACACAAAATAGTACCTAAAAAAATACCAAAAGGTCATCGGTCAGCTTTTCGAGCTTTAGTTTAATTAAGACCATATTAATTGCCATCTGTTGCAGCCTGACGTTCACACTCGGTGTACCATACCAAGCAATCTCTGAGCTAACAGATTGGCTATTATAATATGCATGTCAACAGGAATATTAATTACTACTGCATAACGTAACTCACGCGTATATTCCCCAAAAGGGGTGAATAGAGGTGTTTGTGTAGGTACACAAACATTTCGTCTGTCGGATCTGGGCTATGTAATAATAATAAATAATAGCCTCCCCGACCGTTTTCGGTCACGGTGGCCAATCTCAATGGAGATTAGCCAGGTGCGCAGGAGATATTATAGTGCACAAGTGTGTGCGCAAACACAGGTGCACTCTCTGTTCCTTTACAAGCCAGCTGGCAAGCCGACACGACCGGGGAGAGTTCAGGCGCAGGACCACCGGCTTTATGTGCTTTCCGAGGCACGGGGGTATTAAACCGCCAACTTCCAAACTCCGGACTGTTACTAAGAAATTCCTAATGGAAAACCCAATAACACTTTGTCCGACCCGGGAATCGAACCCAGGACCCCACGCTCAGCAGTCGCGCTTGCAACCACGACACCAACGGGTCTCAGTCGGGGCGGGCCAGTCAGGGGGGGCGGGGGCTTAGTAATTACATGCCGAAGATGCCTCACTGCGATACCTCACGGTCGTGGTTTAGCTCGCTACCTCGATGTCACAGCCATGTAAATAAAACCAATACATCTTAATAGACATGCACGCACGTGGCAAGCATTTTTTTTTTTGGGTTGGAAATCATCAAATGATCCCCTCCCGCTCTGGACGGAGCGGAAAGGAGAGTCAGACTCTTACTGACTAAAACCCACCCGAGTTCCTTCAGTTGCCTGTGCCAGGCCACGGTAACTCTTTCGAACAACCCGCGACCCTGGCAGGCATCGGCCCTAGCGGACCCCGTCAGTTAGAGCTGACATCTCTTTGAGGCGCGTGTGGAACACACAACGCGGCGTCGATCCGAGGCTGGTCCTTACCGGACGGTGAGCTGCCCATTGCTCGCCGTCCGCAAGCCCTTTGTGAACTACCTCAGTTCACATTGTGGAATGCAATAAATACGGGGTCATATTAACTTAGCTAGATATGTGATGGGTGGATGCCAGGCATCGAGGTAAACCCCCAAGCAACAGATGTATCATAGTGGGGTATCCTTCCGTATGTGCGTGCGTGTCTATTTGCATGCCTTTGTTTTACATGGAGCTGGCATCGAGGTAGCGAGCTAAACCGCGACCGCGAGGTATCGCAGTGAGGCATCTCTGGCATGTAATTACACTTATTATAAGGCTTATGACTGGGCCGGGTGGAAGGAAAACGCGCTCAAGGCAGAGCACCGGCAAGATGGTCAGACTGGAGGCAGAATTTACCGAGCGGTCCATACTGTACAAAACAGCATAACTTGTAGATGTGTCTTATGTGGTTGCGATCCTCAGCATTAAGGGAACGACGAATAAGAAGATTCCGGGCTGTTACAGAGAAAGTAAGCAGCTAACAAAGAGCAGTGGCATAGTGGTAACCGCCGCGACTGACGAGTTGTAGATCATAGGTACGAACCCAGACACGCGCTTTTCTTTGTGTAAATAAGATTATCACCACTGCCACAGATAATACACCATAATGTGCTAACCACTGCTCTCAAAACGGTGAAGGATAACATCGTGAGGAAACGGACTTGTCCTAGAACCAAAAAATAGTAGACATGTGACATCTACCAACCCGCACGGGACCCTTGTGCTGGATTACGCCCCACTCCCTCCCACTGAGAGTAGGCCTGCGTCCCAGAAGTGGGAACATCATAGGTTGATTATGCTACTGAGAAATTCTGGACAGAAAAACCAGATACCTACCCAATAACACTTTAATTGACCTATGAGGACAAAACGCTCAACCTTAAGCCCGTCACAGACATAGCTATAATATATATTAATATATCAAGATATATATTATGGTATAGCAAGCTACCACACACGGGAGCTATACTATAATATATATTTTGCCCTCACTCGGTCTGCGGTCGTCCTTGTCCTATGCGTCTATCGTCCTACGCCAAAATATACCGAGATATGTTTGTCGACATATTTTGGTGACGTCATAGAAATATATATTATAGCTGCGTGTGCGGTCACTCGCAAATTTATATAGAAAATATGTCGTAATATGTCTTGCTATGATTCATATTAATATATACATTATTAATATATACATTTTAGCTACGTCTATGACAGGCTTTATACTCAACATTTGCGCTTGCAACAATACCCCGAACTTTAAAAAAAAACTTTCATAACTACAAAAAGCCACGTCTAGCAACCCTATTCAAGATTAAAATAAACAATTACCTAAATAAACTGCAACACAGACAGACTAGTCATCTGACAAAAGCGAAATCCTCTTTACAGCCAGCCAGGTAAATCCCTGGAGATAAAGTGAACTCGTCTGGGTGTAACGTTGGAAAATACCCCAGGAAAACAATGTGAAAAATGCGGGGAATTCCCCTTTGTTGGATTAAAGAGTCAACGTACTGGTACGTGGTACGTGGGCGTGGATAAATAAACATTGTGCATAGAAAGTTAACAGTGGTTTTTGTTTGAACTATGAATGAATGCCATTGCTTGCGGGTATTTTGTTTTTTATACAGAGAAAAGTAGCCTATGTGTACAGTCAGTTATAAATAGCAATTAGCTGACCCACCTTTGCATAAATGGTTGAGATTTTCTAGAATACGAATCGATAGAATTTTATTAAATAATTCTTTTAAATTTTATTTATTTGAGCAAAGTAAAAAATATAAATATTCTAACAATTCGTATTCTAAAAATCTCAACCATTTATGCAAAGGTGGGCCAGCTAATTGCTATATATAACTGACTGTACATTCAAGTTCAACTATAACTTCACAGATTTTTTAAATCAAAACATGTATCACCAAGAACGAAAAAGTTTTTAGGAGACAAAAAATTATTATTTAAGTTATCAAAATATTTTTTGTCTCATATCAAATTTTATTCAATCACGTCCCTACGTAACTTAATAACAATTTCATTCTAGGTATATAACATAACTTAATTGAAACACCCTTTTTTCTCATAAATATGTAGATGTTTTGAAATGTATGCAAACTCATTTTACACGTAACTGTATTAAAACTCTCCCACTTGTAGTAGGCACTCGTAATGATGTAACTTGATTTATTTACTAGGTACCTACATAATTGTGACACAAATGAACGATGTGGATCTACCATAACTCTTCACTCCCCCTTATTAATGATTGCTGAGTAAGTCGTAAGGCTGGATTTAGTTCTCGACCCAGGGCCGTCTTTACCCGAGGGTGCAAGAGGTGCGTGGCACCCGGGCGCAGGGTCCTCGGAGGCGCCAGGGTAGCCCGTGAAATTCAAAATTACTGTTTCATGAAATATCAATCAATAAGGTTATAATATGAACTTGGAGGGTTATAATGTATCAATACAACCCTCTAAGTTAATTGCAAGACAAAATATACAACCTGACACTGACCTGTAAATTGCAAAAAACGTAAGAAATAACACGTAAAATTGAATTTCGCGGGCTACCTTGGTGCTTCTCCCTAAAATTTTTTTTGTTGCCAAAAAACATACAGCCTACGCCCCCCAGACTGTTTTTCGCACCCCGGCGCCCAATATGTTTAAGACGGCCCTGACTCGACCCACGTTTAGCGCGCACCCGAGCGTTTAGTGCTTAGATGACAGCAAACTGAGTACTCACAAGAGAGGTCCCACAACGGCGGACGAAGACGCACCTCAGAAATAAGCCCCGACGCAAAAACGACGGGGTGTTATAAGTTTGACGTGTCTGTGGCATCGTAGCTCCCGAACGGATGAACCGTATTTGATTCTTTTTTTTTTGTTCGCGATATTGCGTACGCGACTACGGTCTGTATCTTGGTCAGCGTCGCACTGTGGCCGCATATAGCAACATAGCGCGTCAGTCGACCTACGAACCTCGTCAGCGCGACGTAGCTGTACGCGCGTACCGATTCATCAGCGCAGCACTGTGTCCATAAGTTTTCATTGATATAGCTACGTTCGACGTCGGTCGGTCGAGCACCTAATCCAGTCTTCATAATCAGCGAATAATTCTGGGACACAGGCCTCCTCTTGGTGAGAGGGAGTGGGCCGTAATCCATCACGCGGGCCCAGTGCGGACTGGCAGATGTCACATGTCTTCGAATTTTTGGTTCTAGTACATGCCGGTTTCCTCACGATGTTTTCCTTCACCGTTTTGAGAGCAGTAGTGGTGATGAAATAATTTACACAAAGTAAAGCGCCTTCTGGGTTCGAACCTACGACCTACAACTCGTAAGTCGCGGCCGTTACCACTTGGCCACCACTGCTATAATAATCCAGGCTAAAGTTATGAAAAGAGCTATATCTACAATCAAAGTATGTTACACTGATATTATTAATTTATAAGATAACTTTACAGGCAATGATTATTAGTAACCCTGAGACTATGGTTGGGGTCGGCTTCAAGCGTAACCGAATGCAGCTGTATACCAGTAAATATTTTACATGAAGCGACTGCCTAACTGACCTCCACAACTCAGTAACTGTGTAACACGATATCCCTTGGTAAGAATTGTCTGGTACATTGAGTCGCCCTTGCTTTTCTCGTTATTAGTACTTCTTGCACCAAAAACAATATTAGTCTGAAAATTTATTGAAATATCTTTAAGCCAACAAGCTTGAAAAGTCTTTATATACTCGTACAACATAAGTAACGAAATTATTGAACGAAAAGTTTTTTGTTTCGCCTACAAAATCCTATTTACATAAACAGATTGAATAAGAAAACAATTTGATAAAACGGCGAGCGTGTCAACACCACATGTGTCAACACACCTCGAAATACTCTATTAATATTCCTATTTCAAGACTTAGTAATCTGAAATTCGATAGCAAGTGGAATTTTCACGTAGCCGACGCGGATAATTTAACATTTTAATAAAAAAAATAATATGCTCTGTTAATTTTCTACTGAATTTATGTTTCTCCAAAATTGTCCCCATGCAGAATATACAAGGCGTTATTATGTTTGAGGAAAATGCTTGATAACAAGCTGATGAAATACTGTTGGAGCTGCTGAAGATTGTAAGACTATCTTAGCATTGTATAAACTCAATTTCATTTGTATTGTATAATTGCATAGCACAGATTTGAGTTCTATGTAAATACTATACCCTATGTACCATTTACCGGGTAATATGTCTTTCATTGACTTGAATGTGCCCTGGCGGCTGATAGTATGACATGCTCACACAAACGTCTCGCTGACGGTGGCGTGTATGTTGGATCATTTAGCTCCCTTCAAAATGGTTGAGCTGAATGGTGCTGATCTATGCGTCATGTTCGTGAACGGGCGCCGTCAGATGGGGCTGGTCGTCACTTAGTTGCCTCGGCTTATTTTCGATTATTTTATTTTTGGATTGTTACTCTGGACGCTTTTAAAGCGTACGTCTTTTTTTACATCGTTCTCCCATATAATTATAAATTCAACATGAATGATGTAACGAGGGGCCCGTGGCTAAATAATAACAGCCGCACAGGTCTATCGATCAGGTTAAGCTACGCTTGCCGCGGTTGGTCTGTGGATGGGTGACCATCTTTACATACCGTGACCCCTCCGTGCCTCGGAAAGCACGTTAAGCCGTTGGTCCCGGCTGTCATTTGTGGATCTTTGACAGTCGTTACGGGTAGTCAGAAGCCCGAAAGTCTGACAACCAGTCTTACCAAGGGATATCGTATTACCCAGTAACTGGGTTGTGGAGGTCAGATAGGCAGTCGCTCCATGTAAAATACTGGTATTCAGCTGAATCCGGTTAGACTGGAAGCCGACCCCAACATAGTTGGGAAAAGGCTAGGCAGATGATGATGATGATGTAACTAATATTTTTGTAAAAATATAATTTAAAAGAGTGTCCATGGAGTTTCGTGCCCGTTCTTCTCCATAGGTAAGTACTTACGCTTTGGAATGGGCAATTAGCTTCATATTTTCTGACTGACCGACTTCTTGACAGTTCAAAAGTGCCTGTCAATGGTTTAATTGAAATTAATGTTTTGAGTTTGAGTTTGATAAATTCTCTAGAAAAGCTGTGAGACTTTTTAACAATGCTAGCTGTTGTCCTCAGTCTCGCTCGGATACTTAGGAAACTGCTGCATGTACGCGGATAAAAAGTATTCTATATGTTAATCCTGAAGGCCAATTCCCGTAATTTAAAAGTTTCAAAATCTAGTCTATTCTATTCTATTTTTAATGATGGCAAGTAAAGCCGATGTCGACTATTCTGCCAATGTCAAAATGAATTGAAAAAGCAAGTGTGCATTATTTTAAATTAAAAGTTAAAACGATAATATACGATGATACAGTTGAACTTGATGTAGATCTTGTGGGGTTATTACGCATTCTCATCTCAGCGACAATCAATGTCAAAACTTGACCAAAATGAAGGGAAATCAAAGGTTTTTTGACACATTGAGACCAATCAGATTGTGAACGTTCTTAAAATTACGAGAATTGCCCTCAGGTCAACAGATAGTCTACTATCTGTGAACTAAATTTATTTAAACTTGCGGTGTAATTGCGTATAGGTCAAAAAACAAAAAAAAACTTTGTGGTTTTCATACTTTTTTTTTGCCATGAGATTCTGGTAGACCTTTAACACATTATCAGTAGGAATGGCTTTCATTTTGACATGTCATTAACATTCATTGCGTTTTTTATGTTTATGAGCAGACAAATTTTTCGAAAATATGAAGCAATGGATTAGCAATATCCTTCAAAGTGATTCAGATTGAGATTGATAGTGTATTATTCAACTAGGGTGCCGTTACACCTTGAACTACCATAACAAGCATAAATACGGCCTACGCAGACCGGGACGGCATGGCAAGGGATTTAAATTTTTACTAATGGACATTCAAACGTGTCGATATAGAAATACGACATAAATTGCTATGCTTTAAAATGATGCCGTGGCATCGAAAGGGATTTCATTGCACGGCATTCAAAGACGCGCCACGGGCACCCGCGGCGGGATGCCGTGGCTTCCTACGGTAGGTAAGGCACGGTAGGTGCCAAGAACTCCGGCGCTCGTCGTAACATACCGCGGGGTGAGGCGGCGGGGCGCGGGGGTAGAGAAGCGGGAAAGCCGCTGGAATGCCGCGGTATCTATGCGGCTAGTGTGCGCTGACTGACGGCAAAATCCCTTGCCATGCCGTCACGGTCTGCGTAGGCCTTTATTTACCTGCCTATTGAATAGGATAGATTCGTGTCGGAATTCAACTCAACTCAACTCAAACCATTTATTTCAATTAAACCATTTACAGGCACTTTTGAATTGTCAAGAAGTCGGTCAGTCAGAAAATATGAAGCTAGTTGCCCATTCCAAAGCGTAGGTACCTATGGAGAAGAACGGGCAAGAAACTCCATGGACACTCTTTTAAATTGTATTTTTACAAAAATATTAGTTACATCATTAATGTTGAATTTACAATTATATGTGAGAACGATGTAAAAAAAATACGTACGCGTTAAGAGCGTCCAGAGTACAGCAAATAGTAAGAAGACAACAATCCAAAAATAAAATAATTAAAAATAAGCCTAGGCAGCTGAGTGATGACCAGCCCCAACTGACGGCGCCCGTTCACGAACATGACGCATAGATCAGCACCATTCAGCTCAACCATTTTGAAGGGAGCTAAATGATCCAATACACACGCCACCGTCAGCGAGACATTTGTGTGAGCATGACATACTATCAGCCGCCATGGCACATTCAAGTCAATGAAAGACATATTACCCGGTAAATGGTAAAGAAGGTATACTTACATAGAACTCACATCTGTGCTATGCAGTTATACAATGCAAAGGAAATTGAGTTTATACAATGCAAAGATAATCTTACAATCTTCAGCAGCTCCAACAGTATTTTCAAGTGTTAATCAATTAGTTGTGGTTGTGGAGCAGGACCAGCATTGAGCCAGGCATTTTTATCAGCGATGTAATCCCCTAACTTATAATATGCCTGACTGCATAGTGTGCGTTTTATACAAGACTTGAATTTTGTCTCATTCAGTTGAAGAATGTGGGGAGGTATTTTATTATAACATTTTAAACAGTACCCCATAAAAGATGAGTCTACTTTAGCCAGTCTGAAACCTGGTTGAACTAATAGGTCCCTATTCCTAGTACTATAATTATGTCTTTCACCTCTTTTACCAAAAAGATGTAAGTTTTTTCTTACATACATGATGTTTTCGTAGATATATTGACAAGGTACAGTCATGATGTTAATTTCCTTAAACAGTTCCCTTAGAGAATCACGCCTGCAGAGGTTATATATGGCTCTGATGGCTCTTTTCTGCAGAATAAAAATAGAATCGATGTCTGCAGCCCGTCCCCAAAGCAAAATACCGTAAGACATGATACTATGAAAGTAACTAAAATAGACCAGTCTCGCGGTATCTATATCAGTAAATTGGCGGATTTTTCTGACAGCATAAGCTGCTGAACTTAGCCGTCCTGCAAGAGATGTTAAATGAGGACCCCATTGTAGCCTTGAGTCGAGCGTGATCCCCAGGAAAACCGTTTCATCGACGAATTCTAGTTTCTCTTGATTCAATACTATCTCACAATCACTACTCTTTACATTTGGTAGAGAAAATCTTATGCACTTAGTTTTTTTCCCATTTAATACTAAATTATTAGCAGTGAACCAACTTTGGACCTGCAGTAAGGCGTTATTTACGTCGTCATAATTTGTAGCACGTCTATTTACCTTAAAAATTAAGAAAGTGTCATCAGCAAATAACACCATTTGTGGTTGATTTTTTAATAAATGGAGTAGATCATTAACATACACTAAAAAGAGGAAAGGACCCAATATCGAGCCTTGTGGCACACCCATTTTTACTGTTAAACCATGTGAATTGACACCATTTATTTGAACTTGCTGTTGTCTGTCATTTAAATAAGAACTAACTAAACTGAGCGCAAGTTTTCCAAGCCCATAATGCTCAAGTTTCAAAAGCAAGGTTTCGTGATCGACGCAATCAAATGCCTTAGAGAGGTCACAAAAGATTCCTATGGCGTCTTGGGCCTCTTCCCACGCGTTAAAAATGTGTTTTAATAAGGTTACACCGGCGTCGGTCGTACAACGTCCTTTGGTGAAACCATATTGTTGATCGTGAAGGATTTTATTCGTGTTAAAATCATTGAGCATCTGATTAAGCATTATCTTTTCAAACACCTTACTGAAAACCGGCAACACGGATACGGGTCTATAATTATTGGTGTCTTTACTGTCCCCAGATTTGAAAAGTGGTATTACCTTACTGAATTTCATTAAACCGGGGAAGACTCCTTGATCAACACACGAATTAAATACTAAGGCTAAATAAGGTGCAATAGTCTCAATTATGGAGGCACAGACTTTAATGGACATTCCCCAAAGATCTTCGGTCAATTTGATCTTAATTTGCTTAAAAGCTTTTATTACTGTTACGGGGTTAATATGTGTAAATTGAAATTCAACCGGGCAGGCTGGAACGTTTGCTCTTAATAAATCAATTGATACGTCGGATGAGGAATTTAAGGCTTCCGTCGTTTTTGATGGTATATTAGTAAAGAAATTTACAAACTCCTGAGCTACTTCTAAGTTAGAGCTTATGGCTCCACGTGAAGTCTCCAATGTGTAATCAGTGTTTCGTTTTTTATTTCTACTAGTTTCGTTATTTATAATTTTCCAAACTGTTTTTATTTTATTTTCAGCTGATTTGATTTTATTGCTAATGTACAGGGCTTTGGCTATTTTGCATGTATTTCTAAAAATTTTGGAATATGTAGCAACATATTTGCTGAAAGTTACAGTATTGATGTAAGGCTTAAGGCCATACAGCTCGAACAGTCTTTCCCTACTTATCCTAATACCTCTAGTTGCCCAGTCACTAAATATAAAATTAGGGCAAATGTTTTTTGTTTTCTTTTCAAAAGTTGTATTGAATTGAGTGTACACTACTGAAAAGAAATCCTCGTACAATTTATTTGCATCATCCATATCATGGCCCAGATCATTTAACTTATTATTTAGGGTACTATTGAATCTATTTAGTTTACCAGTCGTTATTGGTCTAAATTGTATTTGCACTTTTTGCAAAGCTGTTTTAAACTTAAAAGATACCGTTTGTCCACTATGATCAGACGGCAGATAGTTGACGATGGCTTTATGTAAATAATCGCAATTACTTGCCTGATAGAGACAAAGAACTGTCTAAACCACTGAATACTGAAACACGATAGGATTGTATTCCTAAGGGGATGAAGAAGCGGACTTACAC
This sequence comes from Mesoligia furuncula, assembly GCA_916614155.1. Taxonomy (NCBI): domain Eukaryota; kingdom Metazoa; phylum Arthropoda; class Insecta; order Lepidoptera; family Noctuidae; genus Mesoligia; species Mesoligia furuncula. The sequence goes on from OU744810.1 coordinate 13,011,625, forward strand.
TTTAAGAATGTTGGAAGTTTAAAAGTGGCGCTCCCGGTAGTCAAAGTTTGTAAGTATGAGAAAATCAACAGAAGAGAAGTTTATATCTAGAATCAACACGGGTAAAGTCACTTTATATCCGAAATCAAGGTGAAGAGGTTGCTGGCAAAAGCACGTTAAAGATTTTTATAGCTTTATAATAGAAGCGGTAAGCAAAGAAAAATTGTGATGGTAGGTACTTTTTATTTAAGTGTCTCTTTTTTTATTGCTGAATGGGCCTGCTCTAGACCTCGATCACGCCTGATTGAAAGCGATGAATGAGGTCTACGATGGAACGAGCGTGACCAGAACATGCCTTTTCACTCCCGCTTTGAAGGTGAAGCGTTAAATGTGGAAAACGGACGCTTGCAGAGAGTTCCACACTTTGGCTGTGCGCATAATTAATGCAGAGGAGATGCGCTGAGTACGACTATTCGGGATATCAGCTTTTAACATGCGGGCTTATTCTCGTTCAGACTACAGTTATAACACCACTTTGTACTCGAAAACAAGCCAAATCTGTAGTTACAAGAGACGAGAAACCATTAAAATGCACACGGTTTTGCATATTTCCTTATTTATTTTCTCTTCAAAATATAATTCTATTCAACTATTTCAAAGCGCAATAAATAAATAATTTCCTTTCACTCGAGGATCAAAACACTTGAGGCTCTCTCGCGGAGAAGCACTTAAAGGCTTAAGTCTATAAAAAACACTTTGCTGGAGAAAAACGTGTGACCTTCACACCGGTACACTCGATAAAGTAAGTCCAGGTAGCAAGTGCGATTTTTTATGCGCACTTGATTTTTATTTACGCACTGCTTAGCCCCGAGAGTTCCAAATCCAAGTGTTTTTTTTGGATTCTCAATGCTCGGCTTAATACCGAGAGTTGAAAATTCTGTGCGACTGTTCTCCTTGTTGTTCTTCCTTTGTTCTTGTTGTTGCTAAGGAGCGCCCTACAAAAGATTGGTAGCAAAAATAATTTATCAAGGGACCGAAAGGTACCTTTTGGTAGACGAAATGGTAACAAACGAACTGCCTTCAATCACAATAAAAGTAGGGTAGAAAACTATCATCGATTTTATATCGGTTGATGTGTAGGTATAATAAAGAAAGGAATTGGTATAGTAGGTACCTATCTACTATCCAATTTTTATTTTGCCACAGCTGTTTGCGGATATAGACTATGAGTTTTTGATTTTTTTTTGGTTTTTTACTTTTTTTTTTGCTGAATGGGCCTGCTCTTGACCTCGAACAGGCCTGATGGAAAGCAATGGATGAGGTCTATGATGGAAAGAGTTTTGTAACCTGTTAAAGGGGGAGTATTAGGACATTTAAATTTTGTAAATGGCAGCAGTTTTGGGAAAGTACAGACGCCACCAGCACATCAAGCTACCCGAAACTGACAAATTTTCCCAATCAACTTTGAACCTTATACTTTAGCGATAAAGTTGAAAATCTATTGAAGAAATTTGACAGATTGTAGAAGCTTGATGTGCTGGCGTCTGTACATAGAAGCAAAAGGTTTAAGCGTCAGGTCCCCCTAGCGGGTTACTAAGACGGAGCGAGTCGCTAGTTGTACAGGGACATCGACGCGCTACTTGTTAGCATGGATTCAGTAGGTACATGATCCTGAACCCTCCTGCGATGACATTTTTCAGCAGTTATCAATATCTATACTAATATTTTAGCTAAGCTGAAGAGTTTGTTTGTTTGAACGCGGTAATCTCAGGAACTACTGGTTAGAATTGAAAAAATATTTTTGTGTTGAATAGTCCATTTTTCGAGGAAGGCTGTAGGCTATATAACATCACGCTATGGCCCTTAGGCGCTGAGCAGCGGGTGACACCGCGGGGAACAGCTAGTAAAAAATAATTAGTTGATCACACATTTTGACGCGTAGGTTTTGCACTTTTTATGAAAAGCAGCTGATTTTGTTTGATAACCCACGACACATTTCTATGCTGGGGAAACTAGATGGTTACAGTTTGCGTAACAATGTCCCTGCCACCCTGTACACCAATTGCGTAACACTCTATGAATCTCAACCTGAATCATTTCGAAGGATATTGCTAATCCATTGCTTTATATGTTCGAAAAATGTGTTTGCTCAACAACGAAAATAAGCAATGAATGTTGTTGAACTGTCAAAATGAAACCAATTTCTACTGATAGTGTGTTCCGCAATTACCCCGCTGTATGATAAAATTCAAGAAATATACAACAATACCGATTGTTTGAACAAAAACCGCGTGTGTGTTGGATCATTTAGCTCCCTTCAAAATGGTTGAGCTGAATGGTGCTGATCTATGCGTCATGTTCGTGAAACCGCGTGTGTTTTGGATCATTTAGCTCCAGCATTTAGATTTTTTTGCCCTTTCTTGCTCGATATCAAAAATGGCAACAGATAGGCACTTGAAATATTCACAAAATACTCAGTTGTATTTTAACTTTAATAATAAAATTAAAATAAAATACATATTTAAGGGGGGCTCCCATACAACAAACATGTTTTTTTCGGCGTTTTTGCCTTGTGGTACGGAACCCTTCGTGTGCGAGTCCGACTCGCACTTGTTAATTTTGCTCTCTTAAAAGCTTTTCTAAATTTGTTATTTACATCGTTCTCACATACATATAATTGTAAATTCAACATTAATGATGTAACTAATATTTTTGTAAAAATATAATCAAGAGTGTCCATGGAGTTTCTTGCACCAACCCTTTGGAATGGGCAACTGGCTTCATATTTTCTGACTGACCGATTTCTTGACAATTCAAAAGTGCCTGTAAATGGTTTAATTGAAATAAATGGTTTGAGTTGAGTTTGACCCAAAATGTAAGTAACATCAGACAAACAGACACAAATTATTTTCATGATCTGTAAAAATAAGCACGAACCTTGATAAAAATATTTTTAGAATAAGTAAAACTTTCTTCAAAAACAAACGAGTATTTAGTAAAAGGCTTTAAAAATATAAGTCTGTATAACCTATATCAAATTTAATAACGTCCATACGCTCCTAAACATACATCAAAATAATGTAGAAAGTAATGGATACTGGACCTAAAAAATTGTATTCGATAAACATTTTATTATACAAATCCCAAAATAATTCTCGGACAATATCACTCTTGAAATATTTAATGAAAAATATTTCGAATAAAGTTTGATAACTTGGGTATAAAAAAGATAAAAGCCCTTTCAGACGCCTGTACATAATTTCCATTACATTTGTGATGGAGAGCCCGCGGCGACACAGTGCGGTCGAGGACTTTTTACGGTCTGCGTGTAGATTTTAAGGCTCTTGGTCTCTTCAAGCATTAACCAATCTTCTTATAATTTTTATCCAATGATTATGAAACTATAGATTTAATTATGTTGTATGTGGTTATAGATATAACTCAGTTTTTACTCAAAGGGTAAAAACGGGACTAGACTCCACTGTCCGTCTGTCACCAGGCTGTACCTCATGAACCGTGATAGCTAGACACTTGGAATTTTCACAGGTGATGTATTTCTACTAAAAACAGAATAAAATAAATATTTTAGGGGGGCTCCCATGCAACAAATGTGTTTTTTTCGGCTTTTTTGCCTTGTGGTACGGAACTCTTCGTGTGCGAGTCCGACTTACACTTGGCCAGTTTTTTTTTTTGTATGTTGACAAAAAAAGGTCGATCGCAGCCGTCATTTCTGTCTAGCAAATGAAAAACCAGAGATTAGCTAAGTAAATCTTTCTGAATCACCCATAGCTTGAACTAAACAAAATTAATTTCTGAATTCTGTTATGGATCAATAATAATTGTTTTAAAAAGTAATGAATTGCGTCTACTTTCAAGCCACTCTGTATACCTACTGAAAACTAGTAGGTACCTAAACCAATCTCTTCGCATTCAGAAAATCGAATAGCCACCACAAATCGTGAGTGCGGGTAAAATACATAGCTTAGTAGTGTTAACATAAGCGAAAATCGAAGTTTCACATTACCGGATAGCCCGGCTTTTGTAGCTACCCTCAGAGCTCTCTCGATACCCGAGATTTGACCGGTATCGGTATCCATACGATACCTATTATATAGTAACATAAAGAAAATAAGAAACCTAGAAATGAGTACGTGATGTATTGGGGAATTTTATAGAGAACGTAACGTATTTCCCATGTTGTTTCGCAGCAAAAAAGCTATCTCGTCCATCTTTAAGATGGGTGTTGAAAATGATGTCTGTGGCAGTATGTAAGTGTAAACTTCTACAAATGAGTATACATACTACAACAACACCTACAACTATATACCTACTAGTTGCATATGTATTTATTATTTTTAAGGGGCTTACAGGACCTAAACGCAAAAAACGCAAGTTTTAGAAACAATAAATGTAGGTATATGATCGACTACAATAAACAAAATCAGAAAAATATATGATATTCTTTAGGATATCTGCTAGGTTGATAGTGTGTTGAAAATATAATACAACTAATTAGATACGATAGAAAAAAATCATAAAGATACCTCTAAAAACTTTCTTTTTAGAATAAAAATCATACTATTATACATACAATAATTTTTGTCAGATTATTCTACAAGCAACGTACTAAAACACTAGTGTTTAATTTTTTCGTCCAAACAATAGATTTTTTGTAATCAATAATAAATTACCAGCGTTGTGTTATCGCACTTCTCTTTTTTTTCTATGCAGTCCGACAGTGACCGCGCTTTAGGTCCTGTAAGCCCCTTAATAACATTATAATTATTAATATTCTAGTGATATTTATTTTAGAAGTATGTATGTTTGTATGTATGTAAGTCATAAGCAGCCTATGTTCCCTCTGCTGGGACACAGGCCTCCTCTCCTGAGAGGGAGTGGGTCGTAATCCACCACTCGGGCCTTGTGCGGGTTGGTAGATGTCACATGCCTGCGATTTTTGGTTCTAGGACATGCCGGTTTCCTTACGATGTTTTCCTTCACCATTTTGAGAGCAGAGGTGATGAAATAATTTCAAAGTAAAGCGTTTATCTGGGGTCGAACCTACGAACTACAACTCGTAAGTCGTGGCCGTTACCACTGGGCCAACACTGCTCTGGTTGCTGCTCTGCTTATGTGTATAATACATTATACATATCTATATTTTTTTTTTTGGGTTATGTCAATTTTATTTATTTAAGTAATCAAGATACATGCAACTTTACTTTAATCAAATCTAAAAATAACAATATTATATCCTAACTTAACTAATACTATAGTATAGTTTTAGTTAAGTTACGATCAAGATACTTGCAACTTTACTTTAACCAAATCTAAAAATAACAAAATTAAATCCTAACTTAACTAAAACTATAGGTTAGTTTTAGTTAAGTTACGATTTAATTTTGTAGTTTCTGTATTACAGAAACTAAAAAATAGCGTCGAAATGAAAATGCATTAAGTATATTAAACTTTCATCTAATAAAGATATCTCGATGATTTGAGTGTTGATGAGTCGTAAAAACCGTGCGAACCAGGGGCAGGTCGCTAGATTAAAATATGATAAAATATGATGTTGACGTGAGAATGTAGCTTTAAATTCGTCCCAAATTAAATCATTGAATGCCGTAATTAGAGACACAATAAAAAGACAATTGCTTATGTCGAACTGTGTAACTTAAGACATTCAAAAGGTTAATGCGGTCCAGCCTGTCCCTTGCTGCCCTCCCCAGCGACGCCCTAGGCCGAGGTCCGTACCCCACAGGGGGTGCCCAAGCACGCAAACCCGGTTAAGCAGCCACAACCTTCTAGGTATGTACCAACGACATACCAATTAAAATGAAGTCTGTTAAAAAAAAGTTGACGTGAACTTTAAGCAAAAAGTATGCGTCACCCGGCGAGTGAGTAATCGAGCATTTCTAGCAGTTTTCTTGAATAATCATAAGAACTTTAACTCATCTTGTCACAGTGGATGAAAACTTGCTAAACTTTAATTTATTTAATCTTATAATAACTAACTGCGCCCTGCGGTTTCACCCGCAAAAGTCACGATCCCGTGGCAATATCGGGATGAAAAGTATCCTATGTCCTCATCTAAGTCATGGTCTACCCAGATGCCAAATTTCGTACAAATCCCTTCAGCAGTTTTAGCGCGAATGCGTAACGAACAAACATACAAAAAATCTGATCTTCTATCTCTCTTTATAACATTAAGTTTAGATTAAGTAATTTAGTCCTGATTCATGTTCCTATGGTAGGAACTGGTGCCGATTCTGTTTTTCACAAACTAAACTAAATTTGAGTTCAGTGCATCTTATTTATTTATTTTATAATTTACACACAGTAAAATACATAGGGATATGACATAAATATAATTAATCATCATCTTTTCCTTTTTTCTTTATATTGTATTAAGAAAAGTACAGAAGATAAATTTTAGTTTAGTCCTGTCAAATTAATCATCGCCTGACGTAAATTGACGTAATTTTAGTAGGCAAGTTTTTAATCTCATCTAAACCTGTATGGAGTTGTGTCAGGCGCTGATTAATTTGACAGGACTAAACCAAAATTTATGTTCTGTCCTTTTCTTAATGAAACAGAAATAAAAAGATGCACTGAACTTCAATTTAAATTTAGTTTAGTTTGTGAACAAAGGAATCGGCATCACTGTGTCCTATTTATTATTCTGTCTAGTGAGTGTATAAAAAGAGGTCTTATAAATAATACCAGAGGGGTGATTCTCGCGCGGGCCTGCGGGTGGAGAGTAATGGGTAGCTCACCGTCCGATCAGGACCAGGCCCGTGTCGGAAGGCGCGTACATGTTCCACGCGCGCCTCAAAGAGATGTCAGCATCGAGGAGGGGCCCCCTTAGGGCCGAAGCCTGCCGGGTCAGCTGGATTGTCCGAAAAGGTTACCGCTGGCCCGGAACATAAAGGGCTAAGGAAGGAACACGGGTGGGTTTTAGTCAGTAAGAGTGTGACACTCCCTTCCGCTCCACCCAGAGCGGGAGGAGTCATTTGATGATTTCCCATCCGCAAATAAAAAGGGGGCGATTCTCGTAATTTAAAGAACGTACACAGTCTGATCTCAGTCTCAATCTGTCAAAAATGCCTCTAATTGCTCTACATTTTTGACAAGCTTTCGACATTGATTGTCGCTGAGATTGCGACTAGATTTTGGCCTGCAAGGATTTAGTAATAGCAGATTTATGTTCCATTCGTGACCTAAAATGTAAGTATCACACTAATATTATAAAGGCGAAAGTTTGTGAGTGTGTATGTGTATGTGTGTGTTTACATGTTTGTTACTTCTTGACGCTCAAACGGCTGGACCAATTTTGATAAAATTGTCTATGGAGGTAGCTGACACCCTGGATTAACATATAGGCTACTTTTTATCCCGATATTCCCACGGGATCGACATTTACGCGGGTGAATAATTTAGTAGGTTCTTCTGTCTTGTTAAAACTTTGCAATATCAGGTATCCTGTCCCAATTAAAAAAGTTTTACAAATATAAATCTACATTTGGATTGCCTCGTAGGTCCAGTGGTCGCAAGTACTACTGCTCAGCATGAAGTTCTGACTTCAATTCCCAGGTCGGGTAAAGTGTTATTGGGTTTTCCGTCAGGAATTTCTCAGTAGCAGCCCGGATACTCGGCATTAGGATCGCCCCTACTTGGCGAAATGTGAGTGTACTATCTCTACTTTTTAACCCTTCGGAGATCACAGATCCCTAACTCATATTTTAAACATAAAAATATAACTGAATAACAAAAAATTTAAATTAAAAAAAAAACAGTTATATAGATGGTTAAAATACAAAATTAAAGCGTTTAGGTAGCCAACTCTTGATGGGTGAGACCCCATTAAGAGTTGGCTACCTAAAATAAATAAACAAAACATTGAACTTCAAATTCCATTTCGTGTTTTAATTAAAAAACCTTCTTCGTTTTCATACAAGCTCGGTATGAATTTCATCCCCACTCATATCGTCGAGTGCCTACTCGGGCAGAAAACATATTCCATACTCGTACCTACAACCCGTCCGACTCTCGCTGGAATACGTTTATGCACGAAATGTTTATATTTATTATATTTATCATTACGATAAAAACTAAACTTACGCATTTTGAAAAAAAAAAATTCATTAAAAATATTTTTAAGAAGTTAACCTTTTTTTCAAAGTGTTCGACAGAATAACATCACAGCGCCAGGACCACAGTTAAAGGCTCCTACAAACAGGCGCGACACGCGATATAATCGCGCGCGACACAAAGGCACCGCTCGTTGCGCGACTTGCGGTGCCTTTGTGTCGCGCGCGATTTTATCGCGTGTCGCGCCTGTTTGAAGGAGCCTTAAGTCGGACGGTACGTATAAAACTGAATTCTGATATAGGTACCTCTATTTTTTATCCGTATTTTAACTGGGCATCTCTCGTGTTCATAAAAATACGGCAACTGTAAATAAAGTATTTTATTAGATAGGTACGACCTTAACCTTTATGAATTATTCACTAGTGAAAATATAGGCAACTTACTTTTTACCCGACTGCGGCGAAGCCCAAAAGGAGGGTTATGTGTTTGACCTGTATGTATGTATGTATGTATGTATGTATGTATGTATGTATGTATGTCCGTTTCTTTGTTCCCTCGTAACTTCTAAACGAATGAACGGATTTTGATAAATTATACGTCTTTAGATTTGTCTTGATAGCGCGAGTGTCACTGGGTATATCAAAATTGAAAAAATATAAAATGGCCGATTTTTGGCGCAATATTATGTCTTCAAAAAAAAATATTTTTCTCGAAACCTATCGGGTGGGGTATCAAAATAAAGGGTTTTTAAAGGTGATTACAAAAATATAAACAACTTATATGGTTAAAAGCAATTCGAAGTGACAAATCGTAAAAAACACGTACCAAGAGCTAAATCGTCTGCGAAATCTTTCACATTTATTTTGTCAACTAAAAAGCTGGAAATAAAAAAAGTTATTTAAAAAAATAAAAAAACCCGACTGCGGTAAAAAACTGAAAAGCTAAAAACAAGCCCATTTTAAATTAAATAAAAGTTGGAAGCAGGCGGGACCCATATCATTTTTATTATATTTTCAAATTCAAATGGGTCCCGCCTGCTTCCAACTTTTATTTAATTTAAAATGGGCTTGTTTTTAGCTTTTCAGTTTTTTACCGCAGTCGGGTTTTTTTAAACAAATAAATCCTTAGTTACGTACGTAAAGGGCCCTATCAGGTCAAGATAAAGATGAAACAAAATTCTGGTAGGTTCTTATATGTCGATCAAAGTTCAATCGATCTATTTTCTAAAAATCTCAACGTGAAAACTTAGGGGAAGTGAATTTGAAGTGACCTCTCAATATTGTCAATCTATGGAATGTCATCTTATGCTTACTTCAACTAAGTTTTCAGTGAGATTTTTATAGAATAGACTGGCAAGATGGCTTAGTACAGAAGCCAGCACATCTAGCTACTACATCTGTCAAATTTCTTTCATAGATTTTCAACTTTATCTTTAAAGCATAAGGTTCAAAGTTGATTGGGAAAATTTGACAGGTTCGGGTAGCTTGATGTGCTGGCGTCTGTACATCAGGGAAGATACATCCTAGGTAAGCCCAATTTAGAAATATATAGCCCAAAAAGCCTGAAGAATTGCCAAACTTAAGTGGCAGTGGGCAGGGCACATTGCTCGCAGAACAGATGGCCGATGGGGTTCAAAGGTTCTGGAGTGACCTTGTGAAGGCCGCAGTAACTCTTTGGATGGAAGAAGCACAGAATTGGTTGAAGTGGAGGTGCTTTTGGGTCCAGCAGTGGACGTCTTTCGGCTGAAATGATGATGATACCCAAGTTTGCACCGGCCCTTTTTTTAGAAGAGTTGAAACAGCAGTGTGTTTTTTTGATGCGCTGAAATGCGCTCTATTGAATTCTCAATTCTCGGCTCAATACCGAGAGTTCATTTTCAACTGTGCAATGCGCTAAACGTCCGTGCGAATTTGGGCTAACTTCATGACACTTAACGCATGTTAACTGTTTTGTAGAAAGAGACAAAAACACAGGTTTTTATAAAAGTTTAATCATGAAAACGCGAAGAGTTTTTACGATGACTCTCATAACAAAGAGCGATTCTGAACACTTATCAAAATAATAATGATTTATTGGGATTTAATCTGGAGACCTTAAAAACGGTTATTTAAAGTCTTCTTTTTCTTATAAGTCTTTAATCTAGTTCTTTAAAGACACAACCACTTAATTAAGACTTTCAGTTTAACACATAAAAACTAAAAACCGTTGACTACAATCAACCTACCATCTGCAACGACCTCATTTCCTGCCACATTTCTTTGTTTCCTGTTTGTTACCGCACCCGATTGCTCCGCAAACCCCAGAATTGCTTTGTCACGAGGGAAATACTACAAAAGAATGACAAGGAAACGGAAGAGACTTAAGAGTATATAAATAAATATACATTTGACTTTATAATGGTGCAGCCACACTGCACTTAATTCCTAAAGAGAAATTTTCTCAAGTGCAGGAGGGCAACATCTGAATACAGAAAGTTATTTATGTATTCTTAATCTGATTACCTAATTAACTAACTAGCAATACCCAAGATTTGATAACTTGCGATAACATTTGGTTTTGCTACAGGACAAAAATTACAAAAAAAAAAACTTTCGACATCTCCACAGTACCTACAGAAAATATTTATAGTTGCTGTGTTGTTTGCGCTAATTGATCCACAAGCTCACTATAAGCATTTATAAACTCAAACTCGGCATTTATTTAAACCAATTACAGGCGCTTGTGAATTGTCAAGGGGTCGGTCAGTCACTATGATGAAGCTAGAAGCCCATTCCAAAGCATAGTAACCTACTTCGCTTTGGAACGGGCCACTTCTCTCTTCTTCTATGGAGAAGAACGGACAAGAAAGTTTATTTTCTAACGATGAGAGTACAAAACGTTACTTTACAAAAACTAGCCCCGGTGTGGATGCATCTTTAAGTCTAGAAAGCCTTTCCCCGCCTTATTAACTAGACCTTGCTTCAAGTACTTACCTTACAAGACTGTTTGGAGCTTTGAAATATGATCGCAGCTAGATTAAATTAATGTTGCAAGGATTTTGCACTTTATTTGCGTCTTAGGGCCTGAAATTCAATTTGCAAGTCTAGTGGAAGCCTAATGAGTTTTTATTGTTGGGAAAATGTTACATGCCACTTGCAAGCAGTGAATTGCAGTTAATAATATTGATTTTAGAGGGTCTTGCTGTAATACCTATTAACACATGGTAGTTTTTGACACTAGATCACAGAATTAGCAAGCTGAAGTGGTTGAGCTGAATGGTGCTGATCTATGCGTCATGTTCGTGAACGGGCGCCGTAAATTGGGGCTGGTCATCACTCAGCTGCCTTGGCTTATTTTAAATTATTTTATTTTTGGATTGTTGTCTTCTTACTATTTGCTGTACTCTGGACGCTCTTAACGCGTACGTATTTTTTTACACCGTTCTCACATATAATTGTAAATTCATCATTAATGATGTAACTAATATTTTTGTAAAAATACAATTTATAAGAGTGTCCATGGAGTTTCTTGCCCGTTCTTCTCCATAGGTACCTCCGCTTTGGAATGGGCAACTAGCTTCATATTTTCTGACTGACCGACTTCTTGACAATTCAAAAGTGCCTGTAAATGGTTTAATTGAAATAAATGGTTTGAGTTTGAGTTTGCAATGGGCTGGCCTTGTTAGCCGTAGAACCGATGACCGTTGGGGTTGACGTGTTCTTGAGTGAAGACCACGAATCGGCAAACGTAAGGTAGGCCTCAGGCTAGGTGGAGCGTCGATCTTTGCAGGGTGGCTGATAGGAGCCGAATGAGAGTTGCCGAAAATCGAACTAAATGGCGTGCGATTGGAGAGGCCTCTAGCTTATGTGTGTGGACTGATAATGATAGTAGATTTTATTCATTTGGAGTTTAGTATAATAAAATAGAGACAAATGCATGTGCCCGTGAAGCAGTGGTCGAATGAAAGATCCGAGAAAAGAGACTCCCGAAATTAAACATCGTTGGACCAGTTCACAAATTCATTCGTTTTTCACTGTGCAGACTTTCACTTATGCCGATTTCAAATATGCCGATTAAATGACAAAAATGAACAAAAAGCTAAGCGAAATCTGCTTTTCCTGAGACGAAAACATGGTTTAGGCAATTTTACCAAACTACTCAGTTTGGTAAAATTGCTTACTATGTTACAGTACCTATTTCTATCTCACGAAGCGACGCGCGTTTTACTTGTGGTTACCAAGTAAACGAACTAGCTGTGAATGTGTAAGCGCAGGAGCTCTCGGTACCGTCAAAGACACCGGCAAAGTCGGGAGTGTGTGTGTGTCCGTGTGCGTGTTTGTGTTATGTGCTGACGCTACTCGTCTTCACGCACACATTAACAGCATGTTGATCCACAAACAAAGCGAAATAAAAATACTGTAATAAAAGAGTCAAGCTCATAATACTCTAACATAACGGGTAATGCTCAGTTTACAACGTACCTACAAATTATAATTTACTAGCTGCGCCCCGCGGTTTCACCCGCGTAAATGTCGATCCTGTGGGAATATCATAATAAAAAGTAGCCTATATGTTAATCCAGGGTGTTAGCTAGCTTCATACCAAATTTTATCAAAATTGGTCCAGCCGTTTGAGCGTGAAGAAGTAACAAACATATAAACACACACACACACTCACAAACTTTCGCCTTTATGATATTAGTGTGATGTACTATATGTACAGCAAACATTATATAACATTATAGCAAGTTTATGTTTGTGGATCAACACGCAAGTTTGTGCTTACTTCAATAAATAAACATCAAAATCGAACATCGAGTACCTACTCCACTCAGTCAATAGCAATCAACTGATCAAAATAAGGTACTTAGTTAATTGTACCGAATGGATTGATCACCGCAGGGCGAGTATTTTGGAACTAAAGAGAGATCGGCATGTCATAACTCTAAAAATTATAACTACCGCTGTCTTAAGTACTTTGAAAGCATTGAGAGAAAGACTTGACAAAATAGACGTTACTGCCTATAAAAAAAAGGGTTATTTTTGCCCTCGACATGGAAAGAAGGCGTCACAGACAGGCGCTTTACTTTGTGTAAATTTCTTCATCACCACTGCTTTCAAAACGGTGAAGGAAAAAATCGTGAGGAAACCGGAATGTCCTAGAACCAAAATATTCGAAGACATGTGACATCTACCTAAGTACCTACTCGCACTGGGCCCGCGTGGTGGATTACGACTCACTCCCTCCCTCTCACCGAGAGGATGCCTGTGTCCCAGCAGTGGGAACGTTATAGGCTGATTATGTGTATTCAGAGAAGCTAGCGTTATTGGTACCATTAAACACATTAGAAGGAAAATGTTCGTCCCTTTGTATATCTCTAGAGGCAGTCTTATAATATCTAAAAGGGTAGCCTCTGAGTCCGATCGCAGCACCGATGTCTTTTTATAAGGCTCTCCATGAATTTGCACGAGACGACGAATAATATTGAAAACAACGACACTTCCTGTGATAGCGTCCTCCCAGGCATCATACCTATAATTTTGTATAACATTTCCGTGCTTTATAACCGATTTCAAAAAAAGGTGGACGTTATCAATTCGGTTGAATTCTTTTTTAGGGTTCCGTACCAAAATGGTAAAACGGAACCCTTATGGTGAGACTCAGTCTGTCTGTCTATCTGTCTGTCTGTCTGTCACAGCTGGATATCTCAAGAACTATCAACTTGAAATTTGGAATAGTTTTAGATGACATTTTCCCAACTATTTTGCAAATAACAAAGAAATAAAAATATATGTGCATTTTTTGCAACAGGGACTGAAAGGGGGTACCATATGAAAGAGCACACTTTGCACATTCTCAAACATTTTTTTTTAGGTCGCATAGTTTATATATTTTCATATATAAAGAATTCGTATATCCTTTTGGATATACGAATTTGTGTGGGGGGGTAGGTAGGTACAACTTAAAAGTGAAACATAAAAACTTTTTCACAAAAAGACAACCGACTTCTAAAAAAGACACTGCAAAGTGAAAAATAACTTTAATTTCAGAAGTCGGTGGCAAACAACGAAAATGTGAACCCAACGACACGACTTCCGAAATAAAAGTTTTTTTTTCACTTTGTAGTGGCTTTTTATTCTTCTAACACATTATTTAACACTCGGCGGTTTTCATTTCTTCCAAGATGTCAAGAATTTATTATTGTCATTGTTTGTTCCTCGCTGGTTTTGCCTAGTTAGATAGTTATGGGCTAGTATTATTTATAACTTTAAATTGATGTTATTTCAAGTTAAATAGAATGACTAGCAAAATGAAAAAGTTATAAGAATGTTTGAAATTGTAGCGTAAACTGAAAATTAATGAATTATTTTTCTTTAAACTCATATTGGCGCGGAGTCTGTTGTTCACAAACTAAATTTAAAGTTCAGGCATCTTTTTTTTCATTCTATTTCATTAAAACAAGGACAGAATATAAATATATATTAGTTTAGTCCTGTCAAATTAGTCAGCGCCTGGCGTAAATTGACGAATCTCGTCTAAAGTTGTCTATGGAGTATATTATTTCACAGGACTAAACTAATATTTATCTTCTGTCCTTTTCTTAAAGAAATAGAAAGAAAAAGATGCATGAACTTAAATTTAGTTTAGTTTGTGAACAACAGAATCGCCATTGGTTTAAGTACATTTTTGGCAACTAAATCGCGAACGCAGATTAGTTCCAGTGTCTTTTTTGACGAGATTTGTCTTAAAACCAGTAAGAACCAAGAGTTGATCGACGAATTCAATGCAATCCGACTAAACGTTTCTAGAACGTTTCATTTAGTTTCTCAATAAGAACTCCTTGAACGAGTCTTTGTAAACGCTTTACACGGCACTTATTACTTTTAAAACTTATCATAATCCAGCCATCGAAAGTTAAAATGAAGAAAATATTAAGTAAGAAAACTTAACTCATTAACGGAGTTACACTGTAATCTTTAGTTTAACTTGCTACCGTCTTATAAATATTCACTTACAAAACCCCTTTTTTTTGCGGATGGGAAATCATCAAATGACTCCTCTCGCTCTGGGTGGAGCGGAAGAGAGTGTCTAGAGTCTTACTGACTTAAAACCCACCCGTGTTCCTTCCTTAGCCCTTTATGTTCCGGGGTAGCGGTAACCCTTTCGGACAATCCCGCTGGCTTCACTCGAGCAAAAACCTTTCATATTTTACCTATACTTTTATGTATCACGCATGATCGAATAAAGATTCACATGTTAACTTATGCACCTACTTATTAGGGTTCCGTGATAAAACAAGGAACCCTTTTGGTGTCGCCAAGTTCTTCTGTCGGTCTGTCTGCGGTTCAACTTAGTCTCTTGGTACTAAAAAGCTGTAGATTGGCATGTTAGAAGAAGTGGTGGCCGACTTATGAATAGTAGTAGTTCGTGGGTTCAAACACAAGCAAGCGCTTCACTTTGTGTAATTGATTTCATCACCACTACTCTCAAAACGGTGAAGGAAAACTCCATGCTCTAGAACCAAAAAATCGAAGACATGACATCTACCAACCCGCACTGGGCCCGCGTGGTAGATTACGGCCCACTCTCCCTCACAGAGAAGAGGCCTGTGTGCAGTGGGAACATTAGGCTGGTTATGCGCTACATTTACTTTGATAATTGTGACGACCTTGTTCTGTATCGTAAAAAAACTGCGTCACTAAGTGCTAAAACCAGTTACAATAGAATAAAAACCTTATATTCCCGCTTCTATCGCAAACCTAGATCTAAACGAATGCACTTATGTGTAATTCAATCAAGTGAAAGAGAGAACGTTCTAAAGAAGTAATCCTGTAACGAGAATAAAGATAACTTAAGTGGTTTTTCAAGTGAAAACTTCATGCGCGTTGAGCATTTTTTGAGATGGGAAAAAACCATTGAACTCGCGACACTGCTACCGACACCGCGCTACATTCGGATGTGTTCGGCTGTCATCGGTTTTAAATCCGATATGTCAGTAAGTGATGGCAAAGTATTCTGTTTGTGTTTTATTTTCACTTCTGTCGGCACTCCGAATAAATACTCCCGAACTAACACTGTTTTTTTTGACTTGTCTGCTCTGTGCATGCCCTAAAATATGTCATAATCTGTTTAATAATTATAATACTAGCGTATTAAGGCTCCTACAAACAGGCGTGACACACGATGTAATCGCGCGCGACACAAAGGCACCGCTCGTTGCGCGATTTGCGGTGCCTTTGTGTCGTGCGCGATTTTATCGCGTGTCGCGCCTGTTTGAAGGAGCCTTTACCGTCATACTGCAGGACAAGGTCCTCTTCTCATACAGAGAAGGCACGAGCATTGATCACCACAGATTTCAGACTTTTATCCATACTAATATTATAAACTAGCTTCCGCCCGCGACTCCGTCCGCGCGGATGTCGGTCTTCGCGTGGATGGTGTATTTCTCCATTTTGAGTAACTCTGACAATGACATCTTATAAATATCTATTGGACCCAAATACGGCTAAGCCTATAATAATTAAGGAGATCCCTCTATTGAGCTACTGCTGTTGAGCTCGCGTTCTGTAGTAAGTATTTTTTTCATAGTAATTCCGACCTTGATAAGTAGCATGTAGCAGTAAATTACTGACAATGACGAAAAGTTTGCAATAATAAAAAAGTGATCGTGACAATGCGACAGAAAGTTAATTGAGAGCTTCAACATACACAACATTGTTAGTGAGCTCGTCCGGAATATGAACATGAAGATTTCTTGGACTGCTCACATGGGAAAGAGCTACGTAAAGTTGCCCGTGTGAAAAATAACTCGCGGTAAGATCTACGCCAGCAACTCCTAGGGTCTGACCTTGAGCCTTATTTATTGTCATGGCGTAACACAAAGCTACAGGAAACTGTATTCTCTTAAATTGAAATGGAAAATTATCCACTACGGGTAATGCAACGTGTGTTCGCGGTTCTACAGAACAACGTCTATGAATAAAACCGAAAAATAAGATTTTTTTTTCTACGTATTTTTTCAGGATAAAAAGTATCCTATTTTATGCCCAGGATAATAAGGTATAATTATACCAAGTTTCATCGAAATCGAACCGTTAGTTTTCACGTGATGCCTGCATATACAGACAGACAGACAGACAGACAGACAGACAAAAATTTTTTTAATCACATATTTGGGTTTGGTATCGATCCAGCAACACCCCCCGCTATTTATTTTTTCAATATTTTAAATGTACAGAATTGACCCTTCTACAGATTTATTATATGTATAGATTCGAAAGTAACCCTGTCTGTATTGTATGTTACCTAATGCCTTTTTGTTTTTGGGTGGGAAATTATCAAATAACTTCTCCCGCTCTGGGCGGAGCGGGAGGGGCGTCTCAGGCTTTTGCTGACTAAAACACACCCGTGTTCATTCAGTTGCCTGTGCCACGGTACCTCTTTCGAACAACCCTGCCCTTTTTCCCCAAACCCCCTTTCCCCTGCCAACCCTTTTCGCGACCCTAGCAGGCATCGGCCCTAGCGGACCCCGTCAGTTAATGTTGCCTAAGACACTGAATGGATTTTTGGAGTAGGACATAGGCTACTTTTTGTCCCGGTAGCACGTTCCCGTGGGACAATTTCCGACATACACACGGGCGAAGCCGCGGGTAGAAGCTAGTTAACAGTTAATAAGTCAGCGGGGCAATTGCGTTACACATTATCAATCGGTGTCGGTTTCATTTTGACAGTTCAACAACATTCATTGCGTTATTTACGTGCTGATCAGACAAATTTTTCGAACTTATGAAGCAATGGATTAGCAATTTGCTTCAAAATTATTCAGATTCCGATTCATAGTGTGTTACGCAATTAAGAGTGCTGGTTTCCTCACGATGTTCTCCTTCACTCCTGTCTAAATATTATCGTAAAAACCATGGAAGTAAGAAGATAAGTACCTACTTAGTTAAATGTATACATACATAAGATTATGTATGTATACATTTAACTAATACATAATCATAATCATAAATACATAATCTTATGTATGTATACATTTAACTAAAATAATAATAGGCAGGCATATGCCTATAATGTTCCCACTGCACACAGGCCTCCTCTCTGTGAGAGGGAGTGGGCTCTAATCCACCACGCGGGCCCAGTGCGGGTTGGTAGATGTAACATGTCTTCGAATTTTTGGTTCTAGGACATGCCGGTTTGCTCACGATGTTTTCCTTCACCGTTTTGAGAGCAGTGGTGATGAAATAATTTACACAAAGTAAAGCGCCTGTCTGGGAACCTAGTTAAATGCCCTACGTACGATATGAAACCTTTTATTTCAGCAGTGCGATTTAGTCACCATCTCACCGTGATAACTTAGGTGAAGTGAGCGTGGAGTGAGCTGTCAATAGTGTCAACTCCTAGCAAAAACAAACTCACATCACATAAGTTTCCACGGTGAGATTTTTACAGAATCGACTGGCAGGCTTCAGAGTGAAAATAGTTTCCTAACAATGTATTTTATGAATACGACAGGTGCCTTTTTCATATCGATATTCATGACCTTTTGTGTCACTTTTAGACGAGGTATGTATCTATATGCATAATATTCAGAAGTAATATTAAATGTTATATTCATTTTATTTACTGTGCGTTATTATGAAACACGTATTTCATTTCGGATCATATTCACATTAGAATAGAATAGAATAGGTCTTTATTTGCTTAGAATGTAGGTACATAAAAATAAGTTGTTAAATTATATAATAGGATCCATGTACATTCTGCCTTAATATAGCATGCAAATGTAATACAAAGTAGTACATTAGTAATACAAAGTAGTACAAAGTAGTAGTACATTAAGGCTCTCCCCCACGGGTGCGTTATTGTCGGTCGATAATAACGGATACGTTATTGCGATAATGCGTCCCGATTCCTTGGCACACAGCTGCGTTTTTATCGTCCGATATTTCTAACGTAGGCGTGTAACCAACACCACAGGCCCGCCCGCACTCCAACTACGTTCTTAGATCTCGTTATTATATCGAAATATCGCAGGACGGAAGGACGCAAGCGTCCTACTTCTATTGCGTCGTTATTATCGCAGCAGTATGCAATTTCGTGGCCGTCCTAATTCAAAATGTACTGAAAACAGATATCGCAATAACGCATCCGATATTATCGACCGATAATAACGCGGCTGTATGGGAGAGTCTTTAAAACTGTCGTGTTCAGCAAAAAAATTAAATTAAAAATTAAAAAAACCCCCGACACAAAAAAGTAATAAAATTAAATGTAAATAATTGGAAAAGGATCAAATAATTTAAAAACCCCCAACTTAAAGAATCTAGGTAACGAGACTAAAACAGATAAATTCATATGGCAGTCGGGGGACCTCTATTAGCATAGAAGGTGTTCCACAGAACGGTCCCCCGACTTCCATATGAATTTATCTGTTTTAGTCTCGTTACCTAGATTCTTTAAGTTGGGGGTTTTTAAATTATTTGATCCTTTTCCAATTATTTACATTTAATTTTATTACTTTTTTGTGTCGGGGGTTTTTTAAATTTTTAATTTAATTTTTTATTTCATGCTTTTTGTAGGGACTCCTTAATTTTTGTACACTATTTCATTTCTTTTATTTTCTTGCGTTTTAAGATTCAGGTAATTTGGTGTTTCATCAGGTTTTTTATCTGTCAAAAAATAATTAATTAATTTATAGTTGAAGAATAATTTTTAAGACTAAACAGATTTTTTTGTTTTATTGTATTTATTTTTCTAGTTCTTCCTTTAGTTATTCAATTTTCGTACAAGTATTTCATAGCTATTAGATATCTTAGGTATTTCAGATCTAGTTTATAAAATGGGACTGCGACACTATCTGATGTAGAACCTACGCTTTTTAAGTAGGATACGAGTAATTCCATTCGTAATAAAAATAGTCAAACTCAGTGATCGTAGGTACCAGTCATCACTCCACTTTCCTCATCATTCTAGAGCATTGATCAGACAAAAAAATATTTTCAAGTTTTTAGTTTTCATTTTGTTAGTTAATATTCCTCATTCCCTTTCAATATAGTGTAGGTAAATTATTCTACTTAGCCCTTTCATTTGATACCTATATTGAAGGAGTTGTGAAAAATAAATATAATTCGCCATTTTGTGGTGGCGGCCATCTTGGATTTGAAATTTGTAATAGCGTACAGTACTATTAGTCAAGCCCTTTCATTTGATACCCATATTGACGGAGTTGTGAAAAAAAATGTAATTCGCCACTTTGTGGTGGCGGCCATTTTGGATTTGAAATTTATCATAGTGTATAGTATTCTACTATTCAAGCCCTTTCATTTGATACCCATATTAAGGGGGTTGTGAAAAAATATGTAGTCCGCCATTTTGTGGCGGCGGCCATCTTGGACCGATTTTCATCAAACGTAGCTAAGAACACTCCCGACGAATTCACCTTTCAAACAAAAAAAATAAAATTAAAATCGGTTCATCCGTTCGGGAGCTACGATGCCACAGACAGACACACACACACACACACACACAGACACGTCAAACTTATAACACCCCGTCGTTTTTGCGTCGGGGGTTAAAAATGAGATCAACTAAATCTGTTCCTCCAGATACCTATTGTGTCGTAATTAGTCGGAACTCCATAATCCCATAAAGCGTGTAAGGGATAATCTCACTTGGACCCGTTGGTCACAAGTTGTGATTTAAGATAATCCTAACCCAAATGGTCGACTAAGAGAGGTCTTGCTGTAGGTAGATCAAATCTATATTATATAAAGTCGTGTTAGTTACACTACTTATAACTCAAGAACGGCTGAACCGATTTGGCTGAAAATTGGTGGGGAGTTAGCTTAGAACCAGGAGACGGACATAGGATACTTTTAACCTTTTTTAGTAGGGTAGGAGTAAGTAGGGTAGAAATAGGGTAGGAGTAGTGTAGGAGTAGGGTCAGGAATAGGGTAGGAGTAGTGTAGGAGTAGGGTAGAAGTAGTATAGGAGTAAAGTAGGAGTAGGGTAGGGGTAGGGTAGGGTAAGGGGTAGGACACCACGCGAACTAAGTAACGCCGGGCAGATAGAAATAATTTATATGGCTAAACAACGTTTGCCGGGTCAGCTAGTATGTCATAAAAATTAAACATACATAGTTGTATGTATGTATGTTTAATTTTTATGCTGTAACTGTTTTCCCCATGGGGGTAGGTACTAACTAACTATTTACAAAAACAAAAGTAGTAGTCCACATCGCTGTCATCCGGAAACGTGCCCAGAAGACTGGCAGCATTGCCACGTTAAATGCAATTTTTTTGGCCAAAATAACAACCCCGGCTGGGTTGTTTTTTTGGGTAATTTTAAAATATATGTACCTATAGATCATGCATAATAGCATAAGCATAATCAGCCTATAATCTTCCCACTGCTGGGACACAGGCCTCCTCTCTTCGAGGAGGAGTGGGCTGTAATCTACCACGCGGGCCCATTACGGGTATAGATCATATATAGATACATATTGAAACGAAGCAAAAGATAATATATTGTGTAAGGATCGTAGCAGGTAGCAGGTGTGCTACATAGTCCATATGCTTATTTTACGTTCACACTGATTTTCACGCACGCCGATTGCGAATCCCTACTACGCACTTGCAATTTCTAAAGCACATCACCAACAAGGTCAGTATATGAAACTTCAAGCTAAATATTTCTCACAAATAACAAAATCAGCCTATAATGTTCAAACTTGGGGGTTCAAATTCCTCTCTACGAGAAGAGTGTCGTAAATAAAGGTACTAATTGTGCCTTTTCAATCTTAGGAACCTATTCACCAGTGTAATTAATTTCAATTATTATATTTTCAAGCAATCCAGCCCTTTCACTAGAATATGGGCCTTCCTATGAACGGCTTTAATAAATACAGCATATGGTAAACCCACATTGCCATAATCACGCCGCGTGCCAGCCGGATAGCCAATCGCCATTATCACTCACTCACGGAGCTATAAAAACTAGATTTTACGAGTGTCAATCTTCTAATTAAACCCTTGCTGCATTTTTTTATACGATGCTAATTTTAAGAAAGATTTACGCTTTCCTATCCCTATGTGTCTCACGTGGATGGGGTAGGGGTCTACCATACCTACCCCATCCACGTGAGACACATAGGGATAGGAAAGCGGATCGAAAGCGTATCGTAGGAAAGCGTAGCGGATAGGAAAGTGTGTCTCACGTGGATGGGGTAGGTGTGGTAGACCCCTACCCCATCCACGTGAGACACATCATCATCCGCCTAGCCTTTTCCCAACTATGTTGGGGTCGGCTTCCAGGCTAACCAGATGCAGCTGAATACCAATATTTTACGTGAAGCGACTGCCTATCTGACCTCCACACACCAACCCCTTGGTAAGACTGGTTGTCAGACTAGTTGTCAGACTTTCGGGCTACTGACGACCCGTAACGACTGTCAAAGATCCAGGAATGACAGCCGGGAGCAACATCTTAACGTGCTTTCCGAGGTACGGAGGGGTCTTGGTATGGGAAGTGGTCACCCATCAACGGACCAACCGTGGCAAGAGTAGCTTAACCTGATCGATAGACCAGTGCGGCTGTCAATACTTGGCCACAGGCAGGCCTCTCCACCATCATCCACGTGATACACAATGGTTTTACCTAACCGGAAAATTAAAAGAGAAGTTAAAAAAAGCCATATCATTACTTACGGAATCAAAAGGGACTTTTTATTCTTTTTATTTTTAAACACTGGCAGAATAAAACACACAACAAATACTATTTCATAATTAATTGATGCACTCCACCACAATAGCAATATTTTATTCTTTGTCATTATATTCACGGACTGCAGACTTCAGACTCTCGTTTAGACGTCTTTTGTCTACCCAGGCATGTATGCACTTTTTTATATAGAATAGAGTGTCAACTGCTATGTTGGTTTTTTCTTTTTATTCCAGTTTTTATAACGGTTTTCCTTTTAGCGCGCTTTTGTGTTTCAAAAAGAGAATCGGTCATAAAGACTTCGACTTTATTCGCTAGACTATAAGCTTGAGTTTAATCAAAACATTGACAACAAATAACATTGGATTTGGGTCAAAAATACTATCCAATTTTCACACTGTCACCAACAGGAAATTGATTTCATGAGAATAATAGTCTTTTGTCAAACTGACCTTTAACACTGCTATTGAAAATAAAAACAAGAAGAAATATCAAAATTAATTATCCCGTGTCTCCAACACGTTAGGAAAATTCTATGAAACCCAAAGTACAGTGAAAAAAGTGTGAACAAATCCAATCAGTATTTTGCACAAAGACCTAGGACGCCACAAAGGGATCTGGACGCTGACCAAAATACGGGGATGAAAACACAAAAGTGTTGATACGATTTCACGTGTTACGTGTCAAATCGGGCAAACGAGATAACTGCATTCACAAACAATGGGGACGCAGTCCATTGTTAGGCCGCGCTCATTTTGGATACGTTTTCGTACGAATTCTATTCGTGCAGAAACGTACGAACACGCACGAACATTCCCGACCTTCTGAGTACTATGCAAGCGCTCACACTGCGCGCGAGTTAGTCGTACGTATACGTACGTGCAAGTCCGACGTCCGAAATCAATCCGAACTTGTTGGGATTTTATTACACGTTCGTGCGTTCATCATCAATAATGGATGTAGAAAAGTTAATTAACTTGGTTCACGGGCATAAATCTTTATGGGATCAAAGTGATTCCAGTTATCACTTACGTGCGTTCACCGAATTCATCTCTTTTTTTTTAATATTTCGCGCACCCATTCGGTTCTACGATAACGACGACGGCGTCGCAATCTACGGTTTAGAAAATGATTATCCAAAAGAAAAAGATTATTCATCGCAGCAAAGATGACTTCACGTACTCTGTCTATTTGACGGAGAAAAACGTATTCAGTGTGCGCCCTCAATTCGTACGAACAGTGTTCATACGTTTACGTACGATATAATTCGCATCCAAAGTGAGCGCGGCCTTAGGGGCAGAAGCTTTTAACACGCGCAAGAAATAATCTTTGTTTATTGACAAAGTATAGTTATATTATTCATGTTAAAATTGTAGTGGTGAGAAATACAACTGTTTAGTAACATGAAGCACATAAATACACAATTCTGGAACACAGGCCTTATAATAGAGATTGTATTTTATTTATCGTTTTTTCATGTTTAACCACAATGGTTTTTTAATTGTTTCTGTAATTATGGCTTTCAACCGGTTAATTCCCATAATACTCATAACTTCTTTTTTCCCTATTCTAAGTAACTTTACACACAACATCACAAAGGTGTGCCGAAGGAAATCGATAAGGAAAAGAGGTCACATTTTATCTGGTGACACTTCTCAACCCGAGCAACTGGCTGCCATTGCCGTTCACACAATAAGGCTAGCGTACACAGGCGTATGACATGGCTGAGGAAATAGTTGCTATTTATTATTTACTAGCTGCGCCCCTCGGTTTCACCCGCATTAAGTCTCGTGGCAGCTACCTCCATACAAAATTTTATCAAAATTGGTCCAGCCGTTTGAGCGTGAAGAAGTAACAAACATATAAATACACACATACACACCCTCACACACACACACTCACAAACTTTCGCTTTTAGATATAATACTAGCTGTGCCCGCGATATCGTCCGCGTGGAATAGTAAGTTTTCGGGCAGCATATTTTGAATTACATATACCGTCTACAGACCGGGCATTTGCTGTCCGAACCCTCTGAAAACTCAAGCGAATTTCCCTATCAGTGAAAGTCTCAGACTCACGCGATAGTGCTTGAGCTTCACGATCGGCAGTGAGACGTATTTCTCGTTCTTCCTGTGTTTCCTGAGACCGAGCATTTGCTGTCCGAACCCTCAATTTCCCTATCAGTGAAAGTCTCAGACTCACGCGATAGTGCTTGAGCTTCACGATCGGCAGTGAGACGTATTTATAGTTCTTCTTGTGTTTCCTGAGACCGAGCATTTGCTGTCCGAACCCTCTGAGAACTCAGACGAATTCCCCTATCAGTGAAAGTCTCAGACTCACGCGATAGTGCATGAGCTTCACTATCAGCAGTGAGACGTATTTCCCGTTCGTCCTGTGTCTCCTGGGATCGAGCATTTGTTGTCCGTACTCTCTGGGAGCTCAGGCGGGTTTCCCTGTCAGCAAAAGTCTCAGACTCACGCGATAGCGCGTGAGCTTCGCGATCGCGAGATAAACGTGCCTTTCGTTGTTCCCCGGGCCGTTTTCCCTATTTCGAGTTGTCATCATTCGAGAAGGATTTGAACTCAGTCGAGATTTTCGCTGAGTCGAAGTTTCTGTAGCACGAAGCCTAGCCTGATGTTCCCGAGTTGCAGAGAGCCTTGCCTCACGACCTTCCTCAGATTCCTGTGATTGAACCAATCTCATCCTTTTAGCATTTCTGCTACACTGGGAGAGGTTGGTTCTTCTTCGAGGCATTCTTACAATAAAATAGTACTTACTACTTAACACACAGTTATTTAATAAACACGTACTATCGTAAACAATTAAATTATAAATATTTACAGATTATTATACAGTCTAAAATTATCACAGTTTAAGTAATAAGTGTTAAGACGTGTAAACCAAACGTACTAACTTTATAAAACAAAAGAATTGCTAGAAAAATTAATTACTAACCCAAGCTAATGAACTTATACTTAATAAAGAAAATCAAGAAAAGAAATACCTAACCTATACCAAATACTTATAATATTTATATACAAACCCTAAATACAAATTAAGATAAGTAAATACCCAAAAATCAAGGAAAGAACCGCCTAACCTATACCAAATACTTACAATATTTATTTACAAAATTTTAAAGAAAATTAAGAAAAAGAACCTAACTTACAAACCTTAAAATATTAATAAATGAAATATGCAAACAGTCAGTATTCAAGTGAATCGCAATAATCGAATCCGCCTATACTCTCCAGGATACGTGCGTTCGCTACGAATAACTGAATCCTTATGGCAGCGGCACGTTTTTTTTTTTTTTTAAATGGTCGTCTCATAGTTCTACCTGAGGGGTTATCGACTGCTTAACCGGGCTTTCCTGTGGATGCCTCAATAAATTAAGGCCTCCAGCCAGGGCATAATACACTTATAAACTTAACTACACAATATAAACTTAAAAACTAAGCGACTACACGCTAAGGGCACCCCCTGTGGGGTACGGACCTCGGCTTAGGGCGTCGCTGGGAGAGGGCAGCAAGGGACAGGCTGGATCGGAATTATGGCAGCGGCGTGGCTCTCAGCGCGCTTTATATAGCCACGGACGCGCAGGTGCGAGGCGTGAACAGTCAGTATTCAAGAGAATCGCAATAATCGAATCCGCCTATACTCTCCAGGATACGTGCGTTCGCTACGAATAACTGAATCCTTATGGCAGCGGCGCATTTTTTTTTTTTTTAAATGGTCGTCTCATAGTTCAACCTGAGGGGTTATCGACTGCTTAACCGGGCTTTCCTGTGGATGCCTCAATAAATTAAGGCCTCCAGCCAGGGCATAATACACTTATAAACTTAACTACACAATATAAACTTAAAAACTAAGCGACTACACGCTAAGGGCACCCCCTGTGGGGTACGGACCTCGGCTTAGGGCGTCGCTGGGAGAGGGCAGCAAGGGACAGGCTGGATCGGAATTATGGCAGCGGCGTGGCTCTCAGCGCGCTTTATATAGCCACGGACGCGCAGGTGCGAGGCGTGAACGTACTCTGATAGAATACCTTAACAAATGTTCGCCGTGATTCTTTAAATTGACATAACTTTTTTATTTATGAACCGATTGACATGAAATAAACACTAAATGTTAAGTGAAGCTTATTACAATATATTAGTGAAAACCGCATCCAAATCGAATAAGCCGTTTCTGATATTAGCGTGCACAAACACACAGACAAACAGACAAACAGACAAAAAAAATTAATTACAATTTCGGGTTCGGCATCGATTTAATAACAACCCCTGCTACTTTTTACCCGACTGCGTCAGAAGGAGGGTTATGTTTTTCGAGTGTATGTATGTATGTATGTATGTATGTATGTATGTATGTATGTATGTATGTATGTATGTATGTATGTATATTTCTTTGGCACGCTCTGTAGCCTAAACGGCTTGATCGATTTCAGCTTGAGAGGTGCCGTTAGATTCGTCTTAATTGTGAGAGTGACACTGGGTATATCAAAATTGAAAAAAAAAATAAAATGGAAGATTTTTGGCGCAATATGTCTTCCAAAAAAATTTTTTTTTTCTCGAAACCTATCGAGTGGGGTATCAAAATAAAGGGTTTTAAAGGGTGATTACGAAAATATATATAACTTATATGGTTAAAAGTAATTCAAAGTGACAAATCGTAAAAAACACGTACCAAGAACTAAATCGCTTGCGAAATCTTTCACATTTGTAAACTAAAAGCTGGAAATAAAAAAAAGTAATTTAAAAATTAAAAAACCCGACTGCCAAACTGAAAAGCTACAAATAAGCCCATTTTAAATTAAATAAAAGTTGGAAGCAGGCGGGACCCATACCATTTTTATTATATTTCCAAATTCAAATGGGTCCCGCCTGCTTCCAACTTTTATTTAATTTAAAATGGGCTTATTTGTAGCTTTTCAGTTTGGCAGTCGGGTTTTTTAATTTTTAAATTACTTTTTTTTTTTTCATATATTTCCATTGTACAGACACCACTTTTCTACAATTTTATTATATGTATAGATTAGTGTGATGACGTAAAAAACTGTAAGTAAAAACTGTTACCTATACAGAATATGGAATATAAAATATATACAAAATAAATAATAATAATATAATATATATGTTACAGTAAAAGCCCGAACTGCGGTAAATCTTAGGATTTACCGGTAAATCCTAAGATTTACCAAGTGTCGCCGGTAAAAGTCCGAATTGTTCTAATAATCAATTTTTGACTTTTACCGGCATTCAATCGGTAAATCCTGATGACTTGCAAGCGCACTTCTTCGTCGAGCATTTTTTAAGGCAGTTGCATTTTTTGAATCGCCCTCCGGTTAGAGAGAATTTTCGGACAATTTCTCGGACTTCTCTTCTTCTTCTTCTGCTCTTCTCTTCTTTGTCAACTTCAACTTACTTCATTTAGCTAGCATTCTCAGTTTCCGAGACTTTCAGGTTTCTTTATCCTAATTCATTGCTCTCGAGTGTATTTAAATCTTTGATTTCGGACATTTACCGGTGTCTGCGGTAAAACCTAGGATTTACCAACTGAACGCCGGTAAAAGTTCGAAATTAAAGATTATTATAGAACAATTCGGACTTTTACCGGTGAGACTTCGTAAATCTTAGGAATTACCGGTAAATCCTAAGATTTACCGCAGTTCGGGCTTTTACAGTAACATATACACATGCTCGAAGACCTTGGAATCGGACTATCGTGTTGAGTGCGCTAAACTTGAAGAGTATTTTTTTAAGTTTTTGGATGCATAAAACCTCACGGCCCACCTGATATTAAACTACTAATACCAGAGGGTTTGGAGATCCCAGAGACAAAACTGAAATCTCCCAATACACTTCAAACCAGCGGGGTAATTGCGTAACACACTATTAGTAGCAATGGGTTTCATTTTGACAGTTCAACAACATTCATTGCGTTATTTTCGTTGTTGAGCAGACACATTTTTCGAACATATGAAGCAATGGATTAGCGATATCCTTCAAAATGATTCAAATCGAGGTTGATAGACTGTTACGCAATTATGGTGATGATACAGAAAGGCTGCTTGGCAGCAGAAATAAGCATTGCGGCAATACAGACGAGCTCTTACAAAAAAAATTTACTAGTCTGGTTTTAGAAGTAAAACAATACAGATAATGAATTCTGTATTTCGATCATGTATTATATTAAACCCTGCTGTGCCGTCAGTGCCGTCCGCCGTTGTGCACGAGCCCTAACTCGGTAAAAGTTACCGTTTGATACCAGGCTTATGGGAACATTTCGATATTACCTTTTCTTTTACGGTTTAGTAAATAGGTTAATTGGTACCTCTTTATCTTTCAACTAGACTACATACAGCCTTCAAATGAGTGTTCCACACATTACACAATGCTATTAGTTTTCAGTGAATGTGAGTAAAACAATGTTGACCATATCATGATGAGTTTATGTTCCAAAAGAATTATCTAAATCGGACTGCTCTGTAAAAAGTTATGCGTGGTCATACATTACAATCAGTGAGTGAACAATCAATCATCCCCTGTTTTCGTAACCTTAGGGTTTTTCCAAATTTATTTGGGACCAACTTCGGGATATACCCTTTCCAATACAAAAAGAATTATCAAAATCGGACTATTCTGTAAAAAGTTACGCGTCATCTTGAGAACCTCCTCCGTTTTTTCGTCGGTTAAAAACATAGGTGACAATGGGTTTTCGCGTTTCATTTGTTTATTTATAAAGAAGAGTTATAAAGAGGTAACATTTTTAAATTTGTATGTAGGGGGTAATAATCTTCGGAACAACTGATCCGACTCCAAAAAGTCTTTCACTAATAGGAAACAACAGTATTACCGAGTGTCACAGGATTTCACACACAAATTTCACGCAGGCGAAGTCGCGGGCAGAAACTAGTTTTGTATAAAACCAATTAGGTACATCAAAGGTCATGGTATTAGCAATACAGCGGTGCTATTCTGTAAAAAACTCACCGTGAAAACTTAATAATAACGTTTATTTGGACTCAATAAAATATAGTCTAAATACAGTTATATTCCTAAGAACTTGGGTGAAGTGAGCGTGGAGTGAGCTGTCAATAGTGTCAATTCCTAGCAAAAACAACCTCACTTCACCTAAGTTTTCATAGTGAGATTTTTACAGAATCTATCGGCAGTTGTGTATATTACAAGCAACGATTTCAGTATTCTGTATCACATCTCTTTCTCGTGAAACTTCTTAATTAAAAGCGGAAACCATAGCAAGACTCGTTAAGTGGTTCTCGTGATTAACTAGACTCTACAGCCAACACTATGCTACCCAATTGAAATGTAAAGGTGAATATAGACTAGAGCGTTCACTTGTAACAGAACATCGAGCATTCGCCGTTTTATAATTTTATCGAACCGCATGCTTCGAACACGACACTCAATGTTTTGCTACAGCCTGATTTTAAAAACCAACGAGCGTATTGGAGTAACATTTTATCGAGCAAAGGACAAGCGATCAGGGTAGCTCACCGTCCGATCAGGATCAGGCCCGTGCTGGACGGCGCGTGCGTGTTCCACGCGCGCCTCAAAGAGATGTCAGCATCGAGGAAGGAGCCCCTTAGGGCCGAAGCCTGCCGGGTCAGCGGGATTGTCCGAAAGGGTTACCGCTGGCCCGGTACATAAACGGCTAAGGAAGGAACATGGGTGGGTTTTAGTCAGTAAGAGTCTGACACTCCCTTCCGCTCCACCCAGAGCGGGTTTTTTCGTGTGGGAAATCATCAAATGACCTCTTAATTTGATGATTTCCCACACGAAAAAAAAAAGGACAAGTGATCAAGAACGCACAATCATCAACAATGAACGCAAGGTAGAAAGAAATGTTACAGGTAAATGCTCACTCGCCATAAGCATTACCTACGTCGAACGCACCGTCGAACATGACGTCGAACGCAGCGTTGAGTATTACGTCGAACGCAGCGTCGAGCATTGAGTCGAACGCAGAGTCGAGCATTACACGAAAATGCTTTTGGAAACTGAGCTTTTGCCTGTATTGTACCATTCGTAAGAACGTTACATTAGAAGGATAAGATCGGGAAAATGCTCTAGTGTATACTCACCTTTAAACAACTTATTTTCATGCAGTTTTACTGGGAAACGGCATGAAAATAAGTCCTTCAGTGTTAAAAGCACTGGTTTTTGCTGTTATGTTGGTTACCCTCAAAGTTTCGAGTTGCTGCCAACAGCATCGTGTAGTTTTTCTAGGTTGTTTTTTTTTGTTTTTCTAGGTAGTTATGAAATGTAGAACTATGTTGTAAACAAGTCAAGACTGGCTTGGCTGCTTTGGGCCTTGATGCCTGAAATAAATGGATAAATAAATAAATACTTAGTAAAATTCCCTAAAATGGTGTAAAATAATTACAAATCTAGCTACCTACAAACGGAACGGAAGAGACTGCAACCATTATTTTACTTATACAGACTAAAAAAAAAGTGAATAACAACTCATACATACTTCCTAAGGATAATCATCTGCCTAGCCTTTTCCCAACTATGTTGGGGTCGGCTTCCAGTCTAACCGGATGCAGCTGAATACCAATATTTTACATGGAGCGATATAGGATACCCCTTGGTAAAACTGGTTGTCAGACTTTCGAGCTTCTGTCGACCCGTAACGACTGTCAAAGATCCAAGAATGGCAGCCGGGACATCTGCTTAACGTGCTTTCCGAGACACGGGGGTCTCGGTATGTAAAGATGACCATCTTCCATCACTTCACGCATCCACGGTCCGACCGCGGCAAGCGTAGCTTAACCTGAGCGATCGCCACGTGCGGCAGTTATTCCTGAGCCACGAGACCCTCCATAGCTCCTAAGGATAAAAAAACAAAATAGCTATCGTCTCTGAAGCAATACACTCAAAATGACGTCACTACTAAACTGAGTAGGACTCGTAATAAACTAACGAGAATTCATCGCGAAATGTCAGTGCACTCCGAAAGAAATGTGCCGGTCAATGACCCCGTTTACATAGGGGTGTTGTTATACGCACGATGTGTATACCTATATACGTACGTATGTATATACTTTTGGTAGTTAAATGTTATTCCTATCGTGTTTGAATAATATAGTAGTTTATTACTACAACAACTCTATTTTCAACTCTTTATCAGTGGTTGTAATGGCACCTATGTCATTTGGTTTAAATACGTTTTTGAATTGTATTTATCTTTTACAATATTTAAATATTTGTTATTATTTTTTTTTAATATTTATCTAAACTATTTACACTAGATACTTAACTACAAATAAATACAAAAACAAAGGACACTTAGGCGTCGAAGTATACTCGTCCGCATCGCTGTCATCCGGAAACGTGCCCAGAAGACTGGCAGCATTGCCACGTTGAATGGCAATGCTAATTCTTTGGCCAAAGAACGACCCAGCTCTCTGGTCTTAAATAAATAAATAGATTCTTTTATATTTTGTGAATGTGAGAATGTTGTAGGCCCTATAGACTATAGATTTGAAGACCATTTTTATTTTATTAGGTACCTGGTACTTGTTGACAGGCTTACACTGTCTTCCCATACCTATTAACACTGTAATTTGAAAATATTGCAAAAGCCATTGCACATTTTTTAAGGATTAACGCGACGCGAGTTTCTTGCCGGCTCTTCTCCATAGGAAACGACCAATTGGAACCGTGCACCTAGCTTCTGACGTTTCATAAATGCAATGTGCAATGCAATGCAATGCAATGTGTTTATGTGAAACTAGCAGCGCCCCGCGGTTTCACCCGCATAAGTGTCGATCCCAAAGATATCCGAGTCGATCCCGTGGGAATATCGGGATAAAAACTATCCTATGTCCTTTCCCAGGACTCAAACTTTCTCTATACCAAATTTCATCAAGCGTAAAGAGGTAACAGACAGACACACTTTCGCATTTATAATATTAGTATGGATGGATGAAATATTTTAATCTGCCAACCTATTCTGTGCGTCAGGTGCAATGACAGCTCCCTTCAAGCTTACTTCATCTAAGTTTTTACAGTGAGATTTTTACAAAATAGACCGGCTGTTTCTTCTTATTAATTTTAACTTGTTTGCTAATTTTACTTATTTAAATAGGTACAACTAACACGGCCTGTTTAATTAGAGAGAGGGAGGATTATGGAAGCTCTCGAAGAATTAAGATTATACAACTACCTTTACCGTCAAAGATAACCTAACCACGTATTTATTAACTAGATTAAATTACACTCCAAATAATTTAGGAACACAAGTAATGTTCGTTCGAAAATACCGAAGGCTTTCACGCGAAGGAAAATTCCGTGTGAAGTAGAGTGGAACCGACAAGGATTGTGAAGCCTTGCGATCCAAGTGTGTAGTCTGTAGCGAAACTTATTAGTGCTGTGTTATCTTGCGGATAAGATACGCGAGAATTAGGCACAAGACGGTATGTTAGAAATGGGCTAAGATAGCTCGCGACACTCAACATTTTCTTAGTTTCTTGCAATTTTGTATGTTGGACTAAATATAATTCGCGAACTTAAGGGGCTTACAGAACCTAAACGCAAAAAACGCAAGTTTTAGAAACAACAAAAGTATAGGTATGATCGACTACAGTAAACAAAATCAGAAAAATATATGATATTCTTGAGGATATATGCTAGGTAGATAGTGTGTTGAAAACATAATACATGTAATTGGATACGATAGAAAAAAATCACAAAGATACCTCTAAAAACTTTATTTTTACAATAAAAACCATACTAATATACATACAATCATTCTGATTTTTGTCAGATTATTCTACAAGCAACATACTTAAAACACTAGTGTTTTAATTTTTTAGTCCAAAAAATAGATTTTTTGTAATTAATTAATTTTTTTGCTTCATATTTTGCAATAAATTACCAACGTTTTGTCATCGCGCTTCTCTTTCTTTTCTATGCAGTCCGACAGTGACCCCGCTGTAGGTCATGTAAGGGCCTTAACAACCGAAAGGGTTACCGCTGGCCCGGAACATAAAGAAGGAACACGGGTGGGTTTTAGTCAATAAGAGTCTGACACTCCTTTACGCTCCACCCAGAGCGGGAGGGGTCATTTGATAATTTCCCATCCGCAAAAAAAAAAGAAAAAAAAATCCCCTTATCAAATATGATTTTACAGAATTATAATCATTAAAATTATCAATACAACCCTCTTAGTTCATATAATCCTATTCAATTATTGTTTCTTGAAATATCAATCAGTATTCTGTAATCTTAATCTGTATCTGTAATCTGTAAAGGATTATATGAACTTAGAGGGTTGTATAGAAAATTTTAATGA
The DNA here is from genome assembly GCA_916614155.1 of Mesoligia furuncula. NCBI lineage: Eukaryota > Metazoa > Arthropoda > Insecta > Lepidoptera > Noctuidae > Mesoligia > Mesoligia furuncula. The sequence continues at coordinate 13,045,720 of OU744810.1, forward strand.
TTATAATTTTGTAAATACATACTTGTTACACTCGCGAATCATATTATGTTGGTCAACATACAACCTGACACTGACCTGCAAATTGTAAAAAAAAAGGAAGAAAATTTTAATTTTGCGGGCTTTTAAGCGCATCTTTTAACTAAAATCCTGGAAGCGTTATTTCAGAGAACTGGCTGATTTATTCGATATGGAGAGGATAGCATGAAAAGATCTGACGCTTTAAAACGATAGCGTCGGATCTTTTCATGTCATTTCCAAAAGGGGCAACTGTTTATGGTGAAATACTCTGAACAAGCTGAAGTTATAATGAAAATAATGGTTAATTGAATACCTACTCATTAATTACTTAATCTTACCTACCTACGGTATGTTACTATCTCAACTTGTTAACGCTTATTCACTCTCATGGTTAGAAAGGGTGTGTTAGAGGAGCCCGTAGCTAAATAATAACAGCCGCACAGGTCGATAGATCAGGTTAAGCTACGCTTGCTGCGGTTGGTCTGTGGATGGGTGACCACCTTTACATACCGTGACCCCTCCGTGCCTCGGAAAGCACGGTAAGTCGTTGGTCCCGGCTGTCATTCGTAGATCTTTGACAGTCGTTACGGGTAGTCAGAAGCCCGAAAGTCTGACAACCAGTCTTATCAAAGGGTATCGTTAATACGATACCCTTGCCTGTTTTTAGTTGGTATATATAAAATGCTAACGCGTACAATTTGACGGAGCGACTGCCTATCTGACCTTCACAACCCGCTGGGTAATCCCAGTAATTGGGTTGTGGAGGTCAGATGGGCAGTCGCTCCATGTAAAATACTGGTATTCACCTGCATCCGGTTAGACTGGAAGCCGACCCCAACATAGTTGGGATAAGGCTAGGCAGATGAGATGATGATGGTTAGAAGACACACCCTGTGTCTGCCGAGATGACGATTAATAGAGAAGTATGGAAGGAAAAGACATGTTGCGACGACCCCAAATTAATTGGGATAAGGGCAGAAGAACGATGATGACGATGACGTCAAATTGTACGCGTTAGCATTTTATATATACCAACTGAAAACAAGTAAATACAAAACATTTTCTTACTTACAAAACATTCCACTGTACCTACTGCATAAGATTCCAGTAGCAACGCTGTAGGTAGTGGCAAATACGAATATTTGCAGAGCAGCGATGTCGGTCGCCCGCAGCGAGAACAGTCTGCATACTTCCACTGCTCAGTGTGATATCGAAAAATTCTCGCTCTTAAAGTATTTGCACACAAGCGATTTCAACGCTGCGACAAACGTGAAGTGGGTTTTTGCATGAAATAACTGTCAAAATTTCAAAATTGTTCCCCGAATAAAGTTATCAGATGACACCTTATAAGGAAAGGATTGTATTAAAATAAAACTATCTACTACTAGTCCCCTGCTAGTTCTTCTTTTGTTTTAATCACGAGGGAGTGGTTTTGTCCATCAAAATCAATCAATCAGTTGATGAAAACACACAAAACTTTTCAGACAACGATTATTATCATAATCAATACATAACTGCTGAAGCTAGCTGAAGAGTTTGTTTATTTGAATGCGATAATCTCTGAAACTACCAGTCGGATTTGAAAAGTTATTTTTGTATTTGTTAGCCCAATCCTTAAGGAAGGATAAAGGCTACTTAACATCAAGCTAGGACGCTTAGAGGCCGACCAAAAAAAAAAAAGCCTAAAAAATAGAAGACAAGTAATAGCGCGGACAGTTGATGCGACGGACGAAATCGTGGGCAGAACAAGTGTATAATAAAATCGTAGCGAAATCAAAACTGTGTGTTTTTTTTTTTATTAAAGTTATTGCTACGAGGTCTGGAAACGGTTCTAATGCCGAAAATATAGTTTTAAGGCATGCGTTCACTAAAACAGAAAACTTCACAAGTTATAATGGAGAATTGCTAGTGAAGGTTGCGGGTGTCCACCTCAGGACGAGCTGCTCCTCACACGGACAACAACGGTCTATGCATACTGTATCACTAAAACAGAAAACTTCACAAGTAATGGGGAATTGCTAGTGAAGGCTGCGGGTGTCGACCTCAGACGAGCTGCTCCTCACACGGACAACAACGGACTATGCATACTGTAAAAAATCTCACCGTGATAGCTTACATAGGTGAAGTGAGTTGTACTTCCACCTGATGCTACTGATTGACACTATTGACAGCTCACGCCAAGCTCACTTCACCTCAGTTTTCATGGTGAGATTTTACGCAGAATACATCGGCTGTAAAGTGCTTAATCTCGCGTCAACAGGCCTGATTCTCTGTATTTTGTGGCATTCGAGACCAAAACTACAAACGTAGTATACTTGGAACTTTTATAAGATGTGGCCTTTGTTTTAGTGTATAATGGTGTTTTACGACTTCCACGCGAACGAAGTCGCGGGTAGAAACTAGTAAGCAATAAAACGCTTTGAATCTACTAACATCATCATCATCAGCCTACAGCAGTCCACTTCTGGACATGGGCATCTCCAATTGCACGCCATTTAGTTCGATTCTCGGCAACTCTCATCCAGCTGCTACCAGCCACCCTGCGAAGATCGTCGCTGAACCTGGCCCATACCTGAGATGATAATGATGATGATGGATGAGGGAGACAGCCTCCAGTCCCAGCCGCCAAGGGATTCGGGAGCCACGGGACGACTCCCGGGCACCGTAGGCGCGGGCCTACAGGCTGAGTAATGGGTAGCTCACCATCCGATCAGGACTAGGCCCGTGCCCGGACGGCGTGTACGTGTTCCACGCGCGCCTCAAAGAGATGTCAGTATCAAACGAAGGGGTCCGTCAGGGCCGAAGCCTGCCGGGTCAGCGGGATTGTCCGAAAGGGTTACCGCTGGCCCGGAACATAAAAGGCTACGGAAGGAACACGGGTGGGTTTTAGTCAGTAAGAGTCTGACACTCCCTTCCGCTCCGTCCAGAGCGGGAGGGGTCATTTGATGACTTCCCACCCCAAAAAAAAAAGGGCGCCCTTCGTTACGTTTGCTGATTCGCGGTCACCACTGAAGAACACGTCTACCCCAACGAGAAATCGATAGCGTGACGCCCATACCGTCTTCAGCAAATAACTTTCATGGCTATAAAATAATAAAAACATATTCTGTGCTAGATTATACCTTTGCATTTTGCTGCGAGAGAACGCAAACGGTTGCCTCGATGGCTTGTTAAATCGACTGAATAGCGGAGTAAATAAATTCCCTTTCCTTTTGAGTCTGAAAAAGTGCTAGTGTTAGATCTAATATGATTTTTATTCGCAAGTATACCTACGTCTATACCTCTGTAGCGGTATCTACAACGCCACATGCGAACAACGCGTCATACTGACGTCACGCAAAATCCTGCATCTCGCAAGCAGAGTTTACCGCGCAACTAGCATAGATACAACGACCCGACATGAATCATTGGGCAGTTGGCTACCAGCCACGACTCCCGCCTGGTCGGAGAATCCTTCCTTTTCTATACAGTATGAGTGAACTTTATACCCTGTTCCTCCTACCTCTATATCTCTATTGAATATATCTAATCATCGATTTGAAGGCTACAGCTTCACTTGAAGGGCGATATCTATAAAGGTTACTTAGCACGTGCTTGGATTTAGACATGATCGCGTCTCTGTCTTGCAAATGTAGTATAACAGCTGTGCGTCGGGGACAGGAATTAACCAAAGTACGGATTAAGTAACGTTTATAGATCTCGGCCTTTATGTTATGATTTACTGTATATAGTCTTAAGGCCCGATCACACATCACACTAATATTATAAAGGCGAAAGTTTGTGTGTGTGTTTTTATGTTTGTTACTTCTTCACGCTCAAACGGCTGGACCAACTTTGATAAAATTTTGAATGTAGGTAGCTGACACCGTGGCTTAACATATCATCATCATCATTTCAGCCGAAAGACGTCCACTGCTGGACATAGGCCTCCCCCAATTTTGGGGGGGTTTGCCATAATCGCCACGCTTGGCAGGCGGGTTGGCGATCGCAGTCTGGTATGATGGTGTAATGCATTGAGAACGCTGCTGCTTATTCTCCGGTCTCCCTTAGTCGCCTTTTACGACACCCACGGGAAGTATGGGGTGGTGCTATTCTTTAAGTCCGGCCACCACACAGACTGAAGATTAACATATAGGTTACTTTTTACCCCGATATTCCCACGAAATCGACATTTACGCGGGTGTAACCGCGGGGCGCAACTAGTTGATTATAATTCTGTAAAGCCATATATGTTACGGTCGCGAATCATATACATATTAACCGCTTGTGTCAGACATAATTAAAAAGCCAATGTGTCTCGCGTAGATCTACGTTCCGGCAGACTAAGGGTTTATCAACATACATAACATACTGACCTGAAAATTGCAAAAAACGTAAGTAAATTATCAATTTCGCGGGCTACCTTTGCGCATCCCCTATATCTATAAAATACGATAGGTAACAAATAAATTCCTAAGCAATCTTCCGGCCAACTAACTGACCTATATCATGCACGTAGGCGGACACAGTAGGCAGCTCGTAACCAACCATTTGTATCTCTACAATTTTATCTAATGGAACACTTTTTTTCGAAAGAATACTAGTTTGCGCTGGTAACCCTATTCTAAACACAACAACACCAGGGTAGATCATGAAGCCTTATTTAGTCTAAACCTATATAGGTAGTAATTGGCCACTCATTGTCACGTCGCGCGCCCTTTTTTCTTTGTAGGAACGATCAAAGGTAGGCCGCGACACCGACGTTCACATCGACTTGTGCAAATGTTTTCGAAAATAAAGATGAAAACAATTGCGTGCCGCAAGAAAGAAGTTACTTATTATAGCGTGCGTTACGTTGATTGTGTGCGTTTATAGTCTGCCGTTTCTAAAGCTCGAAGGTTCCGTAGGCAATCTTTTACCTCTCTTTACTTGTAATATGCTATGAAGACTAAACAGTTTTGAAAATAAACACTTTCAAGTTTCTGGGACGATTATCTTTGATCTCTCAAGAGACCTCCATCCTCCATTAAAAAGGTTGGTTAACCTCTGAAAGGAATCTTTCTGAAGCTCCTACTTGAAAAACATGAAGTAGAAAATGTAATGAGCGTAACGTAGGAATCCATACTAATTTTATAAATTCGAAAGTAACTCTGTCTCTCTGTATGTTACCTTTTCACGCCTAAACCACTGAACGGATTTCGATAAAATTTGTCAGTGAGATAGATTGCATCCCGGGGAAGGAAATAGGATAGTTTTTTCGACATAGCTCGCGGGCGAAGCCGCGGGCGGAAGCTAGTTTCATTATAAATTAGCTAGTTTATAAACAAAACAATACAATACGGGATCAACCTGTTGCTATGATCGTCAAACTTGCACCATAGAAATACCGATCGTAATCAATAGAAGAGCCTTGGCAATCTCTTTCATACTGTTTAATATGATAAAAGTAAGTTGATTTCAACGTTCTTAGCTAGCTTAGGGCAAATGAAATCACTGAAAAAAATGCCATTGAATTTATAATTACAACCTACTGTAAGCAATGGTGGCCCAATGGTATCGGCCACGACTGACGTGTTCACACTGAGTAGCACTTCACTTTGAGTATTTAATTTCATCACGACTGCTCTCAAAACGATGAAGGAAAACATCGTGAGGAAACCGGCCTGTCCTAGAACCAAAAAAATCGAAGACTTCACGTCCACCAACCCGCACTGGGCGCGCGTGGTGGACGATGGCCCACTCCCTCTCACAGAGAGGAGGTCTGTGTCCCAGGAGTGGGAACTTCATATGCTGACTGTAAGATGTAAACAATTTTCTTTTTCCTCCCATAAACTTTTTATATTTTATTAATTAATCATAATTTCACATTAGGAACAGAATCAATACATAGAGTCAAAAGGAAATTCTTGACGCTCGACACCGATAATGGACGCTCAAGCTAGAAGGACATACACCTACTACACAAATCTTATTGGTTTTGTCCTTGAAAAAGGTCAGATGCGTAGGACTCACAACCGGCGCGCTTGGATAACATTGAAACAGGTTCAAGTTCAAGGGTAAAAAAAACGCGTTTGTACGAGTATATGTATATACTATGTAGGATCAGGTTGTTGAGTCAATAAAAATGAGGTCCTTTTAACTAATTTGGTTTAATTTCTTTAAACAACTTAATTTCAACACCCAACGTCTTTCACACCGTTTCGTCGCCGTCGTTCCCTATCGTTCCCCCATCTTTTTTTGCCTTCCTGTCTCTTCCTAAACATTCACGTCATCCCAAGCATGCATCACCGGTCTCACTCACACTTATACTTCTGTCTCTTTCACACATGTCATGGATCCATGGCGTTCCATTCCTACATGTATGTAACTATGTAGTCGATTCTTTTTATTGTTGTTTTTTTTATTTACTTTTTAATGGTTAATGATGTAATGTGGAAAAAGAGTAGAGAGAGTGGGACATTAACGGCAAAAAACATGGTTGATAGGTCTGCTTTTTCTGTTCTCTGGGCCTGCTCTTGACCTCGATCATGCCTGATGGAATGCGGTGGATGAGGTCCATGATGGAACGAGCGTCCCCAGAAGATGTCTGTTCATTCTTATTTTGAAGGCAGACGGGTTAAATGTAGAAGAATCAGAACCGCTCTAATCCTAAACGTATGTAGTATAAAATTTAATTAAACACCGCCCGACTGATATAAAAGGAACAAGTAACACTTTCGCAACATATACCTACACCCGCACGCCGTGTGTTATACAAAATCGATACGCAGCGATACTGTGTGCAGGAATGGCAGTAAATCCAATCTGAACCACGTACGATTAGTTGAGAGTAAAATTAATTACAATTTACTGGTAGGTAGAGTGGGTACTTATATCGGTACTGCGACTCTGTTCTATCGCAAACTTACAGACAAAGACAGAACAACATAAGATAATTATAGGCTGAATAGTTGAATTAATATTTCGCTTCCAAAAGTCGCAAAATCACCGAAGAAAGTGGCTATGGGCGCTTTTTGTAATGACGTAGCTGCTAAGAAGATACGATATTTTCGTAGCACTTTATCATTACGTTCGTAGCACATAATATTCACTTTCTAGCACATAACATTTACCTAGGTTCTTAGCTGAGTTGATTTATGTTTTAAACGCATAATATATAATATTGTTATTTAATTATTTACTAACGACCCGCCCATACTTCTGACGTTTTTTACGACTAGAGATTTCTTTATTATATGTAAGTTCAATATTATATACTTACACATAAACCTTCCTGAATAAATTCGCTAAAATATGGAGAAAACCGTATCAAATTCCATTGCGAAGTTTAGAACAACAACGCGGTCACACTGACAAGTACGAAAAGCTACTTCATTATATGATATAGATTATTTTTTTTGGGAAGAAATAATTATTTACACTAGGATACTAAATTCAATGACTAACTAACCTAGTATACAAATAAATACAAAAACAAAGGACACATAGGCGTCGAAGTGGATCAAACCGGAATGAGAAAGTTTATACTGGATAAGACAGAGATTAAAACAGAAGAAGAACTAGCAGGGGATCGAGGAGGACGGGGGGTTCAGGGGATCAGACCGGAATAACTCGAAGTACTCGTATGTAGACTTAAATGAACATACAAACGCTTCGTAGCTCTATCGTTTACGTTCGTAACACAAAACTATAAAGCGTCCTTCGTTGTTAGCCTACCTCTCTCACGGCTACACAAACTATAAGCATAAGCACAGTCAGTTGATATTCTGAGGCGACACTCCGATAGTCGCTTGCTAACACTTTGTTATTCCATCTATTGTTACAATGTCGGCCCTAGGGCCCTGTCCCACCGCGCACGAGGAAGCGAATAACTATTAGCGGTTTTCTCGCTCAAGAAACGTACAAAAGATTGTAGGTCCCGTAGAAGTAAAAGAGATACATATACAAGGTGGCATGGACATGGACATGCAAATTGTAACCATTAATTCAGCACACGATTCTAAAAAAACAATCGTAAAACCATGTGCTGAAAAAAACTTTCTACTCTAGGGGGTAGCGTGGACATTTTTCGTCAGTTGTTTCATTGAAAAGTGCAATACCTACGCCGCGCGCCGTCGAAATTTATGGAACAGCAATTTTTTTTTATGACCGACGAAAAATTTTATCGCAGGGGCGTACTGTCAAAGAGAGTAGGTACTCGCTCAGTGTCGCTCGCTTGGCGGGCGAAACTCTCAGTAAGTGTTCCGCGCGCCATTACTTGCTGCGATTGCTTTGATTGCTTGCTGCTTGAAGCGCTAATCGCTAATCGCCGTCGCGCACTCGCTGCTCGTTCCTCGCCAACTCATAATTATTTATTCTGTAATCAAAGGGTTTCAACGGAACCCTATTACTAAGCCACCGCTGTCCGTCCTTCCGTTTGTCAGCGGGCTGTAGGTATCATCTCATGAACCGTAATAGATAGACAGTTGAAACAGAGTGTGTATTTCTATTTCGCTATTACAACAAAAAATAAAAAAGTAAAAAATTAAAGGTCTCCCTTAAATGTTTTACTTTATTTTATATTTTGTAAAAAGAAACGTGTTTTTTCTGCGTTTTTTGCCTTGTGGTACGGAACCCTTCGTGTGAGCCCGCCTCGCACTTGGCCAGGTTTAGTTGATAGCTCGACTCGCTTCTTGTTAATCGCCGGTGGTGAGACACGTGCCTTGATGGGATATAGTAGTTCGTACTTAGTAGTAGTTGGAAAGCTCTCTACGCTCCTTTGCATTTACTAACACGTCTGAGCCAGCATACTTGGATAACAGTTTATATGCTTTTCATTCCAGAATAGGTCATTTTATAGATGAAATTCACAGGTACAAAACAGTTTCACCTTTTTTTTTTTTGGATTGGAAATCATCAAATGACTCCTCCCGCTCTGGGTGGAGCGGAAGGGGGTGTCAGACTCTTACTGACTAAAACCCACCCGTGTTCCTTCCATAGCCCTTTATATACCGGGCTAGCGGTAACCCTTTCGGACAATCCCGCTGAAACTACACACATCAAAAGTGTCTAGGGATCAAGCATTTTTATGCGGATTTCTTGAGATTGAGATGTGGCTTTGTAATAAATTTATGATTTTATAAATTTATATGGATCCTTTTTGGTGCATTTCATAATTTGAATCAGGAACTGTGAATCAAATTCGAGTAAAAGATGAAAATCAGCTGTCAATATTTTCCCTATAAAAACATACAACGCATTGAAGACATTATTAGTGCTACTGTTTCCCTACTACTGATTAAAACCAACGTTATTATGGAGCGGCGACGTCATTTAAGCAGGGAAGAAATGCTCAGAGCCGTGGGAATGATAGAAGCTGGTTCCCGGCAACGTACTGTGGCTTTAGCTCTGAATACAAGTCAGAGTGTTATCAGTCGACTTTGGACACGTTACCGAAGCACTGGTACCGTGGCTGAGCGCCATGGAGGACGGTATCGCTGCACCACACGGAGACAAGACCGATACATTCAAATCTTAACTCGAAGAGCTCCAACAATAACCGCCATGATGTTAGCCGTGAGGCTTCATCACTCTTCAGGGAACTTAATAAGCGACCAAACAGTCAGAAACCGCTTGCATGAAGTGAACCTTCATTCCCGAAGACCGCTACGGGTACCACCTATAGCAATGCACAATCGTAGGATTCGATATCAATGGGCTCTTGAACACAGAAATTGGGCAGAAGAACAATGGCGTTTCGTGTGCTTTTCTGATGAGTCTCGTTTTGGTATGAGACCGGATACAAGACGTATACGACACTGGAGAACCCCTGGACGCTAACAGCGATTAAAATCCTGCCAGGAAGTCCATCCTTATAGTGGTGGAACCATCATGGTATGGGCGGGTATTTGGATCGGCGGAAGAACTGAGTTGATTTGGATCAGAGACAACCTCAACGCTCAAATTTATGCTGAGACGATTGTATCAGACGTCATCGTTCCTCTACAAGTGCAAATCGGTCCCTTATTTCAGTTAATGCATGATAATGCACGACCGCACACCGCAAGAGTTGTAAGACAGACTCTCGCCGCAGCTAACATCAATGTCCTGCCCTGGCCTGCTCAGTCGCCAGACTTGAACCCGATTGAGCATGCATGGGATATGCTACAGAGAAGAGCTCTGCCGAATATGGAGGGTATCCAGTCGCAAGAAGACCTTTTTTTGTTGTTGCAACGAACATGGGCGGCCATTCCACAGCGTGATTTGGATGAACTCATTTTGAGTATGCCAAACCGATGTTCTTGTGTTGTTAGTGTTCGCGGTAGAAACACGGATTATTAATTGTTTAAGTTACCCAATAAAATTTTAAAGAAAACTGTTATTTCAGTCTTTTTTTCGAACTTTTGTGTTAGTGGTTCAAATGTCAAAAATCCCTTTATTAGGAAAATGGGAAATTTCTTTATTAATGCAAAGGTGACTTGGTTTATCGTTACTGTGACAAACGAAAACACTTTATTTGATGAATCCTTAAAGAAAATTTTAATTAATATCAATCAGGAGAAAAGTTATTGCAAAAATATATGTTGATCCCTAGACACTTTTGATGTGTGTATTTCACCTCATCATCATCTGCCAAGCCTTTTCGCAACTATTTTGGAGTCGGCTTCCAGTCTTACCAGATGCAGCGGAATACCAGTATTTTACATGAAGCGACTGCCTATGTAACCTCCGCAACCCAGTTATGGGTAAGGTAATACGACACCCCTTGGTAAGGCTGGTTGTTAGACTTTCGGGCTTTGACTGTCAAAGATCTACGAATGACAGCCTGTGCTTTTCGAGGCACGGAGGGTTCTTGATATGTAAAGATGATCAGCCATCCACGGACCAACCGCGGCAAGTGCAGCTTAACGTAATCGATCGAACTTTTCGACTGTTATTACCAAGCCACAGGCCCCTCTTCACCTTCAAAACTGTTTAACCTAATTAACATCTCATCAAGGCTTTGATGCAATATAGAGAGTAAAACTCGGTGCCTCATTAATTGAGTTGGTTCTATTGAAGTGATTCAGTGGTCTATCGACTGGAACTAAATGGTTTTTTATATTTTGCTTTTAGGGTAAACCTGAAAGCAAAAATTGAGCCTTTATAAGATCACTTTATTATAATTATAAGTATTGTTTGAAGAAAGTAAATTGGTTCAAATACTTCAGTGATAAGGAACGTCTTTGCTTCTATACATTGATTTGTCTAGTGATAAATCGAGAAAAATTTATTTCAGTACTTACCTATTATAATTTTATTTTATCATCCAAACTTTAGGAACTAAAAACAAACTAAGTTCTTACAAGGGGGGCCTAGAAGAATGTGCTGTAGACCTGTTCGAAACCTTTTTTTTTGAGACCCCAACTCGCTTCCGACTGGATTTATATTTGGGAAAATAATGATTCTGGTTAAAACATTTTCATATGGAAATCTTCAAGTAGATCCTCAGGAAAGGAGCGTTTAAGGTTTGCCCCTCACTAACTGGATCGAAAGAGCTGGAAGTCATGGGGAGAAGCCATTACCCAGCAGTAGGGTGATGCAAGCTAAGAGTAACAGCAACTCACTAACCACACGCAGGATATTCTCAGCTCAAAAGCACCTTCTCCAATGCTGCACTTTTCGTCTTAAGAGCGTTTACGCCATAGACATCCGGTTTGCGCCGTACGGCATTTCATACAAACTTTCAAGCCCTTAATTTTTCAAAATGAATGAACTGATTTTAATGAAACTTCATACGCATAAGCAGGACACAAAGGTCTAAACAGTTAGTAGAGAACATTTTCGAAATGTCTTGATTAAAAAAGATAACTGGAAATCTCTGTTTCTATGGAACATTTAAAATCTAACCTAACTTTTAAGACCTTTGTATCCTGCTTACGTGTATGAAGTTTCGTTAAAATCGGTTCATTTATTTCGAAAAATAATGGCTTGAAAGTTTGTATGAAATGCCCTACGGCGTAAACGCTCTTAATTATTGTAGAAGTTGCGATCACGGTGAAAGCCAAAGAATGAGTGCTAATGAGACCACATTTAATTAATGTTAATTCCCTTTACCGCAGACCACGGTAGGTACCCACGTTGTTGATACTTTGCGAGCTGTGCCGACGACTAATCAAAGGTTTTTGTCGGGTCTCCTGATTGAAAATTTTGCGTAAAATGTGGTAATATGAATTCGCCATGTATAAAGTTTAGAATGTATCCTGTAGTTCATAGGTAAAGTACAGTTGAGGAATGACAAGATAAAAGCCTTTTAGAACGATTTTTACTTGGATAGAGCCTGAATATGTATGTATGTGCTAACATTATGCAAATGCAAAATGACAGCTTGAAAAGGGTTTATGTGCCTGCGAGAAATGATTGAAGGAATTTAAAAATTATTTAACCATGTATTCTCCTACTTAATGTACGATACAAGCAATGGCTTTTACTGAAAGATATTCTGCCATACTATACAAACACGCATATATATATCTACTTATTAAAGCTTTCAATCCTTAAACGCAACCAACTTCAAACGCAAGAAATTCAGAAACTATATATTTCTCGACTGATCATATAATGATCAGTCGAGAAATACTGGAAACTCTCGAACTACTGGGTTCTTTGACAAAACTTCAAACAACCAGTCGTACTGGGAGTTGGAAAGGAACTACCAGAACGGACCTACACAAAGTAATTATAATCGCGCCAAAACCGACTTGTATCCCTGTATACAATATTTGGCAATATGTCAAATATTATATATAATACATCGCAATTCGAAGAAATTTAAGTAGCAAAATTGATTCATTAGATATTTTGTAAGTGTGCACAATAACAAAAAAAAAATTGTTTTTTTTTTATCAAAATCCATCAGTCACAGGTGAAACCCATTTTCCCAGTAAAAAAGAAATGTGATAGCCGTTTTCATTTTTAATTAATGATGTCGTTAGAAACAGTCGACATTAGGTACAATTACATAAAAATAAAACCGTTTAGGTACCAAGCCGCTTGCTAAGCACGCAATTACACTGAAAGCTGTAAGCCTATTTTCCCTAACCTTATTTATTTTCCCCAATCCCTCGCAGAACTCATTTCGTCGCGTACCTGTTCAAATACCCCACGTTACCTCAGCTGTGTAGTGTGTACTTTGACGTTACCCTGTTTGTGTAAAGTCTTGGGTGGTGAACCGTATTGATTAACCGGTAAAATAGAGAGATCCTCTCAAGGATATAGTGGCTTATCGCGTTTGCTGGCTGAAATTGACGGTTTAAGTCCGTGCCTTGTTTAGTGAGTGCTTCTACAAGGCCTTGGACATTCAGTCTATTCTTTAAAAAAAAACGCCGCGTAAACTTAGATAAAGTGAGCTTGACGTGAGCTGTCAACACCGCGGGGACTGTATTAAGTCAGACTATCGCTCAATTAAAACAATGATAAGAAAAAAATCAGTCTCCTCAACAAAACGGTGTTTTGTCAACGCGTAGACTTGACTCGAGGTCGTCGCAAAGATTATAATATACCAATAAATCTTGAATGTATAATCGTAGAAGATGATAGGACGAGCTGAAGAAAACAAACGACTATCGTCCACATTAGGCTTGGAACGAAAGAGCTGGAAGTCACAGACGTTGCAGACTAACAGTAACAAATCTTGCGTCCGTTTCATAAAACACTCTTCAGCAGATTATCCGGACCCAGGTTGGTCGAAGCAAGGAAGACCTGTTCAGGTGGAGATTCATAGACGACTCCGCCTTGGAGTGTAAATGTGGTGCTGTTCCACAAACGATGGGACACTTAATATCCTGTCCTGCGTGTCCTGTCAGCTGCACGTTACAGGAACTGGTGGAAGCTGGTGATGGCGGCAAACGAGTAGCCGAATTCTGGGCCGAGTCCGTTTAGATTGTTATCGACACGCTAAGAAGTAGAAGCAGATTATAATAAGTGATTAGTTTCCAATAGTATATATTATGTTACCGGAAATGTATGAAACCTAGGAATTTTACACAATTCCTAGGAAATATATGCAATTCCGAGCCTACTTAGGAAACGTTTAAAATAATCTTTCAAAGATTCTTTAATAGGTACACACATTTCCTGTGTAATGTAACGTATTTCCTAGGAATTGTATACAATTCCAAGATGATACTAGGAAATATATAAAAAAGTAATGCTTTCTGTGACTAAAAAAAATAAAACACGTTTGTAAATTTCTCTAATCATAATAATGATTAAGCATAACATTCTAAAGCATAAATTTAGCATGCTGCATGTTTTATTTCTAACGACGTCGTCGTCGACGTCGACGTCAGGTCGACGGAGCCCCACTGCGCGGAGCTCCTATTTCTGTCTGCAGGGTTTAAAGGAACCTAACCAAACCGAACCTGGGGTGCCCTTCGCTCGCTCTTGCATCCACGTCGTCTAGTAGCACAACATATTGAATTTTTAAGATTTCCGATTGCTATTTAGGAAATGTATAGATTTCCTAGGAAAAGTGCATATTAAAAAATATATCATAGATTTCCTATCTATTTTAGGAATTGTACACATTTCCTAGGAATTGTATAAAATGGCGGATTGCACACTTTTCCGTTAACATATACATTATACTATTAATAAAATCTTTGTTTGTTTATTTGTTTACGCGTTAATCTCTGGAACTACCGGTCGGATTTGAACAATTCTTTTTGCATTTGATAGCCCAATTTTTGAGGAACGATGCTATCAACATCATGCTATGACCCTTAGGAGCCAAGTAAAAAGGAAAAAAAAGTCAGAAGGATCGCCAAGCGAAACGTAGTAACAACACGGGCAGATGATGCTATGCGACGGGATGGGTCGGGGCAACAAGAAATTTCACGCGGACGAAGTCGCGGGCAGAAGCTAGTTGTATAATAAATATAACGAAAGTAAATAATCACACCACGAAAAAATGTAATCCCAATATCTACATTTAAATCAGCCACCCACAAACCCCTGCGGTACACCAAACTGATATCCAGGAGTTATAATACCAATTAATAATTCTATCGGATAGTTCGAAAATCGTACACAAGTACCCGTCTACCTAATCTCGCTAACGCTAAAACTTCGCACGATCAGTTGCCCGGAGTTTATTAAATATCTATAGAGGATAGAACAACTTTGTTCGCAGTAATAATCAGTGGGTTCTCAACTACCTATATAATCCTGAGTTAGGAATTCAATATCGGGACGAAAATCCACTCTGAAACTACTTCAGTAGGAACTATAAAGTATCTCGATATTGAACTCGTTATAGATAGATACTAAAGAATGGTTTACGACTGTCTATCAAGTGATTATTTTCTCATATTTCTACGTTATAAGTAACTTACAATTCTATTGTAATAGGCTGATTTTAGAGTCGCGCTGACCGCACGCTGACTGTCGGCGCTGACAGCCGAAACGTATGAAACGCACGCGCTGATAGCTACGCGTTATTCTAAAACGCTCCCTTGAAGTTCATACGTTTCAGGCTGTCAGCGCCGACGGTCAGCGTGCGGTCAGCGCGACTCTAAAATCAGCCTTAATGGTATAGTAAGTGTACAAGTTCCAAGTGGCCGTGGATGGCCAAATCCGAAACTATGAGGAATAGTATTAAAGGAGTCTCGGGCTTGATTTTAATGAAAACTAAAACGGCATCATTGGATTTTTTAACAATCAATATTTCTAGCCAGGAATCGAGCCCGTTGATTTTGAAAAAAAACACATACTGTATTACACACACTGTTGTACACCATTCGATAGTGTCGCTAATAAGGATCGAATTCTGGGAAGTAATGATATACGGGAAACTAAAGGAAAGAGCCCATTTTTACACCACACCACATTAGTAAGGTTACAGAAGAAAGCTCAAGTAAACGTCTCGCCGACCCAGAACAGGCACGTCTTACGAAGAATGACGAGGAGAACCTACTCTAAAAGATATAGGATGATGTAAGGCAAAGAAAGAGAGAACAGTACAGTAACAGTTCCAACACGTCCGACTCACGCAACCGTCTTTTTTTGGATACTATAGTATCCTTTAGATGGTTGAGTGGGTAGGGTACACCTCATGAATACCCCACTAAACTACAGTTTAACAACAACGTTTTCCTACCCTTTTCCCATGTTACTTGGGGTCGGAGAATCACGTATTTTTCTTCAATTTTCCGCTGTCAGCCGTCACTTTAGCATTCACTCCATTTCTATACTAATAATAATCCTGAAGGGTTTGTTTGTTTGAACGCGCTATACTCTGGAACTTCGGATCAACAGTCGGATTTGAAAAAATATTTTTGTATTTGGTAGCCCAATTCTTGAGGAAGACTACCCTTTTTTTTTTGCGGATGGGAAATCATCAAATGACTCCTCCCGCTCTGGGTGGAGCGGAAGGAAGTGTCAGACTCTTACTGACTAAAACCCACCCGTGTTCCTTCCTTAGCCCTTTATGTTCCGGGCCAGCGGTAACTCTTTCGGACAATCCCGCTGACCCGAAAGGCTTCGGCCACTAAGCGGGCCCCTCCTCGATGCTGACATCACTTTGAGGCGCGCGTGGAACACGTACGCGCCGTCCGGCACGGGCCTGGTCCTGGATCGGACGGTGAGCTACCCATTACTCTCCGCCCGCAGGCCCGCGCCTACGGTGGCCGGGAGTCGTCGCGCGGCTCCCGACGCCGGGGGCGTCCCCAGCGGGGGCTGAGACGGGAGGCTCTCTCCCTGAACCGTCCCCTCACCTCTTTCGCTAGCATGACTGCTTCGCAGAAAGAGGTTTGCTAGGGCCCTTAGGCGCAGAGCAAAAAGTAAAAATATAAGAAAAAACGTTAAGCGAAACCAAAAAAAAATTGCGCGAGCAGGCGATTCGATGCAACGAAGTCGCTAGTATTAGCTAGTTCTTTCATATAGGGAAGATATGACAAACATCATTCATCTTTTCTTTGGTCTTCCTCCCGCACTCTTTTAGTTACATGCGTTTTAATATTTCATGTGGAATGTGTCACCCTGTCCCGATAAATCGATTTGTCCTTGATCCGAAAATCGCCTGACTTACATAAATTTGCATGACATTGAAACTATTGATAACAGGCTAAAGCGGAAGACTACGTAATGACGGATAGTGAGTAAACTGGAACAGACTATCGTAGTCGAACTGGTTCCCAATACCAATGAGTTGGTTACAAGTACTAATGTGATACCAACATGACGTCATGCCGGTATATTCCGCAGAGATAGGCAGGGAAGCCTACGGCTATCAAGCAAAATAAAGATGCAATAAAATCGTGCCACGGTAACCATTCAACTGTCCCAGGCCAAAAAGCGATAAATCACAATACACTGAAACGAAGTGCAATCGTAAAGGGCGGACGTTTTGGGGGACTGTCTTATGTAATTTTGACGTTGGAAAAGTGCGGATTCACGGCCTAATGTGAATAAATAATTTTTGATTTGATCACTGCAAGACATCCAGAACAACCTACTTCAATCAAATTATGTCAAGCTATCTCCGTGAGTAATAGGTACACCAGCCAGTCGATTCTGTGAAAAACTCACCGTGAAAACTTAGGTGAACTGAGTTTGTTTGTGCTAGGAATTGACACTATATTGACAGCTCACTCCACGCTCACTTCACCTAAGATTTCACGGTAAGATTTTTACAGAATAGCACCGCTGGATAACAACTTAACAATTGAAGCAAATCAGCCTGATCGATAATGTTGCCACTTATGTATAAATTCAGCTGAAAAAGTGCGTGAGAAACACCTTATGTTTTGGCTACAACCCACTTAACACCCTGACCTTTGGTGCGTGACTAGAAAGGCAATTTCTTTTTTTTCTTCATTTGCAGAAAGTGATGTGTGTGATTTCATTCACTTTAGTTACACTGCATGTAACTTAATGATTGTTCTGTAAAAATCTAGGCAGACTTCGCGTCGTATTTTTAACACTAACCTAAAGCAAGTTGTAAAGACGACTGTAACAAATTGAATCTAGTAATAAGGAATTACTTAACAGACCCTAATAAAGTCATGATGTCGAACGCAAAGGCAGACAACGAGAGAGACGAGCAAATTATTCAACTCAAAAACATGACTACCACCTTTGTCATCTTTTTCTTCGTGTCATTAAGCATGACAGTTATATAAATTTTGTTGGCCCAAAACTTCGCCACTTCCACGGCGTTATGAGGCCATTACCATCCTTCTTCCAAACATGAGTAATGTCCCTGTTTATGGTCAAAAATATTGCCAGAAGCCCAACAAAAAATAGCATGACAAAAAATATTATGCAGAAGTACTCATAACTCAAAAAAGAACTAGAACGAAACCAAAAACTTCTAAAAACACATTTCATTTTATCAAGCTAGTCTTTCTACCATAAAAAAGAAACAATAAAAGCAAATACCGCCAACCCTAAACGAATTTGCATGAAGTTGAGAGCTATTTAAATATCCATCTCGCACCCAAATCGTATTATAAGAGAAAATATTAAGTGAGGCTATTTTTAAAAATGGTTTTACAGGTTAATTTGAGGTTTATAGGAATGCTCAGCCTGGATAATAACATGGATAAGCAGCTGGAAGAAATTCTGAAGTAAAAATAAGCAAATATCCAGAACTAGAAGATCAGGAGAAGAATGAGTGACATATTATTCTTACATAATATATACAAAGCTGATTAACACTCAACTCAAAGCATTTATTCCAATTAAACCATTTACAGGCAATTTCGAATTGTCAAGGAGTCGGTCAGTCAGAAAATATGAAGCTAGTTGCCTATTGCAAAGCGTAGTAGGTACCTATGGACAAGAACGGATAAGAATCTCCTAAACGTGAATTATTCTCAAATAGTTTATGTCGATACAAGAGCAGACCACCAATTTTATTGAAGTAGAAAAACGAACCTTGGCTCAAAGAGATCCTCAAGATTGTCACGAGACGAGACGACTAGTTTACGAGTAACTCCTGGCACTGACACCTAATTTACATAATGTTTTATTGAAAATACTGATTCAAGTCGTAACACAATCCTTTTATATAATGTATTGACCAGCGGGATTGTTGCGTAACACATAGTATCAGTAGCAATAGGTTTCATTTTGACTGTTCAACAATATTCATTTCGTTATTTATGTTGTTGAGCAGACACATTTTTAACACGCTTTTATTATGTCGACCTATATATAACTAACTATGTAATGGAATCTAAGGTAACTAATTTAACCATCTTCCAAGGGTCGTAGCGTAATGAAAATTGGCAGCTGTATGTAGTTCTGATGACAATACAATAATATGGTACTGTCGAACTGATCTGATGATGGAGCCGGAAGATATGAACTGGAACTTCATGAGGGAAAATCGTATAATAGCTGTTTTGGATTTCTTAGAAAAGTCTTGTAATGAACTTTGACCACGATTAGGTTTCAAGGTCTGATGATGAAGCCGGAAGATAGGCACCGGCATCCCATGATAGAATATCGTAGTCGTGTTTGCACTTGTGAGAAAGGCCAAGCATGTTTTTCTAGTGTTTTTAAAACTATTAATTTATTTATTCGAACATATGAAGAAATGGATTACCCAAATCCTTCAAAATGATTCAGATTGAGATTGATAGTGATGATTGAATTATGGTGCTGTTCAGTTTAAACAAAATTTTATTCTATATCTATCTAAATCTTTAATTTTTTCTCTTCACAAAAGTTCACATAAACATGGAGACAATAATTATAGAGTTTTAACAACAATATACAAAATATGATCCTTTGTGAGAGACTGGCGTCCATACTAGGATAGCTTGTGTGACGGATCACCAGGCTGTCCATCCGAATTAAACCGAATTAACATTACAGTGGTCAGTTTTCAAACTCTACACAAAATATTTTTGATGAAGGGAAAAAACATACATATATTTAAATTAATTATCTAAAAAAAAAAAAAATTGGTATAGTGTAATGCGTGTGTAGTGTGCAGGTGAACATGAGGTGTAAGGAGAGGTAGAACGATGACGTGTGTAAGGTGTTTGTTACAGTCAAAAACCCGAAATTAATCAATATTATATGGGAACAATGAGTAGCTAGTATCAAAATAGATGCAACTATTAAGTAAAGACGAAGAGAAAAAATGGCGCTCTTCTTCTTGTAATGTACCTATAGGAATGAATTCACGATCCAAATATAACTGGTAACAGGAAAAGTAAAAACGAGAAAACGAAACGTTTTCCCTTTATGAAATAAATCAGCCCAAGGCCGTTCCTAGCCTAATTTATTTCAGCCAATTACGAATCTCTCTTCCAAATTGGCATTACAAACAGAAACGGAAATAAAATCAAAGGCTGAACGAAATTGAAGGCTGAACGAAATCAAAGACTTTGAAATCATATAAACCAGCTAAAGTAGACAGTTTAATTAATTAGTAATGGCTGGTAGGAGGACTGAAGTTAGGGTTGTAAAAAATGTCTGTTACAAGCGATAACTTTGAGTTATATCTACGTGAAAACTGACCTTTGCGTTAGAAATCATCATCTATAACTTCTATAGGTACTAATAATAAAGCTGAAGAGTTTGTTTGTTTGCTACACGCTTATCTCTGGAACTACCAGTCGGATTTGAAAATTTTTTTTTGCTTTTTATAGCCCAATTCTTGGATCCAGGATGTCGGTCTTGACCCTTAGGAGTCAAGTAATAAGAAAAACAGTAATTATTCATTAGTAATTTTCATAATATTTTAAGGATATTTTGAATGTACTTATAGTTATCGTAATCATACTTGCATGCGGCAAAGCATAATGTCGCTACGATGCGTTTGCGAACTTACCTAATGTTCAATCCATTAATGTCCACATCTTCTTCCACATGTACAAACTTCTCTTTCACATCGCTGTCCTCACTATCCCCATCCACAGAATCATTCAACTCATCCCTAGACTAAACGAAATGTCCTGAACTGCGTCTGAACTTCTATCTGCGGCCATCGAGCCATGTCACCCTAGACAGAAACAAATCTAACTAGTCTAGTGCCTCGGGGAGGGTATTAACTCAGCACTGGATTATTAGAAAAGTTTATTAAAATAAAAATAGGAGACTGTGACGTATTACGATGTTGCCAGCTACTAGTAGAGAAAAAGGTTTTAATCAAGAAGTGACTTATGACCTTTTTGCTTTTGTTAAATGACTGGGCATTAAGGGTCAATTCACACGTACCACAACCACGCCACAGCCACAACCACACCACAACGACGCCATGTGGTCGGGCGTATATTTTGTATTGAAAATGAATATTACAATTTACACGTACCACATTTTGCCGTTGTTATCGACCACCTGTGTAATACGACCACATCGCAACCACATCGCGACGGCAACGCCACCACCGGCGGCGGCACCGCGGCCACATCGCCACGACATGACGTCATCAACAGCGCGCGCCTTCTTGGCGCCCAGTGTAACTGTGTAACTGCACATGACCACGTGGTTACCACATCGCAACGACAGCGACAACGCAACCACATCGACATTTTGTCGGTACCACAACGCAACTGCAAAAAGCCGCTGCGACACTATTCACACGTAACCACAGCTTGACCACATTTTGTCGCTGCGACGTGGTGTGGTTGTGGTACGTGTGAATTGACCCTAAACAGGGTGGCAGAAACATCAACGCGCAAACTGAAACCATGAATTCAGTACATGATTCTATTATAGACCCCTTAGAAAGTCGTCGGTTATCAAAAAAATAATCTGCTGTTTCTCAATTATTCCTAACTGTAAGGAACTATTTATTAATTCTGAATGGGCTACTTGATACTTCTATATTACTATTTAAATGTCTAGTCAATGGTTCTCCTGGTTAGTAACCTTTTCAGAATGTTTAGGAAACTCAAAAGTTTCAAGAAATTCAAGGAAAATTTAACCTACGTCAAAGTCTTAACCTTAATAACAAATTATTAAGAACTCTTCAGTTGTACCTACTGTTACCGTGGATTCCGTACATGATTCTGAAACCCTTTCTATCTTTGAAATGTTCAATCCTCACATATTCCTTTTGCTTACGTTTATACGTTCATACATTTGGTCATACACGCAAGCCGGTCACAAGTACTGTCGCAAATCATTTTGTAGGTTTTTTTTTTAATTAGCTGTTTTGTGTTTGTTCTGTATTGCAATTTTCTATGAAAATGCGGCCTGCATTTATACGCCGATGCCACCCTTCTAACGCGTTAGATGTGCGGTGTCTTTGGTAGGCGCAACTTAGTAAGGATGGTGGCATTTTTGGGTACCATTGGTTTTCGTAATAACGTCTAAAATTCATCATGTATTGAGTATCTGGAGCTATACTTAAAATGTACCTCCAAGCTGCAGGGATTTGTTCAACCGGTACCAGTGCTATTATTGCAGCCATTCTTGCAATATTTCGCCCTTCCCGTGTACGCAGTAATCCTTTTTTCTCTGCGTGTGCTCACATATTATTATAAATGTTGCCATCACTGAACTTTAAATTGTACCAAAATATTATTTTTAACTGTATCAAATTTTTTTTTTTTATTTGGAATACATACCTACTTAAGTAAATTTAAGTACCAACATTTTAACACATAATTGCACTATAATATATATATATTTTTTAATAGTATATTCTCATAATACTTGTTTAGTTTTATTAAGTGAATTGTTTTTAGATTTTATGTGTTATTTTTTTGTCTCCTTTACTCTTTCGCATGCTGTCTACATCTCTCTATTTATTGTCCTATCGCAGGTATGCTGGAAGAGATTTCTTATGAAATAAGCATCACCTTTGTACCTATTTTTCTGTTCTGTTTTTTCTTGTCTGTTTATATATGTGTGTACATAAATGGTTAAATAAATAAATAATTTTAATAAATGATTTTTTGTTTTTTTTATTCTTAAGTCCCTGGCGCGACATTTTACGAAAGAGACATTCTGCGAAAGAGACATTCTGCGAAAGAGACATTTTGCGAAAGAGACATTCTGCGAAAGAGACGTTTTACGACCAGTGGACATTTTGCGAAAGAGACGTTTTGCGCCTGAGCCGTTTCTAGATCTCCTAGAATAATGTGCTGAATGCATGGTTACAGTCTGCGCGTCTATGTCCCCTGCCACCCTGCTTATCAATATACATAACAAGCTGTTTTGCTTGCTAATAGTATGTAAGTTGACATCATTTCGTAACGATGGTAACTTCTCATATTTACCACCTACTCCAGGCACGGAACAACCTACTAAGTATGTTACTATGCAATTCAAAATCGCTCGCTACAATGAACAAATAAAATAACGCAAGAACTCCCGGGAGCCTCTCCATAATGATCGTGTCTCATAAGTCGACACTTGGGTTATTAGAGTTCACCCAATCCGCTTTAAGGCTCCCTCAGACAGGCGCGACGCGACTCTTGTAGAACAATTACTTTGAAAACATAATGGAAATTGTTCTACCAAAATCGCGTCGCACTGTCGCGTCACGCTTGTCTGCGGGAGTCTTTAAACCTCAAACGCTTAACTCAGCTAAAAAAAACCCACTTATATCAAGTTTCAATACGAAATGCGTTGCTAAATTCATTAGAAAATTCGAACATAATTTCTGCACATAATCCAGACCCCTAATCCTATTACGCTTAAACACCTGTCCTGTCTCACCGCCGGCGATTAACGAGAAGCGAGTAGAGATAAAAACAAGTTGCGATTGCACGATGGCGACGAGCGATTACTCGCTTGATTATTGTACCAAGCGAGAGTCTCTGCGAGGGTTTTGCCAAGCGACCCTCGCGTGTACTCTCTTTGAAAGCTCTTGTCGCTGCGACAAATGTGTACTCGCCGGCGATGTGAACAATCAGCGATAATCATTAATTTAAGTATATACGATACCTACAAACTTTTATACGTTTCTTGAGCGGAAAAATTGTTGATAGCTAGTCGATTCCTCGTCCTCGGTGGGACGGGTGCCTTAGCCAAAAACATTTCAGTCTGTTCTCTAGCAGAATATAATTGAGAGCATGTCCGTCCTAACTGAAAGCCCGACAATTTCGCTGAAACTCGCTGAAACCCTCTGAAAGCGCCACGCGGCCGGTCATTTTGAATTAATTTAATACTGTGCTCACTGAGAGAAAATTGGAAAATGTTTGTTGGTACCAGTAATGTGCGAAAATGTTACTACATTTTAGGAAATGTCATGTTACATTATGTGAGTAACACATATGGTTGTTTTGTGCGAAGAAAGTGGGAGTATAATTTATGTTAATATTACATAATTCTTAATGAGGGGCCCGTGGCTAAATATTATTTTAGCCGCATAGGTCAATCGATCCGGTAAAGCTACGCTTGTCGCGGTTGGTCTGTGGATGGGTGAACATCTTTACATACCGAGACCCCTCCGTGCCTCAGAAAGCACGTTAAGCCATTGTACCCAGCTGTCATTCGTGGATCTTTGACAGTCGTTACGGGTAGTCAGAAGCCCGAAAGTCTGACAACCAAGGGGTATCGTATTACCCAGTAACGGGGTTGTGGACGTCAGATAGGCAGTCGCTCCATGTAAAATACTGGTATTCACCTGCATCCGGTTACACTGGAAGCCGACCCCAACATAGTTTGGAAAAGGCTAGGCAGATGATTACATAATTCTTAATGGTGCTACAATATGGCCAAATGTTTTTGGTAATCCGTCATGAAATCTCTAAACGGCTGGCTGACACTTCCCGTGACCTAAGGGGAAGCTTTTACCTTGGCCAGAGGCTAAGCATTGCCATACAACGTGGCAATGCCGTCTGTCTCTTGTGTACATTACTCGTACCGGTTGACAGCGATGCGGAGGAATTTATCAACGCCATATTTTAGTCTGTTAATAGTTTTAGTTAGGGTATTATATTTTAATAGTTTAAGTTGTTAGTTCATTTTTAGGGTTCCGCAGTCAACTAGGAACCCTTATAGTTTCGCCATGTCTGTCTGTCCGTCCGTCTGTCTGTCTGTCCGTCCTCGCTTAATCTCTGTGACCGTTAGCACTAGAAAGCTGAAATTTTGTAGGAGTACGTATATCAGTTACGCCGACAAAGTGGTAAAATAAAATTTTGGAAAATATTTTTTTTTAGGGTAGCTCCCCTACATGTGAAGTGGGGATGAATATTTTTTTCATCATCTACCCCATCGTGTGGTATCGTTGAATAGGTCTTCTAAAATGGCTTAGGGGTTGCTAAAATTATTTTTCGATTGATTGCTCCATTTACGAAATATTAAAGTTTAAAGTGCAAATTTTTGTTCCAGTAGGGGTCCCTGCCCCTCTAAAAGCTAAACTACTAGTTTGAAAAATCTGGAAAAATTCTCGATGATAGTGCATTTCATGAACTTTAAAGGAAAAGTATAGCGGTTAAGATAACTTTATTAGTTTAACAGTAATAGTCGTTGAACTTGGGTGTTGGATAATTTTGTACCAAATACAAAATCCTTAGCATTAATCCTTTAAAGTGACTAAGATGAAGTAGTTGCTTGTTTATAATGGGTAAAGACTTGCATTGAAAACCAAAAAATGTTTTTTTTTTACCTATTCAGAATAAAGAACAACAGAATCGTACTACATTGTGATAACGGGCTACTACGGAACCCTACACTGTGCGTGGCCCGACATGCACTTGGCCGGTTTTTAGTTGTTTTGTTTTAATAGTTTTTTAAATTAATTTAGTTTATGAAGTGCATTTGAGCTTGGCTGCTTTTTGGGTGACGTCTGCGATTTGTCCCTTAGAGCGCAGTATCATGTTCCGTATCCGGTCGCAAGTATGCTGAAATGGATTTCTTTAGGAATAAGAAATAAGCATCACCTTTATACGTATTTTTCTGCTCCTTTCTTCTGGTCTGTTTATAATGTGTGCACATAAATGGTTAAATATCGACCAATCATATTGATCACATCTAGAAAGAGCTTAGTCATGCGAGACCTACGTCATATGTAAGTAACTTGTATTCCATAGACATTCTCGTATCTACCGTCATTATCTTTAGATACCTGCTGTTTTATTTGTTAACTTTTCGGGAATATCAATTGTGTTGTATTCGCTGATATTTACCATTCGTAACACGTAGGTAGATAGCAGTGTTCAAATTCATTACAATCCCGCATTGTTGCTTGAGCATGTTACGAGTAATGTTGCTTGGCAGCATCTAGTCGATAAGTCACAAGCACTTTGCAATTAAACTTTATCCTGCACTCAATTGCGTCACACAATATCAATCCACCCAGACCCCCAAGATATAAGGCGTAGTTTGGGGACCACTGAACAACTAACTATGTTTTATACACAGGGTTATTGGTAAAACATTAACAACCTCCTAAGAGGTCATTGTACTCATCATTATGAACAACTTTGACTATGACCAAACCTAAAATCGAAAAAAAAAAACATCTGTTCCCTACATTTAAGTTCGTAAAACTCGTGAAAATCTAGGGAACAGCTGATTTTTTTTTCGCTATTTCAGGTTCGGTCCCATAGTAAAAGTTGTTCATAATGATGAGTACAATGACCTCTTAAGAGGTTGTTAATGTTTTACCAATAACCCTGAATAAGCAAAATTATTATTTTTTAAATTTATTTTGTAACAATGGACCAATAAATTATTCTTATTCTAATATTTCTAAGTAATTTTGAAGTATATTGCTAATCCATTGCTTCATATGTTCGAAAAACATGTCTGCTCAACAATGTAAATAACGCAATGAATATTGTTGAAATGTCAACATGAAAGCCGCTCCTACTGTTAGTGTGTTACTTAATTACCCCACTGAAGTGAGTAGATGATTAACGTTTTCCTTTCTCAACTGTACTGTGTACTCAGCGGATTTAAAGTACAGACGCCAGCACATCAAGCTACTACAATCTGTCAAATGTCTTTAATAGATTTTCAACTTTATCGCTAAAGCATAAGGTTCAAAGTTGATTGGGAAAATTTAACAGTTTCGGGTAGCTTGACGTGCTGGCATCTGTACCTACGCACAAAACGTACAGATATGAAACACAGTCGTTTGCAGACAAATGGCGGTGTTCGCTCGGGAATAATGTTTTCGTTTATATTACAGTTGTAAACGGCAGCTGTACTTTTTGTAAAGCGCAGGTAAAGCCACACAATTTGTTTAGCTTTGGGCGCCATTTTATATTAAGATTAAGTATACTTTCTTTTTTTGTTTTGCTCTTTATTTAGCCAAGTGATGAAATTGCTGCATCTAGGAAAATGGCGGCTTCTTCTTCTTCGTGTCGCTGGCTCGACAGATATTTAAATAAATTGTGTTGGCCCAATACTTCGCCAGTTGCACGGCGTTATCTGTGGCAGCGCAGAAGTCACTTTGGCTGCATGTTTTTGGGCACAGAGGGCAGGATAGGAGATGGAGCATAGTTTGTTACACAGCTCCACATCCACACCCTGCTAGTGCTGCCGTTTCGTCGAGGTAGTCCCACTTTACGAGGTTCTACTTACATCTTCCCACTTGCGTACGGAAACGGTTCAGGGACTTCCAAGTGGACCACGGAATGTGAGCATCTTCCTGCAGGGTGTACCCTGCAGGAAGATGCTCGTTTGGTGGAAGTTAGTGAGTAGGTGGGGGAACGGTATCCTGCCATAGTTTGCAACGGGTGTCGGCCGGGTTACCTGGTTATTGGCAGCTTTAACTTTTTGATTAAATATCACAGTTAATTCGAAGATTAATAAAAACAAGTTATTAAAACCTTTAACCAAACAGCGCCGTCTAATTAAACCTTTATTAATAAACTTCGAAAGAGTTTACGACATGTTTCTGCCATAACTTATTTCCGACTTTATTAATAACGGGACTCTGTAGGTACTATATTTAACCTTTTGAACGCCACGGTCGGGTATAGACGACAAACGAAAACGAGCCCAACACGCCACCGTCGTCTACAGCCGGCAAGAAAACGCTTGTTGAGCACGTTTTCGTTTGTCGTCTATACCCAACCGTGGCGTTCAAAAGGTTAAGAACATTCTAGATCGAAACTGCAGTCTGTTCACAGTTTACTTTACCTCTGACAGCAGCAACCTAAAAGTAACCTTATTGTGACGAGAAAAAAGGTCACAATGATTTTGACAGACTTGTCAATAGCAGCAACCAAACAGTAACCTTATTGGAGTGAGAATAAAGATGACTGTGATTTGCACAGTAATGCAAAAGCAGAGGTAAAATAATTGTGAAAGGAATGTAAATTTGTATGTAGAGAGAGTGCTACAAGAATCTTTTGACGCGACATTGACATGGGAGCGTTGTTGGTAGGTAATAATTTATGAAATTGTCACAAAAACTGTACTAAAAAAGGAATCGGAATCGGAGAATCGCACACGAAGGGTTCCGTACCACAAGGTGTAAAACGCCGAAAAAACACGTTTCTTGTATGAAGACCCCTTTAATTTATACTAACTTTATTTAATTTTTATAATTTTTTCTTATAGTGGCAATAGAAATTCACACTGTGTGAAAATTTCGGCTGTCTACCTATTACGGTTCCTGAGATACAGCCCGCTGACATATAAACGGACGGACTGACAGCGGAGGCTTAGTAATACGGTTCCGTTGGCATCCTTTAGGTACGGATACGGAACCCTTAAAACAAGATGGCGGCGTTAGTTTCGATATTAGCCATGCGCCAAAAGGTCCTGGTAGCGTTACACCTAGCAAACGAAAAATAAACTGTGTGATCTAGAAGCTTCTAGATCACACAGTTTATTTTTCGCTACTTTGAGTCTATGATTTACGAGGTCTTGTTTCTAAAGTTCTGAACAGTACAGGGTCAAATTAAATAAGCTAGCGAAACTCCGCAGAGATATCTAAACATATAATAAAACGAAAAAAACCAAAAGGTATTACTAAGTTACTGAACCGTGATAACTAGACAGTTGAAATTTTCACAGATGATGTATTTCTGTTGCCGCTATAACAACAAATACTAAAAACAGAATAAAATAAATATTTAAGGGGGCTTCCATACAACAAACGTGTTTTTTTCGGCGTTTTTGCCTTGTGGTACGGAACCCTTCGTGTGCGAGTCTGACTCGCACTTGGCCAGTTTTATTGTGTAGTTGCTAAGAGGTTGGAGTTTAGAAAATCAACAAATAATGACTTTTCAGTTTTAATCATGTTTAGATATCGATACTCATCACCTCTGTGTAGTTTCGCTAGCTAATTTCATTTGACCCGGAATATTAGTTAAAATAACTCCCAAACACGCCATAATTTAGCACAGCAAACTCCCGAAACTACAATAGTGCGTGTCTCTCTGTAACCGCAAAATAGTATAATACACGAAACCTCTCGAAACTTTCTTCGATGGTCCTTTACGTCCCCATCCTTTCCGTTACGTCCATTTTCCCAATGGTCCACTTAGCGAAATAGGTAGAACGTATGACAACGTCGACATTATTCGCGGTTTTAGTCGAAACCAACGGAATTATCGGCAGGCATGTACAGACAAATGCAAAGGCAAGTCGATAATGTTGATTTTATTCTGTACTAGCTGACCCGACGGTCGTTGTCCCGTCCAAATTGGGACTATTACCTACAATCAATTTAAAACAAAACACTGCCAAATCGGTGCAGACTACGTACTCAAGTGATGCGCTGACTATAGAGAATTAATATAGATTCAAGATACTTAACTGGAATGTTATTCTCTAAACATCACATTTTATCTATCTTGCCCATTCTTCTCCATACGAAAACTACCTTTTGGAAGGGGTGACTAGAATCAACACAATTTTTTTATTGTAAATTTTGACGTTCAAAAGTGCATTTTATGTGCCTATTTGAAATAAATGCTTTGACTTTGATTTCATTTCGAAATTCGAACAGGGAAGGCTCGAGGTGGGAAGTCCCAGTGGTAAATAGTAGTTTGGTTAGATAAGGAATCCGTGATATCAATCCACAATAACACTATTGCGCAAGTCGAAGATTCGGAAGATTATGAAAATAGGGGTTATTCCCAAAGTACTCCATTCCTTTGTTCTAAAAAGATAAGAATCTCATACATGAATTCCCAAGTTACTCCAAGGAATTATTATTATTTATAAATGTTTGTCTTGCCGGACACTGATTCCGAAGCAGTCACAAATTCTGCTCATTTATTTTCTAATCTTCACACGTTATCCTAAACACTTACCTTAGCAATCTTATGCAGCAGAGCAGTAGTGGAGCTTGTCTTGAAGAGCCCTAGGGCTCTGCGCCTCAAGCCTTGTCCAAGGCACGACTCAACGGCGCCGCAGAGAGCAGTCACGCCACCACTTTCTTCATGCACGAATTTTCGCGTAACAGCCTGTGTAAAAGTGATGAAGCTTAGTTATGTACAACTGTTGAAGATACAAAACACGGAACCGCTGAGCCAGCAGTGTCTAAAGATGGTAGTACTAATAGAATTCGTGGCGCCGATAGTGCGCACAACTTATGTCGCGGAACACACTCTAAGTCGTCAGTCTACATACATATACCTACATATGTCATTTGAGTATTCGTAGAGCGGGAAAATGGGCATATTTGGTCTGTATAGAAAGAATTGTTTGTCAATTCCACCTCTAGTACCTACTGTGTCATCATCGTCATTAGATCCGAAAGACGTCCACAGCTACGGACATAGGCCTCCCCCAAGCACAGCCACTCCGACCTGGTCTGTGCTTCACGCATCCTGCGGATTCGTGCAGCCTTCAGAAGGTCATCAGTCCACTTTTTAGCAGGCCCTCCAAAGCTACGTCTAGTACTGTATGTGTACATACAAATTCCATGCATCAGCTATATGATATCCATGGAATTAGTCGAGTTCGAACTCATTTCATAATGTTCTATATTAACTTTTTTCGTTTTATTGTCAAAATTAAAGTAGAACAGTTTTATCGGGCCCTGTAAAACAACCATACCCACATTCCGATCTCAAGAAGTATCCAATGACACAAACTGGATCCGATTCCAAGTCGAGCACAATCTAACCACAAATCTAATAAAGGAAAAATTCTTCTGTATATTGGTTTGTGAAACATAATGCTCTACATATTCACAAACGAATCCTAGACAAAACTACGATACCAACAAATGATCCATAGCTTCCATGTATCCATCAAACAATTCCCTTCAGCAAATCATTTTCATTTGAAGCCGCTATTTCAGTTCACATAATTTAATATTTGGATCGCCCGAGCTCAGTTCCAAGAACCGCTACCGGATTAGTTTGAGAGTAAATCACTATATTCACTTGAAACTGTTGTCGCTAATATCAAGACAGGTTTCATGACACGTCAGCATTTAATAAGGAGTACGAGCACAACGAGCACTAATAAAAATAATGTATTTTAAAAAGATAAGATACCCTAGTGACAGTCTATACCTAACGTGACCATTCGTCCCGCTTTGGGTGGGACAGTCCCGCTTTCAGGCTGTCTGTCCCGTTGTCCCCAACCAGAGCAACAATGTCCCGCTTTTACAAAGGGACCAAACGATATTCAATTCAATTTATTCATGAACAATTTACATTGTAGCTGAATATCAAATATAAGACATCACAAAAATCATATGTACCTAGTCGATAAATAAATTATAAAGACTAACATCGACAAATCATGTGATACCCGACATTTTAAAACGAATTTGCTTCACCGACAAATACCTACAAAAGAAATGCGTCTTCAACCGCAATGTAATGTTAAAATTAAATATACTTAGCTAATGCTTATATTATTTTTCATGACCTCTTCTCTTTTTAATAGATTCCTAGTAAAAAAACGTTTTTTTAATTCCGCAAGCGTCCCGCTCTGACAAAAAAAATAAATGGTCACGTTATCTATACCAGATCACTAGCCTGCTTTCTGTTAGAAAACTGACATCATAAAAAAACATAAGACACTTTCTTATGATGCAAACGCACAATATCAAAAAGACGGAAACACAAACTATAAGAAAATTCGCTGCTATACAATACAACAAACGTTCTGCTCAGCTTTATATTAGGGTAAACCAGGAGATATACCACTAAACAACTCCATGAATGTAAAAAAATGCTAACAAATTGGATAAAACCATTTACTTATGAAGTTACTGAGGCGCTCTTGGAACACATAGTTTAACTCACCCGTTTCTCTCTACACCACACACGCCCGAAACACACACACGCACGAAACACACACAAACCCACCCCATCCCCATACACATAACATAATCACGTGAATAATGTAATTCTATTCTGTTCTATTATGTGAAATTATCTTGCTATGGAAGAGCGGAGTCTCCTACGAGTAATACAGGCATTTGAGGCTCCAATCACCAACTTGTTGTCTTGATTTGGTTAAGAATTAAACAACTGTAATTTTTTTTTTATAAATTTTTAAAGACTTAAGGCTGATATTGAAATGTCAAATAATTTTTATTCGTGGAATAAAATTGTCGTCAGACATTTGTAGTATGGAAAAACTATCAAAACTCAGGTTAAGAAGAAAAAAAACGTTTGGTGAAATTCGTCCATAAGGAGAAAAACTCTCCCGTTCCATGTCTCGCTCTAATCACTGAGCACTTTATAATGAGTAGAAAAAGGGAACAAAATTTGCTAAAGCCCGATCAAAAAAGATTAACGTCTCGCAAATTAAATCCGATATCAAAGTTTAAGTAGAAAGAAAATCCTGTTGAAATTGAAAAGTAATTTTCAGCTGACTTGTTGGAAAGAGAAGTAAAAAGATTTTTTCAAGGTTCCCTTTGGCTTTTTATGTCACTACTATGGACGTTGTATGTAGGAGGTGGCATTTGGGGTCGCGGGTGCTTAGACAGGGGACTCTGTCCGCCCACTGAGTGACGTCAGGAAAGACGGTGCACAGTGGTCACGTGTGGCCTTACATACTTGCACAGTTTAGTTTCGGGGAGACCCATATACAGTCTGTCCAGAGATGTTGAAACTGTACAGAGGGGGTTCCGGATGAGTATTTAGAGAGGTAACGGTGCCCCTTCTGTGTACAGATGGTGACCACCGGGGTGGTTTCTCTTGGTTCCGGTCTTATCCCCAAAACCCGGGTTTCGCGAAACAAAAAAAGGGTGGAGGTGCCAAGGAGTTCCATTAACTATCAAGGTTTAATACAAACTTTTATTTTTAGGAAGCTTTAATGTAAACCGTATTTAACCCCTTTAGAGGATAAATTTTCGAAAATCCTTCCCTTGAAATCTTTCTACTTTAGGATCCTACTAATATTATAAACGCGAAAGTTTGTGAGGACGGATGGATCGATGTTTGTTACTCTTTCGCGCTAAAACTACTGTACGGATTTTGATGAAAATTTACAGTAATATAAGCTATATTATCCTTTTTACTATTTAAAACCAGTTAATTCAAATTTCATTATAAATTCACTGATACCAAAAACAACGCTCAAAAATGACTATCCTCAAACTTTGTCAATTCTTCAGAAGCCCATATCTCGGCAAAAAAGCCTCACACGAAAAAAAAATTGTGGGTACATATTTATGGCTACCAAAAGTATAACTCACCGGAATATAAACAAATTTCACGACCTCACTTTTTTTTCGTTGTCCGCTTCACGTGAAATGCCTCTTTATACATTGGAATAACACAGGATATAACTACGTAAAAATCATCATCTGCCTAGCCTTTTACCAACTATGTATTGGGGTCGGCTTCCAGTCTAACCGGATGCAGCTGAATACCAGTATTTTACATGGAGCGACTGCGTATCTGACCTCCACAACCCGGTTCTGGATAATACCATACCGCTTGATAAGACTGGTTGACAGATTTTCGGGCTTCTGACGACCCGTAACGACTGTCGAAGATCCACGAATGTCAGCCAGGACCAACGGCTTAACGTGCTTTCCGAGGCACGGAGGGGTCTTGGTATGTAAAAATGGTCACCCATCCACGGACCAACAGCGGCAAGTGTAGCTTAACCTGATCGATCGAGCCGTGCGGCTGTGATTACTTAGCCACAAGCCCCTCATACTACGTGAAATTATTTAGGATTAAATATTTTTCCAAGGTCGTGGGAAATTATTTTGTAAAGTGAAGCTGTAACTTAATGCTGCATACTTAAGACTTCGCCCTTCATTAGTGTCGAGTCTGTCTACAAACTTTTACCTCTCGCCCATACCTAAATCTACACAGTGTCAAATTAAATGAGCTAGCGAAACTCCGCATATGTGATGGTTATCAATATCTAAAACAAAAAGAAATTAATTCGATGATTTTTTTTTGTGGGGTCATCGACCGCAATTAGTGTGTTCACTTGATACATCAGTTTAATAAACATTCTTTTTGTGTGTAAACTTCACAGACGATCGATATCTAAACACGATAAAATATATTTTCACAACTCGTACGTCAAGTAACAACACTACCAGCGGTCGTTGACCCCTAAAAAAAAACAGTGGCCGGAGTGCCGACGGATGTGAAAACTTGAAAAATTATGTGGCTATTTTTTTAATCGTCTTATAAACAAAACACGCGCGGTGTCGGTTACGGTAACAGTGTCGCGAGTTCAATGGTTTTTTCCCATCTCAAAAAATGCCCATGGCGCCTAAAAAAGTTATCACTTCAAAAAAACATAAAATCTTTTTTATTTTCATTTTACTTAATTTAGATATCGAAACTCATCACGCCTGCAGAGTTTCGCTAGCTAATTTAATCCAAATCTGTATGAGTCATGTTCCCTACAAAAGTTACAGTAGGCATATACCAAGAGCGGTTGATAAGATAGGTAGGGACTGCTCTCATTCTTTAAAAAAACCCTGAGGTAACCGGCATAGACGCCCGTTATTTAAGAATATGTCCCATCCCATTCCTGGCAATAATATCCTTCGATTTGACTGTAACGGGTGTAAAAAGACGCATAACGAAAGCCAACAGTCACGTGGTCCCCGTCATTGTGATCACTTTTTTTGCACTGGACCATACCTAGAAACCTTTTGATAACGGAGATATTGTTAAGTTATAACATTTAATAAAACTGGTTTTCGCGAAAATTACTAAAAAAAAACCGGGCAAGAGCGAGTTGGACTCGCGCACCGAGGGTTCCGTAACATCCGGGTTTATGCATAGGTAAGGTTATGAAATTAAACGTTATTTTTTATTAAAAATAAAAAATAACGTTTAATTTCATAACCATATTTGAGTTGATTGAATGAAAGGTAAATTGCGGTTTACGATTTATGACGTATTAAAAAAAAAACTACTCACTAGATCTCGTTCAAACCAATTTTCGGTGGAAGTTTACATGGTAATGTACATCATATACTTTTTTTAGTTTTATCATTCTCTTATTTTAGGAGTTACAGGGGGGGGACACACATTTTACTACTTTGGAAGTGTCTCTCGCGCAAACTATTCAGTTTAGAAAAAAATGATATTAGAAACCTCAATATCATTTTTGAAGACCTATCCATAGATACCCCACAGGGGCCACAGGAATGGGTTTGATGAAAAAAAAATTTTGAGTTTCAGTTCTAAGTATTGGGAACCCCCACAATTTATTGTTTTTTTCTTTTTTTGCTGTGAAAATCTTAATGCGGTTCACAGAATATATCTACTTAAGTACCAAGTTTCAACAGTATAGTTCTTATAGTTTCGGAAAAAAGTGGCTGTGACATACGGACGGACAGACTGACAGACAGACATGACGAATCCATAAGGGTTCCGTTTTTTGTCATTTGGCTACGGAACCCTAAAAACCCTGAGGTAACCGGCATAGACGCCCGTTATCTAAGAATATGTCCCATCCCATTCCTGGCTTAATATCCTTCGATTTGACTAGATTTTCAGGCTGATGTAACGAGTGTAAAAAGACGCCTAACGAAGCCGACAGTCACTTGTGCTCCCCGTCATTTTGATCACTTTTTGTACTGAACAATACCTGGAAACTGGATAACGGAGATATTGAAGGACAAAGTTCCATTTTTTTTTTTTTGTAATTTATACGAAAACCAGGTTTAATAAATGTTATAACTTAACTTTAAATACCCCACATCTTCTGCACCGTTGCATCACATCTTATGCACCCATAAGCACAATGTTCATGCAGCAGCATGTGTCAGCATCGAGGAGCCGAAGCCTGCCGGGTCAGCGGGATTGTCCGAAAGGGTTACCGCTGGCCCGGAACATAAAGGGCTAAGGAAGGAACACGGGTGGGTTTTAGCCAGTAAGAGTCTGACACTCCCTTCCGCTCCACCCACAGCGGGAAGGGTCATTTGATGATTTCCCATCCGCAAAAAAAAAATGCACAATGTTCTGCATGCTTTACCTTGCGCGCTTTCGTAAAAAGCGATTACCTAGTCACACGAAAAATAAAGTCGGATTCCAGCAATATTTATTGCTAAATGGTAAGTACCATTTAATATCGACGCATTCTGTACATCAAACTAAGTAGTTTGATGTATAGAATGCGTCGATATCGGCTATGCCATGGGTGTTTTTACACCCTCTATAATATAATTATAGTATAGGTAATGAAGCCTTGTAACGAAGTAAAAATATGTTAGTTAGTTACCTCTTCCATCAACTGCTTGACCTCCTTCTTGACGGCTGCGATGAGCCGTTCCTTCTGCTCGGCGCTGGGGTCCGTTGCCGCGGCCGCCGGCATCTCCTCCGACCCTCCCTCGGCTAGAACAACAGTACTATTGCTTTTATTAATACCAAATACTAATCTCAAACTTGAAGCATTAATTTCAATTAACCCTTTCGAGACCCGCCAACTTCGAAAAGCAAAAGTTATTACGGTACCTACTAACAAAGCAAACGGAAATTCAGGGCGAGATTTGCAGATCGCAATTGTTAAGTATAAAATTAGTTTCATACGAATATAAACCTACTAGCTGCGTCTCAATCCCATGGGAATATCGGGATAAAGAGTATCCTATGTCTTAATCCTGGTTATAAACTATCTGTGTGCCAAATTTCATCCAAATACGTGCAGTAATTTTTGCGTGAAAAAGTCCAGAGAGCAAACATCCATCCACACAAACTTTCGCCTTTATAATATTAGTGTGAATAGCAGCGCCCTGCAGTTTCACCCGCGTAAGTTTTGATCCCGTGGGAATATCGGGATAAAAAGTACCCTATGTGTTAATCCAGGAAACGGTCTATCTATGTGCCAATTTTCATTCAAATCTGTTTAACGGTTTACGCGTGATTGAGTAATAAACATCCAAACATCTTCACAAACTTTCACATCTATATGTATATATAAAAGAAAGTCGTGTTAGTTACACTATTTATAACTCAAGAATGGCTGAACCGATTTGGCTGAAAATTGGTGGGGAGGTAGCTTAGAACCAAGAGACGGACATACGATACTTTTAACGTTTTTTTTTTTTACTTATAGGATTAGGGTAGGAGTAGGTTAGGAGTAGGGTAGGAGTAGGGTAGAAGTAGTGTAGGAGCAGGGTAGGGTAGAGTAAGGGGTAGGACACCACGCGAACGAAGTAGCAGCGGACAGCTAGAAATATTTGGCAAAACAACGTTTGCCGGGTCAGCTAGTTTATAATATTAGTAGGAAGTAGGATAAGCGAATAAGTACATCATCATCCGCCTAGCCTTTTCCCAACTATGTTGGGGTCGGCTTCCAGTCTAACCGGATGCAGCTGAATACCAGTATTTTACATGGAGCGACTGCCTATCTGACCTCCACAACCCAGTTTCTGGGTAATACGATACCCCTTGGTAAGACTGGTTGTCAGACTTTCAGGCTTCTGACTACCTAAGCGAATAAGTACATGTGGTAGAAAAAAAACATGTTGTGCCGACCCCAAACTGATTGGGATATGGGCAAGAGAATGATGATGATTCGTACAAAACCCTTGTACATTATTCGCTTCAAAGAATTTGGATCATATCTATACATATAATAAATCTGTAGAAGGGTCAATTCTGTACATTGAAAATATTGAAAAAATAAATAGCGGGGGGTGTTGCTGGATCGATACCAAACCCAAATATGTGATTAAAAAAATTTTTGTCTGTCTGTCTGTCTGTCTGTATATGCAGGCATCACGAGAAAACTAACGGTTCGATTTCGATGAAACTTGGTATAATTATACCTTATTATCCTGGGCATAAAATAGGATACTTTTTATCCTGGAAAAATACGTAGAAAAAAAATTCTTATTTTTCGGTTTTATTCATAGACGTTGTTCTGTAGAACCGCGAACACACGTTGCATTACCCGTAGTGGATAATTTTCCATTTCAATTTAAGAGAATACAGTTTCCTGTAGCTTTGTGTTACGCCATGACAATAAATAAGGCTCAAAGTCAGGAGGTCAAGGTCGGGGTAAGGGTCAAGGCTCAGGAGTTGCTGGCGTAGATCTTACCGCGAGTTGTTTTTCACACGGGCAACTTTACGTAGCTCTTTCCCATGTGAGCAGTCCAAGAAATCTTCATGTTCATATTCCGGACGAGCTCACTAACAATGTTGTGTATGCTGAAGCTCTCAATTAACTTTCTGTTGCATTGTCACGATTACTTTTTTATTATTGCAAACTTTTCGTCATTGTCAGTAATTTACTGCTACATGCTACTTATCAAGGTCGGAATTACTATGAAAAAAATACTTACTACAGAACGCGAGCTCAACAGCAGTAGCTCAATAGAGGGATCTCCTTAATTATTATAGGCTTAGCCGTATTTGGGTCCAATAGATATTTATAAGATGTCATTGTCAGAGTTACTCAAAATGGAGAAATAAACCATCCACGCGAAGACCGACATCCGCGCGGACGGAGTCGCGGGCGGAAGCTAGTATATAATAAATTTGTTATGGTATCAAATGCAAGTAGGTCTCGAAAACTAGAAAGAAAATACGTTTATTTGGCACACACCCTACAAGGCAAACAGTACAAATGCTACAATATTCATCACGCTAATATTATAAAGGCGAAAGTTTGTGAGTGTGTGTGTATGTTTATATGTTTGTTCTTCACGCTCAAACGGCTAGACCAATTTTGATAAAATTTTAGAGGTAGCTGGTGTCAGCTACCTCTATACAATTTTTATTATTTTTTTTTTTTCGATCCCGTGGGAATATCGGATAAAAAGTAGCCTATATGTGTATATAGGCTACTTTTTATCCGATATTCCCACGGGATTGAAACTTATGCGGATGAAACCGCGGGGCACAGCTAGTTCGCAATAAAACGCTAACTTTACTCAGTCATGTAAATTCAAAGTGCGATTCCCTTAGAAAAGGTCCGGCTTAGAATCCGTGACCACTGATCTGTATTATACATGTACCTACTGTTTATTAGAGGTCAGTGGTCGTGACACACACACACACACTGTGGTTTATTCGCCGTGTGTAGGCACACTATGGAACACTATAAATTATAAATGCGCCATACCGTAAAGAAACCGTGCCGTGTAAAAAGGTTCTAAGTCACTTATTCTAATCATTATTAAGTCCTTAGTCGAGGATTTGTTGCTTTAAAATTTACAGGTACATATTTAAAGGAGTTGTTAACAAGTTGAAGGTAGTTGCCCGTTCCAAAGCTTATAAAGTATGGAGGGTAGAGGTAAGGAGAACCGTCTCATATGGGGGGAAAGTTGGAAAAGTGTCCAGCTATAAGCAGCTAAATAACAGATCGAAAATCCTCCAAAATGGCGCTAACGTAGGCAAAGGGTATGGTATGAATGTAGCAGTTGTTGACGGGTTGAAGTTAGAAAATTTTATATTTTTAGTGACTAGAGTGACAGCCCAGTATACCAAACCTCAACTAGGTATTTACGAAGTCCAAAGTTATTCTGTCCTTGTTTATTTTTCTATCCTATTCTAATAAATTTGGCGCTTTCTTGAAAACCCTGTTGCTATTATGGCGCCACCCTAATTTAACGCAGTTTGACGT
This sequence comes from Mesoligia furuncula, assembly GCA_916614155.1. Taxonomy (NCBI): domain Eukaryota; kingdom Metazoa; phylum Arthropoda; class Insecta; order Lepidoptera; family Noctuidae; genus Mesoligia; species Mesoligia furuncula. Next base: position 13,085,572 of record OU744810.1, read on the forward strand.
ACACCTTTTCACAAAAGAGACAGTTCTCCTTACCTCTACCCTCCATAGAATAAAGCAAAAAACTTTATTGATACAGTAGAAGAGAAGTAGAGAGAGAGACGAAGGTAGATAAAAGAGAGGAGAGAGGAATGGAGCGGTGGTGGTGGAGGGGAGTAGAGAATAGCAGTGTTGTTTGTTGTTGTTGTTTGTCTGTTGTTGTATTGAACCAAGTTGTATATTACCAGTATCGATTTAAATAGAGAGACTATTGATTCAACGACAACAGAATGTCTCGGATTAGGTATGCCAAGCATTCAACCGATTGCTTCGGAATCTAAATAGCTGAATAATAAATCTACCGAAGACGCAAGTTCAATTATGTATCTGGATGGAGTAAACACGAACATTCTTACTACCTACTACTTTAACAAACATACGTGTAAAATACTAAGTACAGCAGCAGCAGCAATCTAGCAACAACCTTATTTTAACAACTATAAGGATCACTGTGATATTGACAGACTTGTCAGTAGCAGCAAGCTGGCAACAATCTTATTATAACAACTACAAGGATCATTTTGATTTTGACAGGCTTGTCAATAGCAGCAATCTGACAACAACCTTATTGTAACAACTATAAGGATCACTGTGATTTTGACAGACTTGTCAGTAGCAGCAACCTGACAACAACCTTATTATAACAACTATAAGGATCACTGTGATTTTGACAGACTTGTCAGTAGCAGCAACCTGACAACAACCTTATTATAACAACTTTAAGGATCACTGAAGTTTTGACAGACTTGTCAGTAGCAGTAACCTGACAACAACCTTATTATAACAACTATAAGGATCACTTTGATTTTGACAGACTTGTCAGTAGCAGCAATCTGACAACAACCTCATTATAACAACTATAAGGATCACTTTAATTTTGACAGACTTATCAGTAGCAGCAATCTGAAAACAACCTTATTAAGTATAACAACTATAGGGATCACTGTGATTTTGACAGACTTGTCAGTAGCAGCAAGCTGGCAACAATCTTATTATAACAACTACAAGGATCACTTTGATTTTGACAGGCTTGTCAATAGCAGCAATCTGACAACAACCTTATTATAACAACTATAACGATCACTGTGATTTTGACAGACTTGTCAGTAGCAGCAACCTGACAACAACCTTATTATAACTTTTTTAATGATCACTGAAGTTTTGATAGACTTGTCAGTAGCAGTAACCTGACAACAACCTTATTATAACAACTATAAGGATCACTTTGATTTTGACAGACTTGTCAGTAGCAGCAATCTGACATCAACCTTATTATAACAACTATAATTCTATTCTATTTTTCTCTATGGAAATGGTGCCGATGTCGACAATTCTGCCAATGTCAAATGTGATATGAGAAAACGTGGGGGAGACAAAATAATAAAATTAAAACTAAAATTCTATATCCAATATATAACAACTATAAGGATCACTGTGATTTTGACAGACTTGTCAGTAGCAGCAATCTGACAAAAACCTTATTATAATAACTTTAAGGATCACTGTGATTTTGACAGTGTTGTAATATCAAAGGTAAAAAATTACTGTGATTGGACTGTAAAACCAATTAACTGAATAATTCCTTTTCTCATATCAAATTCGTACGCACCATACCTAGGTACCTACTTTAAAGTTATGTACAATATACATAATAAACAATATTGTTCCCAAAAGCGCGACATTTTACAAAAAGGCCATTTTCATATACCGTTTAGTCCGTTTAGTATATATAAATCTTGAGAAAATAATTCCTCAAGGACGTTAGTTATCATGTGCGCTGGAATTCTCATATAAAACTTATATAATTTTCCAGTCAAGGACCTTCTCAGAGGTTTGACCTCAGGAATATTTGCGACTTTAAGCACCAAAGGGTATGTTCTATACGTAGAAATTCTCGGGATTCTCGAGAGGGATACGCGAATTTTCAGTAAAAATGTGTGCTTTATTCTTTATTATAATATTGAAAAGGTTTTCTGAGATAATATTACTTGTTGTTACTTTTTTGTTTACCTAATTTACCATGTCAAATTTTCAAGATACCTGTCTTATAGCAAAACGTACCAAACTCTTTGTTACAGTAGAAGCACAGGATTTTTAACATAAGAGCAATCTTGAGAGAACAGTAAAAAGGTAAGCCTCTAAAAGTTCTGCTCCCCAACTGTACCAAAGGGTGTAATGCATAAATCGTTCAAGTTATACCGCGTGTCGGGCCTGTTTCTGGAGCCTTTCTTTAACTCTTTGTCCAGACATTTCTTAAGAGTCAATAAAAATGTGAGAGCAATGCCATTCCGTTTGAAAGCTTATAATACAGCAGCGCCCCGCGGTTTCAACCGCATAAGTGTTATTCCCGTGGGAATATCATAAAAAGTATCTTACATGTTAGACTGGTTGTCAGACTTTTGGGCTTCTGACGACCCGTAACGACTGTCAAAAGAACCACGAATGACAGCCGGGACGCGCTTTCCGAGACACGGAGGGAGCCAGAAGCCCGAAAGTCTAACAACCAGTCTTACCAATGGGTATCGATTACCCAATAACTGGGTTTGTTGAGGTCAGATAGGCAATCTCTCCTTGTAAAATACTGGTATTCTAGCTGCATCCGGTTAGACTGGAAGCCGACCCCAACATAGTTGGGAAAAGGCTAGGCAGATGATGATGGGCGTTAAAATGTAAAAGTCGGTTATTCAAAAGAAATTGCTGTTCCATACATTTTGACCGGTTTAAGAGCGTTTACGCCGTACGGCATTTCATACAAACTTTCAAGCCCTTATTTTTTTAAATGAATGAACCAATTTTAATTTAACTTCATACGCATAAGCAGGATACAAAGGTCTAAAAAGTTAGTAGAGAACATTTTCGAAAAATAGTGTTACAGCCAAATTAGACCGATTTTAAATTTTCCATAGAAACAGAGATTTCCAGTTATCTTTCTTTAAAGAGAAGGCATTTCGAAAATGTTCTCTACTAACTTTTTAGACCTTTGTATCCTGCTTATGCGTATGAAGTTTAATTAAAATCACTTCATTAATTTCGAAAAACAAGGGCTTGAAAGTTTGTATGAAATGCCGTACGGCGTAAACGCTCTTAAGTATAATGCACTTTTGTAGAAAACAGCAGATTTTTTTTTTAACCGAAGAAAAATTTCTACGCAGTGGGATCCAGAATAATGTACTGAATTCATAGTAACAGGTTGGCGTCGAAGTTCCTACCACCGTGTATTGTGTGTGTGTTCAAGGCCTTACGTACCAAGTATAAGCCATTAAGAGTAAACTAGTCTCGAGCTCGAACTCACTGGTGGTCTGGCCAAAAAGCAGACTGTCTCACCTGGCTTTATGTCCGACAGAGATAGTATTAGTGATACGCAGTTAGACGCTCGTCTAAACGAACAACGTCTAGTTCTCACGCACAGACACAGTGCCGAACTGATAGGCGCGTAAAAACATTCGAAAAGTGCTTCGAAAAATCGAGTTTTATGAAAAAACCACTGCATAAATCAATTACAAATAAAGTTTATTGAACTCTTCTATTGGACTTGGTTTTGAAAATTTTACAGTTCTTTTATTAGTTATTTACACCCAAATTTACGTTAAAAATAGCAAGAAAAACGAATCTTTGTTGGCTCATAACTTTTTAATGGCTTTTTATTTTACAATTCTGTTTCCGTACAGACAACATTAATAATAAGACAAAACGATATCATGTTTAACTTTGGATGCACACTGTCAAACAGTAGAGTAATACTCTCCCGAAATTTATATGGAAAAAATATCGACTATTGGCACCTTAAGTCCTGTCCTAATATTTTTCTATGCAAAATTAAAACCTAGCAAAGCACTCAAAGGACAAAATATTCTCTAAAAATCGTTCACATTATTTCCATTTATGCTCATTTTCCTTTCTTTCATAATAACTTGCCTATTCATCTTCATTTGGTATTCAAAGCATTATAATAGCGAGTTTCCGACGATAAATATTAGATGGATAGATTCATTAATATATTATTATGATTATGATGTATGGGATAGGATTTTTTTTTTCTTATGTTTGTTTACAAAACAAACACACACACACACACATACCATCGTCCGATATATCTGTGAAATGTTTAATGTTGCTTAGGGAGCAGCCGATGGGACTATTAATATCCTACTTTCTATCCTACTAATCTCACTAACTAATATCATAAAGGCGAAAGTTTGTGAGTACACACTCACAAACTTTCGCCTTTATAATATTATATGTTTATTACTGTTTCACGCAAAAACTACTAAACGGATTTGGATGAAATTTGGCACAGAGATAGTTTATAACCAGGATTAACACATAGGATACTTTTTATCCCGATATTCCTACGGGATCAAAACTTATGCTAGTAAAACCGCGGGGTGCTGCTAGTGTATTATATTGCTGCAGAGTAAATAGTACTTTCTAGATTGAATACATAGGATTGACATGTAGGTATTGTAGGATTGTCCGAAAGGGTTACCGCTGGAACATAAAGGGCTAAGGAAGGAACACGGGTGGGTTTTAGTCAGTAAGAGTCTGACACTCCCTTCCGCTCCACCCAGAGCGGGAGGAGTCATTTGAAGATTTCGCATCCGCAAAAAAAAAAAAAGTTATCTGTCAAGTTTAGAATGAGCTTTCAAAGGGGATTGAAAATTTTTATATGGAGACTGGCATACCTACGGACGCGCCATTTTGTTTTTTCAAATTACTTTTAATAGAAATAAATTAGATTCAATAAGCCTAAAATTAAAGGTATTCCTATAAATTCTCAATTTTGAAAAATTCTATAAATTCTAATTCCAATAATCTTACGTAAATCGAAAATTAAATAATATTATGAAACAAATAACCAACATCGAAAAACAGCTATCAAATGATATCCCTTATTAAAACTCTGCTACAGAATTTGACCCACATTGATCATTGATCATACATAATACAGAAAAAACTTAACAATATAAGATCCCTCAACAGACGTCCTTGAAATTGTCCAAGACAGTTCAAAAAGGATCATGTCTGGTATACCGCAAGACCTTTTTCTTCGAATACAAAGTCCAAGTTCAAACCGGGCTTCCCCTATATACCCACGCATATACCGTAAGGACTAGAAAGGTCAAACTTTGCCTAGTATCAAATTAATCGATTAGGTATTTATGCAATTCCTCTATTCAGTATTACACGTTCGTAGCAGCGTAGCGCTACGGCGTAGCGGGTGCTACAGGTTAATATAAATCATAATACCGTCTAGAACAAGATTATCCCGTATCCTACTTATGCTTTTTTATTCTTATAATCGATAATAAAAAACTTTTTTCAATACAAAACAACCAACTTCCAAAAAAACACTACAAAGTGAAAAATAACTTTAATTTCGGAAGTTGGTGTCTTTGGATCTGTATTTTAGTTTTTGCCACCGACTTCCGAAATTAAAGTTATTTTTCACTTTGCAGTGTTTTTTGAAAGTCGATTGTTTTTGTTTTGTTTTTTTTTTCACTATTTAGTGGGTCCGTTTGTAATTTATCTAAGTTACAATTGCCTAATGTCCACTGCTCATCACCTATTACAAAATATTGCTTTTCCCGATGCAGTGACGTTAATTGTTGAGGAGTTCTCCTCATTCTTACCAGGAGAACTGCTTAACGACCACTCACTATACGCATTGTGACGAACATAAATTACTTAGCAACCATATTAAACTAATCGAATCGCAACCCGTGAAATATTTATCATTGAGTAGTTCCGATGGCCATCTGTGGTCTTTATCATCAGCTACAATTTACCAAATGAAGAATTCCGAGAGCAAATGCTCAAGCTACTTTAAAAAATACCCACATCGCTATACGTTTGCCTATAAAATTTGAGGGTTTCCCTCGATTTCCTTGGGATCCAGCATCAGATTCCAACATGATGACAACCTCGAGAGTATACCCTTTCAAACAAAAAAAAATTAAAATAGGTCCACAATTGACGGAGAAATCGGTAAACATACTTACATTAAAAAAACATACATAAAGTCGAACATAACCTCCTCCATTTTGGAAGTCGGTTAAAAATTTATTTGTAAAATAATGTTTAATAGATAAAATAAGTAACCAAATATAAAACTACAGAGATGATGACTAATTGATTAGAGAAGTATGAGAACAGTATCTATGCATGCGGGTGGCCCAGTGGTGACGGTCGCGTCTTACCGAGTCGTAGGTCGTGAATTCGAACCTAGGCAGGCACTTTGGTTTGTGTAAATAATTTCATCGGGTGCGCCAAAGTTCACCTAAATTTTCAACTCCGATAATTGGAAATCCGAAAATGTTCTTCCTAAAATTTGTCATCCTAACAATCACAATTCCTAACTACTCTGTCTCTAATGTTCATAATTCCGAAGCATTCAACTTCAAAATTTCAGTAGGAATAAACATCTATTATACTTTTATTTGTTTTCCTATATTTTCTCAACATAACCATCTTTTACACTATTATTCAAAGTCATATCTTTTATTGTTTAGATTTCTTTATATAGATTCTTTTTTGTTTAGATTTTATTTATAGCGGTAACCAACATAATATACAAAAGTAACACATTTGTAATGACAACTTAGGATGCAAGAGCGAGCGAAGCGAGCTCGGGACTTGGGGCACCCCGACTCGGACAGGCTAGGTTCGAAGGGGATGACGGGGGCTCGAGTGAGCGAGCAAAGCGAGCGAACGAGCCCCTGTCATCCCCTTCGTGTTAGGTTCCTTTAAACCCTGTAGACAGAAATAGGGGCCCCGCGAAGCGGGGCTCCGTCGACTACGCCTAACCACAAATTTTTGTAGATAAATAAAAAACTTTGGGTTTTCTTTTCTCGGCCACTATGATTTTGCGAACCTTGCGGTTTTCAAATTTACACTAAAAAGAGTCGATTCTATAAAAAAAAATTGCTACTATCAAAAAGCGCCGGGTGTGGAAGTACAGTGGTTCCATGGACACAACTCAGTGCATTATGTAAAGCATACCCCCAAATAATAATCATACCCTCAAATTAAAACTATAAATATCATCTTCTAATATTATGGTAATTATGTTTAGGGATAAAAGCATTATGATAAAAAACAGTAGGAGTTTAAATATATTTATATTAATGATATTATTAATTACAATTTTCGGAAACATGAGTGTTATGAACATCGCCGGTAGCACTACAAATAGTATGAATGAAAACTTTAGGATGAAAAATTTTAGGAAGACTGATCATTCGGATTACAAATCATTAGGAAGAACAATTTCGGGTAAAGAACTTTAGGTGAGCCAATATGGACCCATTTCATCAGCACTGCTGTCAAAACGGCGAAGGAAAACATAGTGAGGAAACTGGCATGTCCTAGAACCGAAAATTTGAAGGCATGTGACAAAGCTACTAACCCGCACTGTGCCCGCGTGGTGGATTATGGCCCACTCCCTCTCGAACAAAGGAGGCCTGTGGCCAGGCAGTGAGAACATTATAGGCTGGTTAAGCTAAAGCGCCTGTCTGGGTTCGAACCTACGATACGATATAACCTTGGCCACCATCAAATCAAGCAAATATTACTGTAACTTTCTTACAAACAGAAAAAACACTCAACAATTTTCTCTTTGAATGTTTCAGAAAAATCTTTTCTAAAATACTCTTTCATTAACAAGAAAGCTTGTAATGAGCTCATTATATAATGAGAACAAAACTCAACACCTCGAACAAAAGAACTTTAATGGCTAATTTAATTTAATTTGTCTTTGTTGGCAACGTCAGTCGGTGCTTTGTGAGAACTTTTCTATTATGAAGCACTGCGTTTCGTGAAGTCCGAGAAATGCGGAGTGTAATCAAGCGATAAATATAAATAAACTAGCGACACGCCCCTGCTTCGCACGGTTTTACGACGTGACAAAACATCCAGACTTCTTTGTAATATTTAAGTTTAGGAATATACACACGCTAAAATGGAACTGGGCTGGACACATCTGGACGACCTATATGGGCCAAACTTACGACCTAATAGCGACATCGCAGCAGGCCCAGACGGAGATGGCGAGATGATCTGGACTCCTTCAACAAGAACGGGTCCTTAGCAGCTTTTAGTAGAGAGAAATGGAAAGAGAGTATGAGGTCTTTGCCTTGCTGTGGGACATCACAGGCAATAATAATAATATAATATACAGACCACATCAAAATCCATTGCCTAGTTTAGAAGAACAACGGGGTCACACAGACAGATACGAAAAGTGACTTCAAATTATAATACATATTTTATATCTATAGTTAACGGAAAAGTGTGCAATCCGTCATTCTATACAATTCCTAGGAAATGTGTACAAAATAGATAGGAAATCTATGATATATTTTTTAATATGCACTTTTCCTAGGAAATCTATACATTTCCTAAATAGCAATCAGAAATCTTAAAAATCAATATGATGTGCTACTAGACCACGTGGATGCAAGAGCGAGCGAAGGGCACCCCGAGGTTCGGTTTCATTAGGTTCCTTTAAGCCCTGCAGACAGAAATAGGAGCCCCGCGCAGCGGGGCTCCGACGACCTAACATCGACGTCGACGACGACGTCGTTAGAAATAAAACATGCAGCATGCTTGCTTTAGAATGTTATGCGTAATCAATACAGGAAAAGTTTTTAACCAGTGCGCAAATTTTTTTTGGTGGCTAAGTGTAAGCAATAGAACACATTTCCATTTTTAGTTTATGACTTTTTTTTTTTCATTTTTCCACTTTGTCCCAATTTGAAATGAGCAAGACATGGATATAATTTAATAGTAATACTATGAATGAGCATGAATGAAAACGCGAAGGCCGCCGGCCGCTGGACCATGCCCAGCGCACGAGAGGGGGGTGCGGGGGCATGCGGCGCGGCGCCGGCGTTTGATAAACAAAACGCATGCACATGCAGTACGTCACTTGCGGAAGCGGAGGTCGGATGTCCCTTCGCCGTCCCTACGCGCGTGCCGCGTACTAGACTAGCGTAGTGACAATGTCTCATTTTACTCACCGCGAGTATTATGAAATGGTGCGAGTGTATTTGTTAAGCAATGAAAATTTACGAGCAGCACGAAGAAGATACGAAAGGGAGAGCGTACCTCGTATGCGAGCCGAAGGGATCCTCAATCCCACGGTCCCTAATGAGAGGACAATTTTAGCAGCAAACCAAGGTGTATGATACAAGTGAAATGCCGTGTGTATGTAGAAGAGGCTCAGAGCCCAGATGACTTGAAAGAAAAAATAATTAACGCTTTCAATGAAGTAAAAAGTGGTGTTAGTGTCCTAAACAAACTAAATGCTTACTTTTGGCTTACTTATTTAAACGTGCACGTTTATGCCTTGAAAATGGAGGAGGTCACTTCGAACAATACCTAAAATTATTGTGATTAATAAAATGTAGAGGTAAGAAGAAATTATAAACAATCTTAGTGTCTTAGGTTCTCTTTGATTAGACATTGACGCAAATTGTATCATGTCTAAGTACCTATCATACCTAAATGTTTTATTTTGAATGGACTAAAACTTATTACTTTCTTACTTATTATGATTTATTTTCTGCATTTTGATGGTCCTAAGCCCATGAAAGTATGAAGGATAATTTGGAATTTACGAAAAATTACGTTTACAAATAACTTTACACAGTCTAAACTTAAAAAATTGTAGCGCTAAACTGGGGTCAATAATCCGCGAGCGCGCGTGAGTACTTCTGATAGCAGCTGGCGCGTCAGGTGACCGGTCGACGCGCGGCGTGAATCGGGCGACCGGTCGACGGACTGGCAAGCGACGTCCATAAAATAAATTTCTGAGTAAACAAGTCTCGTAAGCGTTAACTTAATTTTTTACTATTGAAACATATCAAAACAAAAAATACGTGTTTATTAAAATATATTCAATTTATTATGTCAAAATTTGCGCACTGGTTAAAAACTTTTCCTGTATTATGATTAGAGAAATTTACAAACGTGTTTTATTCCTTTTAGTCACAGAAAGCATTATTTTTTATATATTTCCTAGTAGGTATAATCTTGGAATTGCATAAAATTCCTAGGAAATACATACATTTCACAGGAAATGTGTGTATTAAAGAATCTTTGAAAGATTATTTTACACGTTTCCTAAGTAGGCTCAGAATTGCATATATTTCCTAGGAATTGTGTGAAATTCCTAGGTTTCATAGATTTCCGGTACCATACACAAATAAATAAAATAGAAGTGTCTGTTTTTAATGTCAAAATAACAGCCTTTAACTAAATGCATAAATTATGAAAGTACTAGCTGACCCGGGGAACTTTGTACTACCATCTATCGAAATCAGACAATCCGTTCTCAAGATATCATAAGCCGTTCCATGCAAAATGTATGAGAAAATGAATTATCTTTTTGTTTCTGTTACCTCTTCACGCTTAAACCGCTGAGATTGAAGAGCTTTAGATGAAATTTGTTATAGAGGTAGTTTGAGTCCCGGGAAAGGACATAGGATAATTTTTATCCCGATATTCCCACGGGATCGACACTTATGCGGGTGAAACCGCGGGGCAATGCTAGTATTATAAATGCGAAAGTGTGTTTGTCTGTCTGTCTGTTACCTGTTCACGCTTAAAGCGCTGAACCGATTTAGATGTAATTTGGTAAGCGATAGTTTGAGACCCGGGAGAGGACATAATAGGATAGTTTTTATCCCGATATTCCCACAGGACTGAAACTTATGCGGGTGAAACCGCGGGGCGCTGCTGGTATTCTATAAATTAAAATTTGACACGGCCTCGAATCCTATATAGATCAACATACCGGCAGTATCCGGTTGTATGTTGATCTACCTGCAAATTACAAAAAACGCAAAAAAAAAAATTGAATTCCACGGGCTTCTCTAATGCTTTCTCTCCCAGGAGACTCAACAGTAGCGCTTAGAATTAGAAAGAAATCGTCATCGGCCTAGCCCTTTCCCAACTTTGTTGGGGTCGTAAAAATATTACCCCTAACCGATCGCGTAAATCAAAGGCTGTCAAGAACATTTTTGATTAAACAAGTTTTGGTTTTGCTAGTATAAGATGATGAGAGATTTTACCAGAATTTTGTAGATAAGGGAAAAAGAGGAAATTACGTTTTCCGCTCGCATTCTCTTATTTTGTTGTAAACCAGTACGTAGGTATCTACTTCTCTGAGAAAAGAAAATACTCCTTTTATATATTTACTTTTTCATTATGTTCAGCAAGATATTTATAATTATGGAAAGAAAATATACCTCGTGAACAACGAAGAGAAAAATGTAGATATTATTTTATTTAAAAAAAAAATTTGTCTCCTTTCGCTAAAATTCCTGGAAATAAATTTAAAAGTAGTAGGTATTAAAAAATCTTGCTGGTCCACTTGCCGCGGTTGGTCCGCGGATGGGTGACCAGCTTTACATATCGAGACCCCTCCCATGCCTCAGAAAGCACGTTAAGCCGTTGACGCGTTGTTCTCGGCTGTCATTCAAAGATCTTTGGCAGTTTAGCATTACCTTTATTTTCATAAAATAAATATATTAGTGTTACGAGCTTCGGGTTCGTGACAATAAAAACTGCCGATTTAATAACCAAAAAAATGACACTTTAATAATCAACACTAATTACAACTCAAACACACTAATTACAAAACACAATTGCACTACTGATCGCTGTAAGTCGCCCTTGAATATCGCTTCGATGATTTCACTTCGATCGCTTTATCCAAACTGTGTCGGTCGTGGCGCGTCTCGGCCTTATATAGCGCCAAAGGAGTTCTAGAACCCTCCATTGTAGAAACATCTAGAATGTTCGAGTACATGCAGGCCCCGATCGACCAGATGTCGATAGTTCGGGAAAATTCTAGAAAGATCTCGCATCGAAATTTCTAGAAGGGTCTTCACTACTAGTTCCGCTACTCGATACTAGATGGCGCTAGTGGTAACTACTGTCACCATGTACCAGGCATTAATTGTGGCGCGCAACACTGCCCCCTCCTAAGACATGCTCGTCCCGAGCATTATCGGCCCCATAATAACGCGCCAGTCGATCCACGTGGACGATCTTAGGAGTACCTCTTGCACCTTTCTGTATCCGGTAGGTTACGTCATTGATCCTTGTCACAATCCGGTACGGTCCGTCCCATTTAGCTTGAAGCTTAGGAGATATCCCTTTGATGCGGACTGGATTGTGCAACCACACTAGTGAACCCTCGTCGAATCCTTTATTGTTCATTTTGCGGTCATAACGGGTTTTCATCTTTTCAGACATTTGCTGGCCCGATTGTCTGACGTGCTCATAAATGTCATTCATTTTGTTCCGCAAGTCGTTCGCATACTCGGTTATACTGCGTGGGGCATCAGGTGGTATTCCGGTGATCAGGTCTGCAGGCAGCCGTAATTCTCTTCCAAAGTTTGCGAAAGCTGGTGTCACCGATGTGCTTTCGTGAACAGCGCTTCGATATGACAACAAAAACGGTTGTATGTGCTTGTCCCAATCTCGTTGCCGATTTTCCACAACTTTTGCTAGGTACCTCTCCAATGTCTGATTAAATCGTTCCACCATTCCATCTGATTGTGGGTGGTAAGAAGTTGTTCTTGTTTTATGAGTACCCATAACTCGACAAGTTTCCTGGAATATTTGGGACTCAAAATTCCTTCCCTGATCGCTGTGAATCTCCAAGGGTACTCCAAAACGGCAGAAGACTTCATGGACTAATCTATCTGCAACTGTCGAAGCTTCTTGATTTGGAATGGCGAAGACTTCCGGCCACTTAGTGAAGTAATCCATCACAACCATGAAATACTTGTTACCACTTTCACTTTCCGGAAACGGTCCCGCAACGTCAAGGGCTATCCTCTCCCATGGTGCACCAACATTGTACAATTTCAATGCACCTCTACTACGAGTCTGAGGTCCCTTTACAGCTGCACAACTTGTACATTTGCGACACCAGTCCTCGACATCGTCCCGACAGTGGACCCAGTAAAACCGTTCTCGTATCTTCAATAGAGTCCGTTTTACTCCCAGATGGCCTCCTGAACAACCATTATGGTACAGCTGTAGAACGTCCGGTACTTGAGCTTTAGGGATAACCATTTGCAAATGACAGCTGTCTCCCCGAGCGTTTTCCCATTTACGGCACAGGACTCCATCCTGAATCACCAAACTGTCCCATTGGGCCCAATAGCTTTTTGTGATTGAACTCATTGCTGAGACGTCGCTCCACCTGGGCTTAGGAGCTCTGGCCTTCATCCACTCCAGAATCGGCTTGATGTCCGAATCTTCCTGCTGGGCACGTTGTAGGCTTTCCTTCCACTCGTTACTGAGGTCTGTCTTGAGCATCCTCACAGGTACGACTTCTTTACTTTCTTGCCTAGTGCAATGCTTGCAGTCTTCAGGACAAGGTCTTCTTGACAATGCATCTGCGTTGCCATGAGATTTCCCGCTGCGATGTTCGACCTCGAAGTTGTATTCCTGCAGTAGTTCAATCCATCTCGCAACTTGTCCTTCTGGATTTTTGAACTGCAATAGCCATTTCAGTGCAGCGTGGTCAGTTCGTAGGTGGAATTTCCGTCCCAGAAGATATTTGCTAAAGTGCTGCAATGACTTTACCACAGCAAGCAGTTCCCGTCTCGTAACACAATAGTTCCTTTCAGGTTTTGACAATGACTTGCTGAAGTACGCTATCACAACCTCTTGATCACCATTACGTTGAGACAATACACCGCCAAGTCCTATGTCACTTGCGTCTGTGTCAACTATAAATTCCTTGCCCGCATCAGGGTACCCTAAAATAGGTGTTTTGCACAGACGGTTCTTTAACTCCTGGAATGCGATGTCGCAACTGTCATCCCAGCAGAAATGTCGCTTCTCCTCGGTTAGTTTATGCAGGGGTTTGGCTATATCTGCAAAGTTCTTGACAAATCGCCGATAATAGGAGCACAAACCCAGAAATGCTCTGACCTGCGTCTTGTCTTTTGGAACTGGCCAATCTTTGACAGCGGCGATTTTCTCTGGATCCGTACGGATACCTTCTTCAGACACTACATATCCCAAAAAACTAACTTGCCGTTTGAATAGTGAAAACTTCTTCGGACTTAACTTGAGGTTGGCACTCTGGATCTTCATGAGCACGCGTTCCAGGTTTTGAAGATGTTCTTCAAACGTGCGGCCTACGATGATGATGTCATCCAAGTAGACCAAGCAGGCATCACCAATTAGCCCAGTAAGTACAAGTTCCATCAACCTCTCAAATGTTGCCGGAGCATTGCACAATCCAAACGGCATAACTTTAAATTGCCACAGACCCTTTCCTGTCAAGAATGCAGTTTTCTCCTTGTCCTTGGGATCAATTTCGACTTGCCAGTAGCCACTTTTCAGGTCCAGCGTGCTAAACCACTTTACTCCAGTAAGCATGTCCAGCGTGTCATCAATTCTTGGCAAAGGATAGCTGTCCTTCTTTGTAACGTCGTTCAGACGACGATAGTCAACACAAAACCGCATGCTGCCGTCCTTCTTTCTTACCAGCACTACAGGTGAACACCATGGACTAGATGAAGGTTCAATAACACCATCCTTCACCATTCCCTCAATCATGGTTTCCACTTCCTTTTCACGTGCTACCGGCAATCTCCTTGGCCGCTGACGGATAGGCAATTCTTCTCCTGTGTTTATTTTGTGTTGAACTATGCCAGTCTTCCCGATGTCAGCCTCGTTTGACGAGAAAACATCGGCGAACTTGAATAACATCTTCTTCGCCTTGACCATTTCATTTTGGGACAAAGCGCTGCGGCAGTCTTCTAAAAGTGTGGTCACTTTTGTTTGTGTATCCTTGCTGAGGGTCCCAGTTGATAGATGTTGGCATCGACGCAACCAATCCACTTCCTCGCAAGTACCAACAAGTGTGCCTTGTTCTATAATCTGTTCCTGATCACAAAGGTTCAGCACACGTACCCCTGAGATGTCAGTGGCTCTGACCAAAGTCCGTGCCACTTTCCATGGATGGTCATTGTCTACCCTTTCCACGAGTACACAACGATGAGTTTGCCCAGGATTCCGAGGAAGACTAACCGGCACAATCGTTTCCGATCTCGGCGGAAGAACAATCTTCTTAAGGCTGTACACATTTCCAGGCAACGCCCCTTCCATGAAAAGTTCCTCTTCTCCACATTTCAAAACACCTTGCTTGACGTCAATCTCGCAACAATTCTTCCTCATAAAGTCTAGGCCCAGGATGCAATCGTCCATTATATCAGCCACGATGACATTATGCAGGTAGATTCTGTTGCCTAGCGTCAATTCCATTTTCTTCTCTCCATGGACGGGTATGTGCTGACCGGTGGCTGTTACCAAATTAATGCGTTCCCGGTTGTATGCGGGGTCCCCAAGGGACCGACTTGTAAGTTGGGAACTGACAACCGTGCGAGAAGCTCCAGTGTCTATGGTCAGTTTACACGGCGTTCCGTTGACCTCGCCCTTGATGATTAGGCTGTTCCCGTCATGGGTTTGTGTGATCGAAACCCTTGGGGCTCTTTGAACATCAGCCAGCACCCGCCCCGCAGTCCTGGCTATTACTCGTTTCCCTGCTGCTGGTGCTGGGCGGTGCTGTTAGCCGCACTGCCCTCTGGAGATCGGCCGTCTTCTCTTTCTGCAGTTCGCTTAGGGCAACTGGATCGAAGGTGGCCCCTTTCCCCACAGCCGTAGCACCTAGGGCTGTATCCTTTATTGCGGTCGCGAACTGTAGCCGCTGCAACCTCCCTGACGCGATGGGAACGATGATCCTGTCGCACAGCTTCCACCTCCAGTGCATGGGCCAAGGCGTCCTTAAGCGTCCCGTGGTGCCCGAGCCTCACAGCAGCTCTCACTTCAAGGTCGCGGATGCCGTCGATGAATGCCTGCACCAGGTTTCCATCAATAAGCGCAGGTACGGACTGGTAAGCTTTACGAACCAGCTTCTCCACTTCAAGGGCCCACTGCTGCAGGTTTTCGTTACTGCGTTGCACGCGATCCTTGAGTTGCGCACGAAACACGTGTTCCAGGTGAGCGTCGCCATACCGAGCCTCCAATGCCTCGAGGAGCTGCTCGTAAGTCACTTCCTTACCGAGAGCTTCCAGGACAGTTAAGGCCTGGTCGCGCAGGCCTAGGGTGAGAGCAGTCATGGCCTGGCTTTTATTCCACCCGTTCGCCTTCATGACAGCCTCAAACTGGATTTTGTAGGCCGACCATGAAGAAGTTCCGTCGAACGGTGGCACTTTGAATCCACGTAGCGAAGGTGTTGTAGCTACGGGAGCTGCGATTCCATCCCCAAGTTTGAGGTAATCCAGCGTTTTCTTAACGTCAGCCATCACGGTTAGCTTCACGTCAGCCATCACGTTGTCAACCCGATTATTTACTTGGTCGATTCGGGTTTCAGCTTCCGACAGGCGGTTGTCATGTTGAGCAACCTTATCCTTCACCTCCTTCATGTCTTTCCCGAAGGTAGCGTGAAGGTCCTTCATAAGGAGCATCTGCTCTTCCTGACGGCGCGCCTGCTCCTCCTTATCACGATGGAGCTGTTCTTCCAGCCGACGAGCCTGTTCCTCCTGTCGATGGGCCTGTTCCTCCTGTCGACGGGCCTGTTCCTCCTTGTCCCGCTGGAGCTGTTCCTCCAACCGACGAGCCTGTTCCTCCTGTCGGCGAGCCTGTTCCTGCAGCATCATCATCAGAGCAGCAAAATCTGGCGCTGATGATGCTGGAGCAGCTGTGGACGGGCCGGCCTCCGCGGTCGGTAGCTGGCCTTCCGACCCCATTGGCGTTGTTCCACCGAATCGCCTTTGGTCCGTCTCCTGCTGGCGTTGACTCCGGGTACGGATACCCTCCGTGTCGTCTTTGGGTAAAACCGGCATTTTAATCCCCTCTTCTGACACCAATTGTTACGAGCTTCGGGTTCGTGACAATAAAAACTGCCGATTTAATAACCAAAAAAATGACACTTTAATAATCAACACTAATTACAACTCAAACACACTAATTACAAAACACAATTGCACTACTGATCGCTGTAAGTCGCCCTTGAATATCGCTTCGATGATTTCACTTCGATCGCTTTATCCAAACTGTGTCGGTCGTGGCGCGTCTCGGCCTTATATAGCGCCAAAGAGAGTTCTAGAACCTTCCATTGTAGAAACATCTAGAATGTTCGAGTACATGCAGGCCCCGATCGACCAGATGTCGATAGTTCGGGAAAATTCTAGAAAGATCTCGCATCGAAATTTCTAGAAGGGTCTTCACTACTAGTTCCGCTACTCGATACTAGATGGCGCTAGTGGTAACTACTGTCACCATGTACCAGGCATTAATTGTGGCGCGCAACATTAGTTATGTTTCTATTCAACTACTGGTGAAAAAAAATTGTTAAAGTGAATCGATTTTGTAATTTTTAAATATTGCTTTTTAATATTTAATGGCAATATTTTCGTAATTTTAGCTCTGTGCTGCACTTTGAGACTAAATGTCCTGTTGGAAAAACGCATAAAATAAAATATTTTGGTACATTATAATGGTTCTATTCGTCCTGAAAGATAACTCTGACGTCTATTTTCGTAAAACAACATGCTGGGATTGTCTTAGCTTTCAAAAACCGTCATTAAAAATTACACTTTTACTCTGTAGTGCACTAAATCAATACTTAGTCTTTCTAAAACCGTAATGTTCTGCAAATAATCTGCTCACATCATTACGATATTGCCCTGGAAAAAGCTCGAAAACGCGATGTATTCTTCGCGAATCGAATACACGCTCTTAATGGAGTATATGGACCCTTATTACGTAACACAGTTTCAATGACAATTTGAATCATTTTGAAGGATATTACTAATCCATTGCTTCATTTGTTTGAAAAATTTGTCTGCACAACAATGTAAATCTATCTATAACTACATATAAAATTCAAAGTCCTGACTGTTTGACTGATATATCAACGCACAGCCTAAACCACTGGTTCTAGAGACATGAAATTTGGAGTGTGTGTTCTTTGTGAAGAGTAGGTATCCACTAAACAAGGGTTTTTCGAAATTTCACCCCTAAGTGGGTGAATGGGGGGAGGAGAAATTACACGCGGACGAAGTCGCGGGCAGAAGCTAGTACCTAACGCAATAAAATAATGTTTTAGAACTGTCAAAATGAAAGGCATTGCTACTGTTAGTGTGTTGCGCAATTACTCTGCTGAATAATAATTTTCATTAGTTTTTAGGGTTCCGTACCCAAAGGGTAAAAACGGGACCCTATTACTAAGACTTCGCTGTCTGTCCGTCCGTCTGTCTGTCACCAGGCTTCATCTCAAGAACCGCGATAGCTAGACAGTTGAAATTTTTCACAAATTATGTATTTCCGTTGCCGCTATAACAGCAAATACTAAAAACAAAATAAAATGAATATTTAAGGGGGCTCCCATACAACAAACATGTTTTTTTCGGCGTTTTTGCCTTGTGGTACGGAACCCTTCGTGTGCGAGTCCCACTCGCACTTGGAGGGTTTATTTTTCTTAATACGCTAAATGTTGCTGTGTGCTTAAGTAATTAAATTATTAAAGTTAATTCTATGACAAATGAACTTCCCGAAATTTTATTTTTAAGAAAAACACGCTAAAACATCCATAGGTACTAATAATATAAATTCGAAAGTAACTCTGTTTGTCTGTCTGTATGTTGTCTTTTCACGCCTAACCCACTGCACGAATTTCGATAAAATTGGGCAGAGGGATGGATTGCATCCCGGGGAAGGACATAGGATAATTTTCAACGACATACATCGCGTGCGAAGCCGCGAGCGGAAGCTAGTTCCTAAATAAATTTGAGCCTTGGGTATACCTAGGTGCAGTAAACCGACCCTTTTTACATGAGAAGGGCAGGTGACAAAACCCGAGAATTTTCCTCCATTGTATTACGTGAGCTTAGGGGAAAACCTACCTGTTTTATAAGCCCGTAGTTACCTAGGTGTCTAATGTCCAGTCAGCAACAAAAGTAGATTGACACTTCAGTATTTTTAATCTTAGTTATTGGGCAAAATATTTGTTCAAAATTGCAGCAGAAATACAATTTTTAGAATATAAAATCTTTTTCAACACACTTGCTCGTAAAGTGGCTCTTATTGAACCGCTTTTAGGTCCATAATGCAGTGTATTAAAAACGCGTGCTTTTTCTTTACTTTAATCCATATGTGCTTTATTTCCACAGATAACTATTTACTAGTCGGAAATGCGCGCTTTTTTAATCTCATCAATTCACTTTTTTTTAATAGTCTGTATTGTCCTTGGTCCCAAAATTAACTAATATTTATTTACCTTAAGAGCGTTTACGCCGTATGGCATTTCACACAAACTTTCAAGCCCTTGTTTTTCGAAGTGAATGAACCGATTTTAATGAAACTTCATACGCATAAGCTGGATACAAAGGTCTAAAAAGTTAGTAGAGAACATTTTCGAAAAATAGTGTTACAGCCAAATTAGACCGATTTTAAACTTTCTATAGAAACAGAGATTTCCATTTATCTTTATTTAAATAAGACATTTCGAAAATGTTTTCTACTAACTTTTTAGACCTTTGTATCCTGCTTATGCGTAGGAAGTTTCATTAAAATCGGTTCATTAATTTCGAAAAACAAGGGCTTGAAAGTTTGTATGAAATGCCATACGGCGTAAACGCTCTTAAGGTGAATGCGCAGGGACCTCGGACAATTTAAGGTGAATGCGCAGTGGTCTACCACTGCGCATTCATCTTAAATTGTCCGAAAAAACCTAAGAAAATTTAAATTTCGCGGTTTACCGCGAAATTCATAATCATTCGAATCATTAATACATCTTTTTTATGGAAAATTTCTTAGGGAAAAATCTAACTAGAAAGATTCTATTCTAATGACTATAATTCTGTAAATACATATACAGAGCGTTAGGTTAAACGAGGGACATACTTTGAGGGGAGTTAGTACTCATGAAAATGAGCAACTTTTACTATGGGGCCGAACCTGAAATCGCAAAAAAAAATCAGCTGTTCAGTACATTTTGACGAGCTATGCGAACATAAATGTAGGAAACGGCAGATTTTTTTTCGCGATTTCAGGGTTAATCCCATATTAAAAGTTGTTCATTTTCATGAGTACTAACTCCCCTCAAAGTATGTCCCTCGCTTAAACCTTTAACGCTCTGTATATTATAGTCGCGAATCATACGACCTGATACTGACCTGCAAATTACAAAAAACGTAAGAAAATTTTAATTATCCACCTAAAATTGTCCGTGGTCCCTACCCGAAACCAAACGGAAAAGACCCTGACTGGCGTTCTATCATTGCGGATTCTCACTGAACTAATTTAGGTATATTTCTCTATGCCAATAGTACTTTCTAATTCCATACTAACTAAACTACCATTGTTTTTTTTTTACAATTGTTTTTACATGCTCTGTGGTCAGTGCTTTTATTTACACTTGCGCGCGCATTGCTAGTGCTGGCTATGCGGAAAGACAAAACCAGCGCGCCGTTTTCCATACAAGTTAATATTTAACAATACAAGTCTGTTTTTTTCCTCGCAAGTGTGTTGAAAAACGTCGTATGAAACGCGTGTGCATCGATCATTAGACTCTCGGCTTTCTTATCGCACTCGCCTGCGGCTCGCGCGAATAATACCGCCTCGAGCATAATGATCAACATAGAACACTTGTATCATAATGTACTATTCTATTATGTGAAAAGCTAAAAAGCAGTTTATCGAAAAAAAATTGTAGGTAGTCAATATAATAACATGTAAAAATTACAATGTTAATGGAGTTTTGTTGTCGACCGTACTATAAGGCTTATGCGCCCTTACATTATCAGTTATGAATGAAAGGCGTATTTATCAGTACTATGATCATTAATTTCTATCAATCATTCTACTAAACATCGTGAGGAAACCCGCATGTCCTAACACCAAAAATTCGAAGACTTGTGACATCTACCAACCCGCACTGGGGCCGCGTGGTGGATTATGTCCCACTCCCTCTCACCGAGGGGAGGCCTGTGTCTGATGCTGATTATTCTATGTTAATTATTCTACATAATATTTTACATCTAGATGCACTGTTAACTCTCCAAGCTGAGTCTCAATTATTTTCTCTCCTTCTAAATATGAAATAGTGTTACGTTAATCTCATCATTCATGCCAACAACATATAAAATATTCGCGGAGTTCGGTTATCAAAGACCTCGAAGAAACCTCTATATTACATCTATATTCAGACACATTACTAACTGGACCTCATATGGTCCATAAAATTGGACTAAGCTGGCAGAATCACACCTGTGCCTAGAGATATCCTTTTTATGGCGCAAATGAGGGTAGTCAATTCTTTTATAGAGTTCTAAAGGACAGGCCTCGTGGAACTTGTTCATATTTAAGTGGGTCAAACGTCAAAACAAACAGGTAGGTCTGACAATTTCATCCCGAATTTATTTGATTAGACCCGGATTTTCCACAGACAACTTAGGTAAATGTTTTAATTTTGTTTACGTAATAATACAATTTTGAAACGAATTCATGAAATTCAGTTATCACAACCGTCTATTGTAAGCGACAGCCACAATTAAATAATGTATGAATGCCCCTGGTATCACCCGCGTAAGTTTCGATCCCGTGGGAATATCGGGATAAAAAGTATCCTATGTGTTAATCCAGGAAATGGTCTATGTGCCAATTTTCATCCTTTGGTCAACGGTTAACTTATAATTGAGTAATAAACATCGAAACATCCTCACAAACTTTCGCCTTTACAATATTAGTGTGATAAATTGATAATATATATGCCATAATTGGAAGCCGACCCCAACATAGTTGGGAAAAGGATGAGGCAGATGATGGTGATGATTATTTTATTTATCATCACTGTAATATATTCATCACAATGTTTTTTTTTTTTATTAATATTCAAAAAGTACATCGCAGAGTTTAAATCATTATGTAATACACACATCAAAAGTGTCTAGGGATCAAGCATTTTTATGCGGATTTCTTGAGATTGAGATGTGGCTTTGTAATAAATTTATGATTTTATAAATTTATATGGATCCTTTTTGGTGCATTTCATAATTTGAATCAGGAACTGTGAATCAAATTCGAGTAAAAGATGAAAATCAGCTGTCAATATTTTCCCTATAAAAACATACAACGCATTGAAGACATTATTAGTGCTACTGTTTCCCTACTACTGATTAAAACCAACGTTATTATGGAGCGGCGACGTCATTTAAGCAGGGAAGAAATGCTCAGAGCCGTGGGAATGATAGAAGCTGGTTCCCGGCAACGTACTGTGGCTTTAGCTCTGAATACAAGTCAGAGTGTTATCAGTCGACTTTGGACACGTTACCGAAGCACTGGTACCGTGGCTGAGCGCCATGGAGGACGGTATCGCTGCACCACACGGAGACAAGACCGATACATTCAAATCTTAACTCGAAGAGCTCCAACAATAACCGCCATGATGTTAGCCGTGAGGCTTCATCACTCTTCAGGGAACTTAATTAGCGACCAAACAGTCAGAAACCGCTTGCATGAAGTGAACCTTCAATCCCGAAGACCGCTACGGGTACCACCTATAGCAATGCACAATCGTAGGATTCGATATCAATGGGCTCTTGAACACAGAAATTGGGCAGAAGAACAATGGCGTTTCGTGTGCTTGAGTCTCGTTTTGGTATGAGACCGGATACAAGACGTATACGACACTGGAGAACCCCTGGACGCCAACAGCGATTAAAATCCTGCCAGGAAGTCCATCCTTATAGTGGTGGAACCATCATGGTATGGGCGGGTATTTGGATCGGCGGAAGAACTGAGTTGATTTGGATCAGAGGCAACCTCAACGCTCAAATTTATGCTGAGACGATTGTATCAGACGTCATCGTTCCTCTACAAGTGCAAATCGGTCCCTTATTTCAGTTAATGCATGATAATGCACGACCGCACACCGCAAGAGTTGTAAGACAGACTCTCGCCGCAGCTAACATCAATGTCCTGCCCTGGCCTGCTCAGTCGCCAGACTTGAACCCGATTGAGCATGCATGGGATATGCTACAGAGAAGAGCTCTGCCGAATATGGAGGGTATCCAGTCGCAAGAAGACCTTTTTTTGTTGTTGCAACGAACATGGGCGGCCATTCCACAGCGTGATTTGGATGAACTCATTTTGAGTATGCCAAACCGATGTTCTTGTGTTGTTAGTGTTCGCGGTAGAAACACGGATTATTAATTGTTTAAGTTACCCAATAAAATTTTAAAGAAAACTGTTATTTCAGTCTTTTTTTCGAACTTTTGTGTTAGTGGTTCAAATGTCAAAAATCCCTTTATTAGGAAAATGGCAAATTTCTTTATTAATGCAAAGGTGACTTGGTTTATCGTTACTGTGACAAACGAAAACACTTTATTTGATGAATCCTTAAAGAAAATTTTAATTAATATCAATCAGGAGAAAAGTTATTGCAAAAATATATGTTGATCCCTAGACACTTTTGATGTGTGTATATTGAAAAGCCACAGAAGCCTTTGATAGCTTATAGTATATGGCTAGTGAGTTCGGAAATAACGATAAGTATATAATCTAATATTAGTACTACAAAAATAAAGAAACAAATTTAGACGGTAAGATTCTAAGTTTTACATTCAAAGAATATTTTAAGTCTTCTCTTATTCCATAATATATCATCATCTGCCTAGCCTTTTCCCAACTATGTTGGGGTCGGCTTCCAGTCTGACCGGATGCAGCTGAATACCAGTATTATTATTCCATAATATAATAAAAATGTATTTTGTTACAAAATAAATGACAGCTAAAATTATCCAAAGGAGAAACCCAAACTCCATAGAAACTTGGGCCTGGCGTTACAGGGCTGGAATTTGGCCATAAATTAGAGCATTTAGGAAGGTTTCACGAACCCAATTTTCACGTCTCCCAGCAATGGCCAAATTGGTAAAATCAGACAACAATGTTCACTTTTTAGGTTATTTTTAGTACCTAGTTAAACGATGATATTTTTGAGACTTTCGTTTCCTACGTAAATCTGGAACGCACATATGCTGTGCTGCAGCACCTGCCGCCAATCACGATGAGGTTTGAGGTACCTACTTATATAAAAAGCGCTTAGGGGATGACTTCCGATTTATCTGATTGTTCTTGTAGCGGTCCTGAAAACCTCAGCAGAAAACTATGTTTATTATACAAGGCCCACTTACATCACTACTGGTTTGCATTTGTTAATATTGTAGGGATTTGATGCAATCTCAGATAACAGTAAGTAATCTGAGATTACAATAATATATTAAAATAAAAAAAACACAGGTTATTGTGGTGGTTTTATTAATTACTTTCTTCATTAGGATCATCATAATATAATAACACAGTAGGTATCCAGAAATTGTGCAGGAGGCAATTGACTACCCTGGTGCCGTGCCTAACCAAGATACCATATTATGCTCAAGGTGTGGATACAGCATCCAACCGTTCTTTTGCTAACAATATAAGTTCGGTTATAGCATCCCCTCCACTTAGAGAGCTGTCGACTAATGTATAAACAAAATACATCCTATTATTATTATGCCTCGACTTTATTCTTCCTCTTAAGTTTGAGTCCGATGTTGACAACTCTTGCTGTAGATCATGGAAATGCCGGGATGCTCTATTTGCTCGCACCCAACAAGAGTGACAGACAACACTTGAAGCACCCACCTGAAAATAATATATCTACATTAAAACCCTGCCTTTACACCAGAGATGTGTGGTGTGTTATTGCTCACTTTGAAAAAGAATGATCTAAAGAAATCCTGATGTTGTTTAGTAAGCCTGAGTTAGCTTAACCATTATCACACTGTTCTAATTCACTTAAATGTTTTAGCATACCAAATAAAACTTTTGAATGCCCTTGTTATTAAAAAAGCACGAAAAAAACTATTATATTAACCATGCGTGGTAGGATCCATCCTCTTATAACTTCGTGTATTCTGTGTTCTTGCACTGTACCGGTAGTCGTAAGTTGATGGCAACGAACTCTTCTCAGAAGAGAATGTCCACAGTGAATACACACTCGTTGGTGTCCTGTAGGTGGCTGTTCACTCCCTTCTGGTATATTTCCATCAAGAGATACAGAATTGGCATGATTCCAGCAAGCTTGGCAGATTAAAGTCATTTTCAATTACCTGAAGCAAACATTTATCATTTGACTATTAGGTCTAGCATTAGCATTTAGCAATAAACATCCAAGTGGCACATTTGGGTAAACATAAGCGACCTTATTACATTCCCACTGCATGGACACAGGTCTCCTCTCTGAGTGGGAATATAATTAACCAATAATCATGCAGGTTCAGTCCGGATTGGTGATGTCACAGTCATGTCTTCGAATATGAAGCATCACATCTGCACATTCTGGTATCATTATATAAAGTACAACTATCAACAAACAACTGAACAAATGCGATAACACTATTTAGTTCGACTACATTAAATTATTACATACATTGTAAAAAAATGTTACAATATAGAAATATCTGATACTAACCGTTTGTGGCGCGCGCGACCCATTCCTGTACAATTGAAAGAATCTTCCCATTGTATGGCAGTGGGCCGTTGCTATTCCGCAATTAATGCACAGGTTCATGATGTCGTGCCAGTCGTAAAAAAGAGCAGTAATCAGATCAGGTTTTCCAGCAAAAGTCAGCACAGGTGGCAGGTTATGTAACGGTGTCCATTGTTCAAGCGAGGGTCAGTCAGAATGGAATCAATTTCAGAGTCTAGTATTCGAGGTCTAATGAAAAAATAAATCCCCAGAAATACAGAAAAACAACACATTGACTTGCACAAAAATCCGAAAAGCGAATGACATTAATGACATGACATTACAACCATGACAATTGACAGACGTTGACATTGACATTTGCCGTTTACTAGTGCAATCCATGGTGCAGTCGATTTTATCGATTATTTATTTCTTTTAATGTTTTTTAATGGCGATTACGTTAAATATCAATTAGTTTCCAGATTTAATTGTTTTACATTGATTTTAATACGTAAAAAATCATTTATACTAAAACAATGGAGTGTTATTTAATTATTTGTATCAGCATCGATTTCCACTAAATCGATCATATTCTTAGGGTACGCTCTATTGATAGAATACCAGCATTTGTGAAGCTCTTGGTCATTACACATAGATTACATTTGTAGTAAATTAAGAATATTATTAAGTAAAATGTACCATCTAAGCTTTAAAGTTACTACTAGTATTTTAAGATGTATATACATGTCATTAGTAGATTCCATCATTAGCTATGCTCTTGACAGCTATGGATTAACATTTAAAACTAACTTGAATAAATTAGAAGCTCTTCAAATTCGATTCTTAAAACTACTTGTTACTCAAAAAACTAAAAACAGTTGTAAAGGCGATTATAGAAAGCTGTTCAAAATATGTAAAATTTTACCGATTAGTTTAAAACATAAATATCTTCTAGCAGTTAACCACCATGGAACCCAAGAGCATAACTTAACTCATGTACTCAACAACTATAATACGCGATCTATGGCTGCCGGCAAATTCAATGTACCCAGAGTCACCAATTACTTTGGTGACAGAACTTTAAAAAAACGATTACCATATTTATTGAATAGTTTGCCGGCACACATAAGGAGCGAAACCAATAAAAGCAGGTTTAAAAAGATGTTATTTAGAAATGTTATAAAGTGCTATACCTAAGTCTAAAGTATGAATTTGTAAGTGTGTCTAAAAGACTCGTCAGACCCTACAGTCAAACCATTACTACGGTTTTGTGGGGCTTAGTTTGTAACTTTTTTTTTTTGCATGATGTGAACTTATAATAAATAAATAAATAATAATAAGTTAGTGACGTATAACAAAATAAGTGTTGTAACGGTTTACAAAGGTGGTTTAAAACAAAAAATTGAAATCTAATTATTTTCTACACTTGGCCATTGTAAATGAGGCTAAGATTTAAATGGGTTAATTTAGCAAAATAGACGATTTTTTGGTACATATCTTATTCGTGTAACGGTTAGGCCCAGAAACGGGTTTCTCCTTTCTGTCGAATAATGTTATCGAATTTCACTCACATCTCTTAATCCGATTGCATGAAAATTTTGCACGGCCACGCGGGACACGTGTAACTTCCAGTATGACAGTCGTACAGTCACGAGCATAAATATGTATACACTTGGCTTCGTTCAAAGGCAATTTTCTCCTTTATTTTTGAATGAAATTTTATATTATTACGAACATAGTATTTTCGAACCCCATAGGTTTGTGTAAAGTGTCGTATTTCAACGTTGCATTCGTTATTTCGTGAAAAAATCGCAATTGAAAGTTGCCAAGTGTTGACATATTAGTACTCATGACTGTACGCATAGATACCTACCTAGTTTTTATAGGTTGTTTTTTGCTGGTACCAGCATAGCTATTTTTAACCACTTGATGTGCTTCCGTACCGTATCGAACACCAATCAATATTGTTGTAAAAGTCCTCTAAACGTCAAAACCCGGAATTTTGGGCTGATTTTTCCAACGCCAGATAATTTTATCAGAGGAATATTTTTGAATTTTTGACAGTTCTTCCATACAAAAACTGTCAGACGTAAATTTTATTCCACGAACAAAAATTATCTGTTGATTGTAAAATCAGCCCTAAATCAAATAGACGACTGCTATTCTTCCGACAGCTGTTTGCTGTCGGGAGCATGGCAAATCAGGCTATCGAAATGTGATATTTTTGATACGATAGCCTGGCGGATGAATAGCTATGCTGGACATAAACATTAACATCGAGCTATAAAAAGAGAGTCACAGAGAGGTACCATGTTATCATTCTTGAGGTACAGTCGAACAAGCTAATACTTTGGTATCATGCCGCTGAGTGTGCTGAGTAGTCAATTTATTGTGTTTATGTGTAAAGCTTAATTTATAAAAATGAATATTGGCAGTGTAATGAAATGTACCCTACATAACTACAGCTATAAATTCAAACGGCTCTCTATCGACCAGCACTCAAATAACTAATAGATTTCGCTTTATTCTCAACGCTGAAAGACCGCCCCGAGGAATACCAAAGTAGAAAGTAAGTACGAACGCAGATGGTACAGCCAAGTAACTAAATTATTTATTGGAGAACTGCCAAGTCTAACATAAAGTAAACAATTACTCACTCTATCTACCTCCAATCTCATCAACCAATTTAATAACGAAGAAATTACGAAACTCGATCAAGTTATAATAAAAACCAGAGCTGTCATTCTCAAAGAAGATTTAATTTGGCACTATACCTACCTACATTTAAAAATGGAACCCAGCAAACTCTCTGGTCGTTTACTTTTTTTTTATTTACGCAGGCAGAAAGCTTTTAATTTTCCATCGGAGCCGAAGCTGTTTTTTATTTGTTTTCAGTTACAGTTACGTGATTTCAATATTTATTGTGAATCTGCGATGTTTCTGTTTAGAGACTTTGCTACGAAAGCCCTATGTAAATTCTAGCTACGTGAAATATGCCCTGAAACGTGCCATGCTGAAAGGACCAGATAATCCGAATATGCAGGCTCACAGTAATATGAGGCTTTGCGAATATTGCCGGCTTTACATAGAATAGAAGTCAACTCGACTGCTGAGGGCTTAGTCTACCTAGACCAAGTTAGTTTGAATAGGTATTCACTCTGCTTCCTATTAAAGGATATTAAACTTAGCACGCGGCGGATTTATGTACCTACTTCTCTCTTCCTACGTACCTAGTGCCTTGTTTACTTTAAATGTTTGTTTCATCGACAATTTCGGGAGGAATTAAACTTGAAAACCGCTATGAATCAAAAAGACTTCTACAAAACTGAACTATTCCCTAAAAAATCCATATTCACGGCTACATAAATACGTTCCCGAGAATTTGACATTTAAAAGCCAGGGAAATTACTGCTCTACGACCGGCAACGATTTATCCCAGCTGTCACTAAAACAAAACCTTTTTTCCCCCTTTACTTTTAGACAAATGGCTAGCAAAAACATATCCTTACGTTAAAAGTACATTGGTAGTATAGAACTGTACTTGAAAGAGGTAAGATTAATTGTCTCAAACCGACGGGCGACAGGCTACGAGCAATTTTGTGGAGCACAGTTTGGAGAAAGCCTACCAAATTGCCTGAAGACATCAATCATGTAGCGTAACCCTATAGTATATTTGTGTCACGAGCCTTAGAAAGGGTAGCGGAGAAATTAGTTTGAAAAAATCTGCATGGTGGTTGAAATTGTAATGTAGGTAGGTATTCCACGCCATTTATTGTGGTTCTAAAATATTTGGCAAGCGTAAAAAGTTCGTTAGAATAAACCTGCATGGTGTTTGAAATTTTCTAGAAACGCATTAGTGTCGTTGCCGCATTGGAATGTCCGTTTTATCACATCTATTAAAAAAGAGCTAGTGTATTCTTCGTAAACAGGGACTAAAATAGCTCTTTAATCCCTAGGGACTAAAAGTGAATTGAATTTGGAATGTGGATATGTATTGTTAGTAAAAGTTTAAATCACCAAAGAGATCAATCACGTACCTATGTACGTGATTGATCTCTTTGGTGATTAGTATGAACAAGTAACAGGCTGTATGAAAAAGAAAAAAGCGCGCGAGCCAAATTAAAAAAAAAAGTGTGAAAACATAAAAAACCCCCGAAAAGCATTCTGCCTTGGTTCGTAATTATTTACTGAAATTAGGATTTTACTTAGTTTTATAAAAATGAGTATGTCTTCCTCAAGTCATCATCATCATCATCATTTTAGCCGAAATACGTCCACTGCTGGACATACGTCTCCCCCAAAGGGGGGGGGGGGGTCGCTTCCTCAAGTAATTGTATGTAAAAAAATAAACGTACTATTCTTATTCTTAAGTTGCACTTACTTATTTTTTCGTAGAGGGCGATAAAAAGTAGTGTCCACCTCGGGAGCAACACTATTTTAAGCTTGAGTGACGTACTTTGAATCCCTCACTGCGCTCACGATTATACTTTAGAACCCCTACTTGCTGTGCTCGGGATCCTACTCTAGAACCCTTTACTACGCTCTGGATTCAAAGAAACACTCTCGCCTTCGAAATAGTTGTTTACTCCCCTGGCAGGGCCTGATTTACCCACAGGCTAACTAGGCTCGAGCCCTAGGGCGCAAGGACCGAGGGAGCGCTAAGCTTACAAGCACCACTTATTCGCAGAATAAAATTTGGTAATTTGGAAATACGCGTATAAATACTTGATTTTGAATTGAAACTATTCTGGCCGCGCTCTCTCACCCACCGCGCTTAATTATACCTAAACATAAATATCGTTTTTTTTTTTGGGATTGGCATCTCGCAAAAACTTACAAAAATAAATACATAAACCCTTGGCATATAGAATCTACTACCTATTTAATGTTTGACAATATTTCCCGTGTTTTTATGAAGACTTCAGTACCTTTGTCAACAAACATAATATCATAGTACCGGTCTATTAACCCTTAGTCTGCCGGAACGTAGATCTACGCGAGACACAATGGCTTTTTAATTGTGTCTGTAATTACGGCACACAGCGGTTAAGATACACTTAAAACGCCGCCTACCTTTTATTTATTTGATTTGTTCTGTTTTTATCAAACTGCTATGGGTGGTTTTAGTGAGGTATCTAAAACATCTTGGTAAGTAAGTACCATTGAGAGAAGTGGTGGCCCAGTGCTATCAGCCGCCACTTACGAGTTGTAGGTCGTAGGTTCGAACCCAGACAGGCGCTTTACTTTGTGTAAATTATTTCATCACCACTGCTCTCAAAACGGTGAAGGAAAACATCGTGAGGGAACCGACATATCCTAGAACCAACAATTCGCAGACATGTGACATCTACCAATCCGCACTGGGCCCGCGTGGTGGATTACGGCCCACTCCCTCTCACAGAGAGGAGGCCTGTGTCCCAGCAGTGGGAACATTATAGGCTGATTATAATGATTATGATGAAGTGAGTCATCATCTGCCTAGCCTTTTCCAAACTATGTTGGGTCGGCTTCCAGTCTAACCGGATGCAGCTGAATACCAGTGCCTATCTGACCTCCACAACCCAGTTACTGGGTAATAAGATACCCCTTGGTAAGACTGGTTAATTGTCAGACTTTCGGGCTTCTGACTACCCGTAACGACTATCAAAGATCCACGAATGACAGCTGGGAACAACGGCTTAACGTGCTTTCCGAGCCACGAAGGGGTCTCGGTATGCAAAGATGGTCACCCATCCACAGACCAACCGCGGCAAGCGTAGCTTAACCTTATCGATCGACCTGTGCGGCTGTTATTATTTAGCTATGATGAAGTAAGTAAGTACCATAAATATTAAATCATGTAGCGGTAGGTATACGAACTCCTCCGTCCTCACAGCTTACAGACCTCTTAATAGACATTTGACAGGCTACCCCATTAGTGAGAGACAGCCCGCCACGGAGGTCAGAAGGCCAATGTTTTCCTAATTAAAAATGTTAAAAATCTAGTCTCAACCAAGAAGCTTAGGTATAGATAAAATTGGAGACAACACTCTAAATACCTGAGTGAAGACTACTGTGGTCGGACACTCTCTTTCTAAATACATACATATGACAAAGAAAACACATATCACTGTCTCGTTCTTATGTGTGTATTTAGAAAGAGAGTGTCCGACCACAGTCGTCTTCACTTAGGCATTTAGAGTGTTGCCTCCACTTTTATCTAGAAGCTTCTTGGTCTCAACTCATCTCAGCGACCATCAATGTGAAAAACTTGTCAAAATGTAGGGAATTTATAGGTATTTTTAAAAGATTGAGACTGAGATCCATCTGAGATCAGACTGTGAGCGTTCTTAAAATTACGAGAATTGCCCCTCAGGTAGGTACCTATACGAAATCGGAGGAGTTCGTATACCTGAGGTTGTGCCTGAGGTCCTTAGCAGGTGTTTTTCGGTTCACTACAATTGTCATAAAGAAGTAGGTAAGTTTTTCGACTGCACAGAGTCTAGACTGCACAATAGTCTTCGGACCTCTTTAATGCGAACTGCGATCTCGGCATCGAGGAGCCACAATGAGGTACAGTGCGTGGTTGCTTGGAGCCAGCGTCTAGACGTGAATTGCTAGCAAAGAGAGATGCAAATAAATTAAGTAGGTAGTAGGACTAGTAGGTAGCTATAGGTAGATACTCTCTTCAATCAAAGCTTCAAAACATCATTATCTACTAGTACAAGATAGATAAGTGCTAACCTAGGTACCTACCTATCGTGAAAGCAGAAAGATAGCTGTATAGGTAGGTACCGTCCTATTATGAGGTATTATAATAAAACATTGATTGGATACTTTCACGGTCACCCACAGAGCAACGCGGCAACGGAAACATGACAGAATAGGCATAAATCTATTCTTACAAATTATACCTATTTTATGTATGTATATTAACGTAAATTGGACACATCTTCTATTCTATGCATCGTCTAAATCATCATCGTCGAATCACTATCATAATTTGCTATTAAATAAAGAGAGTTTATTTAAAACCTGAAAATCGTGTTGTTCGTGGCCATTATACATTTTTAAAAGTCCCTAAAGAAAGCTCTATTAAAACTATTTGAGGCCGCAATGTAGATAAAACGACTAATGGCCTACGACCAATTTTCTTACTTTTAATTTTATTAATGCTTTTCACGAAAAATTTTCCGTTCCTTCTTATGAACAAAAATCTTCCACTATAACATTCATCAATCAAACAGGTTTCATGTACAATTATTGTACATGTATGTTAGTTCTATATTTTTCATGAATGCCTACAGGTTCGGCCCTGAAACTTCGAAACCCGCCCTTATCTCCACCCGCTATAAAAACAAGATTGCAAACAACTCACATGGCCGACATTCGCCTACGCTTTCTGTTATCGTAACTAACTAACGTCAAAATGACAATTCAATAAATTCAACGCCGGACTAAATATTTACAAGCAAAACCACCAATCATAACAGCTTAAAAATATCTTCAAAAATAAAAAAATAAAATAAATAGTTCTAAAGACACGTATTTATTTTATTTTTCGGGAAAAATCTGCGTGAAACATGCCTTACCTTTATTTTGGGCGGCCATTGTAGTTTTCTACCCACGGGGAGTGGCGCATTATTTTCCTTCAAAACTTTCACATTTCACAACGTTATTAATTCGTATTATCACGTCAGCGAGCGTCACTTGTTTATGAAACGTGTTTACAATACAACCGTTGGTTGGAAATGGCTTGTTTGGTGGAAAAATCGATGCGACGCCGCGCGCAGTGAGCCGCTACACACGAATGATAAGAGGCAAGAGCCGCGCCAGCAACAGCCTCGTAGCTATCCTATCCTGTCTACATAAATACTTACAGGCTATAATAGCTATGTACTTAACGAAGTTTCTTTATGGTTATGTTTAATGACAGCTGATTCGAGAGATATGAGAAAAGCTGCGCGTATTTATCGTAAAATCGTGGAAATGGCGGGATACTGATCTAATTTTCTGTAAATTTCGCGTAGATATCTACCTACTTAAAGTTGTTGCTTAAGTATTTTGCCTGCCGGGTCAGCGGGATTGTCCGAAAGGGTTACCGCTAGTGATGGATTAATTAGCATTAGCATTCATTATTAGCATGCGAATGCTTATTTAGCATTTAGCAAATGAAATGTAGTTGCGAAATTCTGTGAAGTGCGAAGTGATTTCATCGCTTCGTATTTCGTTCATACTATTGATGCACGATAATGCCGCGGCACTCAGCGAGACAGCGCCACAGCGGCAGCGTGCGCTCTTCGTCGCACCCACGGGAATACTAATCTATCTGTTTCACGTGACCCTGACTTTTAGCAGGTGCATTTGATGCGAAGAATATGGTTAAGCAATTATTATCTTATTATCTTTGATTTGTTCGCACTTAGGGTCGTATATTGTATGAATGCGTGTGATCGTTTAATTCGTTAAAATTATCAGCAGAGTGATGCGAAGAAAGGGATTAGGCAAATTATTACCTTATAATCTTTGATTTGCTCGTATTTAAGGTCGTAAATTGAATAATAATTTGTGTGACACGTGTGTGGCGCGCGTCGTATTGTAATTTACAGTGAAAGACTTTTTTCAAAAGCTGGTTACACCTTGTCAGAGAGAAGAACAAGGCTTTCTGTCGAAAAAACCGAACAGTTGGTATTTTTAAATTTCAATTTAAAAAATTCCGACTACAAAAAACTAATGCCATAAATTAATGTTGAGTAAATTTGTAAATAATGTACATTATATGTAAAAACTAAATCATGTAAATACGATCAAGTGAACTTATAAATACGCCAGTTTTTTAACATTTTACTGCCAGTCCTAAGCCTGGATAAAGTATGAAGGAAAGTTCACAAAATCTTAAACAACAAAAGGTTTTAAATTGTCAAATATTTTTAATTATAATAATATGATCAATATCATAATCACAACACAATGCAAGTGTACTAGCAGAAATAAAACGTTATCGGCGAGCAAACTAAACGCACGCTTCATAAGGCGAACGCGCTCTTTAATAATTCGTATAATAACAAAATTCATATAATTACTTATTGTCAATTATCGTTATATTAGCAAATAGCATAGCAATAGCAATTAACATGCTAAGACTCGAGAATTCGCATGCTAATGAAATTTATGCGAAATCGCATTAATTACCATGTTACCGCTGGCCCGGAACATAAAGGGCTAAGGAAGGATAACACGGGTGGGGTTTAGTCAGTAAGAGTCTGACACTCCCTTGCGCTCCGCCCAGAGCGGGAGGGGTCATTATGATGATTTCCCACGCGAAAAAAAACATTTTGCTTTATTACATAGGTAGGTAGATCTACCTACCTACTACCTACTAATTATTTCAAATGGCACAAATTCTTAAAGGCGATTTCAACCCTTTTTAAAATGATTAATTAACTAATTAATTAAAATCAACAAACTTTCTATCAAAGAACTATCGAAAAAAAAATGCGTTGTTTCCTGTTTCAAATCTTACCGCAATTTTATTTTCAGGTGTTGCCGTTTTTTTTTCTTGAGGTTGTTTAGTCCTGAACTAAAAATACTATTTTGAAAGAATGATAAAATGATAAGTATCTGGCTAAAATAGAGGAATCCAGAAACTCCGTCCCCAAATCAATCAAATCCTACGCAGTGCAAGAGGATGTAGTTACCCTTGCCTCATCAATCAAACTGCATTAAAAAAAATACTGTGTGTTCCATAACACTCACCTTTTACGATTCTCTGTCTCTGCCTGGCAAACTAGAAAAAGCCTTTCCTATTTCATTTTCATGCTAAAGATTTAATTTTAGTAAAACTGAACTTGGAGTTTGACATTGGCAGACTGACAAAACGATAGTGACAGTTGACAGGAAAATAACAACAAAGTTGTCTGCCTGATTGTGATTCAGAGGAAAATTAAATAAAAAAGTACTACAAAATGCGTGAAACAAAGATGAGTACGCACCTTTCTGGTGGAAGACTAAACGTTGCATCTATTCAAGAGTCAATGAGGACTGAATTACTGAATCTACTACAGCTTTACAAAGGTCCAAAAGTATGTATCCTATTGATTCCACATATTATATACATTATAAAGCATTGGTTTTCCTCATGATAAAGCCAATTAAAAGTACATTGTAAACAATGGCACTGTCAAAAAGTACCTTCTTCTGTACTTTTTGGCATGAGGTGAATTTAAACTTTTATCATGATCCCTGATTTAAAATTAGTAACACTAAGGAATGAACAAGTCTTTTTATACAAAGTTACTGCAGTTAAATCTTAATAAGTATTATAATAGAAACATTATGCACCAAAATAAATATCTAAGTAGGTATCAAGAACTTAACAAATCCCAACCAGAAAATATTTACTTTGCTAAACCTTTTTTCTTTAATAGGTCACTATATGGGACGAATGGCTAGCAGGTCCAGTGGGCCTAGTGGCCCAGTACTCTCTGCTAAAAGACCATGGAGTGACGGAGATGTTCCCGCTGAAGCCTGGCAGTCTGCCTACCATCTCGGTGAAGCATATTGTGTTTATTGCAAGACCTAAACCAGCTCTAATGGACTTAGTAGCTGATTATGTTCTGTCACTTAGGTAAGTAGTAAGTACCTAAGCATGCGACCGAAACAATACATAATAATTGTCATCATGAAAATAAAGTACTCAAAACTGGTGTGCATGTATGACCAGTTAGTAGGGAAAGGTCATCTCTTTGCTGCCATGGCTTATTTTAATTTAATATTTGAATTGGTTTTTTTTTCGTCTTTTCGTTACGGACGCTTTTAACGTTCTGCATCGTTCTCACATGCATAATTTTTAACATGAATGACGTAAACAAGACTTTGTAACCTTTTGTAAAAGAGTGTCCATGGAGTTTCTTGCCTGTTCTTCTCCATAGGTACCTATGTTTTGGAATGGGCAACTAGCTTCATCTTTCTGACTGACCGAGCCCTTGACAATTCAAAAGTGCCTGTAATTGGTTTAATTGAAATAAATGCTTTGAGTTTAAGTTTGAGATGTATGAACTTAAACAAGGCAAAAGGAGTATATAATGTAACGAGTCTTTTAAGCCTGTTACATGATAGCGCGTTCTTTGCTTTAATTTGTAGGCAACAGGGTGGTGTTGCCATGTAAAAATTCATTTTTTTGAATCGGAAGTCGTGTAGTGGTCACACTGATTTTTTTTGATGCTGTCAGTTGATTTTGATATGTCACTTTCCGGCCGAACTTTATATAAAATGGAGTAATTTTAGAGCTCCAATTAAAATCTGGAAGTTGATACTTCCAATGGACTACATCCAGTCCTAATTATGTTGTGGCTGATTTGCCCTTGTCGGCATCTTAATGGGATTGTCCATATTTTGTAAAAGGATCTTTTGAACCTTATATATATTGGATTAATTCATCTACTGATGTAAAAACTTCCTTTGGAAAAGAAACGCCGTGAGGCGTTTCTTATTTCTTTTTACTTCGAGACTTAAATTTTTAACGCTGGCCCCTACCGACATATATCATGGACCGCCTGACGTCCCCGCGAAGATCAAAATCACCAGGGTTTGCCCATTCGGTTTGTTAGATTATTCGCCGGAATATGGTATGGTTTATAATACTTAACTTAAATTGACAAAAGTGCAATAATGACAGGACAGGAATTAATTTCTATTCCATCTTAGTTTTACACCAACTGTTAATATTAGAAAGGAATTTTCTTGTATATTGAGACCAGCAGCCTTCGGGTAATAAAATCGTTCAATAACTTTTGTGTCGATTTTTATTGATACTCCCCGCTTGAAGATTAAAAGTTTCCAGTTACCGCAGGTTAGTCTATCCTTGGCATAGTTTGGTGTGTGCTCCTGGCGCCCGAATTTTCACTTCTACTTATTGTTTATTTATTTGGAGTACAACACACACATTTATAATAACATCCACACACTTTAAAATATATTTTTTTAATATTACAATTGTCGCTAGATTATTTTTTTAATATTACAATTGTCGCTCTGCGAACAGGGACTTGAAGTAGGTTTGTCTGGTACCTTATACTGTCATTATTGCACTATTAATTAATTAACTTATGAGTCTATTGTTTGCATTGGTTTGTTCTACATTGTTACTTTAATAACTTTGTGTTTATTTTGATTTTTGACTCATAAGTACTACTTAACTTGGTTGACTCATAAGTACTACTTAACTTGTTTAACTTAATTTGGTGAATCTTTGTAAACAATGTTTGGTGTTTACAATTGATGATTTTGTTTAATATCATGTTTTTTTCTTAGCAAAACCAACAGAAATGTATAGCATAGACTGCGTTTTGTTGTTCTCAACAGTAAAGTTATTTTAAAAACTAAGTTTAACTTTTTAAGTAAATAATTTAATCTAATTGTTAAGTACAATATTGTACATTTCATTTATCTAAGATTTAAGCTGCTTGTAAGTGATTATTGCACTTTTAAAACGATAAAATTAACATAGTAATTTTTTATGGGATTACCCACATTGACTTTTATAATTAACCTCAAACTTGAGAATTTATTTTCAAACATTTAACTTTTTGAAACTTAGTTTTTGCTTTTCGTTTGCTATTCGCCTTGCTGTTTGTTCATCATGGACAAGGGAGTTCAGTTTCCGCCGCTTCAGGATTCGGGTGATGTTGACGCCTGTACTGCTGTTGATGCTGACGTTGCTGAGAAAGTTCATGAGATGGTTAATGCCCCAGATGTTAACAATCCCTTTGACTCAAGAATCGCTCACTCTTCTTCGGCTTTTACAGCACAAGCATTGCCTTCATTTAATTCCTTGAATGCGCTTGTAAATGAAAATATT
Source organism: Mesoligia furuncula (assembly GCA_916614155.1). Classification (NCBI taxonomy): domain Eukaryota; kingdom Metazoa; phylum Arthropoda; class Insecta; order Lepidoptera; family Noctuidae; genus Mesoligia; species Mesoligia furuncula. Next base: position 13,123,992 of record OU744810.1, read on the forward strand.
CGAAAGAACTTTCCTCCTTTCACTAAATTGCCTGACTTGAAGAAAAGTAAAATAGTTTATAGCGGTAAATCTTGTGTTCGGGAATTTATTACTCAGATAGAAGAATATTTTCTTTATAAAAATTTCAATGAAAATTTGCTTGTCGGTTCTTTTTCAGATTTGCTTGATGGCATAGCACTTAAATGGTTTAGATCTATACGAATCCGTATCTCTTCTTGGCATGCACTTAAGCTAGCGCTTTTAAAACGCTTTGATAAGCCTGACTTTGATTATTTTTTAGAGAATGAGCTCCGCACCAGAAAACAAAAACCGTCTGAGTCGCTTCCTGATTTCATCACTGAAATTTCTGATATGGCCAGTCGTCTTTCAGAACCTTTGTTTGAACAAACTTTAGTTAATGCCATAAAACACAATATGTTACCTATTTATACACCTTTTTTGTTTCTTAAGCAGATTGATTCAATTGAACAATTTCTAGAACTTGCAAAAGAACTGGAAGTTGTTGTAGACAGAAAACCCAACAAAGAGTCAGTTAAACCTTCAGTTAAAGTAAATGCAGTTTCTAATGATTTAACTTGTCTGAAATGTAAAAAACCTGGACACTCATATAAAAAGTGCAAGTCCATACCGGGTATTGTTTGTTTTAAGTGTCATAAGGCAGGGGTCACTTCTAAGACTTGTGACGTTTGTAATTCGGCTGTTAAAAACTCGCAAGAGTCAAAAAACTGATTCGGTTGCATCGAGCCCAGGTTTTTGATAAAACTTCGAGTACCTCGATGTGTAAAAAAACAATTAGAAGTCACAAGCCGGACGATGTTACTCGTGACAAAGATTTTTCAGGCTGGTTGGATTATTTAAAAACCTTTTTTAACATTTATCGCTCAGCTCCTATTCTTTTTACAAAACAAAGTGATGCTAGACCCTTTTTAGAATTTAAAGTTGGAAATAAAATTATTTCAGGTTTGTTGGACAGCGGTTCCACTAAATGTGTTTTAGGCTCAAATATTCATGAACAATTTTTGCAGTCAGGTTACAAAATTAGACCTACTTGTGGTTCTGCTTCTATAGCAGATGGGACCTCTCGGAGAATTATTGGTGCCATGGATTTGCCAGTAACTTGTGATAATATTACTAAGATAATAGAATTTTTAATTATTCCTTCTTTTGACCCACCAATCATTTTAGGTTTTGACTTTTGGATTAAATTTAATATAGCTAGAAACTTGTGGAAAAACATTACACTTGTTAAAGATAATCAAGATAATAAAATACAAGTTTGTTCTGTTACTCCTATTGCTGAACTTTCTCCTTCAGAGAAACAGAAATTAAATAGCACTATTGCTTTGTTCGAAGACATTTCTTATGAGAAAAGAGGTTTGGGACTCACTCATTTAGTTGAACATAGAATTAACGTTACTAGTGAACCTTTTAAACAAAGATATTGGCCTTTGAGTCCTGCTAAACAAAAAGAACTTTTTGATGAAGTAGAAGTTTTACTAAAAGAAGGCATTATTCAACCCTCTAAGTCTCCTTGGTGTTCACCTGTTTTGGCGGTAGAAAAGAAAGATGGAGGTACTAGATTGTGTTTAGATTCAAGACGATTAAATTCTGTTACTATTAAAGATTCTTATCCCCTTCCTTATACTTCTAGAATATTAGATAACCTTAGAGGTGCTAAGTATATTAGTACAATAGATCTTTCTAAAGCTTTTTTGCAAATTGCACTTGAGAAATCCTCCCGTGAGAAAACTGCTTTTGTGGTTCCTGGAAGAGGCCTGTACGAATTTGTTCGCATGCCATTCGGTCTCACAAATGCACCGGCTGAGTTGCAGAGACTGGTAGATAAACTTTTTGGTCCAGAGTATGATAATTCTGTATTTTGTTATTTAGACGATTTAATTTGTATAAGTTCTGACTTTAATAGCCATATTGAACAATTAAATAAAATTTATAATATATTAAGAGAGGCAGGACTAACTGTAAAGGAAATAGCCCATCTTCCCTATATCTCGGGGCCTACATGTTACAGTCATGAAATTGGTGTTATTTTTTAAGATAACACACCTAGTATTATGTCACTTAATTTCAATGAAATTGACAGTTTGTATTCTGAGATTTTTGAATTTGAATTTATGGCTAAAGTGAGGTTAGAAAATGGATTAAGTGACAAGCAACTATACAATTAAATCAGAGATCATTTTATTTAACTGGTTTGTTATACAATTACAGTTACTGGTAATCGTTTTACGTGTGATTATAACTGAAACCTGATATTTTTGTAGTACCTATGTAGGTATCTACATAGATCATGTTTTCAAAAATGGTGTGACTACGAGTCGGTAAGGGTATAATACTGTGCAACAATGTCAAAGATTAATTGCCTGCAAGCATTTTTATTAATTAGTTTTATGATATTGTGTTTGCAATGGTCTGGCTAAGAGTTTAAAAGTCTATACCATACAGTTAATCTATATATCAAGACTCAGGTGCCTACCGGGACTGAAAATAAAAAGGAACACAGTTTTTCTATATTTCATTTATTTTGTCATTTATTCATCTTCATAAACAACTAATATATTATCAAGAAAGTGTGCAGGAGGTGATATGTGGTCTTGATACCTAGCCCAACTCAAATACCATATTATAGACATAATGTGTGCACAACACCCTACTGTACGCCTGCCAACAATACAATTACAATAATATTGTAAGATTGCTTGCCTTCCAGTTAGAGAGCTGTCTACTAAAATGTAAATAAAATAAACCTTTCTGCTAATATGTCTTGATTGTATTTTTGCTCTATATAAAGATGTAGTATTTGAAGTAGACAGCTCTCTTATTAGGTCATTATCAACCTCTCTGCACACTTCTATTACATAGGAGCCATCTGCCCTTACATGTTCCCCATAATAGGAACGTGCCTGCTTTATTTGGTATGTTCCTAGAGAAATTAAAATCAGTTCATTATATGTAAGCCGAGGAAAATCTGTTACAATATTTTCATTTACAACCAGTGGTCTAAAATTGGCTCGTCTTCTGTTTAATTGATTTATTATTACATAATTGGCCAATCTATTTTCTATGTACATATTTTGATTAATAATTTCCAGAATTTCCTCAGCATCATCCCGGTCAGTTAAAACAGGATGAAATGAATTTATAAGTGCGGCAGCCACTTTAAAATCTTCCATTAAATGTTTGCTTGCACGATTAAAAAAATCCTGTCGTAATAGTTTAAAATCCCTTTTAAATCTTCCATTCACAACTTCTACTACCCAACGGCAAATAGTGACTGCCCTTGACTTATTTGCATCTATTGTAGGTAACTGTGTTTCACCCTGTTCTAATGACGCGGGTACATATGTTCGATAACCACATGTGTTAAGTAAGGGCAAGGCGTCCCTAAATCCCCTATCCAGCACGAAAGCATCATCAGCCTCAAAGTAATTTCTCATGACTGTTCCATCTTTAAATTCTTGTTTCATTATGACTGCATCTGATGTTGTAGCTGGATAGGGGCCCAAAACATCGATTATATACCCATCAGTACAAACCATTAAAAATGGTTTAACTAAATTCCTATACTTATGCAGGCTGTATGTGTCCTTTTGGTACATATAATTACTGCTTTTCTGTATGTATATATATGTTCCATCACAAATAATTACTGGTTTATTGACACCATTGTGATTCCCAAATAACCCTCGGGGAATTGTTAGAGTTCTTTCGGACAATTGATCCTTATTGATATGGTTAATGCCTAAATGCTGTGGTACATAATTATTAGTTAGCGATTCTCTCGCTTTATTCATTAGCCTCTCCAAAGTTGCTCTTGGGATCTTTAACAAACTTGCTAATCTTTCGTCTGAATCGCCAGTACGAAGTTTTGTTAAATATGCAGCTAAAGCTGTAGCACCTCTTGGCATATGTGCCAATGCTGGAGTTTCATCAAGCACTTGGTGAAATTGTTGCTTGGTTAGTCCAACCCAATAGTAAAAAACATTGTCTTGAATACTCTCTAAATCTTCATAATTGAGTTCTACGGATGTGGGAGATTTTAAAGCTAGCATATCTTGAATGTGACTTGCCGAGAATGAATTTGTAGAATTATTTGACAGACCAATTAATAAATCCAATCTTTCTATTGCATATAAATGATAATCACAAAGTCTGTTATTCTGAGGCACATAATAATTGTGCATGTTCAAAAGATTTCTCCTCATAGCTGTGGGAATTCTGTTTCTTTCTCTCCGATTACAACCTTCTACAAAACACTTACTTTCGGTTTGAATAGGCCTCAGATAATCAGGTAATATAATTGTTTCTTGACTTACGCCTTGTGCTGGTTCATTGGTTTCCACAGTTGGAGTACTTATATCAGACACTGGCATTTCTGATGTAGGGGTTTCTTCTGAAATGGATGTGTCGATTGGTGAAGTTGGTACGCCAGATGCAGATGTTGATGGCTGTGAGATAAAGTGACGAGCAGCTCTGTCCGCCCTCACCCAACAAGAGTGACATACTTCACTCTGAGCTCCAGTCTAAAATAAATGGAATATCATTATCATTACCACTTTTTCATTGCTTATTGTTCAATGAAATTATAATTTAAAGATTATCATCCGTCTAAGCATATCCCCCTTATGGCCCCAAATATGTTTCAGATACAACTGAAGGGAAATTGTTACATTCCGCTACCCAGGCAAGATGGGTATAAGATAAACAAATAACTGATGTATTAATACAAGTGTAGTTAAGTATTTGAATCATACTTACAGTTCGGGGTAAAATCCATTCCGATATAACATTTAGTATCCTTTGTTCTCGTTCAGGATTGGATCGGAGACGGTGGGAGCGTGCATTCCTTAATGAACGTCCACAATGGATACACACATGAATGTGGCCTCGAGGAGTTTCTTGGGTTGCCTCAACTGACAGTAACGTATCAACTGCCAAATCCCAGCAAGCTTGACAGAGATGATGGCAGGAATCCACCTTAAATATAAATAATAGTTTATTATTTATTTTCGAAACATAAGTACCGACAACTTAAATAATTGCATGAGGAACAAGTACATAATTCTATTTGGACACTACTTACTGTTTGCGGAGAAACCCATGCGCGTACAATAGATAAGATGGATTCTTCATTCAAAGGACGTCTGCCCGTTATATTGCAACGGGATGTATTAATACCGCAATTAATGCAGTTATCCATTGTAAATATCGAAGTCCTTGGAAACAAGCCGTGGTCAGTCAGAGTAGCAGATAAAGAGTCCGTGTTTGAGCCGAGTTTGTCCGTGAGAGCAAGATTCGTCAGATTCCAGAAACAAGCCAAAGTCGTTGGTAAGATCACAGAAAATACGAATTTCGCAGCAGAACACATTCACCGGCGCAAGCACAACAAAGCGAATGAATTGACGTTTGAGTTCATGTTTGACAAATGAAAAAATACATGACATATATTTTTAAACCTGACACAATGTCTTTTTAGCCACGTATCCATACTTAGCTAGTGAGAGTTGTAAATAATACAATAAAATGCATTTTTCACAGTTTTACAACTGTATTTTTTTTTTCTTTTTTGTGTTTTCGTTATATCATAAAATGACGATAATTTTGCAATACAATAATTGACTGTAACGCGTAGGCCCAACTATGGGCATTCTCCTTTAAAGAAATGTAACTTTTGCAAAGATAGACTTCGCTATCTTGGTTTTATTGTAGACAGTAATGGTTTGCATACTGATCCTTCTAAATTAGAGACAATAGAAAATTTTCCTCGTCCAGAAACGGTAAAACAACTTCGAAGTTTCCTTGGTTTATGTTCCTATTATCGTAGATTCATTTGTAAATTTGCTGATATTGCTTCTCCTCTAACTAAAATGACTGCAGGTAGTAAAAATTCTAAAAAGTCACTTACTTGGAATGACGAAGCTGAAAATGCATTCCAAGAATTAAAACATTCATTAGTAACTTCACCCGTCTTGGAATGTCCCAATTTTGAAAAACCTTTCTTTTTACATTGCGACGCTAGTTCTGTGGGCATTGGCAGTGTTTTGAGTCAAGAGGATGAGAAGGGAGATCAACATCCCATTGCTTTTTATTCTAGGTCACTTAATAAATGTGAAAGAAATTACAGTACCACTGAACGTGAATTATTAGCTATTTTAGATTCCATAGAACATTTTAGACCTTATATTGAGGGAATGAAGTTTACAGTTGTCACTGACCACGCTTGTTTGAAATGGCTTTTAGGTCTCAGTAATCCTAGTGGACGTTTGGCTCGTTGGGCTGCTAGAATTTCTCAATTTACATTCGATATTATTCATAAAAAAGGTTCATTACATTTAGTTCCAGATGCTTTATCTCGCATAGAAGTCGCTGCTATAAACGCTCAGGATAGTTTAGTCTTACCTGACGATGAAATTACTGACCCTTGGTATAGAAAAATATTTATCCAATGTCAAAAATCTCCTAGAAAGTATAAGAATTTTAGAGTTGAAAATAATACTTTGTATAAATTCTGTAGAAATAAATATAATCCTCACAGTCTTTTAGACTGGAAAATTGTTATACCTAAAGAGCATATTTTAGATACTATTAGATCAAATCACGATGATGTAAATTCTGGACACTTGGGAATACATAAAACTTTAAATAAATTAAAACAACATTATTTTTGGAAGGGAATGTTTAATGATATTCATCAATACATTTTGTCTTGCGATACCTGTAAAGCTTATAAACATACTACATCTCCACCTTTTGGTATTATGATTAATCCTAAAAAGGTTGATCGTCCCATGCTTATGCTCTCAGTTGATATCATAGGAATTCTACCTAAAACTTATTCTGGTCATAGATACATACTTTCGGTCGTAGACGTTTTTACTAAAAATTGCTGGTTCTTTCCAATGATCAATGCTACCACTAGAGTAATTTGTAAACATTTTGAAAAAGAAATATTTCTCAAGTTTGGTTGTCCAAAAATAGTAGTTTGTGACAATGGAACTCAATTTACTTCAAAACATTTTGTAGATTTTTTGAAAGGTTTTAATATAACCAAAATATTTTATAATACTTTGTATACGCCTCAAAATAATCCTGTTGAGAGATATAATAAAACGGTCGAAACCTGCATATCGTGTTTTGTTAAAGATGATCATAGAACTTGGTCAAGTTTTTTGCCCAATGTTCAATTAGCTTTAAATAATAGTGTAAACCTTGCTACTGAGTTTACTCCTAACTTTCTGATGTTTGGTAGGGAGCTTATTCTTGATGCGTCATTACATCACTTTAGTAGTTCTGTTGATAACTTATCTCAACTAGAAATTTCAAATAGAAATACTTATGCAGTTTCTCTTAATTCACTTAGTGATATTTTTGTTAAAGTTCAAGCTTACTTGTTAAAGGGGTATAAGCGTAATGCCGCTTATTATAATAAGGGTCGGAAAGTCATTTCTTTTGATGTGGGTGATATGGTGTGGAGAAGAAGTTTTCTTCAATCTAATGCACTAGCATATTTTTCAGCTAAACTTGCACCTAAGTTTGTAAAATGTAAAATAACTGAAAAGGTTTCAGATAACGTTTATGTTTTGAAAGATTTAAATAAAGGTTCAGTGGGACGTTATCATGTTAAAGATATTATTAAATTTTAATTTGGTTTCCAAGTGTTAGTCTTGATTTTGATAATTTTGTTTGAAGGTCGCTTTTGACAGTGTGATGTACGAGAGGAGGGATGATAGGTTATCGGCGATTTGAAAGATGTATGTTAGGTAATTTCTATTTGAAATTTGAGACATTCTAAAAATAAAACTTAGGTCATTCTGGTTAATTTAATACTATTTTTTTTCACACCAAATATTTTTCACATCGAAGGATCTTATTTTATGTTTTGTTAGTTTTTGTTGGATTGTCTAAGATCTTATTTTTCTTTTTTAAGGGTAACCTACCTGTTTATATTTTATTAAGATCTTATACAACCCTACAGTTCAGGTAATTTCTACCTTGAGGTTAAAAAACTTAAATTCTATTTCAAGTTTTTGTAATCTTTTTTTTTCTCATAGTTTAAAATCATTCTATTTCCTCTTCGTCATAAATAGTAATCGATTTTTAAACCTATTTTGTGCTGTTCGTTGACAGAATTGTTTCTCATTTTTACTGGAGTTTCATTCTTTTTAATGATCGGATTTGACTTTGTTAGTAACGCGTTCATCCTGGACTTTACTTTTTAGGGTCATTCTGTAACCTTTGTTACAAAATGCCTTATTATTTTTTGGATCTTGGTGTAGTTTTTGACCTTGATTTCGACTTTTTTCCATTGTGTTGGACTTTGTTGTTCCAATCACGATGCGAGATTTTGTTTTGACTTTCGTCATCCTTTTTCCTTTGCGTTCGGAAGTTCGGTGGTGGTATGCCGGTCGCATTGTGAAACTTTGGCTTTCGCCTATTTGTTATTGAGATTTCTCATTGGAGATCTCAATGTTTTTTTGTGTTTGTCTGTGTTTGGGAGATTGGTAGTGTTGAGCCAGTCACAGCATTCACATTCTTTTACAGCTATTGTGCTCGGGAATTCGGTGGTGATGAGCCGATCACAATATGCTTTCCTTTGTCTCGTTGCAGGTTGTGCCTGTAACAGTATTTTAAATAAGGTCTTTCAGCTTTATTTAAAAACTTTTGTTCGGAGTTTTCAAATTTTTTGGATTGTTGAATACGGAGTTAGTCAGTGGCAATAGAGCCTAACTGCACTCATAGAGATGGTTGAGTTGGAAGCGGTTGACATAGTAGTCAGTGGCGATAGTGCCTAACTGCACTCAAAGTTGTACTGTTCCAAGTGGTTTGAAATTTTTAGTCAGTGGCGATAGGTGCCTAACTGCACTATAAAAATTGTAGTTTGTTTTGGTAAATTGTCCGAATTTGTTTGAAATTTTTAGTCAGTGGCTATAGTGCCTAACTGCACTGTTTTGGAGTTTTGGAGCTCTAAGAGATTTCTCTCTTCGTTTCATTTAATGAGTTTTTATAACTTATAATTTTTTGTTTTTCACTATTTCGTTTTTGACTTTTTGTCATTTACATTTTTTTACTTTTATTAAATTCTTGAGATTTTGTCGTTTGACATTTTCAGAGTTGATTTGCACTTTGAATCTTATATGATTCTTTTTCTTTTTTTTGAATTAGAAAGTTGATTATTAGAAAGTGGTTTATTTGGTTGAAGATTTCTTTCTAATAAAAGAAAGTTCCTTTCTTTTATTTTCGGGAGGGGATGTAATGTAACGAGTCTTTTAAGCCTGTTACATGATAGCGCGTTCTTTGCTTTAATTTGTAGGCAACAGGGTGGTGTTGCCATGTAAAAATTCATTTTTTTGAATCGGAAGTCGTGTAGTGGTCACACTGATTTTTTTTGATGCTGTCAGTTGATTTTGATATGTCACTTTCCGGCCGAACTTTATATAAAATGGAATAATTTTAGAGCTCCAATTAAAATCTGGAAGTTGATACTTCCAATGGACTACATCCAGTCCTAATTATGTTGTGGCTGATTTGCCCTTGTCGGCATCTTAATGGGATTGTCCATATTTTGTAAAAGGATCTTTTGAACCTTATATATATTGGATTAATTCATCTACTGATGTAAAAACTTCCTTTGGAAAAGAAACGCCGTGAGGCGTTTCTTATTTCTTTTTACTTCGAGACTTAAATTTTTAACGCTGGCCCCTACCGACATATATCATGGACCGCCTGACGTCCCCGCGAAGATCAAAATCACCAGGGTTTGCCCATTCGGTTTGTTAGATTATTCGCCGGAATATGGTATGGTTTATAATACTTAACTTAAATTGACAAAAGTGCAATAATGACAGGACAGGAATTAATTTCTATTCCATCTTAGTTTTACACCAACTGTTAATATTAGAAAGGAATTTTCTTGTATATTGAGACCAGCAGCCTTCGGGTAATAAAATCGTTCAATAACTTTTGTGTCGATTTTTATTGATACTCCCCGCTTGAAGATTAAAAGTTTCCAGTTACCGCAGGTTAGTCTATCCTTGGCATAGTTTGGTGTGTGCTCCTGGCGCCCGAATTTTCACTTCTACTTATTGTTTATTTATTTGGAGTACAACACACACATTTATAATAACATCCACACACTTTAAAATATATTTTTTTAATATTACAATTGTCGCTAGATTATTTTTTTAATATTACAATAAGGATTGTAGCAGGTGGCGTTTTGTAGATCCTGCCCACTTCCTTGGGAAAAAGGCGTGAAAGGCGTGTTTGGCTTTATTTGCCAAAAATATAAACAAATATGAGTTTATGGAAAAATAACTTTAATTCCTACACAATAAAGTTCAGTTTATGCTGCAACTTCAAACATTTTTATAAATTTCTCAATAGTGCTAGTCACTCTGAAATCAACTTAATTACCATTAAAATAAAGTGGATATTTGTTTAACTTGAAATAACATCAATTTGAAACATATTTTCATAAACTCTCTTACACTTCCACATGAGACTAATTTCTCTTAGAGCTCTCTGTAGCTCTCTAATACAGTAGAACTCACTTATTTGTGAACAAAAAAACAACACACATAAAGGTTCTTCATGAAATAGTTTCATTAAAATCTGAAATATCTTGTAGTTCCTAGAAAAACCCAGATTTACAAATGTTACCTTAGTCAAAATTATATAAGTTTAAAAAATAGAGAGAAGGAGAATATTCGTAAAAGCAGTGGGTGGTAGTATGCTGTAATAAGTAGCTGCTGCCACTGTAGGCTGCTATAAGGCTGGCATAGCCACCCAGAATGCACTGTAGCCTCAAAAAAAAAGAGATTAAAAATAGTCTAGAAAACAATTTAAGTGAAAAATATTTCATGTATTCATGTATTACTATTGTTTGGTTGTAGTTGAATTGACAATCTGTGTTTGTTTTTTTTTTTCGTTGCCAACTCGACTATATTTATTTGCTGTAGTCTGAATTCAATAAAAAACAATAATAAAAGTTTATTAGGATAATTTTTGACTGCACCGCTGTCAACACCCCACACAAAATACATGGAAGACCAGAGAAGTTCCAGATTTTCACGTCTTTAAAAATCAAAGTTAAGTATGACCTTTTTTTAATCAACAGATCCAAACAGACCACACCAGTGGAGTTCCACTTATTCTTCGTGCCTCGCAAGAGTGAGTTCTGCAAGAACATCCTGACGAACCGAGGAGTGATGGCCAACCTAACCATCCAGGAGTTCAAGTGTGAGATCTTTCCCTTCGAGAGTGACGTCATGTCTTTGGAGCTGCAGAATGATTTCAGGTAAAATTTAAAGATAATATGGTTTGTGTGTCATAATTATAGCCTGCTTATGCCATGGATCACCCGCCCTGTTGGTCTCGCGTACTTCTGAGCGTAGGCTCCCGGGTTCGATTCCCATTGGATTTTTTCATTAGAAATTTCTAACAGCCCGGGGTTTGGAAGTTAGCGGTGTGATGTGTGTGTGAACCCCCGTGCCTCGGAAAGCACGTTAAGTCGTTGCTCCTGCGCCTGATCTCTCTCTGGTAGTGTCAGATTGCGTGCCATCCCATCGCTCTATGGGAGTGAGGAAAGAGAGAGTGCACCTGTGTCTGCGCACACACTTGTGCCCTGTGCCTGTATCTCCCGAGCCGAAGGCTGGTCTCCGTAAGATTAGCCGCCATGGTCGAAATTCGGTCTGGGGGACTATTATTTATGCCATGGATCAAAAGACCCCACAACTTCGTCTGAATGTAGGTATTATGTACTTCATCATTCGTCATTTATTAATACAAATATCCAGGATTAAAAATAGCCTTAGACCTTCTCCAGGTCCCAGACTACCTATCTGTCAAATTTCATAGCGATCTGTTCAGTGGTTTGAAAAGTAGGCCGTCGAATAAAGACATTAAATTCGCAAAGCATGATGTAGTTCTGCATTTTTGGTATGTTATATGGGTCTATTGGGGTAGTGTGAATTCAAATTTGCAACTTCGAAAAACCTGTGGAAACAGAAAATCGAGAAAAACTTCGAAATTTTGAGACTTTTTTCACTATTTGCTCTCCAGGGCCAAAACTATGAATTTTTTGCGCACAATATTTTCTACATTTATGAACTGTATTAAATTACCTACAATTTAAGCCTAATTGCAGCTCTATTGACCCCATAGAAGTTAGGCTATGGCACTTCGAAGATGAGCAATTTTTCTCGAAAATTTAAATTTTTAGGTTTTACTCACTTATTTTGCGAAATATTGGTAAAACCACTTGCCCTACGAAGAAAGGTTACTGAAAATATTTTGTAGTACATTTATTTAGCTTTTATTAGAGCCCAAAACGAAGTCTGTGAGACTAGCAGTCTCAAAAAAACGAAAAGGAGGTAAAATGGCTTATATAGACAAAAGACTTAATATATATTTGGTTATTGGAAATTAGACAGGAATGTTTTAAACAGTGGTGGTGGGAGGTCATTTGCAATAATCTCGCTCGAAGTTTGATTTGGAATCGATGTTCAAGGCAAAACATAAAATCAATGATGACAAACCGAAAAAACGGTGATTGACGAAGAACTGTTCTTAGTTAATCGTCGTTTTTTCTTTGGTTGGGAATCCCTTTCTTCAGGATGGTTTTCATTTTGAGGAAGATGAAAAAGAACGCGGTCGTGTTCTTCTTACTCTTCGTGTCCTTCTTCATCATTCTGAGGAAGAAGTCCTTCTTCATCTTCCTCTGAATCATCGCTGTCTTCGTTAACAGAAATCAACGCGGCGTTATTACACGACTTTCCTCCGCAATTCAAACAAAGAGCCGAGCATTTCAGCCCAGCTTTTAAACAACTACATGCCCTTCTACATCCCTTTTTGCATTTGCAGGCTATAATTTTTAGAAGCTGTGCAGAAGCTGGCTCTTTGTATGTTGTGATTGGGATTAGGCAGCGGGGGCTGATTTACTAATCCCACTCGGTGGGATCCTTTTCTACCCCCAGCTACTTTTGTACTTGGTGGTAGGTGCGAAATGAATGGAAAGAGGAAGCCTCGGGGTAGTCGGGGCAACCGTGCCAGATTCACTTTTGCACTTGCCACTGTCTTCACAAACAACTGGAACCTCAGGTCGTGCAATGTCTGAGTACCTGCAACGCCTCCGTAAAGAGCCACCAGACACTTTTCGGCAGCTTCCGCAATATTCGAATGCGTTGCATCTGTTTGGAGGAAGATGGTAGCCAGGTCTACTAGGTCTTGTCTCTTTTGAAATTGACCCCACAATTTCTATTTTAACTTAAACCACTTAAAATTAAAAAATGTTAACTTAAACCTAACTTTGTGAACTTAACGCCATTATTCCACATCTACACAACAAATACAAAAGAAAGAACTATGATCTACAAGTCTTTTTGCTATGGATTTAAAAAAATACAATATTTTATAACCTTTCCTGCTTTGTACATCTTGGAAACTTCTTTATTTGTAAAAAATAATCCCCACTTATTCATAAAAATGGCCACAGTCAAGAAATTACCCATACGTACTCAATATATGAACACATTATGCCATGTTAAATGTAAAACTGCACTGATGAAAAAAAGTTTCTTTGGTATTGCTCCCCAAGTTTTTAATAAAGTTCCCGATGCAATTAAATGTATGCCATTACAAAAATTCAGAAACACTCTACAGAAGCTGGTACTTGAAAAATGCTATTACACATTAGACCAGTTTCTAAATGACAAACTTAATTAATCATAATTCTGAAATTATTGTTATGTTATTATTTAATTTTATTTAATTATTATGCAATTGTAAGTTTTGATAGTTTTTATTCCTGCTGACATTGTATTTTTTTTTCTTTTTATGACATTTAGATTATTTTATTTTAATTAATTACTTTTATCCTTTTGTACTATTTTATCTAACTTTTAATTTTGACTATAGCATCACAATTTTGTATGCCTTTCGGCGGAACATAGGTTGGACCAAACACTATATATAATATAACATCATTGTACCATATGTTCACAAAAAAAATGAATTTTGAATTTTTTTTAATTTTATGGACGGTGAAGTTATATTACTTTTGGGGTCAATATTTTTGCTAATGACCTGACTCAATGGGACTGACCCATCGCCCCTTATAAGATTCCGGTCTAATTTCCAATAATCCTTTATACATTGAGTCTTTTGCCTCTATAACCCATTTTACCTTCTTTTCGTTTTTTTGAGATTGTGAGTGAACTGTTAGTCTCACATACTTACTTCTTTTTGGGCTCTAATAAAAGCTAAACAAATGTACTAAAACATATTTTCAGTAACCTTTTTTCGTAGGGCAAGTGGTTTTGCCAATACTCGTATTTCGCGAAATAAGTGAGTAAAACCTGAAAATTTAAATGTTCGAGAAAAGTTGGTCATCTTCGAAGTGCCATATGTTAGTTTCTATCAAGGCAATAGAGCTGCAATTGGACTCAAATTGTAGGTAATTCAATACAGTTTATAAGTGTAAGAAACATTATTCGCAAAAAATGCAGATTTTTGGCCCTGGAGAGTAAATTGTGAATAAAGTCCTAAAATTTCGGAGTTTTTCTCGATTTTCTCAGTTTCCACAGGTTTTTCGAAGTTGCAAATTTGAATTCACACTACCCCAACAGGCCCATACAACATACCAAAAATGCAGAACTACATCACGCTTTGCGAATTTAGCCTCTTTTTCTGTCGATTTCCGACGGCCTAAAGGTAACAAACTTAAAAGTAACTTTAACATTTTAAATATTAGTATGGATAAAATAAAATTCAGTTTTCACAATACATAATAGTACCTATTTTACAATGCGCATACGATATTATCTACTACTAATGAGACTTATCAATACTAATGTGGTTGTGGGCGTAGACCTCATAAATTACGAACTTTTATCTACATAATGACGTGAACGTGATGTCATAAATGAATGGTATGAGTTAAACAAATCACTTCATTAATAGCTTTAATATGACTTAATACTGAGCTTTAGAAACGTCTGAACACAAAATGAATTAAAAGTGAAAATGAATTCATTAGTGAACTTGTTACATTTCGGCAATTGGCATCTTTAACTCGCCTACCGAATGGGCGATAGATAAATGTAACGAAAGGAGTAGATGAACGTTCATTCCTACATCATTTTGTTGACGTTGTGTGAACGTGGAATTAAATAAAACCGGCAAAGTGCGACTCGGACTTGCACACGAAGGGTTCCTTACAATATTTAAACACAACATACTTAAAAAAAAAATGTTTTTTGTATGTGGAATTGTGGACCCCTTTAATTTTTAACTTAATTTTATTTGTTATTATAGCCGTCATAACGCTAATAGTAGTACTTACATACTCTGTGAAAATTTCAAGTGTCTACCCAATACGGTTCAAAAGATACTACCTGTGTCAGACAGACATGGACAGCGGAGCTTTAGTAATAGAGTCCCGTTGGCACCCTTTGGGTACGGAACCCTAAAAATGAACCTTCACTCGAGTATGGGTCTGATATCGGCTTATGGGACACAATCTCAATTTTTTTGTCATCAAATGGTGACTAAAAACGTCACCTATGAACTTAATGTTAAGAGAATATTTATTATTACAGAGAGAACTATCTAGAAGGCGATCCAACGTGCGTGTACAATGCGGCGCAGGCGCTGCGGACTATACAACAACTGTACGGGATCATACCCAGGGTATTCGGCAAGGGAGTCGCGGCCAAACAGGTAGAGTAGAATCATGTGACACCATAATATTGTGAACACCATCCCGCATTTAATATAATATCGATGAACACAGCCTAAAAACTGTTCAGCCGTTAAAGCGTGACGGACTAACATACAACTTAAAATCCTTATTAAAGCAATAAGTATGTTTAAACTGAGCCTAATTGCAATATATACATATTTCGTCGTCGTCGTTTCAGCCGATAGACGTCCACTGCTGGACATAGGCCTCCCCCAATTTTGGGAGGGTTTGCCATAATCGCCACGCTTGGCAGGCGGGTTGGCGATCGCAGTATGGTATGGTGGTGGAATACATAGAGAACGCTGCTGCCCATTCTCCGGTACGATACGATTACGACACCCACGGGAAGTAAGGGGTGGTGGTATTCTTTAAGTCCGGCACCACACAGACTATATACATATTTACTTTTATTAATTCTGTTCATACCACAAGTCTTATTAAATGATTTTGAAGGTCCGTGGCATATATACAGTAAGCCATTATTTTTTTAAATGGCGGCCTCTCATGAAACCTATGTAAATTGATAGCTGACATCAATACAAATAGAAAACATAATAAGACCAAACCCCGTAGTGTCATGTTTCCATCTTGTTGCACAGATATTTGAAATAATCACTGAATGTTTAAAGTTTTCTATGCATATCTATGCATCAAGACGTGTACGCAAGTTCAAAAAGATATGGATTTCACGTGACGTCAATATCTCGGAAACACGCACTTTACTGGGTTTTGTCCTATTAGGTTTTCTGTTTGCATTGTCGGGGTTTGTCCCTATTATGTTTTCTGTTTACATTGGCGTATTCCAAGTATGGCCGCCATTAAAAAAAAAAAATGGCGGACACTGTAGGTAAGCCAGGCTCTGTATAAAAATATTCAATCCCTTTTAAAATCCTTCTACTTTTCAAGGTATGGGACCTTCTCTGTCGCCTGAACAAAGAGGAGCAAGGCCTGGGTCCGAAGGGCGCCGCGACGTCGTGCATAGACCAGCTGCTACTGCTCGACAGGGCGGTAGACTTCACCAGCGTCATGGCCACCCAGCTCACCTATGAGGGACTTATTGGTAACTTCAAGAAAATTACCTAAAATTAAATTAATTAATTTACCTTTGATAAACTGAAGAAGGGGTCGGGTCGTCAGAAGCCCGAAAGTTTGACAACCAGTCTCACCAAGGCGTATCGTATTATCCAGTAACTGGGTTGTGGAGGTCAGATAGGCAGCCGCTCCAGGTAAAATACTGCTATTCAGCTGCATCCGGTTAGACTGGAAGCCGACCCCAACATAATTGGGAAAACGCTAGGCAGATGATGACCTTTGATAAACTGAAATTACTTTCATCTCCACAAACTGTCAAAGCGTTGAAATAGCATTAGCAGAAAAAAGAGATGGCGCTAGGTGCTACCGTATAGATGTAAAAAAACTGGCCAAGTGCGAGTCGGACTCGCACACGAAGGGTTCCGTACCACAAGGCAAAAACGCCGAAAAAAACATGTTTGTTGTATGGGAGCCCCCCTTAAATATTTATTTTATTTTATTATTATTATTTATTATTAAAGTTAAAATACAACTGAGTATTTCGTGAATATTTCAAGTGCCTACCTGTTGCCATTTTTGATATCGAGCAAAAAAGGGCAAAAAAATCGCGTTTGTTGTATGGGAGCCCCCCTTAAATATTAATTTTATTTTGTTTTTAGTATTTGTTGTTATAGCGGCAACAGAAATACATAATTTGTGAAAATTTCAACTGTCTAGCTATCGCGGTTCTTGAGATACAGCCTGGTGACAGACAGACAGACAGACGGACAGACGGACAGACAGACAGACGGACAGACAGCGAAGTCTTAGTAATAGGGTTCCGTTTTTATACGGAACCCTAAAAACGTTTGTTTCGTATGGGAAACGAGCCCACAACCACATAGACTGTGACTAAATCCAAGGGCTATAAATTCCAAATTGATCCCACAAACCGTATAAACGCTTTTTATATAAGTTTGCCTCGGAAAGCACGTTAAGCCGTTGGTCCCGGCTGTCATTCGTGGATCTTTGACAGTCGTTACGGGTAGTCAGAAGCCCGAAAGTTGACAACCAGTCTTATCAAGGGGTATCGTATTACCCAGTAATTGGTTGTGGAGGTCAGATAGGCAGTCGCTCCATGTAAAATACTGGTATTCAGCTGCATCCGGTTAGACTGGAAGCCGACCCCAACAAAGTTGGGAAAAGGGTAGGCAGATGCTACAGTATAGATGTAAAAACATTTGTTTCGTATGGGAAACGAGTCCACAACCACATAGAAAAGCGAATCAGCCTTTAACTAAATCCAAGGGCCATAAATTCCAAATTGATCCACAAACCGTATTAACGCTTTTTATATAAGTTTGCTAGGACATATTTTTCAAACTCTGCCATACTCCAACACGACAGTACTGCCGCATTTTTTTACTATACAGTGCCCGGCGGCAAAATAATAAGTACCTACATCGAGTTTCAGAAAAAGTCAGGCTTTGTTGAATGCATGGAGGTATGAGGAACAGGGTATAAAGTTCGCTCATCCTCCAAAGAAAAGGAAGGATCCTCCGAACAGATGGGTGTTGTGTCTGGTGGGCTACTGCCCGACGTTTGATATCGGGACGTTGTATAGGTATATGCTAGTTGCGCAATGCAGGATTTTTGCGTGATCAAAAAAGCAAAGGAGTTGCATAACTAAATTTAGTACATTATGACACTCGTTTGGATGATATTATGGTTACTATGACACTGCTTGTTTTAATGTTGGCAATAATAAGGTTTCAGAAACTTTATGTCATTACAGACGAGATCTACGGAATAAAGAGCTCGACGGCCACGTTCCCGGGGCACAAGTTCGTGAGCCCCGACGACGCCAGCCCCGAGGTCACCGCGCGCGAGAAGAAACGCATCATACTCAACTCTAGTGAGGAGCTGTTCGCAGAGATTAGAGACTGTAGCTTTACGACGGTGAGTTAACGATGTAGTTGAAGGATAGGAAGAAGTAAGATCGATTTTCGAATTTCAAGAGCTACTACTGACTTGCGATTAAAGTTGTCAAAAAATAATAGGCCCGTTTTGACATTTGAGAAAGAACCTAGAATGTAACTTGGAACGAAACTGAAAGAAACAATAAAATAATAATTAATTACATATAGTGTTTTAAAAAAATACATAATTTTTTTGGCGCGTTAATTAATATGATGGAATATATTGCGAGTATTCTTTTTACGTTTACTTTATAGTAGCATGCAATTTCTAATTATTACGACACGTCTCAAAAACAGTTACGTTCTCAGTCTTTTTTTTTTAATCCCAGTGTTGTAACCAATTAATTACTGAATTTCATCAGCTTCATTCGATTTTTATAGTAATTAAATATTGTGTAGTGATCTTTACTGAAAAGAATGAGCTTGGCGCTCAAAGCCGTAAATAAAATTTTGAATTGGCGACGCTGGTTTCTGTAGAATGGCTTGTGTCTGACCAAGCGGCACGGCTTTGCTTTTGTTCACTATCACGCCAACCTTGGCTCTTCTATTTTGAACATTGATTTAAAGATAGTGATTTAGACTCGAAAAAAAGATTAATATCACTTTACAATACATAATCAAATCGATCAAATACTCATACAAACTTGAATCGATTTATCGTGAGTATCGAGTACCGAGTCGTATGGTTACTTCACTAGTTACGTCGCGATGACAAATGTCAAAACGGGCCTATTAGTTTTTGACAACTATAACTGTACCTATTTTTATACAGGGTTATTGGTAAAACATTAACAACCTCTTAAGAGGTCATTGTACTCATCATTATGAACAACTTTTACTATGGGACCAAACCTGAAATCGCGAAACAAAAATCAGCTGTTCCCTACATTTATGTTCGTATAGCTCGTCAAAATTTAGGGAACAGCTGATTTTTTTTCGCGATTTCAGGTTTGGTCCCATAGTAAAAGTTGTTCATAGTAATGAGTACAATGACCTCTTAAGAGGTTTTAGTGTTTTACCAATAATCCTGTATACCTACCAATGGCGAAGGTTCCATACAATTCGATTCCCACCGGCTTCCCTTTGAAAAATGGCACAGTATTCTATAGACAAATAATATAATCATATTAACGACGGTTGAAAGGCTAATTGGCCTAAGCGACATTTTTTGCAATATTTAAAATAATAATATGTTCATTTATAATAAATTTACATATTATTATTATTATTTTAAATATTGCAAAAAATGTCGCAAAAATGAAAGGCTAATTGGCCTAAGCGACATTTTTTGCAATATTTAAAATAATAATAATAATAAATAAATGTACATATTATTATTATTTTAAATATTGCAAAAAATGTCGCTTAGGCCAATTAGCCTTTCAACCGTCGAATAAGATATCTACTCCGGCTCACCTCTTACAAAAATTGACCCTTCGCTACTGATACCTACCTACACAAAGTATTTTACTTTTATTTTTTTTATTGCTGAATGGGCCCGCTGTTGACCTCGATCACGATGGAAAGCGATGGATGAGGTCTATGATTGAACGAGCGTGCCCAGAAGATGCCTGAGGCATTAGAACTCCCACGCATAGAAGAAACACAGCAGGCTGCTTGAGGCCGGACTCCGGTGGGAGGGTGGTCGCAAACCAGGGGCCTAAAAAGGCCACTTTGGAGAATCATAAAGGATAACATTATGAATTATAATATAGCGAAGACAGTCCGTATTTTTCTTTTTTCGCTGCACTACGTTAGGTACAATCAAAGAGATTGGGATTGGATTGATTGGTATTTTAGCACAGACAAAAAAAAATAACTGAAAAATGTTACACCAATGGGATTTTATACGATTAACTTAACAGTTAACTGTCCATTATGTTATCCTTTTATGATTCTGCCAAAGTGGCCTTTTTAGGCCCCCAGGCGAGCGTTAGCCCTACCACCGCAAGGGAGGAATTGGCCAGTCAAATAAGGTGTTGGGTGTGACTGTCCAGGATGCGCCGAGCTCTCGGTTCACCGAATAAAATAGTTCTTATAACCTCAGGTCGGAGCAGCACTCTCAAAGAAAGCGCGCGTGATCAAGACGCAACTAGACGAGCGACACCGTGACAAGTCGGTGCAGGAGATCAAGCTGTTTGTGTCGCGTCTGCCGCAGATGTTGGCCAACAAACAGTCGCTGGCAACACACACCGGCATCGCTGAGTATATTAAAGAGGTAAAGAGGTCCATAACTTAGCTTGGCATACGTTTAGAATGTCTAGACGCCAGCACATCAACCTACCCGAAACTGTCAAATTTTCCCAATCAACTTTGAACCTTATGCTTTCGCGATAAAGTTGAAAATCTATCAAAGAAATTTGACAGATTGTAGTAGCTTGATGTGCTGGCGTCTGTACAAGTGCATTGCTTACACGGTGAAAGTTTCTCACCTCGTATAGTCGATTATTGAAAGGAGATAGAAAAGTTGCGCCCCGCGGTTTCCCCCGCATAAGTGTCGATCCCGTGGGAATATCGGGATAAAATCTATCCAATGTCCTTCCCCAGGATGCAATCTATCTCTCTGCCCAATTTTATCGAAATCCGTTCAGTGGTTTAGGCGTAAAAAGGTAACATACAGCTACTGATGCTGATGATCGATAAATTTGGAGTTTTCCAAACTTGCTTTATTTTTATTTTTTTCGAAAATGACGTCTTACGGTTCTCATGACATAATCGTAGACGGTTTTTGTTTCCGAGTTTAAACACATGATTCGAATTGCGATACTGATTCTTACCTCTCGTTGGGCGATAAACTCTCCTCGTGTAAATGGGCATCATAATCAGACTACAATGTTCATTTCTGGGACACAGGCCTCCTCTCTGTGAGAGGGAGTGGGCCGTAATCCACCATGCGGGCCCAGTGCGGGTTGGTAGATGTCACATGTTTTCGAATTTTTCGTTCTAGGACATGCCGGTTTCCTCACGATGTTTTCCGTTACCGTTTTTGAGAGCAGTGGTGATGAAATAATTTACACAAAGTAAAGCCGGTCTGGGTTCGAACCTACGACCTACAGCTCGTAAGTCTCGGCCGTTACCACTTGGCCACCACTGCTCGTGTAAATGGACTTTTTATCTAAATTATTATTCTTTGTTTCAGACAACAGACGGTTTCGAGTTTCATGACATGATCCAATGCGAGGAGGATTTCCTCAACTGCGTGGACAACGAGAAAGTGTGCCCTTACATCGAAGATCTTATCGCGCAGAAAGAACCGCTTACCAAGGTACCGACGTTTTCATTTTAATAATCTGCACAGAAATTCTTATGTAACTAATTGAAATTGAAACATTGTCTGTGTGGTGGCCGGACTTAAAGAATAGCACCACCCCTTACTTCCCGTGGGTGTCGTAAAAGGCGACTAAGGGTCGTACCGGAACGGCGACCTCTCGCGTCCGGCCCTGGTGCAAGCCATGGTCCGGGGCGAGAGGGAGTGGGAGGCAGTCACCTCCTTCTGCGAAGCAGTCATGCTAGCGAAGGAGGTGGCGGGACGGCTCAGGGAGAGAGCCTCCCGTACCAGCCGCCGCGGGAGACGCTCCGGGCGTCGGGAGCCGCGTGACGACTCCCGGCCACCGTAGGCGCGGGCCTGCGGGCGGAGAGTAATGGGTAGCTCACCGTCCGATCAGGACCAGGCCCGTGCCGGACGGCGCGTACGTGTTCCACGCGCGCCTCAAAGAGATGTCAGCATCGAGGAAGGGCCCCTTAGGGCCGAAGCCTGCCGGGTCAGCGGGATTGTCCGAAAGGGTTACCGCTGGCCCGGAACATAAAGGGCTAAGGAAGGAACACGGGTGGGTTTTAGTCAGTAAGAGTCTGACACTCCCTTCCACTCCACCCAGAGCGGGAGGAGTCAGATGATTTACCATCCGCAAAAAAAAAAAAAAAAAAATTAAAAGGGGTCGTACCGGAGAATGGGCAGCAGCGTTCTCTATGCATTCCACCACCATACCATACTGCGATCGCCAACCCGCCTGCCAAGCGTGGCGATTATGGCAAACCCCCCCTTTTGGGGGAGGCCTATGTCCAGCAGTGGACGTCTTTCGACTGAAATGACGAATTGAAATTGAAACATGTTTATGTTTTTTTTTGCGCACCCTTCTACTAAACTTTTTGTATTTAAGAAGCAGTGAAGGGAAGCGCAACTTTAAATTAAATTATCTAGGTACAGTCAGCAACAAAAGTCGATTAACACTTCAGTTTTTTTTAATCTCAGCAATTGAACAAAATTTTAACACGTCAGTTTTTTTAATCTCAGTTATAGAGCAAAATATTTGTTCAAAATTGCATTGTACAGACGCCAGCACATCAAGCTACCCGAAACTGTCAAATTTTCCCAATCAACATTGAACCTTATGCTTAAGGGATAAAGTTGAAAATCTATTAAAGAAATTTGACAGATTGTAGTAGCTTGATGTGCTGGCGTCTGTACTTCTGCTGCAATTTTGAACAAATATTTTACTCTATAACTGAGATTAAAAACACTGAAGTGTTAATATTTTGCTCAATAGCTGAGATTAAAAAAACTGGCCAAGTGCGAGTCGGACTCGCACACGAAGGGTTCCGTACCACAAGGCAAAAACGCCGAAAAAAAACATGTTTGTTGTATGGGAGCCCCCCTTAAATATTTATTTTATTTTAATTTTATTATTTATTATTAAAGTTAAAATACAAATGAGTATTTTGTGAATATTTCAAGTGCCTACCTGTTGCCATTTTTGATATCGAGCAAAAAAGGGCAAAAAAATCGCGTTTGTTGTATGGGAGCCCCCCTTAAATATTTATTTTATTTTGTTTTTAGTATTTGTTGTTATAGCGCGCAACAGAAATACATCATCTGTGAAAATTTCAAATGTCTAGCTATCGCGGTTCTTAAGATACAGCCTGGTGACAGACAGACAGACAGACGGACAGACAGCGAAGTCTTAGTAATAGGGTTCCGTTTTGTACCCATTGGGTACGAAACCCTAAAAAAAAGAAGTGTTAATCGACTTTTGTTGCTGACCGTATTAGCTTCTGCCCGCGACGACTCACCTCGTCGCATCACATCGTCTGCCCGCGCTACCACTACGTTTTCGCTTAGCGTTCTTTCTGACTTTTTTTTTTATTCTTTTGCTCGGCACCTAAGGGTCACAGTATGATGTTAACATACACGATAGCCTATAGCCTTCTTCAAAAATTAGGCTATCAAATGCAAAAATAATTTTTCAAATCCGACAGGTACTTCCAGAGATTAGCGCGTTCAAACAAACAAACAAAAAACTCTTCAGCTTTATTATTAACTAGCTGCGCCCCGCGGTTTCACCCGCGTAAATGTCGATTCCGTGGGAATATCGGATTAAAAAGTAGCCTATATGTTAATCCAGGGTGTGAGCTACCTCCATACAAAATTTTATGAAAATTAGTCCAGCCGTTTGAGCGTGAAGAAGTAACAAACATATAAACACACACACACACTCACAAACTTTCGCCTAATTATAATATTAGTGTGATTAATATACTTAATATGGATAAAAAGCTGTCCGAAATCCACAATTTTTATTACTTTAATTATCATTATCTGCCGAGCCTTTTCCCAATTATGTTGGAGTCGGCTTCCAGTCTAACCATGGAGCGACTGCCTACTGACCTCCATAACCCAGTGACTGGGTAATACGATACCCCTTGGTAAAACTGGTTGTCAGACTTTCGGGCTACTGATCACCCGTAACGACTGTCAAAGATCTACGAATGTCAGCCGGGACCAATGGCTTAACGTGCTTTCCGATGCACGGGGTCTTGGTATGTAAATATGGTCACCCATCCACGGACCAACTGCGGCAAGCATGGCTTAACCTGATCGATCGACCCGTGCGGCTGTTATTACTTAGCCACAAGCACCTTTCTACTTAAATTACACTCCGAAATTCAAGTTTAATAATATAATTGCAAGGTAACATTCTGATCATTGCACATATTTAATCCAGCAGTGCTATTCTGTAAAAATCTCACCGTGAAAACTTAGGTGAAGTGAGCTGTCAATAGTGTCAATCCCTAGCATCGTGTGGAATGACAGCTCACTTTAAGCTCACTTCACCTAAGTTATCACGGTGATATTCTCACAGAATAGCAACGCTGTATCGCAAATAACAATTATGTCTACTTATTTATTTCGGATTTCCCCAGTCATGAGCTCATCACGCGGCAAAGTCGCAAACTAAAGATGTTGGAAACCCGAAATAATTAAATACGCGAATAAAAACTCTAAACAAACATGAATATGTTTCAGATAACATACAATGATTTTGAAAATACCTACGCCATTTGCCATACCTATATCACCATTATTTTTCCCATAGGTCCTCCGCCTAATCTGCCTCCAATGCGTCACAGGATCAGGTCTGAAGCCGAAGGTTCTAGAATACTACAAGAAAGAGTTGGTACAGGTGTACGGTCTAAACACCTGGCTCACTCTCTGCAACCTGGAGAAATGCGGCCTGTTGAAGCCACAGCAGGGAACCAGGCAGTATGCTGTGCTGAGGAAGGTCAGATATTATACCTATTAAGGCTAAAGCAGATCTGCCAGGGTCGCGGGTTGTTGGAAAGAGTTACCGTGACCCCTGGCACAGGCAACTGAAGGAACACGGGTGGGTTTTAGTCAGTAAAAGTCTGACACGCCCTCCTGCTCCGCCCAGAGCGGGAGAAGATGTTTGATAATTTCCCAACCAAAAAAAAAACAAAGGCTAAAGCAGATTAGGGTGGGCCGCGCCGCAACGCATTGCAAAATTCCTTGAATCTGCACCTTCGTACAGACGCCAGCATATCAAGCTACCCGAAACTGTCAAATTTTTCCAATCAACTTTGAACATTATGCTTTAGCGATAAAGTTGAAAATCTAGTAAAGAAATCTGACAGATTGTAGTAGCTTGATGTGCTGGCGTCTGTACATTTTGTATTACGCACACTACAGGAGGACCGCACTTTGTTGTATGAAAATATGTTGCGCTATGGCTCATTGTGGCTCTAATGTGTGCTTGGCTTTAATAACATACTACCTACCTACTTATTTAAAATGTTGTTGTGCCCGAAAAGGTCCATAATTGATTATATTATATTGTTATAAACTTACCACCTAGTGTACATTATGTATGCAATAAAGATTGAATTGAACATAACATCATGCCTGTAGGTATACCATAACACAACCACTATAGGTACACTTCTGCCGCAGGGGAATCCCCTTTACAGTCTCCCCAGGGATGTGCCTTACAGGCGTTGCACGGGGGGTTCCGGAATTGAGAACCGGGACCCTCCCCCTATGTGCTGTTAGTGATCACCGGGGTGGTTGTAGTGAGGTAAAAATCCCACACTCCCTGACCCCGGAGGTCGAGTGCCTTTTGAATGACCGTTACTGATGTCTTAGCGTTTGCTGTAGCACCTAGCCTTTAAGCGCGATTTACACAATGCAAGTTTCGATCACTATCAAAAGTGATGCAACAAATGACTTGCATCGTCTAAACACCGTTGCATCAATGTATGGTAACCACAGGCAATTAAAATCGCATCTTGTAATAGACTTTATTCTGACAATACCAGCCTTCAAGCAATAGTAATTTAAATGATAATCCACAGACGCTGCACCTCACTATGGATGAGACTGAGATGAACGCAAAGGACAAGGGCTACCTGTGCAACAAGTACACGCCACTCACCGTGCGCCTCAGCGAACATATCGCTAAGAACAAAGGATGGACGGGTGAGATAGCACATTTTAGCTATATAACTATAAACTGTCCTCCGGCATGGCCTAGAACCAAAAATCTACTTAGAGAAGGCTCTTTTTGAGGAACTGGGCAGTCACAGCCTATAATATTAATGTACTTTTGGGGTCTGAGAGAGGCCTGAGAGTCCCAGCAGTGTGAAAATGAACCTTTTAAGCGCTTGGCTAAATATAAATTGCCGTGCCCCTAGCGCGCGGCTACTAATCGATAAAATAATCATCATCATCTGCCTAGCCTTTTCCCAACCATGTTGGGGTCGGCTTCCAGTCAAACCGGATGCAGCTGAATACCTAAATCGATATAATAATACCTACAATAAATAATAAAGAGGACCAATTGTTGAATAGAACAAAAAAATCATGCATGTTCTCTGTCGCAGAAATACGACACGAGCGGTAGGGGCATGGAAATATGTGTCGCATAAATGCGACACAAGCGGTTAAAAGGTTAAAGGGTTATTACCCGACTACGGCAAAGCCAAAAGGAAGGTATGTTTGTATTTACGTGTGTCCCACCGTAGCTAAACTACTGAACCGATTTTCATGAATGCGGTATTAATAGATTTGTAATAATGGTCCGGGTGACATAGGTTATGTAAATTCTTCAAGCTTTAGCTTAACCATTTTTGTAAGTACCTGTCTTGATTTCTGTCTGAAATATTTTCAAGTTTCGTACTTTTTAGATCACTTTTATTATGTACCTGTGAGCAATGCCACACGGGACGCTGCCAATGCGTTGCATCTTCGCAGCGCAGTGATTTCGACGCAGTGTCCGATGACGTCACCGTTGAGGCAGCGCCGACGCAACGCCAGTGTGGCATCGCCCTATGTTGTTTAGTCTGATGATTGAAGAGTCTTAGTATTCAGTCTCAATTATTTACCCTCTTTATTCATTTCATAAATAAAACAGTATTATGAAGCTGGTTATTGTTGTTCTCTTCCGTTTACGTCAAATTGAATGCATAATCAACACTATCACACTAATATTATAAAGGCGAAAGTGTGAGTGTGTGTGTTTATAAGTTTGTTACTTCTTCACGCACAAACGGCTGAACGTATTTGGGTGACATTTGGCCCACAGATAGTTTATAACCAGGATTAACACATAGGCTACTTTTTTATCCGGATATTCCCACGGGATCGACACTTACGCGGGTGAAACCGCGGGGCGTAGCTAGTATTCTATAAAATTACAGTAACATCTCATTTACACAACAATATTATCACACAAATCCTAATTATCAAAAAACATTCCCGTGTCAGAATCATGAGTAATTTATAGATAGCAAAAAATACATTTATTTATCAACCACGCAGGCTACGCGTTACGTATGCTAATGATGTAGATACCTACGTCCCATATTAACACTCCGCCATTGAGCCAATTAGCCTAACGCCGACCTAATCAACTTCCCCATTTTGATATTTTTAGCCCAACAATGCTATGCTACATTTCGGATAGATTTTTACACAATAAATGAATGAATGCCGTAACGAATGCTCTCTGAGCGCAAGGTTTGCGAATAGAATTCGAGATTTTAATTGATTTCATAGATATTGTGCGAAGTAGTAATTTAGTTCTCGACACTGCACATAGCAATAGTTACTTCCTGTTATTATAAGGAACAATTTTTTTATTGTTTATTCAGTCATTTGTTATCATTGGTCTGTTTAATTTTACATGTGTTATCTCCTTATGACTGTTCAGTGTAAAGTTTCTAATTATGAATTCAGTACATAGTTGGCACCCACAAGCTGATAAATCTTACATCGATCAAAGATCCAGAACTAGCATAGCATGCAGCATAATCAACCTATAATAATGTTCCCACTGTTGGGACACAAGCCTCCTCTCTTCAAGAGGGAGTGGGCTGTAATCTACCACGCGGGCCCAGCGCGGGTTGGTAGATATCACGTTTTTGAATTGAATATAAATTATACTAGCTTCCGCCCGCGGCTTCACCCGCGAGGTATGTCGATAAAAACTATCCTATGTCCTTCCCCGGGATGCAATCTATCTCTCTGCCAAATTTTATTGAAATCCGTTCAGTGGTTTAGGCGTGAAAGGGTAACATACAGACAGACAGAGTTACTTTCGAACTTATAATATTAGTATGGATGTAACCTGAACTAAGTCCTGCCCAAATTGCCTCCATTTACAAACACATATTTTAATCAAATAATTTTTTTCCAAGCAATATCAACTCCACCAATCGCATAGTGAACACAATTCTAATAAGACAAATTGTACATCTATTTCAGGTATCCAAGATGTCCTAGGCCTCCCAGGGCCCACAGTAGATGAACTACAGACATTACAACCGCGCATGGCGCGTCGCAACTCCATATCGAGCGAAAACTCATCCTCTATGGAGAACCCTCGAGTTATTCTCGTCTTCTTCATTGGAGGATGCACGTATCAAGAGATATCAGCACTTAGGACCATCAGCCAGCAAGAAGACTCAAATGTAGAATTTGTTATATTGACCACTAAACTAATCAACGGGACTACATTCATAGAATCTTTGATGGAAAACGAATAAATGAATCTAGTATCAAAATACTGTGTATAATAAATAATATTATAATTCCATGTATTATTTAAGTTTGAGTGCAACTTTGTATGATATTGTATTTAATAAAAGCAAAATAATAGTTTAAATAATCTTTTAATTCTCATGACTCCACACATTTCATGAATACGGAATAAAATTAAACATGAACCTTTAATCTTGGTTTATTAAAATTTCATATTCATAACTTGCATATAATATAAACTTCAATTTGATCAGTTTTTTCTTTAAATAAACTTACAAAATCCTGCACGCTTACCTTCTATATATTACAATTTTAAAGCTTTCAGCACAATAAAAATAATTTCGTACACCAACATACATACAAGTGTAATCTAATGACTATTCTCATAAATATTCATTACTCGTGTATTTTGTGATGTTAGATTTCTTTGGCGGTGCTATGTAGACACCAAACTTCTTGGCTAGACTCACCAGCTTCTCGTTATCGTAGCCGACTTCCTCCTTATAACATCTGAGCATTAAAGGCATCACTGTGTCTAAAATAAACTTAAAATTCTTCTGAGCATAACTAGAGTCATTTCCTAAGGAGAGCATAAGGCGAGAGTTGAATACGGCATGGATGCACTCATCCAGCACCTCCATCGTGTCCTTAGTGACCAGTTGCAGCCCAACCTTCTGTATTGTTATGACCGACTGCGCAAACCATATTGTACTACTTGATAAGTCCACCCATGTTTCATTTATTATGTACTTAGCTAAGATAAGGCCCAATTTTTCCATCTGTATTAAGAATTTATTGACTCCAGCTTTAGTGTGCATATTCACAGGGGTCCACTTGTCTTCGGACACTTTACTCTTCATAGAGTCCATAATCTTCTCCCTGTACTCTCTCAGAGCTTTCACTATAGGTGCTCTTAAACAGCTGTTCATCTGAAATCTCAAATCAAGACCAAAGTCACAGAATAGAGTACACTGATCCCTCAAACTCTGCACACAGTCTAACACAGAATCTAACGCACACTGCGGAGTGAACACTTGTTTAATAATTTGACTCATTAACATTCTAAGTTGCATGCTAGCCCAGACTACAAAAGCACTAACTTTATTTTTAGGAAATAACGTAATGAACTCTGTTAAGGCATCGCTGAGTGAGCAGAAGAATACCTCGCCTACTTGCTTCACATAAGTGTTGATGGATCCTTCTAGTTGGACCCCTTTCACATGAACCTTTACGGTATGACTGCATATAGCTAGAAATAACTCACATGCCTGACTGGTCATGTTAAACTTATTGAGTATGTGTACAGGCTGTCTAGACGACTGCAAGCCACCCCTCGGACTCCAATTGTGAGTAACATCGAGTTCTTTCAACAATATTTCAATCAACACTTTCTGTTTCAGTTCAATTCTCTTCAATAAATCAGTTCTCTGTGGATGGCTTTTATTTTCTTCAGTGTCTAATGCCTTTTGGGCTGACACCATCAGTTCATACGTTTTCTGAAAATGTCTTTCAACAATTAGTACATCTAACTCCTCTGTGACATCAGCCAACCACTCTGGCAGGGGAGCCACTTGGGGGGAAGGTAATTCTTCAACAGAGAGACTTGGGGACTCCAGTAGCTCTGGCTTAGGCTTATCTAGACCATCTTTTTTCTTTTGCTTTGAATTTTCCTTTTCAATGTACAATTTTTTTGCAACATCGAACTTGTCTAGCCAGTCTTTCTTGATGGCAAAACTATTGCACTGAAACACTCTTGTATCTGGGAAGGCTAACACTTTGAAAGCTTGTTTAACACTTCCCAAGTCTCTTACGTTCACTACTGCTAGAGTACTAATAGGATAGCTAGCTTGAAACTTATATCTATTAGGACCTCTACGGTTTGATATCCATGATGTCAACATAAGGCAGTCATTGAATAAATATACATGCATTCTCTGCAGGGCTGTGTTCTCCTCGGCGTCTATCTCTAATAGGTCGCCTTCGTGAAGCAAAGTTCGATCTGGGACATCTAATAAATTCATGCAACCTTCCACTTTCTCAGATATAAGGTTGAGCTTATTCTTGCGTTGTTCCTCGGCCCGCTCTGCTTCGACGTCGTGGTTGTCGAGTGATTCGCGGGATATCGCGTTTTCGTTACCTAGAACTGACGCGTGGGAGAGAGTCGTGAGCACAGTTCGCTGCTCGCTCAGCAGGTGGGACAGCTTGTACATCTCAGCTTCTAGGTGGGATATCTCCGTCGCCGTCTCTATGAACTGCATGTAGTTCTCGTACACATTCTTCTTGAGGGCACTGGCGGTCTCTTCGGCTAAAGACTGTATCTTATCCTTCTGTTGTTGGAGCTCCTCCCCTCCGACACAGGACTTGGCCAGCTCCTTCACGTAACGCTCGGGCACAAAGTCTGGCACTGCGAACTTCTCCATGTTGATGTCGGACATCGTTTTATTATAATATTTACAGTTTCTACTCGTAATTAATAGTTAAAAACACTGGCTCACTCATCATTCGATAATCGAACGACAGGACGTATCAACCCATCAAATTCAAATGTCAGATTTGCGTTCCGTTTATCCGTTACTTCTGAGAGCTATTTAGTAGGCGTTTACATAATTCAACGTTTAGTTATTATGCACACATTTGTGATGAGAAATTCCGTTTAAAAATTCTTGTCATCATTTCATTTTATAATCTTTTCAAATTATTTATATTATTTATCTAAATCAGTAGTTATTTCTCATCATACCAGTTAATTTATTTTAATCTTCTAAATCTGCAAATGTATTGCAACTTGCGTAGGTAATGGAAAATTATGAAAATGAGTAAACACATGGCACACCTTCCAATCCATACTAATATTATAAACTAGCTTCCGCCCGCGACTCCGTCCGCGCGGATGTCGGTGTTCGCGTGGATGGTTTATTTCTCCATTTTGAGTAACTCTGACAATGACATCTTATAAATCTGTTGGACCCAAATACGGCTAAGCCTATAATAATTAAGGAGATCCCTCTATTGAGCTACTGCTGTTGAGCTCGCGTTCTGTAGTAAGTATTTTTTCCATAGTAATTCCGACCTTGATAAGTAGCATGTAGCAGTAAATTACTGACAGTGACGAAAAGTTTGCAATAATAAAAAAGTGATCGTGACAATGCGACAGAAAGTTAATTGAGAGCTTCAGCATACACAACATTGTTAGTGAGCTCGTCCGGAATATGAACATGAAGATTTCTTGGACTGCTCACACGGGAAAGAGCTACGTAAAGTTGCCCGTGTGAAAAACAACTCGCGGTAAGATCTACGCCAGCAACTCCTAGGGTCTGACCTTGAGCTTTATTTATTGTCATGGCGTAACACAAAGCTACAGGAAACTGTATTCTCTTAAATTGAAATGGAAAATTATCTACTATGGGTAATGCAACGTGTGTTCGCGGTTCTACAGAACAACGTCTATGAATAAAACCGAAAAATAAGATTTTTTTTTTCTACGATTTTTCCAGGATAAAAAGTATCCTATTTTATGCCCAGGATAATAAGGTATAATTATACCAAGTTTCATCGAAATCGAGCCGTTAGTTTTCACGTGATGCCTGCATATACAGACAGACAGACAGACAGACAAAAATTTTTTTAATCACATATTTGGGTTTGGTATCGATCCAGCAACACCCCCCGCTATTTATTTTTTCAATATTTTCAATGTACAGAATTGACCCTTCTACAGATTTATTATATGTATAGATTCGAAAGTAACTGTCTGTCTGTCTGTAAGTTACCTTTCACGCCAAAACCACTGAACGGATTTCGATAAAATTTGGCAGAGAGATAGGTTGCATCCGGGGTAGGACATAGGATAATTTTTATCCCGATATTGCCACGGGATCGACACTTATGCGGGTGAAACCGCGGGGCGCGTATAAATAAAATAAAAATATATACATATAAATAAAAGGATAAAACGCATTATTGAAATCCATATAACGGCCTTTCTTTTGGTGTCCTCCATTAACCATAACAGGTTATATACGTTATAGATTTTGGGGACATAGGTGGAAGGTAGAGATGGGTGTCGCGTCGGGTACCCAAAGGGAAAATATCCAGGGAAATTCCCATTTGGGTAAATACCGGGTATTGACTTAAATTCGTCCCCGCCCGTCTAAAGCTAAAAACCTTTTGCAGTAGTGTGCCTAAATGTAGTCGCTTATTTAGCTTTGAACATGTAACGCCTCGTGAAGTCGTGACGTAATTAATATTATTAACACTAGTGATTACTGGGGCATCTCCATTAAATTTTTAAGTAATATAAACGACATAGTAGCCCGCTACTATCTAGCTGTTATTAATAATAAATGTGTTGATTTAGAAACTTTTCCTGACCTCATGAAGAGTAGTAAAGACATACTTACCAGTATTTAAATCAGGTAGTAAAAATAACGTTGCCAATTTCAGGCATATTTTTATCTTACCTTCATTTAGTTAAATATTTGTAAAGTTAATACTCAAGCAGTTGCTAAGACATTTTAATATAAATAGAATCCTTCATGATGACCAATATGGCTTTACAAAAGGTCGTCCGACTATGCGGGTGTTGCTCTGCTGAAAAACATATTAAACGCATGGGAGATAACGCAAAATTCTATTGGAGTTTTCTATGATCTCTCCAAAGCCTTTGATTGCGTGCACCATGACACTACGCTTTTGCGTAAACTGGTGTTCAAAATGAAGCTCTCAACGTAATACTTATTTACTTAGTAGGCACCAATGTGTGTATGTTGATGTTGTGAAATCCTCCGGGCTTCCAGTTCAGCTAGTTAAGTGTACCTCAAGGGTCAATACTGGGTCCATTATTATTCTAAGTGTAATGAATGACTTACCCTTCTTTTAAGTACGACGATAATATTTTGATACCTCTCTTATCTTTAACCTTTTAACCGCCCGACTTCATATCAGTTGTAGAGCCCCCAGCGCCCGGCACAGTGAATCTAAAAATAAATACCTGAATAGAATAAGCAGATTTATCGAGCTGTGGCTTTTGGTCGTGAATACATAATTATACGACTTTGACGATATGGACCCGAAAATAATTGTCGGATTTATCCGGCGTAAGCGGTTAAAAGGTTACAGTTGACAGGAAAAGATAAGATTTTGACGACGTGAACCGTGCACTCTCAATGGTAAAACGAAATGTATAAAGTTCACCTTACCTACCGATTAATAGAAACTTTGGACCCAACATAATTTTAGATAAGGAGGTGCTTGGAACTGTAGACTCGG
Source organism: Mesoligia furuncula (assembly GCA_916614155.1). Lineage (NCBI taxonomy): Eukaryota > Metazoa > Arthropoda > Insecta > Lepidoptera > Noctuidae > Mesoligia > Mesoligia furuncula. The sequence continues at coordinate 13,158,337 of OU744810.1, forward strand.
TAGTTTTCCTGGGCATAACAGTTGATGCCAAACTTCAGTAGGCATCACATATATCAAGCCTAGCGGGAAGGCTCTGTCCGGCCGCCTACGCCGTCAGAAAACTCAGGAAAGTTAAGACGATACACCGACTGGTACACTGGTTAGTATAATAGCGTTATGTCCTATGGCAACTAAATTCCGACCTGCGAAGCAGGATTTGACGTCACATTTTAATCTTTGCCGAGTGTGCAGTCGAGCATCTTTTCATATTTTGATGGGGCCCAGGGATACACCTTTGCGGTATATCACACATCATATTTCGATAACCAAATCGTAATTCTCATCGTTTAGAATAGAACGTTCCTAAAAAAAAGTAATTCAAAAAATAAAAAAAACCCGACTGCGAAACTGAAAAGCTACAAACAAGCCCATTTTAAATTAAATAAAAGTTGGAAGCAGGCGGGACCCATTTGAATTTGAAAATATAATAAAAATGGTATGGGTCCCGCCTGCTTCCAACTTTTATTTAATTTAAAATGGGCTTGTTTGTAGCTTTTCAGTTTCGCAGTCGGGTTTTTTTATTTTTTAAATTACTTTTTTTATTTCCAGCTTTTTAGTTTACAAATGTGAAAGATTTCGCAAACGATTTAGTTCTTGGTACGTGTTTTTTACGATTTGTCACTTCGAATTACTTTTGACACCTTTTAAAACCCTTTATTTTGATACCCCACTCGATAGGTTTCGAGAAAAAAAAAATTTTTTTTGAAGACATTGCGCCATAAATCGGCCACTTTATTTTTTTTTTCAATTTTGATATACCCAGTGTCACTCTCACAATTAAGACGAATCTAACGGCACCTCTCAAGCTGAAATCGATCAAGCCGTTTAGGCTACAGAGCGTGCCAAAGAAATATACATACATACACTCGAAAAACATAACCCTCCTTCTGACGCAGTCGGGTAAAAAGAGACCGATAGGTAGCAGACCGATCTCATGCATCATTTAAGATGAAAGATTATTGAAAGAAAGGTTTAGATATGATGCTAAACGGTATCAAGGGCATTAGAAAAGTCATAGAAAGAAAAAAGACTATGACTAGCAGGTCGTAACATAAGTAGGTATAAAGAAAAACACTAAAATAATAGCGACAATTTTATTGGAATTGGCAGTATTCACTTATTAGTAACCATAATTAACAAACAACAACTTTAATCATCTTTATCGATTGGATTTCGACATAAAACAAAAAGAGAGCATGATTGTTCAACAGTTGGAGTTAACTGGTAAAACATTAGAAAGCCTAGTTCAAACTTTCAATTCAATATTATCACAATATTTTTGCCTCTTCTTTTTGTTTCATTGAACGATAGAAAAAGAGAGCCATGTGCATCTAAAGAGTACCTACTTGTTTCTTCCGTTTTTTTGTTTTTCTGAATGAACAATTTACAACTTATAAGCTTTTATCAACAAGTTTTTACATTATCGAATTGAAAGTTTAAATTAATAATTTTGGAAAATCCATTCACTTATTTTCATGATGAAAGCGCGGGCGATAACAATTTTTAATTAATTAATCCATGGCATTACAACAAACATCCTGTCAATATGACATTAGTGATGTACTATTATCAGTCCGCGCTTTTATTACGATACTTTTAGTCAATTGTTCGGTTTTTTATTCTTTTTTCTCATCAACTTTCGTTTCAGTTTTGGCTTCTTTGTGCTCTGTGAGGACAACGGCGGGAGCTTCGGGGTTTTTGGGTGCTTCTGTTTCAGGCTGGCTGGAGTAGTTGCCGTCGCGTTTGAATCTGTAGTAACGGCCAGTAGCTACAACTGACTGGGAGTCGTAGCAGTTCACTAAAGCATCACCGTTGCGTCCTGATAAAGAAATAATGTGTGTTAGCAATCGAACAAATCTGTATTTTGGTTAGATTAGTAATCTCTACACAATCTTCTACAAGTCACTAGTTATTCGATAAAAATAGACAAATAGATTTAAATTCCATACCATTTTGGCATGTGCAGACAGCAATATGTCTGCGGGCCATGCACACGGCTCCAGAGCCGCACTGAGTGTTGCCGAGACAGGGGTCCACGCAACTGTAGCCGACGCAGGCCAAGTGGTCGGAGCACTGGGAGTCCAGCTCGCATTCACCCTGCGTAAGACACAATTAATTTCGTAATGATTAATAAGTACAACAAATACTGACAGTAAAGCTAGTACGCTACCGTTAACGATTGAGTTCCTTATAAAGTTTGTCTTATAAAGTGTCGTCTCTGTCATAACATACGTTTAAAAACGCCCGGGAAGCATAATACTAATATTAAAAAAAAATATTTTTTTTTTTAATGAATATTGTGTGAATATATAAAAAATTACAAGAACGTCAAAGTAGCGCCAGTAACTTACACGTTCGCAAGATACGAGAGCGTTGCCGATGTATCCAGTGGGGCAGGTGCAGACGGGACGCTCGGCGCCGGTGCGGTCGTGTCCGGGTGTGCACTTGGCGTTAGCACCGCAAGGGTTGGGCTCGCAAAGGTCACCTGACAATAGCATATTATATGTATATGTAGGGTTAAAAATTATAGGACTGAGTATGGTGTCTTGAGGGACACCAGTTATGTTCATATAAATTATGAACATATTTACTCAAAAGTTAGGGATTTCATAAAAATACTTTCTTAAAATGTATCTAGTACTTCATATGCTTTCATAAAATAATCACAGTGACTATGTAGCAACCTAGACAATCATGTCAAATGCTTTCGCCAAATCATCCAAATTATTATTTTAACAACTTACGGGCTTCGAAAGGTCTGCAGTAGGAGAAGGGATCTCCGGTCATGTTTCTGGGGCAAGAGCAGACGGGTGTGAGACCACGGAGGTGGCACTCGGCGTTGGTGCCGCAGGCGTTGATGCAAGGGTCGATGCACGCGTTGTAGACGCAAGCAGGCTTGTAACTGGGGCACTCGCTGTCAGATGAGCATTCAGCGGAGCAGATCCTGTAGGGATCGCCATGGTAGCCCTGTTGATGGTAAAAAATAATTTTATCAGATTTTATCATTCCTGAAACCTTCATCAAGGCTTGATGGAACAGGACTGTAGGACATGTTAATGACGTTTACTTTCTGAACACTCCGCTATTCAACACTCTCAGACACTATGGGGTAACTGTGGTCGTATCGTATATGAAAGTGTCAAATAATCCGTGTTCCAATGCGGGAAAGGGTATACAGGCTATATAGGACGATTAGCTTCTCTCTTGCTCGCACTGAATGGTGACTTCAAACCCTCCTGTTTAGCTGTTGGGTGGGAGATACAATAAACCACCCAGCTCTTCAGGTATTATTCAAGCACTACTTACTCTTGGGCACTTGCAGACGGCGTGATGAGCGGCAACAGTCTCGCAGTCAGCGTTGACTCCGCAGTCTCCACACGGACTGGTACACTTGAAGTCCCGACACGACTGCTGGATGTTGCACTCGCCGTCAGACTCACACTCATGGTGGCAGCCGGTCAGTGGACTACCCTTTACGAAACAAAAGAGCAACGATTAGAATCCGATTCTATATAGCAGATGGTTAATGTTTCAAACACAATCTCCCGTTTTGAGCATGCTAAGTTCTGTCGGACACGTAGCATCAGCCTAGATTAAGTTTTTTAAGAGCACCTAAAAGCCAAACTGAAAATCTTAAGTGACTTCAGCACTTAACGTCTGTCGCTTTGCTTCATTGTTAGAACTTTTCTAGAAAAATTGTAAACTGTAGGCTTTTGCCTGGCATATTGCAGCAGCACTGTAGCTAGACAAAGTACCTAACCAGTAAGAACATCATATTAGCGCAATGTAATAGGTTAGATAGTAAGGCTACAGTATTTGAACACTTACCCTGTATCCTGGAAGACAAGTACAAATAGCCTGGTTGTTGGCGACGTGGCACTTAGTGTTAGCACCGCAGGGGGATGGGTGGCAAGCCTCCTCTGTAGACAATAACGAACAATAATGAAGGTAACTCTAATACAGAATATTACGATAGAGAAGAACCATAGTAATACTGAATATTGGGATTGTTAGAAATATTGTAATGATCATACCTGGGTCAGCGACTCTGCAAGCGCTGAAAGGACTGCCAGTGTAGCCAGGTGGGCAAGAACACACCGGAATGTGGTTACGGACCTGTTGAACATAATTTAAGGAAACTTAATAGAATAAATATTGAAGGAAAATATTTTAAGATTATTTTACTAATATCACTATAGACTAAGGAATCTTTACAATTTAGTGAATAGGTAGGTAAGAGGAACATTTATCAAAACTAGGAATTCAGTGAAAAATGATGGACGTTACATATTATCTTACCTCACAGTGGGCGTTGACGCCGCATGATCCGGCGCAGGGGTCGATACAGTGTTGGTTGACACAGCTCTGGTGGCTGCGGCACTCGCTGTTGTCTACAGAGAAAATAATAATTGATTAGATAGGTATAGTACCTACATAAGAGTCATCATCATCTGCCTAGCCTTTTTCCAACTATGGTGGGGTCGGCTTCCAGTCTAACCGGATGCAGCTGAATACCAGTATTTTACATGGAGCGACTACCTATCTGATCTCCACAACCCAGTTACTGAGTAACACGATACCCCTTGGTAAGACTGGTTATCAGACAGTCGTTACGGGCAGTCAGAAGCCCCGCGAAGGCTTACTGACTTCCCGTAACGACTGTCAAAGATCCATAAATGACAGCCGGGACCAATAACGGCTCAACGTGTTCTCCGAGGCACGGAGGGGTCTGAGTTCGTAAAGATGGTCACCCATCCACAGACCAACCGCAGCAAGCGTAGCTTAACCTGATCGATCGACCTGTGCGGCTTCAGTTTTACGGCTTAAGAGTATGCTCAAATATTTAGGGGAATAGGTAGTACTGACCAGTTCAAAGATGAATATACTCTAACTTTGCTGGAGACTCGAGAATCCATGAATACGGTATAGCCAATAGTAATTAAGTATTTAAACGTTTAATGAATTAATTATCTAATACTATCTTCAACGGATCAACGTTATTTACCTATGCACTCGATCTTGACGCACTGTGTCAGCGCATCTCCGGAGTAGCCTGGCAGGCAAGCGCAGACGGGCCGCACACTGCCGTGGACGCAGTGGGCGCCTGCGCCGCAGGTGTGGGGCCCGCAGGTCACCAGGTTGTCGGAGATCGAGCGCCCATGCTCGTACAAGTCGCGGCCCAAGTAATTCCGGGCATTGTAGTTGTAGTAACGTTGACCTGGAAGAAAAAGATGATAATGATGTAACTATCGGATAAAAGGACCAATAATCACTTATTCAACTCGCTCTAATACAGAATAATATGGTTGTAATAACAAAATGGATGCCATTTTTGGATCCCCGGTATTTCAACGATGATCAATTTATAAGTGTGTAGGTACCGAAATATTTTAACCTTAATATCAGTTGAACTAGATAAACTAACTGTCTGTGTGGTGCCGGACTTGTCTGTGTGGTGCCGGACTTAAAGAATTGCACCACCCCATACTTCCCGTGGGTGTCGTAAAAGGCGAGTAATCCAGACCGCCACCATTACACCACCATACCATATATTGCGATTATGGCAAACCCCCCCCCCCAAAATTGGGGGAGGCCTATGTCCAGCAGTGGACGTCTTTCGGCTGAAATGATGATGATGAGATAAACTAATATCAAAACAATAAATAACAATAGAAAACCAGAAAAGGCAAATGACGTAATTTGCTTGATTTAAAACCTATTCACGTCAAACTACACATCGATAGAATGATTAATGTTAAAATTATACGAAAATTAGTCATTATCCTTATTGGCTAATTTAATATGTGAGACTACTTCCTAGTAGTCTCACAAATAGATCACAAAGTTAACAACAACATGATTAAGAAACAAAACAAACATAATATGGAGCAAAAAGTATTTAACCCCCCACGCGTAATCAATTTGCATGATGCTGGCAATCAAGCAAAAACATCATTAAGAACAATAAAAAACCATAGAGGGGCCTTGGCAACATGCCATATCTGTAGAAGGCTTCGCCTACACGAGACCTATCGTCCTTGCCAACGTGCTAAGACGGATGTACTTCATTACCTACATTGTTATACTTAGACCGCACTCACGTTAGGAATGCTAAATGTATGTCTTTTATTTAGTTCGTCGCTTTTAATTAAATTCTGCAATTTCGCACGCAGTGTATTTTCGACAGGTATGGAAAATTGGCTTTAATAGCTGTTACAATTCACAAACAAATGCAGCGCAGCAAAGTTCTAATGAAAATGTTTTTCCCAAGTTTTCAACTAGGTACCTACCTACTTAGACGTGGTTGTGTAGAATTTAACCGTGCTCGTGAACAACTTTTACTGAACTTAAATGTTTTACTTTATTTATTAAGAACTAACTGGGCTCCAACCTACACCTACAGCTCCTTCCTCTTTTTAATCCATCCAAAATTTCAAAGGTTGTCTTCAAAAGATCGCTCTTACCGATAAGACCGCCCAATGTGTCAATATATATATATTTTTTAATTTATATTAAGTAGTAATTTGTACGGTGTACATAGTAAAGAGTATTCTATTCTATTCCCGTACACTACCCCTTCTTAAAATTAAGTGCGTACAAAAAGACCATCATTACATGACTGATCATAATTATAAGTAGCGTAATACGCAAAATACAACAGCGAATTCCAACCAACTGTTGATTGAAATTCGAAATAGCTCACAGACCATGCCTATTAGGACCTAGGTAAGTGCTAGAAGGATGATACACAAACACACCTTCCAATATATAAATGAAATGATTAATAAACGTATTATTGAAATCCTTAGAACGGTCTTTCCTTTGGTGTTCATCCATTAACCCTAACAGTACCTACCTATACTTACACACGATGTAAAATGCACATCAGGATTTTAGTCAAACAAATGCAACTTATCCCTGGGTCGAAAGAGCGGAAGTCCTAGAACCAAAAATTCGAAGACATGTGACATCTACCAACCCACCACTGGGCCCGCGTGGTGGATTACGGCCCACTCCCCTCAGAGAGAAGGCCTGTGTCCCAGCAGTGGGAACATTATAGACTGATTATGACTAATAGTAGAAATGGCTTTCAGTTTTCACAGTTCAACAACATTAATTGCGTTATTTACGTTTTTGAGCAGATTTTTTTTTTATTTACGAAGCAAAGGATTATTTAGCAATAAACCATTCCTTCAAAATGATTCAAATTGTGATTGATAGTGAGTTAGCTAAATGCCATTAAAAAAAAATATTGAGCAGAACCGAATGCTGCTTCTTGTAATATTATGCACTATGAAGAGGGCTGTGGGTGTACTATTCCGCGTGGTCAGTCAGTCTCAAGCTGCTTAACCTTCATGGACTTGATGACATAACATTAGATTTATTATATATTTTTTTAACAGTTACAACTGCGCTTTATGAGTCATTGCGTCTTCAAATTAAATTGGACACGGCCCGAATTTGGAGCCGAGATGCTCGCAATGCTTATTTTCCTGTCCTCAATATCTATTATTATTCCAAAATACATTTAAAAAAATGCAAATATGTCGTCAGAGTTTCTTGGTGATTTTACCTCATAGTGGGAAAAGACGCGGGCAAATCTTTTAGGTACTAATATTATAAATTCGAAAGTAAATCTGTCTGTCTATCTGTATGTTACCTTTTCACGCCTAAACTAAGTAAAGATACAATTTGGTAGAGAGACAGATTGCAGCCCGGGGAAGGACATAGGATGGTTTTTATCCCGATATTCCCACGGGATCGACACTTACGCGGATTTGACACATAGGTGAAACCGCGGCGCTGCTAGTATCAAATAACTTTAAAAATATTTCCTATAAGGCCTTGCGTATGACGACTTCAAAAACTAACTTTACACTTCTAAGAACTTTCGATATTATGGCGGTCACGTATTAAGTAATAGAGAAAAAAACTCGACGATCGAAACAGTTTTAGAAGATTTAATGAAGAAGGATAAACTTGAAATAAGTTTAAGAGCGTTTACGCTGTACGGCATTTCATACAAAATTTCAAGTCCTTGTTTTTGGAAATTAATGAACCGATTTTAATGAAATTTCATACGCATAAGCAGTATACAAAGGTCTAAAAGTTAGTAGAGAACATTTCCGAAATGTCTTATTTAAAAAAAGATAACTGGAAATCTCTGTTTCTATGGAAAATTTAAAATTAGTCTAATTTGGCTGTACTTAACACTATTTTTCGAAAATGTTCTCTACTAACTTTTTAGACCTTTGTATCCTGTTTATGCGTATGAAGTTTCATTAAAATCGGTTCATTAATTTCGAAAGACAAGGACTTGAAAGTTTGTATGAAATGCTGTACGGCGTAAACGCTCTTAAAAATTATTTCCATAAAAGGCCTTGTGTAAGACAATATTCAAAAACTAACATTAAAATTCCACGAACTTTCAATGTATCGCGGTCCCGTATTAATAATAGAGAACAAAATACCAATAACGACACAATTTTAGACAATTTAACGCTGAATGATAAAGCTGAATTAAAAGATTCAACTAGAGAAGATAACGGAGCAGGAAAATTGGTCCTAATGGTCGACCAAATCAAAATACTTTACTATAGGTAATTAATCACTTTTGAACTGCAGAAAAGATACCTAAGTAGGTACCGATACTAAGTAAGATACATCTTCAGCAACTGGTACTCGAAACCAAAGGTCACATTGTTCGGAGGTCGTCTTGAATAAGTCGAATGGCACACAATATCCTGATTGCAACATAAACTGCACTCCCCAACTTTCGCAATATTTATTTATTGGCAGTGTTCATGGTGTTTAAGATTTTACTTTTATTAAAAGGTTCATAGGCGTATAGGTAGGTACAAGGAGCGAAATATACGATAATTGGAAAAATAAAAACACGCAAATATATAAGAGATATTTACATACTACCAAGACGACCCACTGACCTAATATTCTATAAAAAGTTTAAAGGAGAAGAGGAATATAATTTAGAAAGGTCCTACTTTTGCACCCCCTAAACAGAACGCAGGGCTCCGCGGCTTATTGGGGCTAAATTGTGACAGATTGGAGGCTGAATGGAGAGAACCGGGTGTTGTAACGCGACTTGGGATAGGCGCATTTCCAACAGTGGACTGTGATATTCTAACGGAATGGACTGTATCTTCGTTATCTGTTATGGTCAACTTACCTTCAACGCTTCCTAAAACGAGGAGCACCAGCGGCGCCAACAGCAACACCTTCTCGCCCATCTAGAAGAATTACAGGATTTCACATTATTTCTATTTCATTGTTATTGTTACCACCACTTTATATATTAGCCTTATCACTATTAATAATTTTACAACCACCACATTTTATTTTATTTGTCAAACCTGATCTATTATTATTTACTTAAAGATTTGCAGTAGCAGTCTTTTTCGCACTGACAAAATTGTCTTTGATTTACAACTTAGAAATGAAACCTTTTTTTTTATTCACAGGTACAAATTAGAAGGTCCGCATTCTTCGATCATTATTAGAATATGGTTATGGGTAGGTTAGGTTTGCTACTTAGCTATTAGGCATACATTAAAGTTAATAAAGCGTTACTGTACTGTCAAGATATAGGTAAGTGTTAAATAATAAACTAGAATTACAAGTTCGTCTCAAGTCCACACAATACACAACTTTTCGTTGGTTAGCTGCTATCTGCTATACTTACATAATTATATACATAAGTGTCTGTTTGTAATGCCGTTAAAACAGCTTTTTATTAAATGCATATGAAATGAAAGAACATAATACGGTACTTATTTTTTTTAGACAAAATCAAACTGGTTGCTAATTTAATTGTAAAATTGATTCTTTCTTCTTTTTTTTGACGTTGATTTATATTCTGTAATTACTTAAACTCACACCCTGACTTATTACTTGTAATTTTTTATTTTAATGAAAATCGTTTATTTTTACCATGTTTGTAAATATGTGAGCACCATGTATCTATTAGATAATTAATTTATGTCATGTTTTCATTTTTAATTCTTTTACCTATTTTGGTATAGTAATTTTATTTTATTTTATTTTAGGTGCATCGTGTTCACATATTATTATCTAATTAATGTATACAAAATATTGTAAAACATTTTAAAAGAGTAACGGTGGAGTTTCTTGCCCATTCTTCTCCATACGAAAACTACCTTTTGGAATGGGCGACTAGAATCAATTCTATTTTTTCGTAATTTTTGACGTACAAAAGTGCCTTTTAAGTGCCTACTTGAAATAAATGTTTTGACTTTGACTTTGACTTTTTTTTTGTCTGTCCGTCTTTCTGTTTGTTCCAGCTAATCTCCGAAACGGCTGCACCGATCTTGACGGGACCTTTCTCTAGCAGATAGCTGATGTTATAAGGTGTAACTTAGGCTACTTTAACGTTAGAAAAAAAAAGGGATCCGCGCAAGAACATTAAAACCAATGAATTTCGGACATCCACGCGACGAAACCGCGGGCCAAATATAAATTCATTGTTAAACTTCGTCATCGTATCGTATCATCATTGAAGTTAACAATGAATGACTTTACTACCTCATTGAAGGTTGCATGTGGTGAATTCACTGAGTCATACAGTAAATATAAACAAGTACGAATGAGTGACCCCCACATTTTCATCTGTATAAGGCATAACGTCAAGACGATTACAATCTTGTGCAATTTACTTCTCATTCACCAAAATGAAAAACGATGCAGTGTATTAAAGAATTAAACTTGAAGTTACTTTTATGACTTAATGGACTTTTTGCATTAATTTTAATTAATTACCTACTTAGCTGTTTCAATAATTTAAGAAATTACAACGACTAGGTATTTCGTTTCTATAAAAAAATATGTAGTATCCCCAACCCGTCTTCAGCAAGAGTGGTGATCAAAGCTCGTGCCATCTCTTTATCATCTGTATGAGAAGATGCTTTTGCTCTACAGTGGAACAATAATAGGCTGGCTATTATAATATTCAAGGGTCTACTTTAATATTTAATAGCTCTTATTTTAATGACCCCAGGCTTTTCTTTTCAAAATCATTATCAATTGATGCAGAAAATAAATGCGTTATCCTAAACAGTACAGTGGACAGGACAATATAATCTTTAGTAACGACTTCTCTATTTAGACAGGTTGAAATTCAAAACATGCGACAATCAGAAATGGGAGATAGATATTATGAACAACTTTTACAAAGGGACCAAAGCTGTAATCGCGAAAAAAAATCAGCTGTTCCCCGGACATAAATGTAGGGATCAGCTGATTTTGTTTTCGCGGTTTCAGGTTTGGTTCCATATTAAAAGTTGTTTATGATGATGAGTAGGTACAATCTCTCATTTCGATTTCATTTCATTTTGTCGCATGTTTTTAATTTCACACTGTCTAAATAGAGAAGTCGTTACTAAAGATTTCTAAACAAGTACATATAGGTAAGTAAATACCTATATACACACAGCACAGTAATGATTCACGAACAAATAATTATGATGACATTACACCTCTTTACCTAGTTTACATAACCATTACCAAAATGTTAGTATCCAGCATTGTAATTAAAAACCACTCACTGCACTGTCGAAATTTAAAATTAATAAATTTTAATTAATAATTTTTAATATAACTTTTTTTCACTGTTATTTTTTATTTTCTTAAAAGCTCACCACAGCTGACACTTACGTCTGATTCGTGTATTTTCTCGCGGTGAGATAACAGTCCGTGTCGCATGTGGACTGTCCTTATACTGTTGGAAGCGCCTACGCCGCCACCTGTAGATGCGAACTTTTTATACAGATGTAAAATTATGCGTAATACTTAGGAGGTGTGACTGACTACAGACAGCCGTTCGACCCGGCTATAGAAAGAAGTTGGTCCTGTAAGCTTAGCAGAAACGGAAGTAACGGAACAGCTGGTATTTTTGTCATCATCGTAATCATTCAGATGAAGACTTCGTCCGCTGGACAATAGGTCGGACTGTGCATCCCGCAACCAGAATATTCCCGCGACCAATCTAGGGACGCGAAAATAAAGTGTAAATCCTGCAACATTCCCTTGCTCCTATGGCGATGACGCCTGTTTAAGGCCTTCCATTTGTTGAAGGCATGCATTTCGTTGACGTCACACAAATTGAAACAAAACAATGAACAGAAAAAAATCTGCGAGCTTCCGGACAGCCTACCTACTGCATGTCAAAAATCGTGACGAATTCGCGCATTCCGCACTCTACGCCCTAGACCAAATTACGACATTGAGCGATCGCTGTGAACTCATTAACGAACTTAAGTAGGTACCTACTTCCTAACTTGCACCCTTGTATATGAGACGTAAGTTTAGTAACATGACAACATTACGCCTATATTTTCGAAAAGGACAGCCAGAGATGTATATACCACCATTATTTGGAGTTTTAGACCTTTCGAGTAGCTACGTCAAAGACTTAAAGTCCTGTAATGTACCTAATAGGGATAGCCTTTTCCCATCATCAGTACCCCCCGGGGACAAATCCAGGCTCCGGGTTGCTAGTTGAGCCCAGAAACTTCAGCAGCTTCGCGACTTCGACCACTAAACGAACTCAACCAAAGAAGCAGTCAGTCGGGTCGTCAGGCCCTTCTCTTAAAGTGGCCCTCGTAGTTTCAACAAAGACAAGTGGATTATTTTTGCGATCTCCAAACTGGGATTGTCATTGTCTTATTGACGTAAGAATTAATTATAAGGCAATATTATTAATACGCATTGAATTTGAAAGGGTCTGTAACTCTACTCCATACATGAATAAACAATTTAGGTAACTAAAATACTTTATGTGACAATTTAGTTAGGTAACATGATTGTGTTACTAAACATACCTACCAATAGAGATGAGTAAACGCCGAATCCCGTATTAGATCTGGGTTAGTCCGGTAAGCCGGTTTTTGATTTCTTATTTGTCGTTAGGGTAGGTAGGTACCGTATCTTATTACCCACTAACTGGGCTGTGGAGGTCAGATTTATGCTTCTTTGTAAAATACTGGTATTCAACTGCATCCTGTTACACTGGAAGCTGACCCCAACATAGAACGGACAAGCTAGGCTAGGCAGATGATGAGGGTAGGTACACTATGGAAACCATATGGAAACCAAAGATATGAGCAGAATCATTAAGTAGGTATGTCCTTCCTATGAACAATGCCAATAAACCTGCCAAATAATTTTTCAAGGAAATCTTTAAAAAAAAAAAATCTTGCATCCTAAAATATTTTCTTTTCGTTTCGAAATACATAAATGCTGTCGGAAAATAATTGCTCCCATTCTCAGTAAAACATAGTAGGTATCACTACAATAGATTTTAGGTCGTTACCCTATAATGTGTAGAAGTGGACTTCTTTTTGAGCTGTTATGCTTGAAATAATCAGAGCATGTCCATCCATGAATAGGTACCACGCCCTTTTTCACAGTGAAAGAGCCCAAATCTGATTCAAATGATAAAACCATTAACCTGTAATATCCAGCAAGCGGAACGTGGAACAAAATCTAGTCTTTATTTTAAATCTCGGTTGTTTCCAACGACTTTTCTCTCGCGCCATATTTGGTGCGCGCGAACTTCAACGGCCATGATCGTGAGTGATACAATTCACCAGAGCAATGATGTCATTTCTACTAAGTATTCAGTCTTATGCTGAACTAGGCAAAATATTTATTTTAAAATGGTCACTGGATCGCGTATCGGCAGGTGTAGTGTGGGTTGCCCCTTAGCTAGATGGACCGACGACCCTGGGACAAACTGGATGCGGAAGGACAGGGTGTCGTGGCGCAGCCTGGGACAGGTCGGCCTGTCCCAGGCTGCGCCACGACACCCTGTCCTCCGCCTTCCGCATCCAGTTTGTCCCAGGGTCGTCAACTTAACCTATCGCAGTCCTCTGCTAGACATAGGCCTATGTCTAGCAGTGGACTGCGATAGGATAAGTTGAATTGTCACTGGCCTAGGATTTTCCTTTCCTCCACTCCTTAGATATTTTATGCACTTGATGCTGTTATCTCTTTCGCTTCTCACACTTGGACCGATTTATGCAAAAATGATCCAACCCACAATCTCGACAATTTCGAGTTTTTGTGACTTATGTACTCTAAATAAGGTATATTTTAACATATCAAAGACTCGGAACTCTATGTTAATAATTGACGAAAATCCGTATGGTCCAAACCACAACTGTCATAGCGAACATCATTTTTAGGGTTCCGTATAAAAACGGAACCCTATTACTAAGACTTCGCTGTCTGTCCGTCTGTCCGTCTGTCCGTCTGTCCGTCTGTCCGTCTGTCCGTCTGTCCGTCTGTCCGTCTGTCTGTCACCAGGCTGTATCTCAAGAACCGCGATAGCTAGACAGTTGAAATTTTCACAAATTATGTATTTCTGTTGCCGCTATAACAACAAATACTAAAAACAAAATAAAATTAATATTTAAGGGGGGCTCCCATACAACAAACGCGATTTTTATTCCTTTTTTGCTCGATATCAAAAATGGCAACAGGTAGGCACTTGAAATATTCACGAAATACTCAGTTGTATTTTAACTTTAATAATAAATAATAATAATAAAATAAAATAAATATTTAAGGGGGGCTCCCATACAACAAACATGTTTTTTTCGGCGTTTTTGCCTTGTGGTACGGAACCCTTCGTGTGCGAGTCCGACTCGCACTTGGCCAGTTTTTTTCATAATGCATAAATGTTTCAAGCTATTAGAATCATTTTTGCATTTTCTTGGTTGCCCTGATATAGGTTTTTTGTTTTTTGCTATAATGATTCAAACTACTTGGAACAATAATGCTTTTTATACAATATGGAAAATATTATAAAAATCATTCTGCTTAAATGTTCCAATAACCTTGAATCATTTTAACTCAATTCCAAATAACATTCGACTACAGAAGTATACTGATTCAGACCACATGACTATTCTATTTAATTAAAGAAAAACGAAAAATTCAATTCTTAAAAAACGATTCACGGTTAAATATAAAATTATCATTAATATCTCGGCTAAAAAGTAAACAAAATATTATTTTTATACCGAAAACTTTAATGAAATACGTATATAACTATTTAAACCTTCTATCTTTTATTGCATTTTTTTGTACCTGCAATAAAATTGTATGTTTTGCATGAAATTTATTCTATTTTTTTAGAATAATGTGGTCATGTAGACAAACTTATTGAAGATCATTTTTGCATATTTCTAAACCAACCATTTCAAATGCGCTAAAGTTTTGCAAATGAATATTCCCTGGAGTCGATGTGTCGTGACGTTCGTTAGCGAGATTAAAAGTGTTGGTAATGAGTTTGATGACGAAGACCGATTTAATTAATTGATGTTTCAGTCGTCGTGAGGAATTAATATTAAAATATTTTGGTTTTCAACAAGTTGTTTGGTGGCAGATCAATTATTTTGGTACAAATGAGTCGTTTTTTTATTTGTTTGTTATTGATACCTGGACCGATTTAAGCAAAAATGATTCAGTCCACACTAACCTCATTTCGAGATAATAGAGTTTAAAGTTTATTTCGGTATTTCTCTGGCTTTGTAGTTCTAAATGTTATGTTTTTAATTCAAAATCAATTTTTTTACTGTAGGAGTAGGTACAGTAAAAAAATTGATTTTGTGGAGTGACTGTTGCGGAGGGCAAAACAGGAATATCAAAATCGTTTTGATTTTAAAGGCTTTATTAAATAGACACCCCACTCTCGAGACAATCAGCTTCCGTTACCTAGAATCAGGACACACTTTCCTACCAAATGACAACGACTTCGCTAAAATTGAGACTCGACTCAAGCAATATGAAAGGATATACTCCGTGGATGATTATATTGCCATTATGAAACAATGCAAAAACAAAAATCCTTTACAGGTCCATAAAATGGAAAGTTGTGATTTTGTTGGATCTCAAATTCTAGAAAAGAAAATAGTTAATAGAAAAATATTTAATGATAAGAGCAAAGTAAACTGGCTCAAAACAAAAGAAATTTTAATCACAAAAAAGACTCAACATTCTTTGTTCATGAGAACTTCCTTTAATGAGGACTACAAAGAACTGAATATTAAAAAGAAATTAAAAGGTGTTGATTTAGGTGTCATAGAAGAAGATTTGCAAGAATTAT
This sequence comes from Mesoligia furuncula, assembly GCA_916614155.1. NCBI lineage: Eukaryota > Metazoa > Arthropoda > Insecta > Lepidoptera > Noctuidae > Mesoligia > Mesoligia furuncula. The sequence goes on from OU744810.1 coordinate 13,174,520, forward strand.
GGCCTTCAGGAAAACTGATTAACAAAAAGAAGTTAAACGATTTGAAATCGTTATTCCATCTCATACCAAATGATTGCATTGGTTATTATAAAAAACTGAAGGGAGACGATGCAATAATAGACGATATAGATGGTTATTGTGATGAACCCGACTTTGATTTGGATGAGGAGTAGGGTAACATTTGTGTTTTTTTAAATAAAATAAAAATAATAAACATTTTTAAGCTTTTATTTTTGTCATAGTTTGGAACATTTTTGCATTTTTCTTTCCGCAGCCTACACAGCTAATTCCATACAAAATGTATTATGTAATAATGATCCACGCGCAAGTTTTCTTGAATATCTACGAAACTATTAAAATTTATTTACTAAATACATGCATGTAAATTAGTTTAGAACACTTAGAATAACATAAAATTAAAAACATAACATTTAGAACTACAAAGCCAGAGAAATACCGAAATAAACTTTAAACTCTATTATCTCGAAATGAGGTTAGTGTGGACTGAATCATTTTTGCTTAAATCGGTCCACTTTTTCCTCAGTCTTTGACGTCCTAAACGGACTTTTGTTACTTACTCGCTAATTTATTTTAGAGATAATAATCTTTGTATTACCCATAAATAGGTAGGTATATATCCGCAATGTTTTCTTCTCAAAAGCTAAAATCCAAGAAATAACACAAAAAAACTAAACATGGGTAAGTAAATATTTTTTTTTTATATAGAAGTCACACGTATATTCGATACCGAGAATTAGAATTAACGTAAATGCTCCTATTACCGCCAGTTTTAGCTGTCTTCGGATTCACTTTAAAAAAATAGATATAAGCTGTTATGTTAGGAAAGATGTTATAATTTGTAATTAATCTCAACGAAGTATTCTTTGCAATTCAGTACTCAAATTCAATATTCAATAACACAATAGTTACTAAATAATTATTTAATCCAAAAGTGTAGTCGATTCTATTACCGACCCATAGAATGCGGCAAGATTCTATTACCGATTTTTCCACTTCTTTTACCGACCGCTACGAAGTTGTCACTTCTTCTATACCTACTATTAAATAAAATAAAAAAATCGTTTTTAAGGTATTTATTATAATAACAATAGTTATGAGATCAACATTATTACAATATGAACATAATTATTTATTGCAACGCTTAGAGCACTTATTTTTTGTTATTTTAATTAATAAAAAATATAAACAGTTTCAGAAAACAGTCTTCAAATAATTAAATGCTTACTTTTTAATTACCTACTGTATACTAATTAGATATTATAAATCAGTAACAAAAATATTTTTATCTGTAATACTGTACTAAAGAGAATTTGATAGAGTCAGTTCCCACTTGTCGGGTGTCGAGACGCCTTTTTTATCGGAACTCGCTGCCTCCATTCACACTAGTCTCGATGTCGGACCCGATAAAAACTTGGGCCAGCCAATTTTCGGTACTTCACACAAGGCAAGGGAATTGTTCGATTAAGAATTATTCAGGAAGGTTTGTGTTAAAAATACTCGATGTTTTGTCAAGCCGAAACCGTGGGAAGTCGCTAGTTATTATAATAAAAGAAAAAAAATAACCATTGGATGCACTTTCTGGGGGCACCCAATCCTAGTAAAGATAATACTTTGGGAACTTTTCAGAACTTAATCACTGCATGACATATGAAACTGAGAAGTGTAAATGATTTTTGGACTAGCTGCACCTCGCGGTTTCACGCGCGTAAATATCCATCCCGTGGGAATATCGGGATAAAAAGTAGCCTATATATTAATCCAGGGTATCAGCTACCTCCATACAAATTTTTATTAAAATTGGTCCAGCCGTTTGAGCGTGAAGAAGTAACAAACACGTAAACACACACACTCACAAACTTTTGCCTTTATAATTTTAGTGTGATGCGGATAACTACATTAATTGAACTACTAGCACGAATTTCACGGGTTTCAGTGGGGAAAGGGTTTTTGGGCACGATATCCGGCAAGTGTGATCAGCGTCGCGAGCACAAACTCGTACGCAGGCGAGCGAGATCCAACACAATTTTTGATCGTTCAGCGCGAGCAAATAGTGTATAAATAAACTAACTAACTGCTTGCAACGAGTGCTACGAAACTCAAGTAAAAAAAGAAAGTCATGCTATATAAAACAATAGAAATTCACCAAGTATCAAAAAGAATATGAAAATCAAAATCAGAAGTCATTTATTCAAACTAGGCTGAGAATCAACAATTTTCGAACGTCAAAATTACAATAAGACAGTCTCCCAAAACGCCCGCCCTTCACCACTCCCTAGTGTTTCCACTGGGGAAAGGAAGTGGCGCAACAAACTCCCACGCAGCACAGCACAGCTCAATTATAAAATGAAAATATTAATTATATTTATAAATGTATACAGGGTGTGTCGTAAATAGTGGTCCAGAGTAAAAGAGTCGATACACTGTATTCTCATGTATCACATAAGTACCGAAATTTTAACCATTTTTAGTTACACATTTTTTTTTACACAATATGCTCCTAAAGTCATAATAATATGATTTGCTGGATATGAGTATTGAAATTGGAAACAAATTTGACTTTATAATATAAAAAAGGGTTTGGATATGATAGTACACATATTCAAGAGTAATAAATAAAAAAACATAATTAAAAAATATTGGTATTTGTTGAAATTACAGCCAAATTCGTGAAGCAAGGTACAGAAATTAAAAAAAAACTAAATTTTTTTTTCGGAGACCCGTTTGACTGAAAATTGTTAAAATTTCAGTATGTGATACATAAGAATACAGTGTATCGACTCCTTTACTCTGGACCACTATTTACGACACACCCTGTATATACCGGATGATTTTTTTTACCGTCTCGAAATTTTTACGGGGTGTTCTACCCATGAATATGAACAACTTTCACTATGGGACCAACTCGGAAATCACGAAAAAAAAAATCAGCTGTTTCATACATTTTGGTCAAGTAGGTATTGAACTTGTGTATTAAACAGCTGATTTTTTTTTCACGATTTTGGAGTTGCTCCCATAGTGAAAGTTGTTCATATTCATGGGTAGAACACCCCGTAAAAATTTCGAGACGGTAAAAAAAATCATCCAGTATATATAATTATTTTATTATCAGGCAACTAAGGCCCTTAAGTAAAATACACAAATAATCTTATACAATAATAAACTAATAAAGTTATTATGTTGAAAAGAATGACAAATCCCCAAATCAATCTTCAAATCACGTTAACGCGACAAACCTACGTAAAGACGCCTAGTAACAAAATAAAAACATCCAGTTCCAATAATGGCGAACCTTAGCAAACATTAGGTAAATAATAAAATCTTCTCAATAATCATCTATATCCTGAAGATTCGGAAAACATAATAAGATTTAAATACCAACTTTAGCATAAGTTTTTGGCAACGGACTAAACAGTCGTAGATAGCTGAGTCAGTTTCAGCCCACACGATGATATGATATTGTTTGCCCCTATGGTTTTTTTTATCGAAAAATATTCTTGTTATGCAAAATACCGAGTTAATAGAATTTTTAAAAACCCTGTCTATTTCAGGTCAATTGTCACCTATAAGGCGAAAGCGCCAAGGTAGCCCGCGAAATTCAATTTTTTTACGTTTTTTGCAATTTACTGGTCAGTATTATGTTGTACGTTGATTAAAATATGATTCGCGACCGTAACAAATATGTATTTACAGAATTATAATCATTAAAGTCATCAACACAACTCTTTAAGACCAAGCAATCCCACTGAATGACTATTTCATGAAATATTACTAATTCTAATGATTATAATTCTATAAATACATATTTGTTACGGTCGCGAATCATATTTGCATCAACGTACCTACAACTTAATACTGACCAGCAAATTGCAAAAAACGTAAGAAATTTTGAATTTCTCGGGGTAAACCTTTAACTCTTCGCACGTCGCGTGCCAGCATACTTAATGTGTACCGATAAAAATACAATTTCTATCGTGAGCGCCAGGGTAGCCCGCGAAATTCAATTTTTTTCACGTTTTTTGCTATTTGCTGGTCAGTATTAAGTTGTACGTTGATAAAAATATGATTCGCGGCCGTAACAAATATGTATTTACAGAATTATAATCATTAAAGTCATCAACACAACTCTCTAAGACCAAGTAATCCCCAAGAATGACTATTTCATAAAATCTTGACATTTGGGGATTATACTAACTTAACAAGTTGTATTACTGATTGTAATGATTATAATTCTGTAAATAAATATTTGTTACGACCGCGAATCATATTTTAATCAACGTACAACCTAATAGGTACTGACCAGCAAATTACAAAAATCGTAAGAAAAATTGAATTTCGCGGGCTACCCTGGCGCTTCCCCCTTAATTAGACGCGCGGCGGGTAGCAATTGTTAGCACATCTAAGTCTGGCCTTTGTTTTATTTATAAAAGGGCTATCGAGAAATCGCTAGTTAACTGAGGATAGTCCTACTGACCAAATTTCGGGCATGGCAGCCAATCTCAGCGGAGACAAGCCATCTACGTGGAAGTTATTATAGTGCACAAGTGTGTGCCCTATGTGTGCGCAGACACAGGTGCACTCTCTCTTTCCTCATCACTCTCATAGTCCGATGGGGAGGGAATCCGACACGATCGGGAAGATATCAGTAGTGCTTTTCTGGATATTCTGTAAAAATCTCACCGTGAAAACTTAGGCAAACTGAGCCTCAAGTGAACTGTCATCCCACCTAATGCTTGGAAGTGAGACTATTGACAGATATGACAGTTCACTCCATGCTCACTTCACCTAAGTCTTCACGGTGAGATTTTTATAGATAGCACTACAGGAGATGGGATCTACGTTGGATCGAACTAGAGCACCATCGTCAACCTTCACTTTGAAGGTTGACGATGGTCTAGATTTGAAGGTGGTGAAAACAGACACTGGCAGGACCCCTCTTTGAAGGGTATCTTTGGCTGTGCTCATAAGTACCTAATCAAAGCTGGTAGATCAAAAGCGCTAAGTGCGACATAGGTAGATATCATTTGTCAGAATATTTTTGAAGTCTCTACGGTCTCTACCAACACTTATTTTTTAGATACGCTAGATTTACATAATAGAGTGGAACTGTAGGTAGGTAGTAAACTCAAAATAAAAACATTTTACTTATAACACAGTCCAAGGATATCTCCAATTCATCCTGTTATTTTGATAAACGATCTTCAAATAAATAATTATACATAACGACTTCACGTTGCCTTATAAAAGAAATGATTCTCATTATCGCGGACCATCGCGTGTCATCCTACGTAAAGATTAACATATAAAATACCTAATCTATTCCATCTGTAAAGGAATGGGAGCATTCCTTATTTGGAGACCACAATACATCTATTGATTGTCATTTTTATAGTCCTTTTGTTCATTCAAGTACTTGCAAGTTATTTGTATTTAATTATTATAATTATGTATACGTGGGACTACGTATCATTAGATACACAGTTTTCATTAACTATGCTGTAATAACATGACATATCCGTATTAGCCATCCACATTAGGTGTAGATATCTCGCCTGGTGCAAAGCGATAGATGAAGTCTATGATGAAACGAGCAAGCCCAGAAGATGCCTGTTCACTCTTGCTTTAAAAGCAGCAAGGGAACACGGACACCGGCAGAGTTCCACACTTTTTGACTATACGCATAATAAATATCGAGGAGAAGCACTGAGTACCTACGACTAGTCGGTGAATCGCTTACAAAGGCATTCTTTTAGTAAAAGCACACACAAAATCTAACCTATTTAAATAAATCCGGATGCTTCAATTTTGAGCTAGCTTCGCTCGCTCTTGCATATTATTTCCATAACACATTTTCCCGGAACATCACAACAACAGCTTATCATTCAAGTCAGTCATCACCTGCCTAGCCTTTTCCCAACTATGTTTGGATCGGCTTCCAGTCTAAACGGATGCAGCTGAATACCAGTATTTTACAAGGAGCAATTGCCTATCTGATCTCCACAATCAAGTTACTGGGTATTACGATACCCGCATTGGTAGGACTGGGTATTAGACTTTTGGGCCTCTGACTATCCGTAACGACTGTAAATGCCAGCAGGAATCAATGGCAAATAATAATATGTAATGCATGATCACCCATCCACGGACCAACCGCGGCAAGCGTAGCTTAACCTTCAATCGACCCGTGCAGCTGTTAACTTAGCCACAATCCCCCACCTTTCAAGACAGTATGCTAAAGCTTAATAAAGCTTCGTCGTAGTTGGGTAAAAAAGGGCCCCCAATTTTTTATGTTAACGGGCCTTTTTAGGAAAGCTACGCTACTGGTTATAATTATGTAGTGTGTAGGTAAGTATGTTGTTTAGTATGTAGTGATTCCTTCCTACTTTAAACCTCGAACTTTATAGACAGAACATCAATGAATTTTTCTTTACTTAGCTTACTACATCGGTAGTTGTGACTATGAACATAATAATTTGTATCCACATGTCCATTAATTTGTCCAAGTGCGAAGTGCAGATTAAGGCCGCTTTCACATATAGGCGACTTTAGCAGCGCGACAGTCGCGCGACCGTCACCCATTCAGAATTTCATAATAAAAACAGAAGCGCAGCGGACGCGCGGCTGGTGCGCTTCTGTTTTTATTATGAAATTCTGAATGGGTGACGGTCGCGCGACTGTCGCGCTGCTAAAGTCGCCTAAATGTGAAAGCGGTCTTAGACGATAGCAAAAAAAAATCTGATTAAACTTTTATTATACAATATATTCTGAACTTCTGACCAGATGGTCTTTTTCCGACAGCTTAAGATATGGGTTGTATTTTTCGATCAGACATCGCTCGACGTAGAGATAGAAGATAACGGTGATTTACAAATATAATAAATTGGTACATAAAAAACAAAAAACTTTTTGATTTCCCGCCAATCATTACGCGAGGAGTTTCATGGTGGAATCAAATCCGTTCGAAAACACAGAGCATGTAACCTTTTTTCGAAAAATTCTGGAAACTGTAGGTACGCTATTTAGATGTCTAAACGTAAACGAGGCAAAGGAGTAAGTAAGAATGATAGCAGGTGGCGTTCTTTAGTTTCTGCCCATGGGAAGAAGGGGTGAGTTTATGTGATGTGATACTTTATAGAATCTGATATGATATCCATATCAAACATACTTAAATAAACTCAAACCTTTTTCTAGTTCCTATATGATTAAACATAGATATTTAAATTATTTGTCATTTAATTTGAACTTGCAAAAAATATTGCATTTTTGTTTTGATAACTAACGAAATATTTCTGAACGATGTAGTTTTGGAACGCTCCTCCACGCGTTTGGTTTACTGTATTCAAAGGTAATCACACCAGTCGCAGTCAAGACAAATCTAAAAAATCAAAATACCGAATAACTACGAAAAACCCTTAAGGGGAATGCTCCAACCAGCCCGCGAAATTCAAAATTTCTTGCGTTTTTTGCAATTTGCAGGCCAGTGCTAGGTTGTATGTTGATTAAAATATTATTCGCGGCTGTAAGACGTATGTAGTTACAGAATTATATTAATCAAAATCACCAATACAACCCTCCAACTTCATAAAGGTGTAAGAACAAAAAAAAAACAGAAAAAGTAATTCTTACAGCTTTATGAACTTAGAGCGTTTTATTGATGATTTTCATGGTTATAATTCTGTACCTATATATGTTTTACAACCGCGAATAATATTTTAATCAACATACAACCTAGCACTGGCCTGCAAATTGCAAAAAACGTAAGAAAATTTGAATTTCGCGGGCTGGTTGGAGCATTCACCTTAAAACGTACGCATACGTAATACGGGTGAAACCATTCGTTTTCCACATTATTTTTCTAATGCTATGGTACTTACACGTATTTTAAAAGATTAAAAAGCATTTGGGCAACATTTTGTTTTGGTTGTAACATACAAATCGTGAAACTAACGCGCCTCACGTCTGTCACTGTCAACCTGTGCTGTCAATGTGACAGCAAACAGCTGACCACCCTGAAAAAAAACCTTGTTGACATTTCTCATTCAGTCTCAGTCATTCTCAACCAAAATGTATTGACAACGATTAATCGTAACAGAGAAATCAAAAACGATTTCATAAATAAAACTTGTCAGTGAAACAGGCCATAGCCTTCCGGGTCACATAACATGTCGGCTAGTAGGTTAGATGCTGTGTACAGAAGTATACTCTTAACCAAGTTCTTTACTAAAGGATGGGGTAAACCAGAGAACTTACGAAGGTCAGTTGTTCATGATGGTAAATCTGGTGCAGCTGTTGTGTAATTAGTTTCCCACCAAGCTGTAAAGCGGTGTGGTTCTGTGAATATCTTGTGTTTGTTTACAAACTGTTCCAATGTTATGTTTTAAGGTTATTCGAGTTCAGGAAAGTCGTATCGAACCGGGATGAATGCTTCAAATTAGTGGAAAGAGACTACCCTGTTACGATTACCAAGGTAAATGGTGCTTTTGATGAATATTTTCCTTGATTGATTTTCAATGTTTTGATACTTTTGTGTGATAAAAGTGCAGCATGAGTCATAACCTTACTTTGAATTGATTGTTGTCATACCTTCCAAGAAAAATACTGGTCAAAAATGAGGTCATTGAAGGTCAAAGGAATTAATCAAAAAAAAATTATTTTTGTTTTTTTCTTTGATATGGAAAGTTCTAAAACTTTATACAATACTGCACACTAGCATAACTACCAAAATAATTAATTACTTATGTAATACTGAATAAATTCTCAATATTATTATCCATTTGTCAGACATCATTTTTAATGCCCACTCTAAATAAGTAAGTCTGCAGAACTATTGATTTAATCATTACTCTGGAAATACAGGTACTCTCACCTAGCTCTGGAGCCAGGGTCTCACATTTTTTTATAAGCTGTTTTTATGGCAAGAAAGAAATTTATTACTTATTTATTTATTGCAGCAACAAACACTATCAGACTGCAAGCTCTACGAAGGCTACTTCATAACTCCTCTGGAGCGGTACCTACCCGGTATTGTGCCCAAGATAGCCCGGAAGGCTCATTTCCAAGCGTTGCTGCCGCTCCACTGGCCTGAGAAGAATTGCAAGCCTGTGTGTTTACATCTAGCCGGTACTGGTGACCATGTAAGTATAATTAAATTTATTGAAGAGCTTTTTGGCACTTTAAATCACCCTGTTTACTTGAATAAACTCTGTCCAGTTGTAATAGATGATGTGTATTTGTATCATAGCAGGGTATCCAAATGACAGCAGAAGAATCTACGTTTATACAAACACAGGATAAGAATCTTGTTAGTTAATCACTGAGTAATGTAATATGCCAACAATGTTTACATTTACATTCCGATTCAAGTTTCTAGTTATTCTTTATTTCCTTCTTTTTCCTGTGAACCAAAGACATCCCGCACTAGACCAAAGTAGTGTTGTGACTATATTAAAGTCACAACACTACTAAACTAATTATCTATGGTGGTACGGTATGGCAGTAGATGATAATTAGTTTGGTACACCACAGGCTGATTTTTTGTCTGTCAGAAATTATATTCAAGTTTCGAGTTTTTTAACATAAAAACTATGAAACATCAATTTTTATTTTTCCCTGATTTTAATTGGAAAAATCAGTCTACAAAAATAAATCTTATTTATCTTTTACTTTTACCTAAATATGTTTAATTAAAACTATCCTCGTTATGGCTGTATTAATTCTTGATGAAAAAGTTTAAATATTTTACAATTTTGATAGGTGGTGTAACTAACTTGATCATTGTAAATTAGTGCATGTCTACTCGATTAAGAAAACAGGTTTAATATTAATTATTATGAAATCACAAAAGTAAGCATTTCATAACAATGCAATGGAGACATAAAAAAATTGAACCTTATGCTAGCAAACATAGAAGTCAGAATTCATATTCGGCACCATGCTGTAACAATTGACTCCTAACTCATTGTCTTTTATGTGAATAAAACTCACATAAAAAATGTATGCACATTGTTTTAAAACTAGATAATTATGTAAACATTTTAAAGGTTCTAGCCATATACCTATGTTGCCAGTACTGTATTGGGTACTCAAGCTACACTTATAGGTATTATTCTAGGTACCTACAATGAGAGGTTTTTCTTTTCAGTATTAAAAAAAAAAATAGTTGCCAAGAACCCTGAAGATGGCGTTGAACTGACTACGTTACTAGATGCCAAAGTCAAAACGCTTGGAAAAAAAAACATTGCGTCACGTCATATACGCTCGTTGAGTGACAGTTTCGTTTGCTTTCGTTTTACTATCTCAAAATTACATCCAAGTGAATTAATAAAAAAATCAGGTCTAAATTCATGTGCTATATTCATGTTATCAGTTTGTGCGCCGATGTCCCCCTGTATACAAAATGTCGGGAGAAACTTTTACAGGTCATAGTACTCATGATTAGGGCGTTCGCTACGTTAAGCGTGCGCACGCGGCGGGTGCACGGAGCGGGCGCCAAACCCGTGTAAAAACCCGTCGCGCGCGTCCGCGTCAGAGAGCGCTGCTCTTTCAATTCAATACAAGCACGCGAGGCGGGCACCCGCCGCGCCCGGATAACAACAGTTACTATGGGACTAACCCAGAATAATAATCAGCCAGTATTGTTCCACTGCAGGGCAAAAGCCTTTCTTTTTTTTTCCCACGCTACTTGATCCTGAGCCAATGTGGACCAATCCCTCCTATAAGCGTCAAGTTTGTCCCGCCATCTACGCCTGGGTCTTCTGCGACGTTTTCAGGAACCCATGCTACGGTGCGGTGGTCTAAATTCACAAAGCACCCGACATGCGGCAAACGTGTCCGGCCCAGTCTCATTTAATTTAAGCTTGGCTGCTTTTTGGTTCTGCGATTTGTGTCTTTTAGGTGCCACTAGTCGATATTTGTTTCCTATTACTCCACTGTTTGACATTGTGCATTCAAAGATATCGTTTTGTATATTAATTTTGTCTGTACGGAAACAGAATCACTGGACCAGTTTTGATAAAATTTTGTATGGAGGTAGCTTAATATATAGGCTTAATATATAGTTTTTATCCCGATATTCCCACGGGATCGACATTTACGCGGGTGAAACCGCGGGGCGCAGCTAGTAGTAAAATAAAAAGCCATTAAAAAGTTATGGGTTTATGAGCCAACAAAGATTCGTTTTTCTTGTTATTTTTAACGTAACTTTGGGTGTAAATAAGTAATAGAACTGTAAAATCTTCAAAACAAAGTCGGTACCGACCATAGATAAGTATATGTTTTTTACATTTCTATGGTACCGACAAAGCTCAGTTATCGAAGAATTCAAATAACTGTACATGTAATTGATTTTAAATGCTGTGGTTTTTTTCATAAAACTCGATTTTTCAAAGCACTTTTCGAATTTTTTTACACGCCTTTCAGTTCGGAGCGGTGTTTCTGTGCGTGAAAACTAGACGTTGGGGATGTAGACTAGCGTCTAACTGCTCATCGTTGATACTATCTCTGTCGGACACGAAGCCAGATGAGACAGCGTGCTTTTTGGCCATGACCCCAGTGAGTTCGAGCTCGCGACTAGTTCCACCTTAAAGCGCAGTATCGTGTTCCGTATCCGGTCGGTAGGTCGAACTCCAAGGATACTGCGCTCCATCGCTCGCTGGTAAACCTCGAGCTTGGATGAAAAAACAATCCCAGTAAAAGTTGTTCCTATTCATGAATATTTATGCCGTAAAAATTTAAATAATCCACTTTCTCTACGTGTCGCAGAACGGAAGATAAAATCCTATGATATCAGACTATTCATAATTAGACATGATATATCTGGCTTACGATGTAAACAAAAACAAGTGCTTATACCAAAGGCGTTGGCACGATAATTATTGTGATGTACACGTCATGTGTTTACAATGCCAGTGAACCAATGACGCGAAAGTAAATGCTGTTCAAAGATTATCATCGTACGATAATGCGTAGTCGATGATTGATAAGAGAGATTGATCTAAGGCTTGGAAAGGGAAGACTGATCTATATAACATTCTATATTTACCGTATATTGTCGTAGTCATAAAATTATGCATTGGCAAACGCGACTGGCCCTATGTGAAATTTCCAGATCGGGCAAAACATAAAAAAAGTTTTTCGGAACTCCTCAGAAACAGCCCATAGCCTGGATTTGATGCCGATTTAAACGTAACTACCGACATGTTGGTGTATCTATTATCGGTAGATACACTTCTGTCTATCCACTGGTAGACTAAGGGGGGGCGGCGGCAGGGGCGATCCCTAAATCTTGAGAAGTAGGTAGGTACCTACTATTAATAAAAAAAGGCCAACATTATGTTCAGCAAGAACCAGTTGAAGGTTACATGCTGAGTGTAAATATTTTCGAGCACGCGTCGCTTGGCTCAAGCCTACATTCTCTTCTTTTTTATGGATTTTGCATAAGTCGACAAAGCAATTCCTATTTCCGGGTTTGAAAACAGACCAAACCGAAAATTCCGACGGGGTCTGTAAAAAATTTCGAGCTAGCCTCACTCGTTATTACATCCCACATTCTTGCTGTTCGAGTAAAATGTCCGTGAATAGCACAATGTGCAGATGAAAATGCACTCTTCCCTGAAAAAGAAAATCCTGCTGGATGCGAGGCCCATCGATACTATAATAATAACTATAATATAAAGACGTAAAAGTTCATTTGCATGTATCTACTTGTATGTAGTGTAGGGGTAATCTCCGGAACTAATGATCCAAATCTCAAATATTTTTTCACTGGTAGAAAGCTAAGCATTATTCCTGAATGCTATAGGCTATAAATTATATTTATATCATGCATATTAGCCGAGCTATCACGATTAATTTGTCTAGCAAGTCGGAAAAAAAACCTTTAAACCTAAAAAAAAACAATTAATAGAAAACGAAGTGATAACGCGGACGCGCGATGCGATGCGATGCGGTGCAAATTTCACGCGGATGAAATCGTGGGCAGAAGCTAGTATTTTATATAGAGTAGGTATAAATTAATTGAACTTTATGCAGTTGATTACTGGTTATAACCAGAAAAACCGACAACAAGTTTAATCTTGAGAAGTGTTGACTAAAAAACTGCATTGCAGAGGTCAGCGGATTCGCATGACAGTATCTAGATATTTCGCTACACTAGGCGGAAGGTGACCCCAACATAGTTGGCAAAAGACTAGCTAAATTAGTCATGAAAATGCAGTCAGCGGGCCTAAATTTTAATAAATGTCGCCCATCTCTTGTCTAGTGTTAAGATTTGGTTTTCTATGAAAGCGATTTCGTCATAATTATCATAACCGCCATCTTGAAAATCTCAACATTTTCGCCAGTGTTTGACATTAAGCTGTCAAAGAACAGTATTTTTTGGACAGACGTTATTGTGGGACCGTTGGCCACAAGCTTTTGACGTGGAGTTGAAAACACCAGCCCCATATACAATAGGTACCTACTGTTAGCTTACGTCATCCCACAGCTGGGCAAACGCCACTCCCCATGACTTTTAGCTCTTTCGATTCAGGGCTTATGTGGACCACTGGTTTTTAGGGTTCTGTACCTAAAGGGTGCAACGAAACCTTACTAAGGCTCCGCTGTCCGTCCGTCTGTCTGTCACAGGGCTGTAGCTTTTGAACCCTAATATGGTAGACACTTGAAATTTTCAGTGTGTGCCGCTATAACAACAAATAATAAAAATAAAATTGTGTTAAATGTGTGTGTGTGGGTGCCTATGTAAATGTTGTTTATTGTTAAATATTGTACGCTGGTACAGAACCCTTCGTGTGCCCCGCTATCTTTTACTTATCTATCGCGCTGAAAATAAACACATGGTTTTATTTTGTCCATACTCAACTCGATCTATTCTAGCCGACTAAACGTTTTTTCCAACAGTCTGCATAGGGCAAACTGACCGGCAAGCGAAGCGTAAACTGGGGCATCGCGTTACGGTTACGTAATAGCTGAGCTGCATTGCATTCTCCTCTACAAAAACAAAATATAAACTATTATCACGGCGTGCATTTGCAGCTACAATTTGCATAACTTTGTACACAATAGGTAATTATAGTAATTACTTACTTGTTTTACTGTAAATCAGCGTAACTTAACGTCGATTGATTTTTCCCTTGTTCGTGAATTCAGTCCTCACATGATCTGACCAAGATTACCTACTTATGTCATCATCATCTGCCTAGTCTTTTCCCAACTATATCAGGGTTGAATAATTTACATGGAGTAGAATAATTTACCTGTTTAATTTACATGGAGCGACTGCCTATCTGACCTTCACAACCCAGTTACTGGGTAATACGATACCTAATAATTGTCAGACTTTCGGGCTTCTGACTACCCGTAACGACTGTCAAAGATCCACGAATGACAGCTGGGACCAACGGCTTAACGTGCTTTCTGAGGCAAGGAGTGGTCTGGGTATGTAAAGATGATCACCCGTCCACAGACCAACCGCGGCAAGCGTAGTTTAACCTGATCGATCGACCTGTGTAGCTGTTATTATTTAGCCACGGGCCCGTCTGGACTATGAAAGAGACCCATTGTTTATTTCGCTATTTCTTCTCAGGGGCAGTCAAATAGGATAATGTCCACTACATCTAGCTTATTTTTTTATAATAAATGACATGTAACAGGGATTTCGATATCCTATTTACAGAATAGACAATTTAATTTAATTTCAATAAAGAGGTTATGGACATTTTAGGCGGGAAAGTAATTTGACAATAGGTACTTATTCTTTTTGTTCCTCTACTGTACATTTAAGCACACCGGTAATTTTATTTTATTTTATACAGATGTCGACTCCATCTACATCTCCATCTACCTAGCTTATTTTTTTTTTACATGAAGCGTAGTAAATGTGATTTCGATATCCTATTTACAGAATAAAACTCGCCTTTCATTTCAAAGTCTACATATTTATTATATTTATGAGCTATGTAATACTTTATCAGTGTATCAGAACAAGTAATGCCGAGATAACACGGCGATAGATGACTACCAGTATCGCATTTTTGTCAATGTCAACCGGTTATTGACCTACAAATTCCGTCAATGTCGCAGACAGAAATTAAAAGAGTTGAAAAATCATCATCATGAATGTAGGTACATATTCGTCTTTCTGGCTCCGGGCCAACAAACAAATAATGCTACTTAAGCCTTGCTTCTGACTTGTTAAATGACTTATAAGTTTTTCGTGTGGAGTTAAAATGTTGGAAATATGCCCAGAGATTATTTATTAAGACAAGCGCCTACGTCTATTATATCTAGAGATGGGTTTCTACCCGGTAAATACCGGGTAAATACCCAAAATACCCAAATGCAGGGTTTTTACCCAGGTAAATACCCAAATGGTGGGTGTTTACTTTTTCATTATTGTTTTAAGTCTTTTATACACTTTAAGCAATAAAAAATGTTTATCAAATGTGTTTTATGCATGAAATGTAAATGGTGTCAGCAAAGAATAGTTTTCTACTAACAAATCATATAAAAATTGTACGTCTGTATTTTTTACATATTATATTAGGTGGTTTATATTACATTTGATTATAGTAGTTTTAAATTAAAGACTATTTGAATATCACAGCATGTCGTAACAAATATTTATTGATAAAATACATTAAATAAACGTGAATCATCAAACTCTTGAGTATGTAAGATGAAGAAAATTACTTTTTTATTTTGTAACATAACTTAATATCATTTTTACTCCAAACGTAAGGGTTTGATGGAAAAAAAAAGTTCTAAGTATGGGGAACTCCCAAAATTTATTGTTTTTTTTTTTGCTATTTTTGTGTGAAAATCCTAATGCTGTTCACAAAATACATCTACTTACCAAGTTTCAACAGTATAGTTCTTATAGTTTCGGAAAAAACTGGCTGTGACCTATGGACGAACGGACAGACAGACATGACGAATCCATAAGGGTTCCGTTCTCTGCCATTTGGCTACGGAACCCTAAAAAGGGCGTTCCGATTCCAAATTAAATGAAAGGACATTATATAAAGAGGAAAATCAGCCAAGTTCAGTACATTTTGACCAGTTAGGCGAACACAAATGTACTGACCAGCAGATTTTTTTTTCGCGATTTCAGGTTTGGTCCCATAGTAAAAGTTGTTTGTTTTCATGACTACAATCACGTGTTTAAGTGTCGTTCACTAATTACCAGTCAGCCTATATATGTCATTTACTATACAGGAAAAGTTTTTAACCAGTGCGCAAATTTTTTTTGGTGGCTCAGTGTAAGCAATAGAACACATTTCCATTTTTAGTTTATGACTTTTTTTTTTTCATTTTTCCACTTTGTCCCAATTTGAAATAAGCAAGACATGGATATAATTTAATAGTAATACTATGAATGAGCATGAATGAAAACGCGAAGGCCGCCCGCCGGCCGCAGGACCACGGGGGCGCGGGACGGGGGTGCGGGGGCATGCGGCACCGCGCCGGCGTTTGATAAACAAAACGCATGCACATGCAGTACGTCACTTGCGGAAGCGGAGGTCGGATGTCCGTTCGCCGTCCCTGCGCGCGTGCCGCGTACTAGACTAGCGTAGTGACAATGTCTCATTTTACTCACCGCGAGTATTATGAAATGGTGCGAGTGTATTTGTTAAGCAATGAAAATTTACGAGCAGCACGAAGAAGATACGAAAGGGAGAGCGTACCTCGTATGCGAGCCCGAAGGATCCTCAATCCGGTCCCTAATGAGAGGACAATTTTAGTAGCAAACCAAGGTGTATGAAACAAGTGAAATGCCGGCTGTATGTAGAAGACTAGAAGAGGCTCAGAGCCTAGATGACTTGAAAGAAAAAATAATTAACGCTTTCATTGAAGTAAAAAGTGGTGTTAGTGTCCTAAACAAACTAAATGCTTACTTATTTAAACGTGCACGTTTATGCCTTGAAAAAGGAAGAGGTCACTTCGAACAATACCTACCTAAAATTATTGTGATTAATAAAATGTAGAGGTAAGAAGAAATTATAAACAATCTTAGTGTCTTAGGTTCTCTTTGATTAGACATTGACGCAAATTGTATCATGTCTAAGTACCTATCATACCTAAATGTTTTATTTTGAATGGACTAAAACGTATTACTTTCTTACTTATTATGATTTATTTTCTGCATTTTGATGGTCCTAAGCCCATGAAAGTATGAAGGATAAATCGGAATTTACGAAAAATTACGTTTACAAATAACTTTACACAGTCTAAACTTAAAAAATTGTAGCGCTAAACTGGGGTCAATAATCCGCCGTCGCATGAGCGAGCGCGCGCGCGTGAGTACTTCTGATAGCAGCTGGCGCGTCAGGCGACCGGTCGACGCGCGGCGTGAATCGGGCGACCGGTCGACGGACTGGCAAGCGACGTCCATAAAATAAATTTCTGAGTAAACAAGTCTCGTAAGCGTTAACTTAATTTTTTACTATTGAAACATATCAAAACAAAAAATACGTGTTTATTAAAATATATTCAAGTTTATTATGTCAAAATTTGCGCACTGGATAAAAACTTTTCCTGTATAGAAACTTCATGAAATCAGTTAAAGAAATTTTACATTTATGCTAAAATTACAGTTATTATCAGTTAATAATGCAATTTAATCAGGCTTTGAGACGAAAAACATATGAAAGTAGCCGAACTTATAACATGGATGTGTTAAAAAAAAACGGGCTAAAATTCACCTAAACTTTATTAAATAAAACGTTCCATAAAGTGTTTATAGTTTATACCCATGTTTTTGGGTATTTACCGGGTAAAAACCCTGTTTATACCCAAATTGGGTATTTACCCACCGCCCATCTCTAATTATATCGGGACCTAATCTGTTGCGATTACAGGATGATTATACTTACTAGACTGTGTCTGGCCCAAACCAATACGCGAATGCATATAGCACTATCATCTGCCTAGCCTTTTCCCAACTATGTTGGGGTCGGCTTCCAGTCTAACCGGATGCAGCTGAATACCAGTATTTTATATAGCATATAGCACTATATTACGTCTATTTCTGAACGCTAGTACCGTGAATAGGTAAGTACCTTATTGTTCAGCGAAGCACCCACTCCCTACGCTATAACTGTTAATTTATACAAATTGCTCGTGTCGGGCTCGCCCCTGTCACAAAATACAGAAAGTACAGAAGGCTGCAATCACATGTATGTACTTCATCTTTCATACCTACGCTCGGCGGTCGCGCTAGGGTTGTCAACTTTGGCTTATGCACAAA
The DNA here is from genome assembly GCA_916614155.1 of Mesoligia furuncula. Taxonomy (NCBI): domain Eukaryota; kingdom Metazoa; phylum Arthropoda; class Insecta; order Lepidoptera; family Noctuidae; genus Mesoligia; species Mesoligia furuncula. The sequence continues at coordinate 13,192,782 of OU744810.1, forward strand.
AAACTATCGTGGTAGTGGCACTCGTATCTACTTGTTTGATTTATTGTTGAGCTTATTCTACAATATTAAAACAAAACAATAAACATAGTATTACAATACAAAAAGTAGAACAAAAACATATATAAAATTTTACATTTTTGTCAATTTTCACTATCGAAAATCCCTAATAACTTCAAAACGGATTACCCTATTTACACAATTTATTATGCCCTATCTGTTTTAGACCCAAACCTAACAAATGACTAAAAACAACACAATATCTACACAAACAAAAAATCATGTTTTCAACTTACGTTATAGTTGGTGGCGTGAATTTACCTTACAAAAAAGTTACTTCGTTTACACTGATTCAAAATAGTAAACTATTATATAAATCGAGCTTAGATAGCCATTTTGTTGTTGCTCCATTTTTGCACTTCACAGACGCGTGTCTCAAGCGGATGGCACCCGTGCTCGCACTACTCCCAACCACTCCGAGATAACGTGTCCGTGAGCGGTGTCTATGTGTGCGTTGCTAGTATGTAGATTGCCTTCTGTACTATCTGTATTTTGTGACTATACGTCATTATTATGTAAGTGGTAGATATCCTTACATGTACCTATAGTATAAAACTAAGTCGCCGAGTTGTCTGTACGCGTATAACTTCCGAATGACTGCACCAAATTGGATAATTCTATTTTTGTAGTGTTCGGTATTGCCAGAACAACGTTTGTGTGAATGAAAATGTCGAAACTTCGAAAAAAACAATTGAAGGTGGGGGGCATGCACGCCGCTAGTACATACAATCATAAGATAAAATAATTTTAAAAAATGCAGGCTGCAAAAACTAGGCGCTTTAAAATCAATGCAGTAGGTATATATGCATCGAATCCTGCTCAATCAAGCGTCAATGCGTGGGAATCAATACATCTGTATTGGTATTGAAAGGCCAATTGTCTGTATGACGTGCCGTTTAAGTGATATAGGTTTCATAAATTTAAAATGAGTAAGAACTTTATAAAATCACGCCTTTCTTTCCCAACGGGTTAGCCAGAGATGCATACTGTGTGTGTACTTCAGGCACCAGCTCTCACAATGTGAATTTATATAGTTCAAAACTGTTAAGTGCTACAAAAACATTGTGAGAGAACTTATTATTATATTATAGGCCTATGTCCAGCAGCGGACGTCTTTCGGCTGAAATGATGATTATTATATTATTATTATACTATAGGTCTTCTTAATTTTGTTTTATAAACATTTCTATTATTCACAGTTTTTCTGGCGACGGCGGAACCTCATGGTGAAACCGCTGTTGAAGGAAGCCGGTATCGGTGGCATCATTCTGGAGAACCCATTCTACGGACTACGAAAGCCGACTGACCAAGTGTAAGTACTTTATTACATACATTATACATCTCCTGTCCTGTTTTCTGTACAATGACCCCTGCACCATGACGGGACGTTTGCGAAGCCAACGCTAACTGTAGCTGTGACTGAATTCCTGTCGAGTCTTGTATGAAAATGAAATCATCGATACGAAGAAGTAGGAACTTTATTAAATAACCGACTGTATCGAGATCCTCGACATAAGGTACTGTGATATCACCAATCATCGTACGGTGCTATCACCATAACATTGGGCTTACGTAAGCTAGGAAACGCGGATGACCCAAATACGGGTTTAGACACAACTTGTTCATGAAAAACACGTTATTATATTCTAAGCGCCTCGTCTTCATTATAGCGATAGAGAACTCGGGGATTAATCGATCAAAGACCAATTTCTACGTTAGCTCTAGGTGGGATGCTAAATTAAAGTTTTTTTTTGTTGTGTCTGCATCAGCACGATGCATAGAGGAATAGCCCAGTCTGTGGTTAAATTTAAGCCAATCAGCAACTTTACTAAGTTGCTGATTGGCTTAAATTTATAGATATTTCCTATTTTTCTTTCTTTAATACTTTAAAGAAAGAAAAATAGGAAATATAAGTAAATTATTTCGAATAAGAAAACCAAAGAGATCAGCACAGCTGTTTATAACCATTCGACAAGTTGTCGAATCGAAATTTTTCTTAGCGTGTCGATACCATCGTGCATCGTGGTGATATTAATCAAAACCAAGATTATGTCTGGACTTTAAAAGAGACTGTAACCTCTGAGTTTGTATCGGCCTCTATTCTCAAAGTAGTCGGATAAGAAACGGCGACCTCATCTAGTTTTAAAATATGATTGACGTGTAAAAGGGTTTGTAAAACCTACTTACAGAAAGTAAATCTGTTATCACATGTCCTTTCTCAACCATATTTAAATAGTTTAAATATTTGGTATTTTTGTTACCAGCCGTTCGTCCCTACACAACGTGTCGGATATCTTCGTGATGGGCGGCTGCCTGATCCTGGAATCGCTGGTGCTATTCCACTGGTGCGAGCGCAACGGACTCGGCCCGCTCGGCGTCACCGGACTCTCTATGGGCGGACATGTTAGTACAGTCAGCGAGAACTCGATTAACGCGAAAGCGTCAAGGTAGCCCGCGCTATTATCAGGTCAGTCTCAGGTTGTATGTTGATCTAAATATGATTCGCGGCCGTAACAAATATTAACTTATAGAATTATAACTAAGTATAAAAATCATTCATTAATTTATCTAAGTTCATTTTACCCTATTTAATGACTATTAATTCATGAAATCATGACATTTGAGGCCAATTCTAACATAAGAAGTTTTATTGCTGATTCTAATTATTATAATTCTTTAAAACCATATTTGTTATGGTCGCGAATTATAATTTAATCAACATACTACCTGACACTGACCTGCAAGTTGCAAAAAAACATAATTAGTTTTGTGTTTCCCGGATTTTCTTAACGCTTCTCTGTTAGTTCTCTGTTCTTCTCTAAAATTTCTATGAACCCAACACATGGTGCGTTAGGTTCATAGAAAGACGAGCCGCACCGCACTATTCTGTATGAAAATGCGTTGGTTGCACTGCGGCCTGTTGCGGCTGTAATCTACGCAAGGCTTAACACTGATACTTTTCCACATCTAAAGATAAATGTGTAATTAAAATTGGAAAGGAAGTAAAATTTGAAGAACTTTCTTAGATATTTTATGTTATTATGAAATGCTGAAATACCCCTAAAAACTTAATAAGATTCTTCAAAATAATATAATTTGTAACGATGCATTCGTTACAAATCATATTATTTCGAAGAATCTCTCAGTGTTATAAATAATTTGTAATCCATGGAGAGAACAAGTGACTATCATTCCGAAATTTTAGGAGGTATTATCCACTCTATGTTACTTACTACGTTGAACTTTAGGTTCCTAACTCTGAATGAAGACATGGCAAATATTTCCAGTCATGATTAACAAAACCGACATCAGTGGTTTGTGTTCTCAATTACTAATTAACAAAATCATTATTAACGTAATTTGTTGGTTCTACAACTGCTCAACAGATGGCGTCACTGGCAGCTACAAACTGGCCGAAGCCTCTAGTACTAGTCCCTTGCCTATCTTGGTCGACAGCCTCTGCGGTATTTTTACAGGTATGTGTCTTGATTTGGCCACTAAGCTAAAAATATGTTATAACTTCGACATGTTTTGTAAAAACTATTTTAAACTCTATGATCCTAAGTTTAAAGTTCCATATCGAATGATTTTGATGGCACAAGTTATCTTCAAATTCCAGGGCGTCATGTCGCACTCAATAAACTGGGACTTGCTAGAGGACCAGTACCTATCTGACGGTGAGTACAGAGAGAAGCTCTCCAAGATGGTGACCATAGTGGACGAAGCTTTCCTCGCCGGTAAGAAGTTCGCACGCACCTACTCAGAAACCATCGAGATACCACCAACTGAAAAAACCATAGAAATCAACAACAGTGAAACGAAAAAAAAATTAGACATAACTTACAATGAAAATGGTGCCGAAACACCGCATAAAATAATAGACGTAAATAGAAATATACTAGAGTTAAAAAACGAAGTGCCTAAAAATGCTGTAAAGTCTGAAACTTTAGCGCAAATCGAGAATTTACACGAAGAGCTGAAAAAGTTGTTGGAGGAAAATAAAATTAGTGTCGAGTTGTACAAAAAGCTGACTTCGAACGAGAAGTTTGTGCTGGAGCCGAAAGACATCGACGACATCAACAATTTGAGCGAACAGAGGATCAAGGAAGTGTTGCTAAAATGTAAAGTTGGTAAGTTTACATTTCTCATTAATAATGTTGGATGTCCTTAGGCTAGATCTAGTGCTCGTCTCGAGTTTCGTGCGCTCTGATTATAGGTTTAGTGATTTGCTGATGTCAAACTGAGTACTCACAAGAGAGGTCACAAGAGATATTGCTTACGCGCGTACGGTCAGCCTCGCACTAAATGCTCGCATATACGCGTCAGCCGATCGACACATGGCCGACAGACGAGCTCGTCCGACGGTCCTCGTCAGCGCGACGTTGCTGAGCGCGTAGCGATTCATCAGCGCTGCACTGTAGTTGGTTCATGAGTTTCCATTGATATAGCACTAAATCCAGCCTAAGGGAGAACGCAAACGACCGGTCCGTCAAAATTCGGCGAAAAAACGTCTGAAGAAGATCGATCGCCAAGAAAAAGTTCGTCTGCGTTCTCACCAAATATTCACGCATCTACTCGATCCAATGAAGCCTACGAATAGAAATACGGTATGCTTTTTCGTATCAGCGAGGTAATTGCATAAGACACTAACAGTAGTAACGGCTTTCATTTTGACAGTTCAACAACATCCATTGCGTTATTTACGTTGTTGTTATTAAATATTTCGAACATGAAGCAATGGATTCGCAATATCCTATAAAATCATTCAGACTGTCATTGAAAGTGTGTTACGCAATTAGGATGCAGTTATAGATGCGTGAATCCACATCCACCGTTAGAGGTAAGTTACAATAACACAGCACTACTTGAAACTTCTTTTGGCAAAATGTGGTAAGTCAAAATGCGAGACATCAATCTAATCCCCGCCCTTCAACACTATCATCAGCCTACAGCAGTCCACTGCGGAACATAGGCCTCTCCATCCAGGTGCTACCAGCCAATCAAATCGAATCAAGGCTGGTGATGGTATCTACGCCTAACAGTTCATAAAAATTACCGCACCGTTTACTACGTTGAAAGTACAGGCCTGTCACGCACAATGGTCCATTGAAGGACTAAGTGCGGAAACCAAACCGAAAGATAGAACATAGTACAGGCCTGTTAAACTTCCACTTTGTCTTTAATGACGTGCGCTAATAAAGCGTAGGGCACAGCTTAGACAAATGTGACCTACGTTGTTTTGCACACGTATTAATTTCAGGTGACCTGTCTGCTTTTATATAAATAAAATTAACATTGCAAACTGTCGCAAATGTTTTAACTGTTATAACCAATGTAAACGGATATGCATAATCAGCCTATAAAGTGCTGGGTCGCGGGCCTCCTCTCGGTGAGAGGAAGTGGACCGCCCTCCAGGCCACCACCAGGGCCGGGACGGGCCCAGTGCCGATTTAGATGCCATGAACGGATATTTATGATAGAAAGAATTGAAAGATTGATCTCATCAAAGCTTTTTTTCATGAAGTAATACATTTAACCAGACAACTCAAAATACATTTTTTTTTCTTCCAGCCGATCTACAAGACTTATTACAAACGTTACAAAAACAGGCCGAAGAAAAGGCAGCAGCCAAAGACCACATAGAACAATGTGTCAGCCAAAACCCTAGCGTGTTAGATAAGCCGGAACCTACCATAGACAGCCCGAAACCTACTGTAGACAGTTCGAAAGCTGACAAACAGTTAATAAAAGTCGTAGAAACGCCAAAGAAAGTTATCGTAAGAAAAGAGAAATCATGGAACATTTCAGATTTTACATCAGATCTTTGGGTGCACCTGCCATTCTTGAGATCGAGTGCGAAAAGTGGGAAGAAGATAGATATAACTAAAATGCACTGGAGGGACAGAGAAACGCTACAGTTCATGAGGGGGATCATGGATGAATGCACACATCTTAGTAATTTCTCGATGCCGTTTGACACGTCTTTGATTATTGGTAAGTTTTTATAATAATAATATCCTGGAACTGTCCCATGGCAGGGCAAAGGCCTTTTCTTATGCAGGGTTCTTGGTAAAACATTAACAACCTCTTAAGAGGTTATTGTACTCATCATTATGAACAACTTTTACTATGGGACCAAACCTGAAATCGCAAAAAAAAAATTCAGCTGTTCCCTACATTTATGTTCGTATAACTCGTCAAAATGTATGGAACAGGTGACTTTTTTTTCGCGATTTTAGGTTTGGTCCCATAGTAAAAGTTGTTCATAATGATGAGTACAATGACCTCTTAAGAGGTTGTTAGTGTTTTCTAAATAACCCTGTATAGCGCAGATACTAGCATCACCACGCTTCCAGGCGGATTGGCGATTTCAAAATTATAAATCCAGGTGGTCACTACACTTTGATCTTAGCCAAAAGGCCGAGAAGCGACGAGATCCCTCCGACGGTCAGCGGGATTGTCCGAAAGGGTTGCCGCTGGCCCGGAACATAAAGGGCTAAGGAAGGAACACGGGTGGGTTTTAGTCAGTAAGAGTCTGACACTCCCTTCCGCTCCACCCAGAGCGGGAGGAGTCATTTGATGATTTCCCATCCACAAAAAAAAAAAAAAAAAAAGGTGGTCACTAAGTTTTCCTACACAGATGTCAGTTTCTACAGGATGGCGTGGACATCGACGCCCAATCTGTTATCATGGATTCAGACAAGATTCTATAGCCCCCTGCGTTGACATTTTTCCTCTGTTATTATTATTTAAAAAAAGTTGCTGTTCCATACATTTTGACCGCGTAGGTATTGCATTTTTCTATAGAACAGCTGTTTTTTTTTTATAACAGATAAAAAATTATTTACTGGGCTGGACTTCTAGAATCTATGCTCAATTCATGGTTACAGTTTGCGACGTCCCTGCCACCGCTGTATAATATGACTTTTATTTTTGGATCGAAGTGTTAAGGACCCGGTACGAGAAAAAATTGAGCTATTAAATGCGTATTTATTTTCTAAGCAAATCTTAAACATAAAACTGTTGGTAAAGGTAAACAGTATGTGCTCGAACACAAACGTAGTATTTTCCTGAAATTAAATACGTAATTTACCACCAAACGGGGTGAATTGGGACAAAACTTTAAAATGGATTTTAGCGTTGAAATAATACAGTTTGTTGCCGAAAAGGACATTTAATCGTTAATTATAATACAATAAACACATTAGACTCCTTTTTGGCAACAAACTATATTATTTCAATGTTAAAATCGCTTTTAAAGTTTCGTCCCGATTCACCCCTGCATCCCTATTCACCCCGTTTAACGGTATTATCACTCTGCTTGAACCAAAAAGTGGTTCGTGTCTCCAATAGCCTTCTGTCGAAAGACGAATCAATGTAGGTGATCACAATGAATTTTCTCAAAATTCAAAAACAATATTATTCATAGTATCCATATTTCCTAGAGTGGCACATGTTGGCATCTGTCAATTACACGTGTGGCAAGACTAGCCTAGATATAGTTATTTGTATAGTAGGTTTATTAGATAATAGAATGTTTTAGTCGCACCTGCAAATATACAGGATGTCTTAGAAGAAATTGGCATCCTTCCAGGGCCAGAGGGTAAAAAATATTCATAAATATGAACATTTTCTATGAAACAAACTTTGAAAAGACGAACGACGTCTTTCATACTTTTTGGTATGTATTGCATTTTTGTACGGTTTTTTTCCCTCTATTCCATAATTGGCCCCAAAATAACAGTAAGTTATGTGATAAAGTACTTTCACCACTGAAATGATGCTTATAATTTCAATAACGCCCTGTTGTAATTTTACTTTCAGATGCCGTTCTAAGTTATATTTATAACTAAGACATGTTTTGGCAACTGCTCCACATTATTAGCATTGAACGAACGTAGAGAGTGCATATATGATCAATCTTTCAAGTGTGATTTCCAACGACTGTAGGACTATAGAACTTGTCTAATACGGAAAAGCGAAGTAGATTTATTTAGGAGACTATTTGAAGTGGTATAGCAATGCAGTGAACTCGCTTCCAATTTTGTTTTTTCTTCTACCCGCACTGATATGATATAATTAGTAATAAGATTTATTGTTCTCATGTAAGTGACGATTGTCTTAATGGGAAATAAAGTTCTTTAAACCGAAGTGGATGCGCAGCATTATCCTATCTTCCGCAAGAACTTTATCCCACAATCAAAGCCGTTTGCCAAATGCAATGAGTTATGTAGCAACCATTTTAACTGATGTCCAGTGTTAAAATGATTCGAGAATTTTTTTGCAGTGGCAAGCATGCAGAGCTGATAGAATAAGACGAAATAGGGTACATCGACCCGGTTGGTTGGAATAGGAAGTCCCATAAAGTTGAGGGCATTTACGTTAACTACTGGGACAGAACCCAGACTCCGCAGTGCTATTTAGAAATTTCTGATGGAATAACCTCATTTTAGCCGTTAAAGGTCGCTACAATCCCGTCCTACCACTTGTCCCTTCCCTTAATTGTCATGCGCATTAGTCCTTTAGTTATTAAATACAACAAAATCCTAAGTAACGTTTGTTGTATTCGACAGCTGTGTGCGCGAAGCACGACGCGTACGTGCCGCGCGACGACGTCGGCACGCTGGAGGAGATCTGGCCCGGCGCGGAGGTGCGCTACGTGGACGCGGGACACGTGTCCGCCTACATATTGCACCAGTCATTGTTTAGGTGAGCGTCTACAACATAACCTGGCATAATGTTTCCACTGCTGGGACTCAAGCCTTTCCTCTGTGTAGGACTGTAGGTGGTCTATCAATCTAAGGTCAAAACTCGTTTGTACGTTAAAAATTAGGTCTATTTTCACTTGCAATATATAATGTCCTTTCTTTGGTATTGTTCGTCGAATCGTTGAGCTACTTAAGTCTTGAGTTGAGCTGCACGATTTCTGACAAATGCTTGCACTGACTGGACAGGTCCTCTCAATCTGTGTGGTTCTTTCCTCAAAAGACCATCTCAGACATCGATCTACATGGTCTTCATATAACCTGACCAACCTGACCATAACCTGACCTGTCTGGACTTTAAAAGAGACTGTGACCTCTGAGTTTGTTTCGGCCTTTCTTCTCAGAGTAGTCAGATAGGAAACGCCGACCTCATCTAGTTTTAAAAAAACATGATTGACGTGTAAATTGACGTGAAGGAACTGATTACCTCCACGCCGTCAATCTTAGAGATATTTTAATTCGCTTAGTTTCAAACGAATTTTGAATCAAAATACAAGCTATCCTAATAGTAATTTAGGTTTAAATTGCGTCTAAAACGAAGTAAATTATTGTATGTAAAGCAAGTATTTTAAATTCGTGCTGGGCCCACTTTTGACCACTTTCTTGCCTGAACGTACACCAGGGATGTTCGAATTACGTGTAAACAAAGACAGTACAATAAGACCATTCTAACTAAATTATTTTTCCACAGAGCCTGCATCAAAGAAGCATTCGAACGCTCAAAGAAGCGGTGGCGGGACGGAGCACATATTTACTGACAATCGCTTTTATTTTAGCACTAGTACGACGTTCCTTTACATTAAGATACTCAAGTATAAGCTCAACGGTTGAAACAGGGCTGTCTTTGAAAGACAAGCCTTCAGCCCAGGTGGCTACCCCCTCAGGTCATATTGACCTGGAGATAGTTCTAGTGGGCTCATATGCAAAGTGCCAACCCCCTAGACCCATTCTGTTGTTTTGTCATGTTTGACCAAGGTGTTAACAAAAAAACTGCAATACACGAACGCTGAAAACAATACATATTTAGCGTATCTTGTTTTGTAATCTGCTATCCTTCTTTTAATATAAAAATATAATTTAAAAAAATGCCGTTTTCTAAAAATGACAGTGCCATTCTTGTATTGTAAGTATGTATTTAGCACAAATTTTACAAATAGGAGCAAAGCTCAGAAACTCTCGACACTTCTTAACTTTTATTTGAAGTAGAAGTCGTAGTGATAGATCTTCGAACATTCAAAATATTTGGGTAACGAACGAGTAATATGTGATACATAATACATATTAGAAGTTTATCCGCCTTATTGGCTTTGTAGTCGCAAGCGCAAGTGTTAAACGTTATGTCATGGGCTCGACTTTTGACAAGCGTGTTTTTTAACGCCACAGACGGCTATTAAATGTCAAACGAAAATGTCAATAGCCGTCAAAAAAATAACGAAATATTTTTATTTCGTTTTTTTTTTTTTTACCTTTCGTATGGAACGTGGCTCCACGCGAGACATAATGGCTTTATGTTTCTGTAATTACTGCATTCACACGGGTAATCTAAAAAAAAATAAGTGAAATTTCCAGTATAAGTTGACCTCGAATTGTATAGGCTTTCCGTACAATGAGAAAAAACTTACATTGAAAATGAAGGTGCTTAATTATGTCGTAGTGCATACGGGCCACGCCAATGAGTTTATACCGTGGTGTTCAAACGGTAGGTATAATATCCTCATTGGAGAACTGGGAATATGTGACATTGACCTTTGTCTTAAGCCCCTTTTATGGGTCTAAGGCGCTATGGTATACATATCGCAGCTTCATTTTATGTTAGACGAAAAAGTACAAAGTTTATTTTCGAGTGTACTGTTTAGAGTATAATTTCCAGTTACGCAATGCTTTTAGAGTTATTTATTGTAGAAGTTTCTCGATGTATATAAGAAGAAATTATATATTTCTCTATTGAGATTGTAAAGAGTAAACTGTATTTTTATAAATAAATGTTTTTATTATAAATTCTTTGTTTCTTTGGATCGTAAGTTATAATCAATGAAATGCCTTGTGATCTCGGGTCTAAGAACCATTTTTTGGCCCTGCGGGTTAATTGCATAACACATTATTAGTAGGAATAGCTTTCATTTTGACAGTTCAACAAAATTCATTGCGTTATTTATGTTGAGCAGAGACATTTTTCAAACATAATCCAAAAAAAAAAAATATTATTATTTTTATTTATTATTATTTAATTTTTAGAATATCCTTCAAAATGATTCAGATTATAATTGATAGTGTTACGCAATTAGGGTGCTGGGTAGTGCCTTACATAAATACCAGTACTGGGTGGTCAAAAATTTGACGATATTTTCATATGAATGTCGTGAAAACTCCTTGAATACAATTTCATTCGCTTCCTCCTATACCTACCGATCTTTATTTTTCCTGACAAAGTTTTTTTTTGATTTTATGTATGTATTAAATATTGCATAATAATGAAAATAAACTTGGGCTTGGCAAAATAAACTAGGGGCTTGTGTCTAAGTAATAACAGCCGCACGGGTCGATCGATCAGGTTAAGCTACGCTTGCCGCGGTTAGTCCGTGGATGGGTGATCATCTTCACATATCAAGACTCCTCCGTGCCTCGGATAGCACGTTAAGCCGTTGGTCCCGGCTGTCATTCGTGGATCTTTGACAGTCGTTACGGGTCGTCAGAAGCCCGAAAGTCTTACAACCAGTCTTACCAAGGGGTATCGTATTACCCAGTAACTGGGTACTCCATGTAAAATACTGGTATTCAGCTGCATCCGGTTAAACTGGAAGCCGACCCTAACATAGTTAGGAAATGGCTAGGCAGAAAATGATGTATGTATTAAATATTAATACTAATAAATAAAATTGTATTTTATACTTATTTTTGAACTATCTATCCCGTATGTTGCACCTGCCAAGTTTTGTCTCTGAATCACCCTAAGGTTGACTGATAGAAAAAGCTTCAGGCATCAAGTCCGCCTTTGTACAGTATTTTGTTTACTTGATAAAGAATAATAAAAGAAAAACATATACCAGTAAAACAACTGAATACAACAAAACGCATTTATTCTGAATCATTCTTCGTTCGCAATCAAACTGCAACGTAAAACTCCGAATACAAAACAAATCAGTTTAATAAAAACAAAAAATAATTAGATGTTACGGTGTCACAGGGTGCATGAGTAAATATCGCTACATATGTTGTTGGTAAATCATCATTTACATATTTTAAGTGAGACTAATGCTATATTATTATGAAATTGTGACTATAATTGAATCACATAATATACCATCACTAAAGTTCGCATTAAACATCTATGGAATGAATGCGAGTTACACGAAATTAAAGACTGATATGGGATATTACTAAGAGGTTTTAAAATCTGTATTTTATAATGGACATAGTACTCAATATTAAAAAAAAAACGGGATGTTAAAATATCTATTGTTGGGAGGTTGTACAAAATTGACGTGCCTTTGCAAAATTAAAAAATTCGAATTATTTTTTTACCCTGCTTCCAAACATCGACATATTAGCAAATTACTTCTCTTACATCCTTATATCAAATCTTAGGGTAAAACGCGTCATCAGGTGCCGTATTATGACGGCTTAATACCATCATGATTCCAGTGTAAGATAGAGACGGAGCTATACATGACCGATAGCACCATCCCTTTTTCGCACTGGATTAATGATGGCATTAATACTTCGTAATACGACCCCAGGGCCACAATTTCTGTATTATTCCCCGCGATATCTACCACGTGCAAACCACGTCAATATCGTGTATCGAAACGTCAACCGTACAGACAACATGTATTTTGACAGTTCAAACCGTGCCATTTTGTCATAGAGCATACGCTAATGACAGATGCCGTGATTAACTAAGGAATTGACGTGGTTTCGAAGTAAGGAATCGTTAAGTGGTCAAAGTGAATTAAGGCCCAGATCAGGAATCAATCAGTTTTTTTTTAATATAAAATCCTGCTTATATGATAGGCAGATGATCAAACATAACATTAGCAATGACAACATTAAATCCCATAAGTATTTTCTGCCACTTCAAATGCTGCAAAGACATGTCAATTCCCAATATATACTCAAAAACAGACACAGATCGAAATAACAATTTTAAAACAAAAACTGTAATTTTAATTTGTACAATAAAATACTCTTAACAAAAAAGAATGAAGAAGCTTGGTGATTATATTTATTATTTATTGTGATATTTTCTCACAAATAGTACCATTTTCGGTCTCAAAGCCCCCATTCTAATATACCCGGGTTTTATACAGTGTTTTAATAATAATATAAGTATACAGTCCTTTCACAGTTATTTTACCTCTGACAGCAGCAACCCAATAGCAACCTTATTGTAACGATAATAGAGATCTCTGAATTTCACAAACTTATCAATGGCAGCAACCAATAGCAACCTTATTGCAACGGCAATAAAGATCACTGCGATTTTGTCAGTGATGCAAACTCAGAGGTAAAATAACTGAACGGACTGTAGCTGTACAAGAATCTTTTGACGCGCGGCCAAAATCGGAACTAACGCCGCCATCTTGTTTTTTCAATACATTTTACAAAAACACTGTTTACGAACAGCACCCTGTCTACGTCATTTGAGCGCCAAAAGATCCTCGAAACTTTATAAATAAGACTCGTTGCCGTGAAATATATAAGGGTACATAGGTTCTAGCGTTCTTCGCCTTAAAGACTACTGAGGCCACCATGCAAAGAGGATTATTTTTGATCTGGATAAGCTATTACCATAGTCTAGCACTGGGTAGTAAATTCATCATTCTGGCAATAATTCTTCGAAGGGAAATACGTCATAAATGGTACGGATTTCCAACTAGTAAGGCTATCCTAAAGACAGAGTCATACATGACAGCTTTTAGAGATGTACTGACTTATTCAATAAATCAGTATGTTTTTGAAAAAGTCAATGGTCATTTCATCAGTTATGTATTTGAGGTAGAATGGTTTTAGAAGCCATTCTGGCGAGTGTTTTTTCCACTGATAAAAAATGCCCATAGTTTTCAACAAAACTCGGTACATCTCTAAAAGAAAAAGTATCGACACTAATGAGTTTGAAGTTCTATTGTTACCTAACGCGATCGACTTTCAACTCTATTTACAAGGACTAACTTGACTTGACAATCTATTGTTTCTTGAGCAAGAGGCTCCTGAAGTCACTGTTGCTGAGTGGTCGCTTGTCGTCGCCGCTGCTATGGTTACCGTTGGGCTGCTCGCCATTGGCTGAGGAGCCGTTGGCGTCGCTTGTGGTTGGTCGCGCTGCGCTGGTCGACGCCTTTTGAAGGACACTCGGGATAAAACTGCTGAGTTGCGTTCGTCGCCTAGAAATACAATAGATTTTTTATTATTATTTATTGGGTGGTTCCCGCTTAATGGCAAACGACATCGCTGCAGGCCGAGAGGGAGATGGCGGGATGAGCTGGACTCCCTTAATAAAGATTGGTCCTTGGCAGGTCTGGACAGGAGAGGTGGAAAGAGAGTACCTAGGGTACATGATGGTTAATAATAATAAAATAAATTGATTGAAATTTCACCTTAAGTCTGAAAGGCTAATCAAGACAACATTTTGCTAATACATTTTCAGACTCAAGCTAACTGTCGTGATTGGCTGTCTGAAATAAAAACAGCCAATCAAATCACTTGACTCGATTTTGTCAGTCTATGAGTTAACCTCCGAACGCCAATGTTGTCTATAATCGACAAACGAAGAAATGCCATTTAAATGGCAATTAAATAGTTGGCAAAGGTTTGTATCGTTTTGTGGCCTAAGATACATAGCACACCAACGCGTTTAAGGCATGATTTCAAAAGATACGTGGCGTTCCAGCATACGTTGATAAAATTACTTAATTTCTATATTAGAGCCAGGAATTTGAAATTATTTTCAAGTTATGAAACAACAAACTGAATGTCATACTAAACAAAATTCAAATTCCATTACAACTTAAAACTAATTAGGACCTTTTTGTTACAAATGGTCACTTAAAACTCAACTTAGAATAAATTTCATTAACGCTTAGTCTGCCGGAACGTAGATCTACGCGAGACACAATGGCTTTTTAATTGTGTCTGTAATTACGGCACACAAGCGGTTAAAGCAGATGACGATGACGATGGAATGTAAATTGTTATGAATTGAATTGGTTATAAAGACTATACTTACATGCCACCCCCCGTGTCCCTCTTGGCCAGTCCTAACACCGGCATGTCGGCAGACGTTGATTGTCGCGGCGGCGGCGCGCTAAGGGCGACGTCCAGCTTCCTGTCCGCTAACATCATGCCGTGCACCTTGGACACAGCTTCTGCAGCGGCGGATTCATCTTCGTATTCTATGTAGGCTAGGCCTTTTGGTTTGCCGTCTCTGTGAAGGAAAGGTAGGTTATGGTTAGACTAATGAAGCAGACCGATTTTTGAAATGTGCGCTATTTTTACAAGCTTTTATTTAGCTTGCACTGTTTGTATGTAAGTTGTCCGTCAAAATTTGCAAACCATTTTTCGACCATTTGTTGGTATCCGATTGAGCTGAAAATTTACATACACCTTTAGTTCTGGTAACAATACAATGTGCAGTACTTAATATTGTAATAATTTCAATATGGCCGCCGCTCCAAGATGGCGGATTACATATTTTTTCTCAACCGTAATATGGGTATCAAATGAAAGGGCTTGAAGAGTAGAAAACGATAAAGTTAATAACATCACACTAAATTCAATATGGCCGCCGCTCCAAGATGGCGGATTATATATTTTTTTCAACCCCTTTACTAAGGGGTATCAAATGAAAGGGCTTGAAGAGTAGAAAACGATACATTTAGTAACATCACACTAAATTCAATATGACCGCCGCTCCAAGATGACGGATTTTTTATTTGTTTTACTGCTATGTCTTTGGACAAGTGCAAAAAAATATGACAGTCAGCCTATAATGTTCCCACTGGTGGGACACAGGCCACCACGCGGGCCCAGTGCGGGTTGGTAGATGTCACATGTCTTTGAATTTTTGGTTCTAGGACATGCCGGTTTCCTCACGATGTTTTCCTTTCACCGTTTTGAAAACAGTGGTCAAGAAATGAAGAAGTGGTTACACAACGTAAAACGCGTCTGGGTTCGAACCTACACCTCGTAAGTCGCGGTCGTTATCACCGGGCTTGCCATCACTGCGCTTGCCTCTTGGCTCTGCCAAGAAATATCATAAGTTGGGTCTGGGTAAGATCTTCAGGCTGGAATTGTTATGGGATTTTTTTTTATTAATAATAATGGAATCTTTCAGAAGCTTGGAACCTGGATTTGGGCCTAGTTGATGGCAATACGCTCGTCCGCTACGACATGAGATTTAAACAAAACTGGTGAGGCTGTGCCGTACACCTCTGTCTACCCCATCGGGTAATACAGGCGAGATGAAGATATCATGAGCATCATCAGCCTATAGCAATAATAATAATAATAATCCACTGCTGGACATAGGCTTTTTAAATCACACACCATTCGCTTCGATCCACAGCAACTCTCAAATATAAATGATAACCTCCTTTTTTTTGAAATCTGTAAAAAACAATCTGCCTAGCCTTTTCCCAATTATGTTGGGGTCGGCTTTCAGTCTAACCGGATGCAGCTGAATACCAGTATTTTACATGGAGCGACTGCCTATCTGACCTTTACAACACATTTACTGAGTAATATGGTACGCCTTGGTAAGATTGGTTGTCAAACTTTGGGCTTCTGAGTACCCGTAACGACTGTCCAAGATCCACGAATGAACCAACGGCTTGACATGCTATCCGAGGCACGGAGGGGTCTCGATAAGTTATTGGTGGTCACCCATCCACGAAACGACCGCGGCAAGTATAGCTTAACCTTCGATGGACCCGTGCGGCTGTCATCAATTAGCGACAGTGAGATTTGAAGGGCGGGCGTTTTGGGGGACTGTCATAGGTAATTTTGACTTTCGAAAAGTGCTGACGATAATCAGCACTTTTCGCCTAATTTGAATAAATGACTTTTGATCTATAAATAACCACAATACATACGACACTATACTATAGCACATACTGGGCCCACATAAGAAAAGGTATCTTCTGAATCATGATAAAACAAGAACTAAATTGTCATAAACTAAGTAAATTAAAATAAAATACAATACAACGGCACAAGGTATTTTTGACGCGTGGAAAAATCGGAACTAACGCCACCTTGTTTTCCCAAAACAATCAAACATCAGTTAGTATCATACTATCATTCACGCGGCAATAGAATCTAGTAGCACAGACCACTGTAGTAACATCGAGAAATATAGGATAGATCGCTTCACCGAGACCGCTCACAAAGTAGGCGAGCAGTCCACGGGACGACCTATACCATCCAAAAATAAATTCGCCCTTTTAGGACATTGCCAAGAGTTACCAAGGCCCAATAATTTCCTTACTCAATAGATTGAGGCACAAAGACAACTCGAATTTTTTTCTACCTATACTATCCGTGTGAACGAAACCATAGCGCGATTCAGAAATAGACCCGAATGGTACAACGCCATCTATCGAGCAAAGGGTCAGACTTTTGCGCCTCACTCAGCTGATGATATTGATATTATCATTATTATCTTAAGGTCAAAATAAATTTAATTTGACCCTGAAATTAAATTAGCTGTCCATATCTAAACACGATAAGATAAAGAAACAGATTTTCTAAACACATTTCAAGTAGAGCAGTGGTGGCCTAGTAAAATCGCCCCGACTTACGAGTTGTAGGTCGTGGGTTCGAACCCAGGTGCTTTACTCGGTGTAAATAATTTCATCACCACTGCTCTCAAAACGGTGAAGGAAAACATCGTGAGGCTACATGTCCTAGAACCAAAAATTCGAAGAATGGGACATGTACCAAATTTCATTCAAATCCGTCCAGCCGTGTAAGCGTGAAAGCCTAACAAAAAAAATAAACAAACTCTCTTGCGCATTCATAATATTATAACTCTCTCGAACCAACCACGCACCCATCACATTCAGGTTTTCAAATTTTTCAAAGATGTAAACAACAATATGGCCGCTTTGAATTGTTCAGGGTTTAGTGATGCGGTAATATAAATCTTAAGTTCAATGATGTTTAATTCCACAATAAAAATAAATTTAGATGAGACAAAAGGATGTCACTCGATTGAAATTTTGTATGAATTCAAAATCGTCTCAAATTTTCGTTATTATTCGTGAATGTATTTACAGTCCGGCCGTCGAGAAAACGCGGCCCTGACACCTGTCTATACGAGAATTCTAGTATAGCTAATAAAAGTCAAATTGCGAATTCATTCATTTGTATGAAACTGACAGATATCAAGAACACATTATCTCATCGGCCGCACCGTAATTATTGTTTTGTAGCGATCCACAGAATAAAAAAAGTAAATGTGTGTGTTGTTTAGTGCTTTTTGATCAGTGGCACGCAGATATCGCGTTCAATTCCCAGGCAAGATTAATGTTATTGCTTCTTGACCTGATCACCAACATCTGCCTAGCCGTTTTTCCCAACTATGTTGGGGTCGGCTTCCAGTCTAACCGGATTCAGCTGAATATTATACATGGAGTGACTGCCTATCTGACCTCCACAACCCAGTTACTGGGTAATACGATACACCTTTGTGAGACTGGTTGTCAGACTTTCGGGCTTGTGACGACCCGTAACGACTGCCCAAGATCCACGAATGACAGCAGGGACGAACTGCTTAATGTGCTTTCCAAGGCACTGACCAACCGCGACAAGCGTAGCTTAACCTGAACAATCGACCGATCTGACCTGTATATGAAGTTTCGCCAGTTAATTTAATTTGTATAATTATCAGCACTTACTTATGAGTGACAACCCGTACATCCTTCAGCTTGCCGTACTTATCGAAGACCTCGGCCAGCGCGTCCTTGGTGCAGTGCGTGAAAGGCAAGTTCTTCACGAACAGCTTGTTCTTCTCCGCTTCCGTCGAGTATTTGAACGTTGGCTTGGACTTCTTTGCAGAATATCGTGAGAGGAACATTGGACGGCCGTCTAAAGGCATCCTGTCGTGTTTGATGGCTTCGTCTACTGCTTCCTATAATAGTAAATTAAAAAGTGTACAAACTTTTAAGCAGCCTTATAGGCCGACCGCTTAACTGAGACGTTGCCTGAGGTAGCAGCGCGGTGCGGGAGGGGTGTGGTGACGTGATGCGAGAGCTCAGTGATTCGTCAACTTGTGACAACTATCACCCCTCCCGCACCGCGCAGCTACCTCAGGCAACGTCTCAGTTAAGCGGTCGAAATAATATGATACTGTATTGTATCTATTTTTGAAGCATAAATTAACGATTAAGGGCTGATTTTCAACATCTGATAACTTTATTCGAGGAATAATTATGAAATTTTGACAGTTATATCATACAAAAACTGCCAAACGTCAATTTTATTCCTCGAATAAAAGTTATCTGGCGATGGAAAAATCAGCCCTAAGTTAGATAACATAACGTCTTCTTTGCACTTAAAATATTAGGGATTGTTAAATAAAAACAGGGCATCCAATAAGAGAGCCATCATGGGTGACGCTACTAAAGTAGAACTCCTTGTCAGAGTCTGTGTAGTCTAATTGCTAAAACCTGCGAGTCAAGTCACGAGTATCTTGTTTATTTCTAAGCTAGTGTGCACCGTCTTTGCACGGATTATCGCTTACCACCCTGGTGAGTAAGTAGTCAAACGCGGGCCTATTACAAACTTCCCCAAGACGGGATACTTACAGGAGTTTTGTACTGGCAATAACAGATGGATCCTCCGAAAGCTTTGATCCCCTTCCGCACCCGCAGCGAGATGATATCACCGTATTGTGACAACTTGTCGCGAAGATTCTGTTCGTCCACTCTAGAAAAATCATAAAAATAAATATAATATACTATCATAAACAGGTGTGATGTTATGATAGTGTAATATTGTAGTTTCTGAATGATAGGAAAAGCTCTGAAGTAGAATAAGTTTACTTTGTTTAAGTGCGATACTGTGTATATCGTTCGCCGAGACGTATGATAGAGTGCGCGCAAGATAAGTCGGCGCGCGACGTTTGTCTTCAAGATTATATCTCTGCCAGCACTTTTAAGCATAATGATGGCGATATTTGCTTTAGAAACACGGAGCACAGATTTCTCTTGACACCTGAAATAAACATCAAGATAGCGGCAAACGATTTTTTCTGATTACGGCCGCACGTAGACTTATTTTGCGCGCACTTCACGCACAAAGTTACAAGTAAGTTTAGGATAGCAGGGCGTTTCTAAACGCGTTTAGTTACAAAGAATTATTTCTCATCATCATCATCATCTGCCTAGCCTTTTTCCCAACTATGTTGGGGTCGGCTTCCAGTCTAACCGGATGCAGCAGAATACCAGTATTTTACATGGAGCGACTACCTATCTGACCTCCACAACCCAGTTTAACTAGGTAATATGATACGCCTTGGTAAGACTGGTTGACATACTTTCGGGCTTCTGACTACCCGTAACGACTGTCAAAGACTGACAAAGTATTATTTCTATGCCTATGAATCGAGTGAGTAAATCTGTCGTAAAAACGCTTGTGTTTACCCTAACTTTGATGTTTTCAACAGATTTTTGTAGTGTAAAAAATAACGAAAATAACATAAGATGCATTTGATTAGGACCATGACTATCTGACCTCCACAACCCAGTTTAACTAGATAATATGATACGCCTTGGTAAGACTGGTTGACAGACTTTCGGGCTTCTGACTACCCGTGACGACTGTCAAAGACTGACAAAGTATTATTTCTATGCCGATGAATCGAGTGAGTAAATCTGTCGTAAAAACTCTTGTGTTTACCTAAACTTTGATGTTTTCAACAGATTTTTATAGTGTAAAAAATAACGAAAATAACTTGTATGATGCATTTGATTAGGACCATGCTCACTTGAATTCTAGGTTGCTAATGAAGAGCGTGCAGGCGTCTCTCGTGCCGAGCCGATGTGGGCTTGTACTGTCGGTGCGCTGGCGCTTGCTCTCTCCAACTAAACATAGAATGACATGATTTTTATAAACCATTATTTACCATCGACGCTATTATCAAAAAGATGGAAGGATAATTAATTAAGTATTTTGGATGGGTCGTAACAAAAGTGAAAAATGCGAAAAGGAGCGAAATATTTAATGTTATTATTGATTGATATATTCTTCTGATGTTCTTCTAACCGCAAATGTGCACTGTCTAAAGAAGGAGAAGAGCAGAGCACCCTTTGTCCCACTAATTCCAATATACTTATATCATAAAAACATCCGACATCATATCTCTAATCCGTAAGTTTTTTTTTTTGTATTTAGTATGTGCTGTCTCACTCGTGAACCTTCCAATTCCCAAAAAAAAAAAAAAACTCCAAATAAATTATATCTAAAATAATAATAATTATCTTCCAAATAAATTGGGATAAAGACAAGAGAATGATATCATACACATACACACACACCCCCACACTCATATACACACACACTTCCTAAAAACTTAAAAAAAAAAAAAAACAACATACCATCATCCTCTTCATCGTCATGAGACCTCTTGACTCCTCCCGCATTATCTTCTTCTTTCTGATCGACTTCCATCTCAACATCCTTCTTCCGCTTCCCCTTAGTCCCTTCGTCACTTCCGTCCGACTTCCTCTTCCCTTTGCTCTTGTCTTTGGCATCCTCTTTAGTCTTTTTCTTGTCAAATTTCGACTTTTTGTTGTCTTGCTTGCCTTTTTGTTTCTTATTGCCGATCATTTTGTCTTTCATTGCTTGGTAGCTGTCACGCCATTCTTTCGTTTTTGCCTGTGAATTAAACATAACAAAAATCTTTATTCTTAAATCTTATTGATTCATTCACTGACACAACGCACAGCCTAAAAGGCTAGTTTTTCGAGCGTGAAATTTTGCATATGTTCGTTTTTCAACTGTGAAAGTGAGTACTAAAGGACTTTTATTTTTTATAACAAAAGTGAGCACAGCAGTGGACGTCTATCGGCTGAAATGATGGTGATGATGATGACATATTTCAATCCCCTTTAAACACATACTTATACTCTATAACTGTTCGTACAAACCTCACACGCGTCCAAGCACTCTCGCAGCGTGCTCAGGTGCCCGTGGTCGCGCTCGTAGTCGGTCCACAGCCGCGCGACGGACGGCGGGTAGTCCTTCACAGCGCGGAGGGCGCGGCGCATCAGATCCCGCAGTTTGTTCTCTGACGGTGGCGGTGAACGGTTGCTTTCTAACATTATGAGAGCTTCCCAGTATTTTGACATTGTTTTATTGTCGCCGTATTCTGTGAAACAGTTAAAAGTTGTATGTATAACTGTAATATACTAAACGCCAACGCTCGTCGCAGTCGCGGTCATGAAATGTTGGGAGTGAGGTCATACGAGATGACGAGACTCAGTATAAAATCCCTTGATAATAAACGTTCACCCTACTACTCGCACGTTTTAGATCCCCGACTGCCACGAGTGTTGCGTTCAGTATGATTTTTAATTGCTTACTTATAATTTGGAACAAAATATGGTTAATTTTTTCAAGTATTTCATCATCATCTGCCTAGCCTTTTCCCAAATTTTTTCAAGTATTTATATTTCTTTTTTTTTTAATCATATCAATGGAAAAGACTTTTTAAAAAACTATTTCCAGTGTTTTCGTATAAAAAATCTAGCAATAACTTACTAAATATTTCCTCGAAGATCATTTTGCCTTGCTTGGGGTCTTTCAAGACCTTGTACTCGAGCCGAGCCCAGTACAGCGGCACTTCACAATCATTCGCCTCTTCTCCCCATGCCTATAAGAATGAGATAAGAAAGTTATAAAATCAGAAGTCATTTATTCAAACTAGGCTGAGAATCAGCAATTTTCGAATTACATAAGACAGTTCCCAAAAACGCACGCCCCTCAACACTTTTTTTTTTTTCAATACATTAAGTTACACTAACTAATTATACAAACATACACTCACTTCCTAGCAGGAACTTGAAACGTTACTCAAAATAACGTTACGCGTAGTTCCGGTACCGATAATTTGTACCGTTCCACCAGGATCGTAACAAAATTAATTCCTTGGCTATAACGATACTGACAAACGGAACGAAATCTTAAACTGTTCACTAACAATATTATCAATAAATATCGTTATTGGTATAACGATATAATAACGTTATTCATTTCGATACTCAACTTTGCTAGCTTCATGACTTATAAAGTTATAACAGATGACGAAAAAGTATGAAGAATAATGTTACAAATGAATCTGTAACGTTTCTCCCGTAACGTGAATCAAAGTTCTTCTAACTGAACAGACAGCCGTGTTGCTTTGCTGGGGTATGTGTTGCGCCACTTCTTCTTTCCAGCTAAAGCACTAGGAAGCAGGGACTTGAAAACTAAATGAATTTCGTTCCGTTACCACTAATGTTGTCGTATAACGTTACAAAATTTGTAACGCTACTAAAACCTAAAAATATCAAAAACGTTACAAAAGAAAACGTTAAAGAATATCATTTTCGTAGAACAATATTATAACTTATATGTAAAGTTATTGGTACTTATCAGTAACATAAAGTTTATCCGCTTGTAATAGATAGGTTAGGTAATGCTCGCTGGTTCAGCTCCCTGGACATGGTTTCCGGCTTCCATCAACTTAGGGTTGCTGAAGAGTCTATTCATAAGACAGCATTCGTTACACCAGAGGCCCAGTATGAATATTGCAAGGTACCCTACGGTTTAGCGAACGCTCCGATTTTTTATCAGAAAACTATCTCTAAAACGCTTAAACCCTTCATTGATGCTGGAAAGGTCATGGTATACATCGACGATGTGTTGATATTATCGGACGGGATTGATGAAAACCTCGTTTTATTAGATTCGGTTATAAAAACGCTAACTGAAGCAGGGTTTTCAATTAATTTGAAGAAATGTACTTTTCTTACCAAGGAAATAGAATACCTAGGTAGAATTATAAGAGATGGTCAGGTTAGACCGAGCAATTACAAAATTGATGCATTAGTTAAATCACCGCGACCGAGTAACGTCAAACAGGTTCGCCAATTTCTTGGCCTCGCAGGATACTTTCGAAGATATATTCCTAATTACGCGATTAAGACTGCGCAAATTGCCGCTCTAACTAGGAAAGGGGTAATCTTTAATTGGAGCGATGAACACGAAAGTGCACGCCAAGACATCATTTCTTATTTAACTAATGAACCAATTTTGGCAATATTCGATCCCGAATTGACAACTGAGCTGCATACTGATGCCAGCTCTATTGGTTATGGCGGAATCCTTATGCAAATAGGCAAGGACGGCCGTAGGCGAGTTGTTGCTTATTTTAGCAAGTTGACTGCTGGTGCGGAATCCAAATACCACAGCTATGAGCTGGAGACCCTCGCGGTAGTAAAATCATTACAACATTTTAGGCAATATTTAATAGGTAAATCTTTTAAGATAATCACAGACTGTAATGCATTAAAAATGACACAACGTAAGAAGGATCTCCAACCCAGAGTTGCAAGATGGTGGATGTACATGCAAGACTTTGATTTCTCGCTAGAATACCGTAAGGGCGCGCTTATGTCGCACGTAGACTACTTGAGTAGGAATCCGGTCAATATTATTAATGTTGTTCAAAAACCACAAAATTGGGCTCAAGTGGCACAGGCAGATGACGAGGAGACACTAACGTTACTTGAAAAATTAGATAACGGTAAATTAGATAACACGCGTTACGTGAAACGTAATAACCTCTTGTACTATAAGTATGACGTCACGGGTGAGCAAGCGCGATTCTTATGTTATGTACCAAAGGCATTTCGATTAAGTTTATTACGCGTTTTCCATGACGAGCATGAACACATCGGTGTAGACAAAACGGCTAATCTGATCCTGCGACACTTTTGGTTCCCCGGTCTTAGACACTTTGTCGCAAAATACGTCACGCACTGCGTAGTGTGCATTTCACACAAGCAAGTTCCTCGCGCACCTTTGCAACCAATTTCCTCTTGGGAAAAGAATCCAGTACCATTTGATACGATACATGCGGATGTACTCGGACCACTGAGAGAAAGTGATGGTCATAAACATGTGCTTATTATAGTTGACGCGTATACTAAGTACTGTTTGCTTTATGCCCTACCAAGGCAAGATTGTAGCGAGTTGAAGCGCGTAATGACCCAAATAATTTCTCTGTTTGGTACTTTTAAAAGACTAGTGTGCGATAGAAGTCGTATGTTCGATAACCATGAGTTTATTGATTGGATTTCAAATTATGGGGTCGAAGTGCATTTCATTACCCCTGAAATGCATCAGGAAAACGGTCAAGTTGAACGTTATTGCCGTACAGTTTTAAACATGTTAAGAGTAGAAGTAAACTATAATGAAAATGATTGGTCAAAAATATTATGGAAACTGCAATTAGTTTTAAACGTTACTAAACATAAGACTACTCAATATTCGGCATTAAACCTTCTTATTGGCACTGATTCTACTACACCTTTAATAAACGCTTTGATCAAAGATATAACTTGCGAAGGTTCAAATCCAAATCGCGATGCAATTCGCGAGATGAGAAGGCAGCGTGCGGAAGGACTTATTCGCGAAAACAAAGAAAAACAAGACTCTTACGTTAATAAAAATAGGAAACCGCCTAAAAAGTTTCAAGTTAATGATTTAGTCTATGTAATTAAGAATTCTCAAAGTACCGGAAAGCTCGATAGCGGTATGAGAGGCCCTTATAAAGTTACCAAGCTCCTCCCTAACGATAGATATGAGGTACAATTGCTAGCTGGTGCCTATGGAAAGACTAGTCAAGCAGCTGCTCCATACATGGTGTTGTGGAAGGGTGAATGGACACCTGAAACATGTGCTGCATTTTTTGAAGGTACTTATTGTACGATTGCTGTTCTGTTTGCTTTGTCAGCTTACATGCCTGCTAGTCTTTTCCCTATTCTTGAGTTAGATTATGTACCAAACAAGTCTGTGTCTATTGATTTTATCAACGTCATGTGTTGTGTTCAGTGGAAAAGACCCGTGTAAATCCTGTGCGCGTGGTATTGGGTTGACCCTGACACTGGTGGTTTCTGGGGTGAGTCGGTGGCGCATCCGACAACAGACCTGTGTAAATCCAGCCCTTATTAGGTATCTGGGGTGAACTACTAGAGACTGATGTAAATCCTGCTGCGCACGCGAGTATGTGCGGGGTATTCGGTTGCGTAGGAACAGACCTGTGTAAAACCTATGTGACTTGAAACGCTTGTGTGTAGCGTCGATAACTGATCATGTTGACTTGTTTGGCTAATTGGTACATAATCTGACACCTCTATGCACTATATGAATTTTGACCAACCACTGATAAACGATGTAAATAAATATGTCTCTTAAAATGTGTGTATCTCCACAGAGATCGATGATGATGACACCGAACAGCCGTTGGACGCGCAGGGTGTTGCTGAGCCGTCCACGAGTTCCTGCTGAAGGCTTCGAGCACGCAGCCCCGTCAGGAGAAGCCGTATTAGAAGAAAATTAGCAGCAAGAATAGCAACACCACGACGGACTATATAAGGAAGGCGGCTGGCGGCACTCGTCCATTTGCCCATCGGTCATCAAGCAGTGCGGAAGCTCTCTCCTAATATCGATTATTATTTAATTAATTCTAATATTGTAAATTGTTTGGCCGGAGGCCATTAAAATCTTTTTAAAAAATCAATCTGTGTTTCTATTTGTAACAATATAATAATTTATTTATTTGACAGACAACAAAAGGTCCACACTGACAAAAACAAAAAAATCATAAAAGATGTTACTAACAATATATCCTATGTTAGTACTTATACAGGGTTATTGGTAAAACATTAACAAAATCTTAAGAGGCAAAAAAAAATCAGCTGTTCCCTACATTTTGACGCGTTACACGAACATAAATGTAGGAAACAACTGATTTTTTTTTCGCGATTTGAGGTTTGGTCCCATAGTAAAAGTTGTTGATGAGTACAATGACCTCTTAACAGGTTGTTAATGTTTTACCATTAACCCTGTATACTAGTATGTTAGTAACAATGTGGCTTATGTATGATCTATATTTTGCCGAAGATAGAGAGAACCCTTTAAAAAAATATACTAATGTTTCATACCTCAGCAAGTGAATCCCAAGCGAGTCTGAAGGTGCGCCTTAGTGTCTCCACGTCATCCTCATTGTCCAACTCGGTGCGGCGTCGAGAGTACTCCAGGTAGCCCATCCATAGGGCCTCGTTCTGTTTGTACGTCTCCATGCCTTTGCATAGCGCCGTCTCGAAAATTGACTTTATCTGAAATTGTAATAGGTATTACTATTAGACACGAATTTAAACCGCGAATTTTTACCGCGCTGGCGGGACCCAGCATGCTGCTGCGTCCAGCAATGCCGACGACGCAGCTGTACGTGTCCAGACTGCACCACTCCACGAAGGTTGAGAAAATCGTAGAGTACATGCGTGTGAAGATCAGCTGGACTTTGAGGGTCGAGAAGTTGGAGTCGCGTCACAACACGAACTTCAAGTCGTTCGTGGTACGAGTTCCGACACATCATCTCGAGAAGTTCCCCAAGGAAGAGTTCTGGCCGAAGGGTGATGTGTACCGCCGGTTTCGTGGCCGGCTACATGACACCACACTAGTCAGCGAAACACGACGCAAACACTTCGTGTGCTTTAGTTTGCTAGTGTAATTATAATGTGTGTATATATAGTATTTTTAAGTTATATTCATATTGTATTGTATTTGTTTTATATGGGCCTTGATGCCTGAAATAAATGGATAATAAAAAATAAAACATCGTCCTGCCTGAGTCATCTTTAAATAACACAGAAACAGAACGATGTTTTAAATACGTTTAGCGCTATACATAATCAGCCCATCATGTTCACACTGCTGGGACGCAGGCCTCCACTCGGTGAGAGGGAGTGGGCCGTAATCCACCACGCGAGCCCAGTGCGGGTTGGCAGATGTCACATGCCTTCGAATTTTTGGTTCTAGGACATGACGGTTTCCTCACGATGTTTTCCTTCACCGTTTTGAGAGTAGTGGTGGTGAAATAATTTACACAAAGTAAAGCGCCTGTCTGGGTTCAAACCTACGACTCGACTCGTAAGTCGCTGCCGTTACCGCTTGGCCACCATTGCTCCATACGCTACGAATAGCGCTATACGCTTTTAGTGATTTGTTGAGCAAGCAGGCCTAGGGTTCGAGGTATCGATGTGTAGCAGCCAGATTATATAATTCGTCAGTTTACATACGGCGCCGTTCGTTTGCATACTGTCGCCGTTACTAAAGGTAAATTGATGACGGATTGGATTGGTAAATTATTTGAGCTGATTATTCATGTGTAGATGTAGATCTACCTTGGAGTCTAACGTAACCCTTCATCAGTTAATTTGCCCTATATCACTCCAAAGCCACACTGCTGGGCGGAGCCTCCTAAGCTACACCTTCATAGTTTTGTCCAGCGATCACCTTGATTCGTCATATTCCCACATTATATGTACCAGAATTCTAAGCACGCAAAATAATATTTTCCTGAAAATGTTTTGACGAAACACTTGGGGAAAAATATTATTTAACGCCATATACCATTGTTTTTTTACTTACATCGATCTTTACAGAGTATTGTTTTAAGTAAAAAAAAAAAACGATTATTTCAAAATGTATGTAGGTATACCTCCTCGAAGCTCTTCCCCTCATGCTCCGCCTGCTGCATGCTGAGCACCCAGAAGGCGGCGCGTCGCGCACAGCGCCGCGCGCACGCGTGCAGCACGCGCGCGTACGTGCCGCGCGACGAGTAGCTGTGCGCGTGGCGGCTGAAGGCCTGCAGCAGCTCGTACGACGACTCGCAGGAGATGCAGTCTGTGGTCGCGCGGTCGTACAGTACCTGATAAATAAAAATGTAATCAACTGGCTTCTGCTCGAAACTTCGTTGGCGTGAAATTTTAACTTATAATATCGCACTTCCGATAAAATAGGGTTACAAGTTACAACTCGAAAAAGTCATTTACAGGAATTTTCAGGTTGTTTTTCAGGAAAATTGAAGAACAGCGTATGCCTTTAAAACATATTTTTGCAAGCTTTTCAAGTATGTATAATTTTGATCACATAATAATAATAGTGTAAGAATAAAGACTGATCCACGAATTTATTTTCGCGTTTTTAAAAATTCAGGCTTTTCGAGTTGTAACCCTATTTTATCGGAGGTGCGATAA
The DNA here is from genome assembly GCA_916614155.1 of Mesoligia furuncula. Taxonomy (NCBI): domain Eukaryota; kingdom Metazoa; phylum Arthropoda; class Insecta; order Lepidoptera; family Noctuidae; genus Mesoligia; species Mesoligia furuncula. The sequence goes on from OU744810.1 coordinate 13,221,904, forward strand.
CCTATGGCACACGGCAATATAGTAACAGTTCGAGTCAGTGAAATAATTTTTGAAATCGGATGAGTACTTTCGCAGATTACTTCCTTCCTACATCCAAAGTTACAAACTTTACCTTTATAATATTAGTATAAATTTGAATAAATTGCTCTTTGGTACCCAAGTTACAGGCTTGCCTAGATTGGGACCCTTTATTTTATTTTACATATTTAATTTACATTTTTAAATATTAAAACACGAAAACATTTAAAAATGTAAAAAAATAGTAGCCATGGGTATCAGGAACAGTTATTTTTATCATTATTATTATCGCGTAAGTTCCTGACGAAGGTCCCATGACCGAACACGTTTTTTTTTTTTCTTGACTTATTTGAGAACCAATGACAGAAATAATTGATTCGAGATAATATTTCTATTCCAATTAAACTAAATGTGAATGCTAAGTACTACACTTTAATGTTTTAGTGATGTAATTCGGTTTCGTTTCTTTAGAGATTTAAATAATGATATTTAAAGACTTACCCTCAATATTCCATTAGCATCGCATTCAGCATACTTCTCGTCTTGAGACAGATCCTTCACCATATCTATATACTCCTGGTACACTTGGCATTTCAGAACTGGATCCCTGAAAGCGAAACAAACATTTAAAACATAGGAAATATATGACTTTTGTCCCGTACTCGACTACAATAAACAAAATGCATAATAATTGCGTGCGTAATTTATTTATTTTATTTATTTATTCTTTATTTGAACACTATAGGTTGCCCTCAGCTTCGCCCGCGTGGATGTTGAAAAATATCCCACGGGGACATACTACCGGGATTAAAAGTAACCTATGTGTCACTCCAGACTGGGGCGCGGGGCGGGCGCGGGCGTGGGACAGGGCGGGCGCGGGCACGGGACAGGGGCGGGCGCAAGCGCGGGAAAGGGACGGGCGCGAGCGCGGGACAGGCGCAGTTGCGGGAACGCGCGCGGGCAGCCTGTCCGCACTGGAGCGTGGCTGCGTTCTGGTGTCCAGTGTTTGTCAAAATATATTATGGAAGAAGAAGACTTATTTTTACTAGAAAAAAGCTCGAACTAGTTAGAGAACCCCGGTCCCCGCGCTGATCTCCCACTGCGGCCACTTGTATGAACGAGCTATGGCGTGAGTTTCCGGAGAGCTCCCCGCGCCGAGCAGCCCGCGCCGCTCACCGCGCCCGCGTGGCCACTACGGACACTCAAAAGACGCTCATATGTTTGAGGACGCCGCGCCGCGCCGCGCCCGCCCCGCGCCCGCTTCCCAATCTGGCCAAACACTATGTGTTATTCAGGTTATTTATTATCTGTGTGATTTTCACCTAAATCCGTTCAGCCGTTTTTGCGCCAATCCGGAACATACTTTTTATACATCCAGACAAAAGGGAAAACAATCTAAAACTGTATTTTCGGCATCAGACCCACACCTCATAGTTATTACTATTTTTCAACAATATTCAATTTACAGTTTTGACTTTGTTACTATTTTATTAAAATATGTATAGATACTAAATTCGACAGCCAAACAAAATTCAAAAACATTCAGAAAAATAATGCCAAAAAAAATCACTAGGTTCTGGACTTACTCTAATGTCAATAACTTGTCCTCAAAAGGTGTTATTTTGTGTAAGAAGTCTGCTGCTGATTCATGTTGCTTTTTCACCTAAAACAAAAATAAAGTTACTTTAGTGTAACGGAGATACTTACACAGTCAGGTCGCCAGCAAATATTAATATTACAAGTAAACACGAATGTCCCACTACGTCTCACTATGATATAAAAAGATTTTGCTTTTGTCTTGAAATAACCCTTGCTTAAGAGCAAATAACGACTGTAATAATAATGCCAATTCATTAAGAGTGTCTGATCTGTGAGATCTCTTCGGCCTCTCATACGTCTTCTAAAGGTTGGGGTTCCCAGGGTCCCGAGATATGTCAAAGATATTTTAAAAATAACAATAATTAATATCTTCAACTATACCTGCTCGGCAAGTACCTTATTACTTTTTTTTTAATGAGGCAGAATGTACGTCATTAATGTTGTACAAATTGGCGGGTCGTATTGAAATCCATTTTTAACATGCTGTTTTTTTTTTATTTAGGGCAATTAAAAAAAAATAGTATAATGCTAAAAATCAAAAAGTTTTTATCATTAAGTGCAAAATGATACTGGCCACATACTGTTGCTGATCATTCAAACCAATATCAATATCTCCCTGGCAAAAGTATTACATTGAGTTTTATTAACAGTAACAATTTTAATATTAACCCGTCCAGCACCGCGCGTATCCTATGTGATACGATACAATAGAAAATCAATTGTGTCTCATTAGCGGAGCTTGTGAGGTCACCTTCACTTAAAAAACTCTTTTATTTTCCTCGTAGGTATAGTATAAATAAAGCACTATGTATCACTCGAAAGAAAGTGCGATTCCCAACGCGTATTAAGGCCCTCGGCTGAGCCTTGGGCCTCAAACTACAACCTCAACAGTAATCGGTCACTTTCTCCCCCCTCGGTGAACAATGTACTATTATTTCAGACAGTCATACAGTCCATCCATATTAGAACATTTTAAGAGTATTGTAAGTTCAGTTACTTTACCAATACTTACAGGTGCTTTTGAACTGTCAAGGAATCTGTAAGTTACGCAGAGTCAAAGCTAGTTGTAAAGAGGTTGTTTACCTTATCGACATACTCTTGATCATGCATTGTGAGTGCGAGTTGCTCCATCTGCTGCAAGGCGTTCTCGCCTCTCAGTAGAGGCCGCGAGACTGTCTCCTCGAGGCACCAAAGAACACGTTCTTTCTGTGCCTTGTACTCTTCGGTGTCTTCCTTCCTGATGAACAAATTATATTATCCCACAAAAACGTATGAGAGTTTTTCACCTTACGCTCATGTGAATGTAGCGAAATGGCCAAGCCACATATTTTGACTAAGGTGTAGAGTTGTTTTAAATTTCAGGAGTAAAAGTCCATAACAGTATGTGAGTTTTTCGCCTTACGCTCATGTGAATGTAGCCTCCTTCGCTCATTATGCGGATGAAACCGCGGGGCGCTGCTAGTAAGACATAAAACTCACACATATCGTCGTCTCGTCTACATTTATCTCCGCGGCTCCCCGAGCGGCGTTAACATAAATCGTACTGCGATTCAAACGCCGGGCGCACCCTGGACAGCTAGTACTGGGTAACACAGAATCTAGCTGACCAATCCTTTCCATATACCAATACTACCACGATGGTGTACTTCAACGGCCCCCTTCAGAGCCATGACCGACGGCCCCTGTCAGGGCCAAATGACAGTAACGACGCCTCCAAGGGCACCCACCACCAGCTATCCAAACCACCTCAATAAATATTGAAGGGTTTTCTCCACTGATGCCGAAATCAACGTCTATCACCTACTGGGCTCAAACAATATAAAATATCGTTCGAGTAACATCGACACGAAAAGAAGAAGATTGTTAACTTGTATGGTGTACATAATAAAGAGTATTTTATATTATTGAACAAACCTGATAGTCTCTAGATGAGCCTTCTCCAACTCGTACTTAGCGTCCCAGAAGATCTTGCCGCTAAAGGGGTCTGCGCCGGCGCGTCGTAGCACCTCGTCGAGCTGCGCGCGCGCCTTGTCAGTCTCACCCAGCGTCATTGAGAATGAACACCATTCGCTTAGGATTGGGATGTCTGTGTGATAAATAATTTTTTCATGTGTTTGCTGATTCACGGTCTCCACTCAAGAACACGTCTACTCCAACGATCATGGCTAATAATTAGACAGCATAGAATAATTAGACAGAATCGTCGTTTCAGCCGATAGACGTCCACTGCTGGACACAGGCCTCCCCCAATTTTGGGAGGGTTTGCCATAATCGCCACGCTTGGCAGGCGGGTTGGCGATCGCAGTATGGTATGTTGGTGGAATACATAGAGAACGCTGCTGCCCATTCTCCGGTACGATCCTTAGTCGCCTTTTACGACACCCACGGGAAGTAAGGGGTGGTGGTATTCTTAGACAGAATAATATTTATCATTACAATTCAAGTTATGCATGAGACTAGCTTCTGCCCGCTACTTCGTCCGCGTGAAATTTCTTGTGCCCCGGCCCCCCGTCGCATCGCATCGCCTGCCCGCGCTATTCCTTCGCTTAGCGTTCTTTCTGACTTTGTTCCTTTTAGCTTGACCCCTAAGGGTCCTAGCGTGACCTAACCTACTAAATGCCTTCTCTTTTTTTTTATTACTAAATGGGTCCGCTCTTGACCCCGATCACGCCCCATGGAAAGCGATAGATGAGGTCTATGATGGAACGAGCGTGCCCAGAAGATGCCTGTTCACTCTTGCTTTGAAGTAAGAAGTAAATCAAAGTAATAATAAGTAAGTAATCCCTCTCCTCTTCTTCAAGAATTGGGCTATCGAGTGCGAAAATATTTTCTCAAATCTGACTGTTAGTTCCAATGATATTTTAGTAAACAGATATGTTATGAGCGCGCAAATCGTGAAGACTAGAAAACGTCCTAATTGGGACGTATTGCCTTTAGTCTGTGTCACGCACGTCTACGAGTGAGACGGTGCGCGCAGCTACGTAGGTAATTACCATCCAAAATGCCATTTTGTGTTTTTAGAAAGTGTACCAATTATGATACCAAAGTTAATAAAACACAAGGAATCTCATACCACACGAAAGTACACATTATACTTCGATTTATTAATATATTTCAATTATTTTCCTAATATTCTGATATTTGGAGGTTAGGAAAAAGAAAGAGATGGAAAATACATTTTTTGTCGTAGGAACGACAAGGATGCGAGCACTCCGGACATAGAATAAAAGTACAGATGCGAATATTAGGCAGTAAAGTCATCTTTACAGCAGAGTTCTAGTTTCCCTTTTAATAACTTTTCTTTATAATTTTGTTTGATATATTTAATTATAAATTAAACATGTCATAATATGTAGGAAAAGAAAATATTAATAGCTTATCGTTACCATAGTATGTCACAGATAGTGTTAAAATAAACCTACCATTGAGATTAAAATTAAATCTTTTCGAAGGTGTATGATTATTTTTACAATTTGTGAATATTTCACACGCTAGGCGCTAGATGGCGCAAAACAACGCGTAGAAAACACGAAGCTGTCGTCGTCTACGTAAAGGTGCTGGCATCTGCGGATGTTTGCGGTACTAACGTCGGGTGTCGACCAATGGGGAGACGACATCATCGCGCCATCACCACGCACGAACCAATCGGGCTGAAGAATTGATTTGGAAGAAAGAATAACGAGGTGTTGAGTTTTTGCCGGGAAAAGTTTGAGGCAGTTCATTTTTGTAATCTCAGAGGATCAATAGCACCTAAGTAAATTTTAATACAGTCGTGTAAAATATCTCCGATTTTAATAAGAAGCTAAGTATTTCCCTTATTTGATTTGTGTTCTTATTTAAATGTAATTATCGCTGTTATGGGCAATTTGTGTTTTATTTCTTAGGGATAGCTTTGCTGCAGCTTACTGGAGTTTTATTTGAATTGTAGGTGATTAACTGGTTAAATTCTATTATTTATGAGGTTCCAATAACTTTATCTTAATCAGGTATACTTATGTACGCGCTAAGATGTATTTCCCTTTTGATGTGTGTTCTAATTTAAATATAATTATCGTTTATAAGGGGAATTTGTGTTTGATTTCTTGGGGATAGCTTTGCTACAGCTTACTGGGCTTTTATTTGAATTATAGTTGATTAATTGGCTAAATTCTATTGTTTTATGAGGTTCCAATAACTTTATCTTTATTATATCTATGTACCGCTAAGATGACCTAATTAAATACACATTTTAAACTGCTATCGTTGTTTATTTAATGCAATTGTTTTAATAGGTGTAACAATTTTCAGAAGTGGGATCGTGATCTGGAACAGTTCTCAGGCAAAGCATGAGCTCCGATGGTCACAGCCGGTCTCGCAGCCGGTCCCGCAGCCGGTCCCGCAGCCCTGTCAGATGGAGTCGCCGGCGGATGGAACGACCGCAGCAGGAGCGACGCAGCTGCTCCCGTGATACCTGGCGACCGAGGCGTTCGCCAGTCCGGGACTGTCGAGGCCGTTCTCCACCTGGCTTTTCAAATGAACCCGGTAGGTCATTTCCATATTATTCGGGTGTGATGGTTAAGCCGGATATAATACCGGAATTTGATCCTGAAAAACCGGAGCTACCTGCATCTCAGTGGCTTAACAAAGTAGAGCAATTAGGTGCCATACATGGATGGAACGACAACGTTAAAAGTTATTATATGCAGGCACGTCTTGTCGGATTAGCTAAATTGTGGCATGGTGCATTACGAAGTTATGAATTTACGTGGCCGGAATGGAAACAAAAAATTTTGGAAGCGTTCCCTCAGAGCGTAGATTATGCAGACGCATTGAGGGAAATGTTAAATAGGAAAAAGTCATTTAATGAAACGATGACTCATTATTTCTATTCGAAATGTACCATGCTAACTAAGTGTGACATCATTGGAGAGAAAGCGGTGTCATGTATCATTGAAGGGTTGCCGTTCCACATGAGGACTTCTGCAAGAGCTGGTAACTATAAAACTCCAGGCGAGCTTTATTCTCACTTTCTGTGCATGAACGACGACAAAAGAATGAACCAAAGTCAGAGAAACGTTCCTCGGGGTCGAGACTCCGCATCAGGGTCTTCAAAAGAAGCAATCAGAGATCCAAAAGAACGAAAGCCGGGTGTAACTTGTTTTCTTTGTAACGAGTCGGGGCATGTTGTTCGATCATGCCCTAAAAATCCTAACGCTATAAAATGCGAAATCTGCGGGAAAACCAACCACAAAAAGGAGCAGTGCTATCAAAAGGCTGTCAGCATTGTACAAGTACAGGTAAATGAATGTTATTTTAAACATGTCTTGATTAATGGTTTAAAAGCTACCGCTTATTTAGACACGGGGGCTCAAGTCAACCTTATCACACATGATTGTGTTCTAAAGCTTGGCGTTTCAGTGCAACCTTGTGTTGTTTTTGTCAACGGGTTTGGTGGACCACCGATTAAAGCTCACGGACAGGTATCATTAGAGTTCGTTATAGATGAAGTTAAGGTTTGTTCAGACGTAGTTGTTGTCGACGCCGCCATGAACCGCGCCGACGTTTTTATTGGACAGCCTATTTTGAACAATGAAAAATTCAAGCTTACAATTAGTGGGACTACCGTCTTTTTAGGATATGCAGATAGAGATGAAAAAGAAATTGAATCGGTTGAAATAAATTATTTGCAAGTGGGTACATGCGTAGATAAGGTTAACATTTTGTGCTCTGCAGACACTGTCATTCCAGGTCATTCATCCTTGTTTATTGACACCTACAATGATGTTGAAATTGATAAATCAACTCTACTGTTTGTAGATACTCGTACAATTGTTTATAATGATTATAACTATAGCATTCCTGCTTCTGTGCACTGTTTTCCAGTACAAGCCATGTTCATAGTTAATCAAGGAAAAAAACCAGTTTGTTTCGAGAAAGACCAGATTATTGCTCGTGGATTGGTTACTCGGGAAATAGGTTGTTCTCCGGGTAATTTTGCAGATAACATTGCTTCGATAATGAGCATTGATATAACAAAAATCAAATGTGGATCCGGAGATCCACAGGTAGTTAAAGAGTTGGTAGAGATTTTAAAGGAATATTCAGATTGTTTTTCTATAGACACAGGAGAATTAGGCAGGACTGACAAAATAGAATTGAATATTGAACTTAACTCAGATAAGCCGATTTGTTATCGTCCTTACAGGCTTTCTTTTTCAGAAAAGGCAATAGTACGAGAAAAGATTGAAGATATGATATCCAACGGTATTATTAGGGAATCGTCGTCTAATTATGCCAGTCCGATTGTATTAGTTAGAAAAAAAAACGGAGATTATCGGTTTTGTGTGGATTTTAGAAAATTAAATAGTATAACAGTAAAAGATAAATATCCTCTGCCCATCATAGAAGAACAAATCGAGAAACTAGGTGGAATGAAACTTTTTACGAGTCTTGATTTGTCGCAAAGTTTCTTTCAGATTCCTGTAGCTGAGACTTCAATCCACCGAACCGGTTTTGTCACGCCTGAGGGCCACTATGAATTTTTACGCATCCCCTTCGGTTTGGCAAATTCCCCCGCTATTTTCCAGCGACTTATGGACAAGATATTTTCTTCGTTACGTCATGATAAGGTGCTTCCTTTTATAGATGATCTGTTGCTACCCACCAAAACTGAGCAGGAAGGCCTCGATCTACTTCGAGTAGTTTTGGAAATAATAAGGGACGCAAAATTAACGTTAAATCTTGATAAGTGTTTTTTCTTGCAAGATAAAATAGATTACCTCGGTTACGAGATCAGCGAAAAAGGTATTAGGCCTGGTAGTACGAAAATTGATGCTGTGGCCAACTATAAAGAACCTCAGAATGTACACGAGCTCAGGATGTTTTTAGGTCTGACTAGTTATTTCAGGAAATTTGTTAAAGACTATGCGTCTGTCACGTATGATCTGTACGGGTTGCTTAAAAAGAATGCACCGTGGATTTGGGATTCAGCACAGCAAAGGGCTTTCGATCAGCTGAAGAAGATTTTGACGACTCGACCAATACTCTCATTATTTTGTAGGAAAGGTGACATAGAAGTTCACACTGACGCAAGCAGTAAAGGTGTAGCTGGAATTCTCTTTCAGGATCAGGATGGAGGTATGAAACCAGTCGCGTATTTCAGCCGAAAAACAAGCAAAGAAGAAGCTATGTATCATTCCTACGAATTGGAAACATTGGCTGTAGTGGAATCGTTGAGGAGATTCAGAATTTATTTAGCAGGTAATCATTTTAAGGTGGTAACAGACTGTGCAGCCGTTCGAGACACTTTCCTGAAAAAGGACCTACTACCTCGAATAGCAAGATGGTGGTTGTCTATTCAGGAGTACAACATGGAAGTCGTTCATAGGCCAGGTAAGTCTCATGGACACGTTGATGCGCTGAGCCGATTTCCAGTAGACCCTCCATTAGAAGCAGACATCAACGTGATTGACGTATTTGATTGGTTAGTATGTCTTCAAAATCAAGATGAGAAGATTCGCATAATTCGAACAAAATTAGAATCTGGGGACAGCGCCCCAGATATAAGGAATAATTACAAGCTGAAAGATGGTCGAGTATACAAGATCGTTAAGGATGGAGAACAGAGGTAAGTAGTCCCCAAATATGGAAGGTGGAATGTCATGAGGAAGTATCATGATTGCATCGGACATCCAGGCCTGAAGCGTTGTGAGGAAATCATTAAAGGTAACTTCTGGTTTTCAGGAATGACGCGTTTCATACGAAAATATGTCACCTCATGTTTAGACTGTCTTTACAAGAAGGGACAGTATGGAAGACCTGAAGGTGAGTTACACCCCATTGAAAAAGTTCCGGAGCCAATGCATACCCTGCACATAGACCATCTTGGTCCTTTCTGCAAAAGTCGAGCAGGTAATAGTTTTGTGCTGATGGTGGTAGATTCCTTCACGAAGTTCACATGGGCGGTACCAGTTAAAACTACAAAGACTCGAGAGGTAATAACATCTTTAAATAACATATTTTGTTTATTTGGTTATCCAAAGAGAATGATATCCGACAGCGGTACGAGTTTCAAAAGTAAACATTTCAAACAGTTTTGTTTGGATAATCAAATAAAACACATAATTAATGCTGTAGCGTGTCCACGCGCAAATGGCCAAGTGGAGAGGTATAATCGTACATTACTAGATTCACTCAACACAAGCGTGGAAGATGAAAAGGATTGGGATACTCGGATCACAAACATCACCTGGGGAATGAATAATTTACAAAACGGTTCGACTGGATTTACACCATACAGGCTCATGTTTTCCGCGACTCGAAGCAGGTATCAAGGTATGGGAGATAACATTGTGGATAATGAGGAGACAGCTGCACGAACCAGGACCGAAGCTACAGCAAACCTAAACCGGACGGGGGAGAAAATGCGCAAATATTTTAATATAAAGCATAAATCTCCAACAAAATACAAGGTAAACGATTTAGTATTATGGAAAGGAGCTGCTGACCGAAATGTGAACGTTCGACGAAAACTGAAGGAAAAGTACAGCGGACCTTATAAGGTAACGAAAGTAGTAGGAAATGATAGGTACATGATTACTTCGCTGAAAGGTGTGAAAGGGTATAAGCGATTCAGAGCTCTTGTGTCGTCGGACTCGTTAAAACCTTTTCAAGGGGAGGAAGACTCGGGCGCTAGCTCAAATGATACAGAAGTGGACAGCACGGAGGAGTTGATCGACTTGCTTGAAGGTTGAACTTGAATGAAATTGAATGATCTTGATGAATGAATTCCAGGAATAATCAGGTATAATACTAATTATGATGAGCGAAGTAATGTGATGTTATTGGAATTTCACAATTTTGCCGGATATAAATATAAACAAATAATTTGGGTTGTGGTTGGAACTATTATACCTACTCGAGTGGTTTAAAATTGGAATTAGTGACTGAAATGTTTCGATAATGGGTTGTAATATATGGTATTTTTGGAAACTTGTTTTTGGTAAACAAGTATTTACTTTTGGAATGACTTTACCTGATGATTGATAATGATTTACTTACATAAAGGACATACTCATGATGTTATTTTGAAATATGTGTGGGCCAAATATTATTTTATTATAGTTCATAGAATTGAGTTCTATGTCTCTTTTTTTAGGATTGGTTACCTATGCTAATTCTGAACAATTATGTACCGTCTTTTGTTTTCTCCTTTGCAGAGTCGCAAAGGCGTCAGGATGGACGAGTGTGAATATTTCACACGCTAGGCGCTAGATGGCGCAAAACAACGCGTAGAAAACACGAAGCTGTCGTCGTCTACGTAAAGGTGCTGGCATCTGCGGATGTTTGCGGTACTAACGTCGGGTGTCGACCAATGGGGAGACGACATCATCGCGCCATCACCACGAACCAATCGGGCTGAAGAATTGATTTGGAAGAAAGAATAACGAGGTGTTGAGTTTTTGCCGGGAAAAGTTTGAGGCAGTTCATTTTTGTAATCTCAGAGGATCAATAGCACCTAAGTAAATTTTAATACAGTCGTGTAAAATATCTCCGATTTTAATAAGAAGCTAAGTATTTCCCTTATTTGATTTGTGTTCTTATTTAAATGTAATTATCGCTGTTATGGGCAATTTGTGTTTTATTTCTTAGGGATAGCTTTGCTGCAGCTTACTGGAGTTTTATTTGAATTGTAGGTGATTAACTGGTTAAATTCTATTATTTATGAGGTTCCAATAACTTTATCTTAATCAGGTATACTTATGTACGCGCTAAGATGTATTTCCCTTTTGATGTGTGTTCTAATTTAAATATAATTATCGTTTATAAGGGGAATTTGTGTTTGATTTCTTGGGGATAGCTTTGCTACAGCTTACTGGGCTTTTATTTGAATTATAGTTGATTAATTGGCTAAATTCTATTGTTTTATGAGGTTCCAATAACTTTATCTTTATTATATCTATGTACCGCTAAGATGACCTAATTAAATACACATTTTAAACTGCTATCGTTGTTTATTTAATGCAATTGTTTTAATAGGTGTAACAAATTGTATTTCTTTCTTTTTAAAACGTGTTTTATTTTTCACCTACCTACCTTTTAATAGTGTTTATTCGTTGCATAGGCACAAATCCCGACTACAAATCCTGTACACGCGGTTTGTACTTTCTGCCTAGTTAATTTGTTAGTCTATAATGCCAACGTGCGGTGATTGGTAGCCCGAATAATGTTTGTTTACATTCACGCGCAATTGACAACATCTAGCTGTCACTTTTTTTCTTATTGGTTTTATCAAGCTATCCTTTTTCTATCCTTTTTACTTGTAGTGAAATGTAAAATGAATGAAAAGTGTGTATGTGTGCTGCCTCTCGGCGAACACTTTTTTCTGTTGTTTTGTAAGTGTATAACATAATATCTGTTTATTAGAATATCATTGGTTAGTTCCATATTATCACTTACAGTAACAGTCCAGTGCAGCTTGCTGAAACAGCTCCGCCACTCGTTCGCGTGATGATTCCGTATGCGCCAGGGACACTTCAGTCTGCAGACGAAGCAGCCAGTGTTCTGGCCGCAACGATGACAACTGCTGTAGGCGGTCGTAGGCGGAGCGCCACCGCTCCAGTGAGGATAGGCCCCTGTATTGACAATTTTTTATGAAGGTAATGCAGTTTATTGTAATGGATACTATTTTGTTTAGTTATAAATAAAGTCTGTTTTATAGGAATAATTTTATAACAATTTGTTTTTTCTATTCTAAAATTTTTTTATTAAATATTTAGTAAAAAAATATCATAAATATTTACATTCCATTCATCCATTCATTATACAAGCATTCGATAAAAAAAATTGTCGGCATCACTGTCAATGGGATATTACTTGGAGCCTGGCTCCTTAAAGTAGTGAAATGGTTGAAATGTGTATGGGATGCTCTTAAACCCTCACAATTGTGGGCTCAGCATTCATCATCATCATTTCAGCCCGAAATTACCTACTGCTATATGTACAGGCCTCCCCTTTTTTCTACCATACTTCCTCGTTTCGCGCATCCTTTATCCACTGTTTCCCAATACTTGACGATATCATCAACCCAATGTGCTTTTGGATGTCCCTGGTATCTTTTGCTCAGCATCAGTATTTTATAAAGCAAAGGTAGCCTTACCACAAAGCTTGGATAAGGTCAATATGTTCATCATAGTTGTAAGGGTCTTCCGCAATACGCCGTTCCAATTCTGTCACTTTCCTCTCCAAGATCATATCTTCATCTTCATCCTGATAACAAAATGTTACATTTGTTGTATGACGCTGTCTTTCTTGAATTACAAACAAAAAGAAGCAAATGAAAACTGTCTATTTTGTGGAACTTCTTAAAGAGTTTGAAGAATTGCTAGACTTATGAATGGTCAAATCTTTAAACACTTTAAATGTCCGCTTTTCTAATCTCCAACATAACAATAGTACTGTGAATGCATGTTCACTTTAAACTATTATATCAGATGGAAATTTTAAAGCGCCTTCATATATGTGTTTCCATACATTTTCATGTGTTATTGTGATGCTGTGACTTGGACGTAGCTGTCCACATTAATATCGTCACATTCTAAATTATAAGGCACAAAAAATATAAATTGTTATTTATATTTTTTGTGCCTTATAATTTAAGTTTTAATGTTAAATGTACTATGAGTTCTTCATGTGTTTGAATATCAAAATTACTGAAATAACAAAACTCATGAAAACATTTCTGTAACAACTAATGCTTTGGCCACAGTCATCATCATTCCAGCCAAAAGACGTCTACTGCTGGACATAGACCTCCCTCAACCGGTTCTGTGCTTCCCGCATCCAGGAGGTTCCTGCAGCCTTCACAAGGTCCACCTTGGGAGAGGCCTTCTAATGCTACATCTTCCGGTACGCGGTTGCCACTCCAAAACCTTTCGGCCCCATCAGCCGTCTGTTCTGCGAGCAATATGCCCTGTCCACTGGCATTTAAGTTTGGCAATTCTTACTTAAAATAAAAATAAAAAGTACACATTGACAACATCTTACTTTTATAATGTCTATTCTATTATGCTGATCCTCCCTACAAAGGAGTATTGCTTAATCCAACGTTTACAATAGGATTAAGATTATTGATCGACGGTCACTTTGACAAGTAAATGAAAACCGAAAATTATAGTTAAATCACCAAAAGTCACACATGAATGAGATCTTTATTCATTTTGTATGTTTCTTTCGTTATTATGATGTCGCATTCAAGTTTAGTAAGTGTATTTATGTTTACACTTTGTACTATTTATATTTGCAGACATTTCATCTTGTATCAAACAACAACAAAAGTATTTTATTTTTTTAATACCATTACTTTGATATATCTTATAAGTAAAAGGCATTTAGTATGTAATTTAACTATACGCAATCGCTACGGTTAAAATAAGTCAGCTAAATCTTTAAGAAACGCGCTGTTTTGGCAAACTGAAAATGTTACAAAGGATCCTATATTGTTGTACGTAATTCACTCGTGAAATGATACCAATCGACTGTCTTATTAGAATGAGCTCATCCGCCCATCAATAAACAGTGAATTCTGAACAAATAACAAATATTTTCTAGAAGAAGTCGGTTGAAAATAAGTAAGATGTGCCAAATGTTGGATTGTACGGGCGTGCATACATCAGAGTCGTCGGTATCTTCCGGTATATCAGCCTCCTCCTCCTCAACTACCACTTCTATTTCGTTTTCCTCTTCCGATTCATTTCTTACTTCGTCCTCCACGATAGCCATTATTCACTACAAAACTATAAACACTGGTTTTGTTCGCCTGCTGTTTGATAACAAATTTCGCAAACGACTATGGCGGACGAAAGCATTTGCTCATTGACATAAAAAAATATGGACTGGAAATACCTACAAAAAAAGGGTGCATACCTACAACTCGTTTTGTCGCATAAAATGGCTGCCACTGCTAGGGTTGTGTCAATCAAGGAACATAGGTGTTATTATTATCGAGTATCGATGCTAAATATGAGTCTTACTAGTTATTACGTTTGGATCATAATAACTTACTAAATTAAAGTCAGTTGTAATTACGGTTGCCAACGATACTTTATAATAACGTTTGTTACTTTATTTTCGGTAACTTTATAGTTTTGCATAAAAATAAAGTGTGCAAAAATACTTTATTTATAATATTTTGTGATGCGTGAAACGAAAGACTCATGGTTAATTACTGAACTATTTATCGGTAGGTATACATGTCAAAAAAGAAAATCTTTTATTAGAGTTAGAATTTTCAGAGAAAATATTATAGTTATGTACAAACCTGTATTATGTACAAACAATGTGTATTATGTACAAACCAGTTGTGAAGACAAATGGCAATATAATAAGATACCTACTTATAAATGCATCTGATAGCGTAAGTACCAAATGTAAAAACTCTCTGTTACCGTCACTTCAGCTTTCACTGAGTTTTTTCGGTAATAAATCTGCAGTGGCGAGAAGAGAGAAACAGATAGTCCATAAATTTAATAAAAAACGAGTTATTTATTTATTAAAATCAGTACCAGGTACTTAACAAATTAGGAAACATTGTAAAAATTGTGGAGTTTCTTGCCAGTTCTTCGCCATAGGAAGCAACCAATTGGAACCGTGCACCTAGCTACTGCACTGGCAAGAAACTCCACAGTCTGTGTGGTGCCGGACTTAAAGAATAGCACTACCCCATACTTCCCGTGGGTGTCGTAAAAGGCGACTAAGGGTCGTACCGGAGAATGGACAGCAGCGTTCTCTATGCATTTCACCACCAAACTATACTGCAATCATCAAACCGCCTGCCAAGCGTGGCGATTATGGCAACCCCCCCCCCCCTTTGGGAGAGGCCTATGTCCAGCAGTGGACGTCTTTCGGCTGAAATGATGATGATGACCTAGCTACTGACGTTTCCTAAGTGGCCATGTAGGTTTATGTGAAATAAAATATTTTAATTTCGGTGCTGCGAACCAGAGGACGGACCTGGCAAGGTCACTCGGACCGAATAAGACACAGAATTATTTATGTTCACATCGCAGAATATGTCGATGACGTTTCAGCGGAGAAAACTATTACGTCAACGGTACAACCCTATTCCATTTGACATATTATTGTAAACAAACAAATGAATTAACAAAATATACTAAAAAGGTCTATTATACGGAAATGAACACAAATATCAATACTTTAGCCATAAATTCATGATCGCGTCACAACTGTATCATCGAATGTGTATTATTAAATGTATTTTTGCATGAAAACCGGCTATTAACCTCTGCAAAGACATTAGAGGTTGATTTTCATTCTTTCTTGCACCACACTTCACAATACAACACACAGACATGTTGAATTGTTGTTTTCCAACATTTGCATGCAGTTTTAAAAGGTAAAATCCTTGTATATTTCTCGCAAATCTCAATAATACAAAAAGTAAACAACCATTTGACAGCAAAACTACCACGAAACTTGTCGCAAAAGATGGCTGATACGGCACCTTACCTACAATTGTACTACGTCACGTCAAAATGTTGCCAAAATGAGCAACAACTTAAAATATTGTTGTCTCTTTTATCAAATACGATTATCTTATTAGAAAGAACGAGACAAAACGATATTTCGTATTCTGAATCATATTTCACTCATATTTGTATAAGCAAATGTACGTATAGAATAACGCGGCCTCTCCATGTTTTTCCTATCTCAATGCATTTGCTTGCCAGTCGCCTGTCAAACTTTTTTAGGGATGTCATGAAAGGTTAGTCAATCGATTTATAGACAAAATCGACTAAATCTAAAATAAAAAGTAAAGCATGAAGAGCAAGAGCTTATTTGTTTTTTATTCAAACATCATTCGCCATAATAATAATAAAATTAAGATAGATAGGCAATGGAAGACGGTCCTTCGTTATCCAGGATGTCGACAGATCCAGGAAAATGATGAGCCTGTATGGATTAAACGGGGAATATTTCAGGGCGACAGTTTGAGTCCACTTTGGTTCTGCTTAGCCCTGAATCCTTTAAGTACACTACTGGAGGATTCAGGTCTAGGCTATCGGTTAAGGAGAGGTGGTCAGGTCATATCTCACCTCCTTTACATGGATGATTTGAAACTCTTTGCCCCCAACAAATTGCGTCTGATGGAGCTACTTAAGGTAACTAAAACTTTCAGTAGCGCCATCAGGATGGAATTTGGTGTCGACAAATGTGCAGTCATGCATGTAAAGCGAGGGGAGATTATGGAATCCGAGGGAATTCAACTCGCAATCGTTGAAGGAGCGCTTCTTTTGTCGCCTGAAGAAGGTATTAATTAGTCTTCTTTCGGGCGGGAAAAAAGGTGCGCGCCTTCAACGGTTGGGTCATGCCGGTTTTGATGTACTCTTTCGGCATACTCAAATGGACTCAGACCGAACTCGACGCCCTGGATAGAAGAGTCCGTACACTGCTGACCGCAAACCGGATGCATCACCCACGATAATCTGTGTTGAGACTGTATATCCCGCGGAACTGCGGGGGTCGAGGCTTTTTAAATGCGAAGACCCTCCACAACCGCGAGGTGTGCAGTCTCAGGGAATATTTTTTAAAAGCCGAAGTGGGTATGCACCGTGATGTGGTCGCAGTGGACAAGGGGCTCACCCCGCTCTCCATGGCTAAAGAGAACTGGCGCAAACCTGTAGTACTTTCTACTGATGACCGCAAGAAGGTATGGCAAAGCAAGGAGCTTCACGGGCGAAACTGAAGGTTTTGTCTGTGCAATTATGGACGAAGTTATCTTAACGAATAACTACCGGAGACATATTATGAAGGACGAGACGGTTGACGTCAAAGACTACAATATAATGCGGTGTAAGTTGACGTGTGTCGGGCATGCCACCGTCCGGGTAAGTCTATCAGACATATTATCTCTGGTTGTTCTCGTCTGGCTAACGAGCGAGTACTTGCACAGGCATAACCAAGTGGCCAGGATTATTCCAGCAACTTGCTTTGACATATAAACTTGTGGATTCTGAGGTACCGTATTACAAGTATGTGCCCGACCCAGTTCTTGAAAATGACCATGTCACGTTGTACTGGGATCGGTCTATCATTAAAGACAGGACTATTGTTGCCAATAAGCCTGATATAGTGGTGATAGATCGATTAGCGCGCCGCACAATGATAGTCGATGTTACCATTCCACATGACGAGAACCTCGTGACAGCTGAGAAAGAGAAACAAATTAAATATCTCGAGTTAGCACACGAGGTTGTTGACATGTGGAATGTGAGCTCGGCTATCATTGTGCCGATTGTCGTATCAGCCAATGGACTGATGGCCGAAAGCCTCGATCATCATCTATCGAGGCTCTCGTTAGGTGGTTGGATCAAGGGCCTGATTCAGAAGGCAGTACTCCTCGATACGGCTCGCATTGTGAGGAGGTTCCCGTCTCTGGAGCCCTAACCACCGGTAGCTTGGACCCTGCTCCTGACACCGGCGGACGGATCACTATTTTCTATATTTTTATATGTTTTTTTATAGCATTTTTTTATATTGAAATATTTAAAAATGTAATAAATAAGGTAAGTATCTAAATAAATAAATAAAAGATAAATTAAATAAATAAATGTGTGTCGTGCCGTGCCGTCTTTCACAATAAATTAATAATTTATTGTGAAAGACGGCACGGTTGACATCTGTCGGGCATGCCACCGGCCAGGAGAATCAATCAGGCATAGCATCTCCGGGTGTTCTCGTCTAGCTAACGGAGAGTACTTGCATAGACACAACCTTGTAGCCAGGATAATCCATCAGCAGCTTGCTTTGAAATACCGCCTTGTGGAAACGGAGGTGCCGTACTACATGTATGTGCCCGACCCATTTCTAGAAAATGGTAATATCACATAGTACTGGGATCGATCCATCATCAGCTGACAGGACTATTGTTGCCAATAAGCCTAATATAGTGGTGGTGGATCGATCAGAGCGGCGCGCAATGATTGTTGACATAACCGTCCCGCATGATGAGAACCTCGTGAAAGCCGAGAAAGATAAACAGATCAAGTTTCTTGACTTGGCTCGTGACGTTGTCTACATGTGGGATGTGGACTCAGCGATCATTGTGCCGATAGTCGTGACAGCCAATGGGTTAATAGCCAAGAGCCTCGACCAACACCTAAGGAGGCTCTCATTGGGCAGCTGGATCAAGGGCTTGATTCAGAAAGCGGTACTTCTGGACACGGCCCGCATTGTTAGGAGGTCCTCTCTCTGGAGCCCTGACCGCCGGTAGCTTGGACCCTGTTCCCGATACCAGTGGGCTACTACTATTTTTTATATTTTTAAATGTTTTTATATCTTAATATTTAAAAATATAATTTACTAGCGGTCGCCCGCGGCTCCGCCCGCGTGTATGTCGGTTTTCGCGACAAAAAGGAGCCTATGTTTTATTCTGATTTATATAACCTATAGCGGTCCCCCGCGGCTCCGCCTGCGTGGATGTCGATTACCGCTACAAAAAGGCTAAGCTTGATCCCATGTGTTCAACTACCCAAAAGTAAATTCCGCATTTTAGCCGACAAACAGGCAGATAAACAAACAGACTTTCACATTTATTTTATTAGCAGTATAAGATAACTTCATGTGTTAAATATTGTTATAAAGGATAAAAAATTTATAAAAAAAGTTACTGAATTAGAGCTTCCCTTTAAACAACCTACTTCGCCTGTCGCCACGGGCCGCGGAGCGCAGAAATAGTATTATATTGATTTCGCCATAACTTTGTACCATAAGTCTGTGTGGTGCCGGACTTAAAGAATACCACCACCCCTTACTTCCCGTGGGTGTCGTAAAAGGCGACTAAGGATCGTACCGGAGAATGGGCAGCAGCGTTCTCTATATATTCCACCACCATACCATACTGCGATCGCCAACCCGCCTGCCAAGCGTGGCGATTATGGCAAACCCTCCCAAGATTGGGGGAGGCCTATGTCCAGCAGTGGATGTCTATCGGCTGAAACGACGAACGACGCCATAACTTTCAAACCAAACGTTATTTTGATTATGAGTGACATGTGTAAAATAAATTCGTTTAAATGAAGTCCTAAAAAAATCAAGATTATTAAATAAAAAAATGGTTGTTGTGCTTAACTCGAAATAGATAGGTATAGTGTGTCGCGGACTTTTTTGTAGATATTTTTAAGGTCTTTAATTCATTATAACATTTTATGGTTCTATCTTTTATAGTTTAGGCGGCGTACGCCAAATAAGGAACTTTTTTGGATGATTTTTTTTCACCTTGGGTCCGTAAAACCCAAATATCTTACGGACCCCTATTTTTTCTAAAATAAAATATAGCCTATGTTACTCACAGATAATGTAGCTTTCTAATGGTGAAATAATTTTTAAACCCGGTCCAGTAGTTTTTGAGTTAATCCATTACAAACAAACAAAAATACAAATTTTTACTCTTTATAATAATTATTATTATTATTAGTGTAGATTAGCGGTCGCCCGCGTGAATGACGGTTTTCGCTACAAAAAGTAGCCTATGTGTTATTCTGATTTATATAACCTACTAAACTCCCCTCCCGCATCCGCACCCCCGCCTTGGTGACGCCTAGTTCGCCTGTCGCCACGGGTCGCAGAAATAGTATTATATTGATTTCGCCATAACTTTCAAACCAAACGTCCAATTTTAATGAATTAAAGACTAAATATTATCTACATAAACAGTACTTTGTGACAAAATAGTTTATTTTGATTATGAGTAATGACATGTGTAAAATAAATGCGTTTAAATGAAGTCCTAAAAAAAATCAAGATTTTTAAATAAAAAAATGGTTGTTGTGCTTAACTCGAAATAGATAGGTATAGTGGGTCGCGGACTTTTTTGTAGGTGTTTTTATGGTCTTTAATTAATAAGAACATTTTATGGTTCCATCTTTTATAGTTTAGGCGGCGTACGCCAAATAAGGAACTTTTTTGGATGATTTTTTACACCTTGGGTCCGAAAACTCCAAATATCTTACGGGCCCCTATTTTTTCTAAAATAAATTATAGCCTATGTTACTCACAGATAATGTAGCTTTCTAATGGTAAAGAATTTTTAAAATCGGTCCAGTAGTTTTTGAGTTTATCCATTACAAACAAACAAAAATACAAAATTTTTCCTCTTTATAATATTAGTGTAGAAGTGTAGATAATGTATATAATGAAATAAAATTAATATGAGTGTATAAGTCACCCCCTGCCATTTTATCCTTGGATTGTATGTTTAAAACATTGGTCAGGCAGGGGCCAGTCCTTCCATAGTTATAGATAACCAATCCACTTTACCTAGCTACCCAAATCCATAGTCCAATACCTGTGTTTCTTTAACCTGCAATAGTACCCGCATTATATTGTAGTCTTTGTCCTACACCAACCGACGGTTCTCTTTGGGTGGTGCATTTGCATAGTGCGTACAGGAATAATCGTCAGATGGTGCCTCATTTCATTGAAAGCGTCTAACGGGCCTTTGAAAGTTAGTTTCGGTCCCCATACGCCTTCAAAGTTTAAATTGGAGAGATGTCAGAGACACAATAAAAATTAATGTTGTTCGTTTGGCAATAGATGCCCTAAATATAATGAATAGGAAACCTAACTATGGGTAGGTATGAGCGATGTTACGATGGTTCTATTTGAAAGGTTGTCATTGGCTAACCGATTTCGGCCCAAGGTAATTTAATAGAAGGATATTATGTTAAGGAAGGTGGACGCTCGTAACGCGCTTCTCTAAATGCTATGTTCAAAAGAATATGTTTATTGTAACTAACATCGCAATCTTGGTCATCACCTGCTGATACTGACAGCATACCGAATGATGCGAGTTCGTCGTAGCGGATATACGCGCACGCTGCGGCAGTCAACAGCTGAAATCTGTTGGAACTTGGGCGCGTACGTGTGCCGAACTTCCGACAAACGCTGCGGCCGCCCACGTAAGGCGATTATCACACTGCCACGCACCACGCTGCATGTTGCGTGTAACGCACCCACGCGCGTGATTTTTTACATACAAATTCAATAAAAACGCACTCACGCGCGTGGAATTTGGCTCCGTTTCCCGCTCACCGCTGCGTGAAACGCAGCAGTGTGCCAATCGCCTAAAGGAGGAGACGTATGAAACAAATACAGGTTGGTATGATTCGTTTATATTTACTATAAAAAATATGATTACATAGAAGTTTCTTTTACATAATAATTACATGGGTACCTAGTAAAAACTGACAATCAAATAATCCAGAAACCATTACTTTTTAAATAAATGATTTTTGAAACAGTATTTCGAAACTTTGGCACCAATTTAACTTCTAGGATTTATTAGATTTAGATTCAATCAATAAGTTTACAATAATGGATAGTTATCAATATCATTAAAGTACAAAATAAATGCACCAACGTGGGAATAAATTCTAAATACACGAGATACTAAGAATGTTAAGTACCTACTAAAGTTATAATTTGATAATTCAATTCAGTTAGACTTTCCAAGAAGGATTTTCAGCCTTCTATTCGATACAATCAATGCGATAACTCCTTAAAAATAATAATATATTTTCATGCAACTATCTAGTAGGACATACTATTCTAATCTCCTAATATTAAAGAGTAAATTGACAATACAAAAAATGGAATACTCAAATAAAATATAATGTCAGTCATCAAAGTAAAAATAATACTTTTGTCATGAGTGAGAAATGCATGGACAGTATCAACTTCTGAATAAGAAAATCTCGCAAATTCAATTTTTCGATCACTAAATGTATAGTTTTGTAGTTAATAAAACACAAGTATTAGGCAAACTTCGGAGGATTTACTTAGTATAGTTTATTAAATCATGTTAAGAACGAAATGGCACAGAGCAATAACAATAAATGCATGTCAGATCAATATCTTGAGGCCATTTTTGACAACCTATCGTTACATATTCGACGTGGGGCATTAGTATCTAAATCAAACTAAATCAAGAGTTAAGTCTGCGTAAAAGTTACTTTAAGGACCGATTTTACAATATTTATAAGAGATAACTTTCACCTGAAAAATAAAAATTGCAGTCTGACAGATTTTGTTTGACATAATAATGTCAAACCGTCAAATTTATTCTTCAGCTAAAGAAACTTACAATACACCCGATGAATCATGTTTGGTCCGAACTTTGCGCAGAAGGCTGTGCAATCAATTTAGGAACCAAATGGTTACACGTTACACGAGGCGAGTGTGAGTGAGTGTACATGCGCTAAAGATCGGAGAGCCTATGTTCAGACCGGCCATGATTCATCGGCCGTCTGACGATTAAAAAATCGGCCCTAAATTGACTAAATACATATTATGTCATATTGTGCATTTTATATTGCATCAGTTCATAGTTTAAATGTGTCTTCTTAAAGACATAATTACCTTAGCGCAGACGTAGACATAGTGAGATTCTGCAAAGTATTCCATAGTCATTTTCAAGCGTTAATTGGACTATACTGATCAATTAATTCCGTAGTCGATATATAGTGGTCTATTTCGACCACTATCACTTGTACATTTCGATTGATGTGCACTTTCAATTAAGCATGGAATACTTCACTGTGTAAATATTGCATTTATCTTAACACTACTATATAGAGATAAACATTCTATTGTCTATAGATATGGATATACCCATAATAAAATCGTCCTATTAAATAATATGAAAAGGAAAATAATATTTGAGTTACAAAGATAATACTTAATTCTGTAATGTTCACAAAAATACATAGCTACGGATGTTTCATGAGTATTGCACGTAACTATTGTATATTAATTTTATCTATAACTGACGGAATTTCTAGGAGACGCATGGTTTATTAACCTAAGGGTGATGTCACACTAAAGTTCGTCCAGGCTCACAAATTACGATCGCCGAGGCTGACAGGACGCTAGTGGGAAAACACCCTAATAGTTTACATGGCAACACTCATTTCTAGTGATGGGAACAGCTACTACGACTAAACTAAAGTCTATTTAGGCGATTTTATAACAATAATCTCAACACATCTAATATCTTTTTTAAATCTTAACAGCGAGCGATATATTTGTATGAACGTTACAGGACGTACGACATTTACATCAGTTACATCTAGTTGGAAGTAACGCAATAGGGTATGGCGCGAAGTATCGAGTTGACGAAGTCACACGTAGCCGTCAGTTGGACAGTCGTACTAATGTCCAACTATGGAAAGAAAACATGATATTATAGTAGCAATCAGAGCGGGATTAAAATCAAACGTTATTATTTATCGCCTCCGATATTGACAGATCCGCCAGCGATCACCAAACCCTTGTATCAAGCGTGGTGATAATATTGTCACTGTCAAAACATGGATACAATGTCAGCCAAATAATTTGCATTCTTTTTTTTTTATAGCACTATAAAAGCTGCTTTACCGATTCAGTGTTATTTATTGCGTTCATCGTAGCTATCTTCTTTACATGTCAGCCCGAATTAAAAATGTAACACTGACAAGTATAATTTAATAAAATGGTCCGGCCATTAAAAAGGTCTTAGGGTCCCCATAGGCACATATTTCCTGTAGTTTTCATACATTTTAAATGGATTTCGTAGCGTGTATTTTCTTTTTTTTTATATTTTTCACCGACGTACGTCAACCGTGTGCGGCGAGTCCATATAAAATGTATGAAAACTACAGAAAATATGCCGGTGGCGTCGTTTCGTGGTTGTGGCCGGTGGCCCGTGTGCCCGACCCTTAGGTTGATATCTATTCCATATTGATCAAGGTGTATACTATTTTGATCTTTATTTTCAAGTAATTAAATATATTTGTCTATGCAATAGTCTGCTCAGTGCCGCAGCTTCAAATGATATATGTAGGCTGACTAGATAAAGGAAAGAATTTTGAAAACTGACGAAGATATAAGAGACGTACGCAAAATACGCGTATTGACGTCGAGTTGCTGACACCAGCCATTATTACCCATTACCTAAGAGGCTTGCGGGGGATGTCCAGATGTTAGGTTACCTGTGCGGTGCGCGTGCACTATGCGGTGGTGGTGGTGCTGGCCCCGCCGGCGGCCTGCAAGTTCATCTGGCGCTGCATCTGGTCCAGCATCTCCTGCATGCGACGCAGCTCAGCCTCCTGCAATGTTAGCGGTTTAGGATTTACTGATAAGATAATAAAGCTTGCTTTCGGAAGCGGGAGAAAGTCTAGTACTCAATATTTAGTCCGCCACCCTAATCGTGTAACACACTTACAATCAAAATCTAAATGATTTTGTACCTGTAAATGATTCAATTTAAGGTGTATGGATAGTGGTAGACCGCGAAATTCAACTTTTCTTACGTTTTTTGCAATTTTCAGGTCAGTGTCAGATTGTATCTTGACCATAATATGATTCGCGACAATAACAGGTAAGTACATAAAATACTTAGAGACATATAATTATTAGAATCATTAATATATCTTTCTACCACCAACCACCAATCTCTGATGGAAAAGTGTTAATGGTAGAAATCCAACTTAGAAAGAAGTATGATTCTAATGATTATAATTCTCTAAATATGTACCTGTTATTCTCGCAAATCATATTTTGATCAAGATACAACCTGGCACTGACGTGCAAATTGCAAAAAACGTAAGAAAATTTGAATTTCGCGGTCTTAACTACCCATTCACCTTAAATAAATGTTTCTGGTTTGAGCTTGATGGTGTAGCAAGTTTGTGTATGCGAATGAATTATAGCATCAATGCGGTGCATACGCGATACGCGGTTCCGGCGCGGCGTCGGTGCGGCTCCGGCGTCATGAAGTTTATCTCAGATCCACATCTAACTGGAGTTTATATTATTCGAGGCAAGCCGTAACCCTGGTTAACTTTTTTGTTGAACTTACCTTTTCACGGAGCACACGATCGCGGTCGCCCGTGGCTTCAGATCCGTTCATCATTCCGTTGGCGTCAACCTCGGCGAGTCCGCTCTCGGTCGACCTGTATATATAGATATAGAGTATTCTTTAGCATTCGTATGATTAAATGCGACGATCTTTTATCGCACACTGGGTTTTTAACTGTCGGTGCTGAACCGAGCTTTGAGAATCCCATCGCGTCAAAAAAGCGCTTTGTTGGATTTTCGAGTTTCGGCGGTAAGCATCGCGTCCAAAAACAAGTGCGCGATAAGTTATCGTCGTCTTAAAAATCGCCCGTGTGAACAAAGGTTTATTGTATGCCACCAGACCTTTGAGACCTTTTGTTCTACTGTATATTTGTTCACAATATTTCCTTTTGTCCTGTGACAAAAGGAAATATTGTAAACAAATATACAGTAGAACAAAAGGTCTCATTTTCAAAAGTGATTTTATGGATAACGATAAAAGTGATTTTAAGTTTACTTAAATCTGTGACACCGTCTATTAGTATGTGCTGTTTTCACTAACACTTTTGTAAATGACTCAGTGCGTTGGATTTTCAACGCTCGCCTGACCACCGAAAGTTGAAAATCTGACAGCGGCCTTTAATTTTGGATATTCATCTAAGGGTCGCCCAGAGTTTGTGAAAACGAGTCAGATTCATATGACAAACAAAAATATATATTTGAAACGAAGCAGTTTATTTTAAAGAACGAGGTAAGATTCATAAGCACAATTAAGTAGCATATTTTAATAAATTAATATGGTCGTTTGATTTTAATCCATTCTTTATATTATAAATTCGAAAGTAACTCTGTCTGTCTGTCTGTTACATTTTCCACCATCTGCCTAGCCTTTTCCCAACTATGTTGGGGTCGGCTTCCAGTCTAACCGGATGCAGCTGAATACCAGTGTTTTCATGGAGCGACTGTTTCACGCCTAAACTACTGAACGGATTTCGATAAAATTTGGCAAAGAGATAGATGGCATCCTGGGGAAGGACATAGGCTACTTTTTGTCTCGGTAGCTCGTTCTCGTGGGATAATTTCCGACAGCCACGCGGGCGAAGCCGCGGGCAGAAGCTAGTATACAATAATGCAGAAAATCTAGGATTTTATAAACATTAAAATCGTAAATTTTTCACCTTTTACGCTTTACAAGCCATCTAGATACTTTACACCGTCACCTTGGCATCAATTTAACTCAATTAACCGTCAAATTAATGCAATAAGAGATCAACAACAATGTACTCATACTCAAGTACAATGTAAAGTCAAACAAACTGTTTGGTAAACAAGCAGCTAATTTGCAAGAACTTGTAGCGATATCTACAACGCCATATGCGAACAACGCGTCATACTGACGTCACGCAAAATCCTGTCTCTCGCAAGCAGAGTTTACCACGCAACTAGCATAGATACAACGGCCCGATATGAATCATCGGGCAGTTGCCCGCCAGATACATCACCCGTTTGGTCGGAGGATCCTCCCTTTTCTATAGAGTATGAGTGAACTTTACACCATGTTCCTCCCTCCTCTCCTCTATATGAACCTTTATGCTCGGCAGTCTGTTCTTTTTACATCACACTTTTATGTATACCATAAAATAAAAAAAGGGAAATATTTAACTGATTCTCTAAAGACTTGCGCTTCTAATGATACACACTAAATAATTGAGCCTCTTTTTAACTTTCGGGATATCCAAGTTGGTCGCAGTTACTTAGCTATATTTAGTACTAGCAGCGCCCTGCGGTTTTACCCGCATAAGTGTCGATCCCGTTCGAAATAGTCGTGGCGCCATCTATTATCATAATAACGTTATTGTTGTTTTCCTTGGGAATAGCACTTTATTTCGGGATGAAAGGTACCCTATATCCGTTTCTGTAACTACACCAGACAACGTAAATGCAAAATTTCAGGATGATCGGTTCAGTGGTTTAGGCGTGAAAAGGTAACAAATAAACAAAAACAAACTTACTTTCGCATTTATAATATTAAAATATAGTTAGGAAGTTAGGATTTTTAGGACACCAAAATAGGAATGATTTGAGGTTCACCAAAATAGGAGCAATCATTATATTGGAGTGTTCAATAATATATTTAGGAGCGCAAAATGGAAATCATTAGAAGATCGATTAAGTACATGCGAAACAAAAAAAAAAACTACGCACACAAAAATAAATGAATATTGGGAGTGAAAGCTGAATATTTGTGCCTGTATACTAAATAGCTGGCTCGACTGTACTCAAATACAATGCACGCTAATTCCAAGGAATGGTGCTTCGTTTACGCAATGTGCTCGGTTTACTTTCTCTGAACAGAATTTCATTTTCATACCTCAGTGATTCGAATCATTCATGCATGTAAATTGACAAGCATTCTGAGTAAAAAACTGGCGAGATTGGTTTGGCCATACATGGTGACTTTATGTGAACGAACACGCTCGTTTCAGGCCGTTTATGTGATAGTATAACATCACTCCTGTTTCAGGTAGGGAGACATTGTGCCTACACCAGCCTACGCTACCTAGCTCCCTTTATAATATTGTATTTTCGTTTGACCCACTGCCTTGTCACTTTGTACCACTGTAAGATTAGAACAACATCACACAATTGTAAAGGCGAAATTTTGTGAGTGTTTATATGTTTGTTACTTCACGCTCAAACGGCTGGACCAATTTTGATAAAATTTTGTATGGAGGTAGCTGACACCCTGGATTAACATATAGGCTACTTTTTATCCCGATATTCCCACGGGATCGACATTTAGAGGTGAAACCGCGGGGCGCAGCTAGTTAATAATAATGGTCTCCCGGCCGATTTCGGTCACGGTGGCCAATCTCAACGGAGGTTAGCCAAGTACGCAGGGGGTATTATAGTGCACAAGTGTGTGCGTAAACACAGGTGCACTCTCTGATCCTTTACTCTCATAGTCCGATGGGACGGCAATCCGACACGACCGGGGAGAGATCAGGCGCAGGACTAAGGGCTTTAAGTGCTTTCCGAGGCACGGGGGTAGTAAACCGCCAACTTCCAAACTCCGGACTGATAATAAGAAATTCCTAATGGAAAACCCCATAACACTTTGGCCGACCTGGAAATCGAACCCAGGACACTACGCTCAGTAGTCGCGCTTGACATCCGAGCGACAAAATTTAGAACTAAAATCTACAATCTGACGTTTCATTTCACGCTGTTTTACAAAACCGCTAATCGTTGATCCGCTGCATTGATAAATGCAAAATGTTTATGCAATTCTGCGTGTTCAAGTTCAGTAATTATGGCAAACCGCTAACGTTGTTCAGTTGTTTTACATAACGGAGTTGTTTTGTAAAACAGCGGATTCTACAATCCATCTGCGTCATATCACTGGTGATGCGTATCTATAAGGCTGCTATCCCACTGGCGTTTTACGAGCGTTGGCGCTTCTCTAACGTCTGCGCAGCGCCAACGTTGCGCAGATGCGACGTTAACGCCGCGAGTTTCTAGTGGTAAAGCGCCAACGTTGCGCAGACGCGACGTTATCGCCGCGAGTTTCTAGTGGTAAAGCGCCAACGTTGCCCAGACGCGACGTTAACGCCGCGAGTTTCTAGTGGTAAAGCGCCAACGTTGCGCAGACGCGACGTTAACGTCGCGAGTTTCTTGCAAATCGGAGCAAGTGTGCGACGTTAACGTTGCGTTCAGCGGATGTAACGCTCGCCACTAGAAACTCGCGACGTCAACGTCGCGTCTGCGCATCGCTGGCGCTGCGCAGACGTTGGAGAAGCGCCAGCGCTCGTAAAACGCCAATGGGATAGCGGCCTAAGTAACCTATTCACTCGAGACTCGACAGAAGACCAGACTATAACTAAATCAAAAGACATTCAGTCCACCTCGTAATCAGTCTATGATGTTCCCACTGTTGGGACACAAGTCTGGTCTCAGTGAGAGGGAGTGGGCCGTAACCAACCACGCAGGCCCATTGGGGGTTGATAGATGTCACATGTCTTCGAATTTTTGATTCTATGACATGCAGGTTTCCTCACGATATTTTCCATCACCGTTTTGAGAGCAGTGGTGATGGAACAATTTACGCAAAGTAAAGCGCCTGTCTGGGTTCGAACCTACGACCTACAACTCGTAAGTAAATCCTGTAAAGTGTATACTCACGTGTGTCGCTTGGGTACTTGCCCGCTGCGCGCGAGTCGCTCGGACCTGTAGTTCTCGTAGTGGACCTCTTGAGTCACCTCTTGCAGGTCTTGCATGTGGGTGCTGTAAAAAATTGGCTTGTTATAGTAACTAGACGGAAGTATAACACATTGAGCATTAGAAAGAGTCTGCCACAAAGGTGTGAGTGAAAGAGACGACGCTCTACACTTAATTTTTTTTAAAACTCGATGCTATATTATAGTTGCTTAGAAATAATACTTTATACAGGGTTATTGTTAAAACATTAACAACCTCTTAAGAGGTCATTGTGCTCATCATCATGAACAACTTTTACTATGGGACCAAACATGAAAGCGCGAAAAAATAAATATGATGTTCCCTACATTTTGACGAGTTAGACGAACATAAATGTAGGGAACAGCAGATTTTTTTTCGCGATTTCTGGTTTGGTCCCATAGTAAAAGTTGTTCATAATGATGAGTATAATGGCGTCTTAAGAGGTTGTTAATGTTTTACCAATAACCCTGTATAGAAAATTCTGCTTTGCAAATTTGTCTCTATTTTTGTATCTGTAATTTATATGCTGTACATAATAAGGAGTATTCTATTCGCCTACAGTTTTAGAGGCCTTTTTTGTGCGCTTTCGAAGCATTATTTTTTTTTATGCCAAAGGCTCCTCCTGCATAAACTTATTGACAACAAACTTAAGTAAAATGATTGATTTCTGCGCTAATGCCCGTTTTCGCTAATACTACGCGACACCTAAACGTAATGCCTAAATAAAATCGCACTGTTGGATTTCCAACGTTCGGCTCAGCCTCGAGAGTTGAAAATCTAACGGTGCAATAATTTGTAAATTTCATGTAGATGTCGTGTTAGTAAAAATGGCCATAAGACTAGCAATAACACGAAACAAATATTAGTACATTGCATGTGAGATTTTTATCTGTTATATCGGTGATATTTTACTGTGTAGTAACATTTTAAACAAGGCAACAGCCTAAGTGGGAAAGTTATTCCGCTATTTACCGTTTGTCATGACTTCATTGTTTGCTAGCACTCATTACGTGTAGTGAATCACAATACTAATATGTTAAAAATGGTTACCTTATCCGTTACAAACTCTGTTTATCAGTGATGTCAGACTCAGTAAAGTAATAGTACAGTTAGGACGTTTCTCCTCTACAATATTTCCGACGATACCCGATTCACATAAACCGACATGGGCACTTTTGAAACGTCAGTAGCTATAACTAGGTGCACGGTGCACGGGACGTTTCCTATGGAGAAGAGCCGGCAAGAAACTCCACGGTTACTTCTTTATAAATAACTAGCTGCGCCCAGCGGTTTCACCCGCGTAATTGTCGATCCCGTGGGAATATCGGGATAAAAAGTAGCCTATATGTTAATCCAGGGTGTCAGCTACCTCCATACAAAATTTTATCAAAATTGGTCCAGCTGTTTGAGCGTGAAGAAGTAACAAAGATATAAACACACACACACACTCACAAACTTTCGCCTTTATAATATTAGTGTGATTAGTGTGATGATTAGCTTTTACAATGTTTTCAAATTACAGTAGGCATGGGAGGACAGCGTAGGTCTGTCACCAAGTACCAGGTACTTAGTAAAATAAAAAATGGTCTACAGATCTAAAGTCTGCAAAGCCGGGGTTGAATCTACAGGGTGGCAGGGAAAACGACGCGCAACCTGTTACCATTGATTCAGCACGCGGTCCTGAACCCCCTTCGCTGAAATTGTTCGTCTGTTGTCAAAATAAATAAGCTGTTCGGTCCATAGACAAGTGTAATACCTACGCGGTCGAAATGTATGGAACAGCAATTTTTTTTTTGAAGTGAAATTTCTTTACGCACGCTTGACTTGGGGAGTAAGCTGGCGAACGCGTGACGTAAGCGTTACGAAAAGTGTGATCGGGCAAGGCGAACGGAAGTTAAGTGGGGGATATAAGCAAGAGACAGCAGTGCGCGCGCACATTTTCTTTCTCTCTTCCTCTCATAGCCAAATACGTTCCGTATATCTAAGCACACTGCAGGCTTATTGTCTGTATCACAGTGTAGGAGCAAGAGAGAGCAGTGCGCGCGCACATTTTCTTTCTCTCTTTCTAAGAAGTTTCACTTCAGTCGTGTGGTCATAAGCACACTCGTTTTTTTTTAATAACCGACTTATAATTTCTATAATAGTCCAGAATCAGGTGCTGAATTCATGGTTACAGCTACAGTTTGCGCGTCGATGCGCGTCCCTGTCACCCTGTTTATTATTATATGATAAACAGGTCATCAACATCATCTGCCTAGCCTTTTCCCAAGTATGTTGGGGTCGGCTTCCGGTCTAACCGGATGCAGCTGAATACCAGTATTTTACATGGAGCGACTACCTATCTGACCTCCACAACCCAGTTATTGGATAATACGATAGCACTTGGTAAGACTGGTTGTCAGACTTTCGGGCTTTAGACTACCCTTAACGACTGTCAAGGATCCACGAATGACAGCCGGGACCAACCGCGGCTTAGGCACGGAGGGGTCTTGGTACACAGACCAAGCGCGGCAAGCGTAGCTTAACCTGATTGATCGATTGAAATTATAAACAGGTGAAATTCGTAAAACACGTATGCATCTTTACTCATTACTCATTTCAGTTATTTCACCACTGATTTTGCATCGCAGTGATCTTTATTATCGTTGCTATAAGGTTGCTGTTCCGTACGCAAAATACGCGCTTTGACGCGCAGTTGCGGACATCGTAATTAATATGTTTTATTTTACCATATTCTTGTTCTTATTTTATAAATACGTTTTCTTTTCAATCAAAGTAGTAAATACAAAGTGTTTGGAAGCTGAGTGGAGTGATAGTGGACACCATTTACAGCATTTTGAGCCATACATGTCTTAACGAAGTATGTTTTTATTTTATTTTCAACTAAGTACTAACTTTTAGTCAAAAACAACATACCAACTTTAACTGGGAAAAAAATATAAAAACATACTTCGTCTAAGATATGTATGGCTCTTAATGCTCTAAATGGTGTCAACTATCACCGCCTTAAGGCTTTGTATACAGCTTCCAAACAGCCTATACCTATATTGCAAACGATAATAAACTTTATGTTTGAGTGTTAAGGTTTATAATCAAGTTATATGCAATCGCGACCACGCTGTGTTTTTGTTCCTAATCCTTAATCTAGTGCTATGTTGACCGAAGCTGAAAGGACTGTATTTAACTGACAGGTATCAGGAACGCATTCTCTGATCTGCAGGCGTATAGTTACGTGAACAATTACAAGAGAATAGTACTCACATGAGCATAGTCCTGAGCTTGATAAAGTCGCAGTGCTCTGGGTTCTCGACCTCAACGACCCCCCAGGGGTACAGGCGGCCGCGCACTCGGCGCCCGCGCACCTCCAGCTGTTGTCCCGCGCCGCACACGGCGAATGGAACTGCTGCTTTCAATTGACGGACCTATGCGACGAATACAAGGTTTAGTTTACTGTGGACAGTCGTTCATCAATCCGTACTACTCATACTAATATTATGAATGCTAAAGTAACTTACTCCGCCTGTCTGTATGTTACCTTTTCACGCACCACTGAACCGATCGTTATGAAATTCGATAGATATGATCTGGACAAGGACATGGGCTACTTTTAACCGACTTAAAAAAAAACGAAGAGGTTATGCATTTTACTTACACTGTACACACATGAAAAAAATATTTAATTTTTTTATGTTGTAGGTATTATTATAAGCAGAGATCGGAGTAGGTAGATTGAATTGGGGGGGGATTGATCCGAAACGTATATATCAATATGGACATTCCTCCGGAATTTTCGGAATTGGAATTGTCGTGAAAACACATAAATAATAAATACAGAAAATTTTTAATTTTGAATTGAGTAGTAATAATATAACTACCAACATTAACAATATTTAATTGGATCCGGAAATACCGGAATTACTTTCCTGGAAAATGGCTTATCCATGTTATTCTTTCTGTCGGCATTTATGAAACAAGTAGGTACCAAAAATCAATCTACCTACTCCGATCTATGATTATAAGTCAGCTTCCTTGAGAAGTCGGTGTACATTTTATATTACACCGGTTTCTCTGTGATTACCTACTGGGCCGATTTACGTGATTCTTTTTTTCATTTGGTAGAGGAAGCTCGCTTATAATAACATCATCAACATACTCAAAGTGGATTAAATACGTATTATTAAAGCCAACTCAAAAACGACACTATAAAGAACACCCGCGTCTTCTACCAAATGAAAAAAGAATAACGTAAATCGGCCAGTACACGTAGAAATCGATATAAATACATACATGAAAAAAACACTCGCCGAATGCATAATGGTATAATAAAACTCACGCGTGGAAAATAGGTTAAATTTATTGCTTTTAAAAAATTACAAAGGTGAAAAAATTGACTTGCCGGTTGGAAACATGAATGCAGAGCGAAAGTTGCTAGACATCAAAAATGCTAAATTTGATCACAATGTCAATGTTGCAACTTAATATATGACTTAGTAATCGATTAAAAGTAAACTTACTAAAATGACAAATTATTGCTGATTGAGTATTAAATTAATACAAATTAAGTCAATACTTAATATTTATGTTGAATTTACTTTAACACATAACCTCTGCCGTTTTTAATGTTGGCTATAAAAACAAAGCTACTGTTTGTAATGTTAAAATAACTGCTTTTACTGCAAAATGCATATGGAAGTATATACGGTACTTGAACAAACAATAATTATAGACAACAAACTTTCTGTCTGTCTGTTTGTCCTGGCTAATCTCTGAAACCGCTGGACCGATTTTCACGGGACTTTCACTAGCAGATAGCTGATGTTATAAAGAGTAACTTAGGCTACTTTCATTTCATAAAAAAGAATAAGGGTTCCACGCAAAAAAATTTACACCCATAAAACCGAATTTGTTTTCCTTAAAAATAAAGGTATGTGAGTCAATTTCCTATCTGTTTCACATTAATCCTGAATGAGGTCATCAAGCTGTGATATGGCAGATACGTATTGCATACTGATCGTTGAGTTGACTCACTATCCCTACTCACATATGTGGTTAATTAGGTCAACATCCTACTTATACAGGCTGTTAGGTTAAACGAGGGACACACTTTGAGGGGAGTTAGTACTCGTGAAAATGAGCAACTTTTACTATGGGGCCGAACCTGAAATCGCAAAAAAAAAAAATCAGCTGTTAAAATTTATTCATTTTGACGAGCCATGCGAACAAAAGTGTATTAAACGGCTGATTTTTTTTTTGCGATCATATTAAAAGTTGTTTATTTTCATGAGTACCAACTCCCCTAAGTATGTCCCTCGTTTAACCTAACGCTCTGTATTATAATCTAGCTTCTGCCCGCGACTTCGTCCGCGTGAAATTTCTTGTTCCCTCGACCCACCCCATCGCATCGCATCGCCTGCCCGCGCTATAACTTCGTTTACGCTCAGCGTTCTTTCTAACTTTCTTGTTTTTGCTCGGTTCCTAAGGGTTGTATCGTTGTTCTTATTTTGTATCTCATTTTATGCTGCATCGTTCAACGCCGGCTGTCGCTTCTTCTTCTTCTTCGTGTCGCTGGCACGACTGTATTTTAAATCTTGTTTTCCCAAAACTTTGCCACTTCCACGGCGTTGTCAGTGGCAGCGCAGAGGTCACTTTGACTGCATGTTTTGGGACACAGAGGGCAGGATAGGAGGTGGAGCATGGTTTGTGACACAGCTCCGCAATCACACCCTTCTACTGTTCCGTCAAGGTAGCCCCACTTTACCAGGTTGGACTTACATCTTCCCACTTGTGTCCGGAGACGGTTCAGAGACTTCCAAGTGGGCCACGGAAGGTTACACCCTGCAGGGAGATGCTCCGGCTGTCGCTGAAAACCAGCGACGTGGCTCTGTCTAGCCTAAGATCACAGGCATTAGACTGAGCGATGATCGTTTCGCGTGGATGTGACGCATATTTTCCCTTCCCATATAGTTATTTGTTGTGTTTGTTTTTAGGGTTCCGTACCAAAATGGTAAAAAAGAGCCCTTATGGTGAGAGTCTGTCTGTCTGTCACGGCTATCAACTTGAAATTGAGAATAGTTTTAGATGACGTTTGCCCAACTATTTTGCAAATTAGAAAGAAATAAAAATATATGTATATTTTTTGCAACAGGGACTGAAAGGGGGTCTAAAGGAGGTCGAAGTGGGGCTTCTATGTGGGGTGTCATATGAAAGAACGCAGTTTGCACATTCTCAAACATTTTTTTTTTAGGCCGCATAGTTTTCGACTTTTGACGAAAAATTAAAAAAAACTGGCCAAGTGCGAGTCGGACCCGCACACGAAGGGTTCCGTACCACAAGGCAAAAACGCCGAAAAAAACATGTTTCTTGTATGGGAGCCCCCCTTAAATATTTATTTTATTTAAATTTTATTATTTATTATTAAAGTTAAAATACAACTGAGTATTTTGTGAATATTTCAAGTGCCTACCTGTTGCCATTTTTGATATCGAGCAAAAATGAGCAAATAAATCGCGTTTGTTGTATGGGAGCCCCCCTTAAATATTTATTTTATTTTGTTTTTAGTATTTGTTGTTATAGCGGCAACAGAAATACATAATTTGTGAAAATTTCAACTGTCTAGCTATCGCGGTTCTTGAGATACAGCCTGGTGACATACAGACAGACAGCGAAGTCTTAGTAATAGGGTTCCGTTTTTACCCTTTGGGTACGGAACCCTAAAAAATACCGTTAACCCACGTTATCTCCGAAGTTTGCAAAGAGAAAAATCTGAAATAATTCTATGTGATAGAAGTTTATGTAAAGATTACCAGAAAAATAAAACGAAGTCTCTAAATAGCACACTTTTTCAGAAATCAACAAAAGTTACATTAGTTCCACTACCGGTCAAGAGATGGCGCTGACATAAAATTGCAATATTCTACACCGCAGTGCACAGTGTTAAAATTCACTGACGAATATAGGCCTCACCGATGAAAATTTAAAAACATAATGATAGTACATAACCCTCGGTGCGCGAGTCCGACTAGCTCTTTTGCCCGGTTTTTTTCTTTGCGTCATGTTTCACCGCAAATAAACTTATTTTCTTTCTTTTATTTTCTATCTTTATCTATACTAATAATAAGTCTGAAGAGTCTGTTTGTTTGGACGCGCTAATCTGGTACTACCTGTCGGATTACAAACATTATTTTTGCATTTGATAGGCCATTCTTGAGGACAGTTATATAACGTCACGCTACAACCCTTAGCACCCGGGGTAATCGAAAAAAAAACTGGCCAAGTGCGAGTCGGACTCGCACACGAAGGGTTCCGTACCACAAGGCAAAAACGCCGAAAAAAACATATTTGTTGTATGGTAGCCCCCCTTAAATATTTATTTTATTTTAATTTTATTATTTATTATTAAAGTTAAAATACAATTGAGTATTTTGTGAATATTTCAAGTGCCTACCTGTTGCCATTTTTGATATCGAGCAAAAAAGAGCAAAAAAATCGCGTTTGTTGTATGGGAGCCCCCCTTAAATACTTATTAATTTTATTTTGTTTTTAGTATTTGTTGTTATAGCGGCAACAGAAATACATCATCTGTGAAAATTTCAACTGTCTAGCTATCGTGGTTCTTGAGATACAGCCTGGTGACAGACAGACAGACAGACGGACAGACAGCGAAGTCTTAGTAATAGGGTCCCGTTTTTACCCTTTGGGTACGGAACCCTAAAAAGTAAGTAAGGACGCTAAGTGAAAACGAATGAATAGCGCGGGCAGGAAATTTGGCTGTTATCTTAGTATATTGTGGTGTCTTACGACTTCAACGCGAACGAAGCCTCGGGCAGAAGCTAGTGTTATAGGTATATACAGGGTTATTGGTAAAACATTAACAACCCCTTAAGAGGTCATTGTATTCATCATTATGAACAACTTTTTCTATGGGACCAAACCTGAAATCGCGAAAAAAAAAAGTCAGCTGTTCCCTACATTTTGAACGAGTTATACGAACATAAATGTAGGGAACAGCTGAATTTTTTTCGCGATTTCAAGTTTGGTCCCATAGTAAAAGTTGTTCATAATGATGAGTACAATGACCTCTTAGGAGGTTGTTAATATTTTACCAATAACCCTGTATAATATTCTTCTTAAATGTAGCTTCTGCCCGCGACTTCGTCCGAGTGAAATTTCTTATAAGTAGTCTATAGTTACAAACCTGTTCTTTATAGTCTTCATCTTCGTCGCTGTCACAATCAGGCAGAGGGTAGATCTTGATGCCTTCGCGTTCGATTTCTTCCATAACCTTTCAATAAAATTACTTCTCCAATTAATCATTTAAAAAATCTAATTTACTGCATCCAAAGATCTGCAAATCTTCTTAAACATTCAGTTCAGTAATACTTAAATTCTTAATGTCGGATAATTTACATTTCATCGCCTACTAAGGGCTAATTCCACCAAACTATTATACCAAGATTATGTCTTCTTAACCTGAGAATATTTTTTTTTAATTTTTGACAGTCTTTCCATTCTAGAACTGTCAAATGTCAATTTTATTCCACGGATAAAAGAAATCTGGCTTTGGTAAAATCAGCCCTTACTTAAAAATCTACTTTAGAGTTAAGTATGTACTCTTACGGCCGAACTCAATTACCAATGTATCGCCAGTTTTGGCATACTGGAAGTAGAAAAAGCCATCTATCTCTGGTTTTAAAGCCCCAATAATCTATACCAGTAGCGATCTGTATGATTATATTATACTGACAGTTATAATTATACTGGCTACCATCAGTAGCTTTCTGTCAATAGGTTATTGGGTTCGGCCGTAAGTCGATTTTTGAATGACCACTTGTAATAACAGGTCCTAAAAAATCGGTTGCAATGGAATTTGAACTATGATATTGGGTTTGTTGTTCCAAAACTTGATAATTCTCTCAGATTCAAATATACTGTTTTTTAATACAACGGTTTCGCCACATTGCGGCTGCAGTATAGCGTCGAATGACGTCTAGAAAACATTGTCTACTGTATACCTACTGTATTAAGATGATGTGTTATTTGTTCATTAGAGTTTTAGTAGCATCCAGTCCAGATAATTATGTGCCCGACTAAGAGGGCGCTTGGTAGCCGGTGAAATTCAAATTTGCTTACGTCTTTTGCAATTTGCAGATCAGTGTAATGTTGAATGTTGATAAAAAAATATGATTGGCGAGCGTAACAAGTATTTACAGAAATTATAATAATTAAAATCTGATATTTCATGAAATAGGCATTCACTAGGATGATTATATGAATTTAGAGAGTTGTATTGCGCGTGCTCCGATTGGTTTGAGCATGCTAGTAATGAGCATATGTACCTTAATGGATTTGAGCGTACTTAAACCCGTACGGAATTAGCGCGAGCGCGATAACGATGTCCCGTGAATCGTCATAGATGACGTCATGACATGCGCCATCTTGCGATAACGCGCAGTCAAAAATTACAGTGTGTGTTAGGATGTGTCAGTGTGTGTTTTGTTTTGAGTTGCATCATAATCTTTAAATTAAACTAACGTGGCATTTTCGAAATTGTGCTTCTGGCTGACAGTCGCTACCTAATCAAAGAAGAAGAACTGAAGAAGAAATGTGGTGTTTATACAAAGAAATACCGTAATAATATCGTTTTTACATTGAGTAAGCACTGTGAGCGCGTTCACGAGCGTTCCGAATTGTTGACAGCAGAAATCGGAACGCATATGATGAGGATGTGAGTGCTGTGAGGGATATAGCTAATTCGGAATGCGGCCTTAGTACTTACCCTGGTCTTCAACCTCTGCACTTCCTTTTTGGTGAGACAGTCGGCTTTGGCGATGACAGGCACGATGTTCACTTTGTTGTGCAGTTGCTTCATGAACTCGATGTCTAGAGGTTTCAACCTGGCAGGGAGGGCACATGAAATTGTATATGAAAGTGTAGCTCAGTCTAAATTATGTGTTACAACAGTTACAATCTTTAAGATGCATATAGTTATAGTGCTCCCGCACACTAGGCAGTGGCACCAGCCAGGCTGCGTCAGCCGGAATATTGAGAAAATTCTTGGCTGCCTAGTGCGCGGGCTCCAATAGCCATTGTATGTTGGATTGGTTGCCACACCCTGGCTGCCGCAGCCAGCACCCTAATTGCGTAACACATTATCAATCACAATCTGAACCATTTTATTTTTTGCATTTTTGCATTGCTGATACATTGCTTCATATGTTCGAAAAATATGTCTGCTCAAAAAGGTAAATAACGCAATGAATGTTGTTGAACTGTCATTATGAAAGCCATTGCTACTGATAGTGTGTTACGCAATTTCCCCGCAGGCTGCCTAGTGCGCGCCTGCCCTCAGGGTCAGTTCACACCGAGACGCGACGCGACGCGCACTTGTCAAGATAGCAATACAATTATAGACCTTATCTACTACACTAAAAGGTACACAATTCAGTTCCTACTACGGCGAGCTACGCCGCTCGGCCCACCCCACTGAATTGTGTACCTTTTTGTGTAGTAGATAAGGTCTATAATTGACAACTGCGTGTCGCGTCGCGTCTCGGCGTGAACTGACCCTAATTGCATAACACATTATAAATCACAATCTGAATCATTTTGAAAGGCATTGCTAATACATTGCTTTATATGTTCGAAAAATTTGTCTGCTCAAAAAGGTAAATAACGCAATGAATGTTGTTGAACTGTCATAATGAAAGCCATTGCTACTGAGTGTGTTACGCAATTCATTCACATCACATTCTAAGTTTTCTTTTTGTCGAATTTCGACCACCTTACTGGATAGAAGGTGGTAAACCGCATCCAATTGTAATGTACCTCCTAATCTCTCACTCGTTGTGAATAAGTATTCGGAGCTAGTAAACTAACGAACTGCTAAGTGAAGAAGAATCCAGCTTGTGCAGTACCTTCGTCGCGTTTAAACTTACTTTTGGGTTAAGGGCCAATTTCACCAATGAAAATAAACGCGGTCAGCACATCTAAACCGCGTTCAAGAGCTGCCAGTGTCATCATTGTTGGGGAATATTGACACTGACAGCTCTTGAACGTAGTTTAGATGTGCTGATCGCGTTCAGTTTCATTGGTGACATCAGCCCTAAGTCAAAATTTATGTAACGTCCAAAAGTAAAGAGGAAATGGAGTAAAATTAAATAAGTACCCGTGTCCGAAAGGCGATATGAAGTAGAAACAGCAATGTATGCGGTTATCCACAATGTTGCGTCGGTTGAGCCCGCTCTCGTCGCGCAGGAACCGCTCGAATTGTTCGTCGATGTATTGAATTATCGACTGTAAACATACAAACGCATTTCCACATGTTTTCGCCTTATAATTACGTACTTACATATTTATTGGAGAGTAAGAATGTCAGTTCTGAATCAGGATCGCGGGACATTTTTGTCCCCTACAGAATGCATGGCAAGTTAATGGAAAACATTTCAAAGTCGTTAGCAGAGCCCAACACAAAAATCATACCATACTAAATATAATATTCTGTATTCAAAAGTAACTCTCACCCCCTAATGGCTGATCGGATTTGGATGGAATTTGGCACACGGATATACTAGGCTATGACCTGGGTTACGAGTAGAACATAGGATAGTTTTTATTCCGGTAGTATGTTCCCGTGGGATAAATTTTTTTTATTTGCAAACTTACCCGGAAACAGTCAGTGTTATCAATAGCGTCTCCGTAGCCGGGAGTGTCGACCACGGTCAGACGCAGCTTCACTCCACGCTCTTCGATCTCCACGGTCGACGCGTCCAGTTTCACCGTCTGATTGGTCTTCTCTGTAAACGATACAGGATGTAAAACAACTGGCCAAGTGCGAGTCGGACTCGCACACGAAGGGGAAAATACACGTTTGTTGTAGTATGGGAGCTCCCCTTAAAAATTTATTTTATTCTGTTTTTAGTCTTTGTTGTTACAGAGCGGCAACAGAAATACATCATCTGTGAAAATTTCAACTGTCTAGGTATCACGGTTCATGAGACAGCCTGGTGACAGACAGGCAGACAGACGGAGAGTGGAGTCTTAGTAATAGGGTCCCGTTTTTTTACCCTTTGGGTACGGAACCCTAGAAAGAGCCCTAAAGTTACCGTCATCTGCGCATTCTGTACATCAAACGTAATTTTGGAGGAGCTCGTGTCTAAGTACAGCCGCACGGGTCGATACATCAGGTTAAGCTACGCTTACCGCGGTCAGTCCATGGATGGGATCTTAATATAGGTACGAGACCTCTTCGTGGCGCGGAAAGCACGTTAAGCCGTTGGTCCCGACTGTCATTCTTGGATTTTTGACAGTCGTTAGAGGTCGTCAGAACCCCGAATGTCCGACAACCAGTGTTAAATAGGGGGATCGTGCTAGTTTTGCCCAGTAACTGGGTTGTGAAGGTCAGATAGGCAGTCGCTCATCCGGTATTCAGCTGCATCCGGTTAAACTGGAAGCCAACTCCAACATAGTTGGGTTTTCCCAACCATGTTGGAGTCGGCTTCTTCTCAAGTATTCAGTCGACGACAATTTTTATTTTTGGTGTGAAAATTCGCTGTTTACGGTAGTAGGTAATTTATTTATTTAAGAACAACCAACAAAGCATACACTAAAAATACATGTTAAAATACACATATTATTATAACATTTTATAGTGTAGCCTTAATTAAAGGCTGCCACGGCATGCATTAAACATAGGAGTAGGAAATGCAGTTACAAAGCATATTTAACTTATTTATATAGATTAAGTAAATGAAAAAGACAATCGAAACTGTACTATTAATTTTTCATTTTTAAGATAAAGCCTTATGCAAGGCAGCCTTGACTTTATGTAAAGAGTAAGACATATCAATATCTACACTGGGTGAGCGTGACAGGCGACAAAATTGAATCTGCATTCTGTTAATGGTGGAAGGTAATGTAACACATACAAAACATTGTGCTTATGGGTGCATGCAACGGTACCGGGATCGTGGGACTATTTAAAGTTAAGTTAAAACACACAACACTGCTGGGGAGTTTGTTGCGCCACTTCTTCTCCCCAGCGAAAGCGCTAGGAAGTGGTGAAGGGCGGGCGTTTTCGGGGACTGTCTTTTGTAATTTTGACGTTCGAAAAGTGCTGATTATCAGCCTAGTTTGAATAAATTACTTTTGATTTTGATTTTAACATTTATAACTTGTGTTCAAGAAAATAGGTAATTAAAAAAATTAAATAACCCGACTGGGGTAAAAAACTTAAGTTAAAAAAACTGAAAAGCTAAACACGAGCCCATTTTAAATTAAATAAAAGTTGGAAGCAGGGGGGACCCATTTGAATTTGAAAATATAATAAAAATGGTATGATGTACTTAATTTAAAATGGGCTTGTTTTTAGTTTTCAGTTTTTTAACCGACTTCAAAAAAAGGAGGAGGTTCTGAATTCGGTTGTTTTTTTATGTTTTACCTCAGTTCACCGGCCGTCATTAAAATAAACCGATTAGGAAAAATATTTTTTCATTTAAAAGGATATGTACTTCCAGATTGGTCCCATTTAAAATCCAGTTCTGATGATGGGATCCATGAGGAATTGAGGGAACTCCTCAAATATTATAATAGGCACACCTATAGCGATTTGGGTATTTTTATAGTAACTCGTGAATTTGCTCTCGGATACCACCATTTGGTGAAGTGGAACTGATGAAGAAGACCACAGATGGGCGATGGCCAACCGAAGTACTCAATCATAAGTATTTCACGGGTTGCGATTCGATTACTTTAATATGGTTGCTAAGCAATTTATGATCGTCGCAATGCGAATGATGAAATGGAGCTGATGGTGGAATACTTGAAGAACTCCTCAACAATTAACGT
The DNA here is from genome assembly GCA_916614155.1 of Mesoligia furuncula. Taxonomy (NCBI): domain Eukaryota; kingdom Metazoa; phylum Arthropoda; class Insecta; order Lepidoptera; family Noctuidae; genus Mesoligia; species Mesoligia furuncula. The sequence goes on from OU744810.1 coordinate 13,265,473, forward strand.
CCCTGCATCGGGAAAAGCAATATTTTGTAAAAAGGCAATGGGCAAGAAGTTGACATTAGGCTATTGTAACTTAGGTACATTATAAACAGACCCGCTTAAAAGCGAGAAAGAAAAACTTTGCATCTCTATTTTTGTTTGTGCCACCGACTTCCGAAATTAAAGTTATTTTTCACTTTGTAGTGTTTTTTTTGGAAGTCGGTTTTTTTTTGTTAACTAGTTTTTTTAACAAGTTTTTACCGCAATCGGGTTTTTAATTTTTTTTTATTACCTATTTTTTATTTCCAGCTTATTAGTTTACAAATGTGAAAGATTTCGCGGACGATTTAGTTCTTGGTACGTGTTTATTTGTCACTTTGAATTACTTTTAACCCTATAAGTTGTATATATTTTTGTAATCACCTTTTAAAACCCTTTATTTTGATACCCCCCCCCCCCCCACTCGACAAGTTTTGAGAAAAAAAAAATTTTAATGACGATAGGGCGCCAAAAATAGGCCATTTTGTCACTCTCACAAATAAGAAGAATCTAACGGCACCTCTCAAACTGAAATCGATCAAGCCGTTTAGGCTACAGAGCGCGCCAAAGAAATAAACATACATACATACACTCGAAAAACATAACCCTCCTTCTGGCGCAGTCGGATAAAAATAAACTTGTGTTAAAAAAAATCCGGTCAAGTGCGAGTGGGACTCGTGCACCGAGGGTTCCGTACAAATTTGTAGGTATTGTTGCGCGCCACAATTAATGCCTGGTACATGGTGACATTAGTTACCACTAGCGCCATCTAGTATCGAGTAGCAGAACTAGTAGAGTCAAGATCCTTCTAGAAATTACGATGCTAGAACTTTCTGGAACTATCGACATCTGGTCAGTCGGGGCCGGTATGTATTCGAACATTCTAGATGTTTGTACAGTAGAAGGTTCTAGAACTATCTGAGGCACTATACAAGTATAAGACTGATATGAGCCACGACCGGGACACAGTTGGATAAGCGATACAAGCGAATACATCGAAAGCGATCTTCAAGTGCGACTTAGAACGATCAGTAGTGCAATTGTGTTTTATAATTAGTGTGTTTGAGTTGTTATTAGTGTTATTGATTAAAGTGTTATTTATTTGGTTATTAAATCGGCAGTTTTTATTGTCACCCGAAGCTCGTAACAGTATGTAAATAGTTTATCACGGGTTTTTTTTAATGTAACTACAAATTTACGGTTTTCGGATTTTTTCCTTTACTTGTGCTACATGACCTTGCTTCTTGCCGAATTTCGTGATTCTAGGTGAACGGGAAGTACCCTATAAATTTTGATTCCTTGAGAGGGTCGAAATATACGTTTTTTTCTGCATAAACGGCCGTATCTTTTTATTACGTTAACTTAGAAGTTTGATTTTTTCACAGCTTCAAAGGGACTGTAGACCTGAGTATATAGTTCTCGATACCTCCACGCGTTCCCGAGACAAAGGGCCTTGTAGACAGACAGACAGACAGACGGACAACAAAGTGATCCTATAAGGGTTCTGTTTTTTCCTTTTCTTTTTGAGGTACGGAACCCTAAAAATGTCTAAGTAAGTTGGAACTTTGACCTTCAATAACGGCGCCGCCTAAAAATTTGTAACTTATATTAATTTAGGTGCTTAGTCAGACTAATATTTTTATTTTTGTCACTATTTAGTTTCTTTTCCGTCGGTTACATTTTTAATAAAAAAGATTTTCCTTTCCTTTGCAGGTCTCCGTACCAAAAGGTACTATTACGAAGCCTTCTGTGTGTGACGTCCCACGTGTTGTAGTAGTGTAGCAGGAAAAATTGACCTTAATAAAGAGTTCAAAACGTGCATTTCCTTGTAATACTTACGTACTATTAATTTATCATGTAATGCTGTGTATAATCAATAAATAGAGGCTTATGGAAAAGGGCCAATGTAAAATGTTACAACAATATTTTTTGGGCATTGGCCTGCGGCAAAGCAATAACAGCTGCACAGGTTGATCATAGTTTCAGCTATACATCTGAGTAAAAGCATGCTCTTATGTATGCCCTGCTACCATGGCCTATGTTTCCTTAATCCTTTATTGGTAACATTATCAGGCTTTGGTTAACCAACACAGGATCGGCTGACTCTCACCAATCGACTCCAATGTGATCATAGTGTACAAATGTGATTATAATTATTTTTATTTCAGTGTCATATTTGTACAAAACATGTTTAGTTTCAATTTTTTTTTTATTGTATAAGTATTAATAAACAAACAGTTTACAAGCATTTGTTGAACCTTTAAACATACCACACAAACCATTGTGGGTTCTGAGTCTCAGTTTGGTCTTTGGAAAAGGCAATCAATCCTCTCTGTCCCTTGCCTGTCTAGTCCATGTCTTTCCTCACGTAGTCATCCTGCCATCTTTTCAAGTTTTATATAAGTCATCATCTGCGTTTTCCCAATTATGTTGGGGTCGGCTTCCAGTCTAACCAGATGCAGCTAAATACTAGTAGTTTACATGGGAGTGACTGCCTATCTGATCTCCACAACCCCGATACTGTGTAATACAATACCCCTTAGTAAGACTGTTTGTCAAGGTTTTGTCTTTTGTACTTCTGACAACCTGTAACAACTGTCAGAGATCCATGAACAACAGCTGGGACAAACGGCATGTAAAGGTGGTCACCTATCTACAGACCGCGGCGAACGTAGCTTAACCTGATCGATCGACCCGTGCCGCTAAGTGTAACTATTTCATATGATTTGAAACTTACCAATAGCATCAGGTATAACACGTTCAGGGTACAAATCAGTCAAAAACAATGAATTGACAAGCGTAGACTTTCCCAGTCCACTCTCACCAACCACCATAAGAGTAAATTCAAAGCCCTTCTTAACCGATTTACGGTGCACCTGGTTGGGAAGGTTGGCGAACCCAACATATCCTGGAGTTTCCAGGTTGGAAAACTGAAACAAAAGAGAAGATTAAAAGATAAGAAGATTAAAACTTGCAGTCTGATGTTCTTGTAATTGCTTGGCCACCCAAAGGTTGAATGTGTCAGTCCTACCACTTCATAAGGGCATTGTTATAATCTTTGTAATTATTTATCTTCCTTTGTTAATTTAATTAACTGTATGTTATTAGTATGTTACTACATGTTGTTAATACATACCTACTTCATGTAATAAATATTTGCATGCCAAAATTACATGGCGGAATGTGTTTTTGCACTACAATTTTACATAATTATCATCTTTTATATTACATTTTAAGAAAATAAATGATTTTGATTTGATAATGCCACTTGCATGTCATAAAATAATGGTCTATTTATGTGATAATTTATGTGATAATTTAATTTTATATTGTGTGAGTGAAGTTTTAATTTCATGGGAATTATTGTCAAAGGTGGTACAACAATAAGGTTGACTACTGACATTATGCAATACTTTTAAATAATGAAATGCTGCAAGGATCGAAGCTCATTTTCGGCTGAGCAATATGCTGAATGCTAAGACCATTTTTTTTACTGTCCATTTGTTTTTCTATACTTCAATATCATTTGACTTGTGTTTTATTATCTCTAACGAAAGCATAATAATTATGGAAAGATATGTAGAGAGTAAAATAGTAGGACAAAATAAAAAATGAATAGACATTCATTCAAAAATTGTTAAATTTCTGTTAAATCTTAATTCTATTTAAGTAATTGAATCAAGAGGCAAAAATGTAGTAATATATCGCACCTACGGTGCAAAAACGTCACTTATGCAATTTTTCTCAAAATTGATCTGAGTATGAGAAAAAGTAGCTTATGTACCCCTTTACCTGGTGAGTAATTGTCATTTGTGTAGTGCGTATACTTTCCGCGAGAGGGCAGTGTTTAGTCAAGAAGAACTATACATTTTATTAGGATGTCGAATTTTCAAACGCTTCCCCTGAACAATTACATCATTTGCATAAGTGACGTTTTTGCACCGTAGGTGCGATATGTTTAATTATATTTAAGACCACATTATAACAATTTTCATACGGGAGTAAAATTATCTATCAAAAGTGACACACTATCATTTCTTTTTATTATTTTGAATAGTGTGGTCCTTTTTATCTATAGAGGTTCCATAGCTTCACCTTCTAAGAGCCTTGATATAACAAATTCATTAGAGTTTTGTAAGGTCAATGAACTTGTATACTATGTTATATTTTGTAGCTGTACTTCATTAAAATGACATACTTAGAGAATATCTTTAACGTCGCCCAGGGATCATCTGTGTTCTAAAATTAACACTGTTCAAAACTACAACACAAATAATAAGTATGGATAATAGCACAACAACTATCCACAAATAGCTTAGTTTTTATCATATCTACAAGAAAAATAAACAGAAGAACTCACTGAGGAAGGAAAGTAATTAACATAGGTACCATACCAACATATTCCCTAATCACAGGACTTGATAAGAAGGGAAACCGCTCAAACATCAACAATCGATACCTCGAACAGGCACAAAATATTAGTTATGTATAAAATGCACTGTGACACATTCACAGAAAGTCACAAGTTAAATATTCTGTTCGCATTCTCACCGACACACTTTCCCGACAAAAATATCAACACCAACTGTCTTAAAATTACTTGAAATTCAACACAAATAGGATGTTGTTGCAAGTACGTGTTATATTAAATAACAAGCTTGTTTCCTTCTGTAAAAGTCACATAAACATTATTTGACTACGTTTCGTCGTGTTATTACGAAAACCATTACTTACGTTCTTGTTAGCTGTTTCACTGGACATTTTGCTTCTTTCAGTGGAAGAATGTCGTTAGAGGCTTTTCTTGCACCACTGATACGTTAGCTTATTTACTTTTATTTACGAGAAGGAATGGAAATCCTGCTCATGTCGTATCTACCTTCCCTTTACTTTTTTTGGATGGGTTTCTTTGCAATTCTTTGACTCGTTTGACTATTATTATTAATTTATCAAAAACACAGAATCAAAAAGTACTTTGTGTATACCTACTCTTTCTTTGGCATAGATCACAGCACAGATAACTATAAACTAAGTCAGAGAGATCACAGACTACTTAGAGATACTACGGCATAGATAAAAATACTGACAGACAACAAAGAATAAAGTCAATAAAGTAACTAATTGTAATTGTATGTTTATGTCAATGGATGCAATGCAAAGCGCCCCGCTCGAAGCCCCCAGGAACTAAAATTGACACGTTCTTTCAAATGGACGTTGAGTTGTTTACTTTGTCTATGATGATGATTTAGGTCTAAATCGTGAAAAACTACTTTATTTGTGTATTTTGTGTTTACTACGTGATATTTGGAACATTTTTATTATAAAAGCATGCGCATTTTGTAAAACTCGCTGCCGAAAAGGCAGCGGATTAAACTTTAAAGCTTCCAATCAGTATTAACAAAATAAATGAGTGTTGCCAACTCCAAAAGTTCAAATTATGGAGTTCCCACGTCGAAATTATCGTTTTCTGGGCAAAATTATCGTACAAAAGACAAAATTCCAAAAAAAAGGAAAACATCAATTCAAATTGATAACAAACCACAATGATTTTTAAAAAGTAAAAGAAGTGGAAGTATGTAATAAGTTTCATCACTAGTGTCCGTCTATTGTACAATAGAATACAGTTCATAAACAAACCGCCGCCAAACTGTACATCTGTATTACTTTACTCTTTGCTGTACACCCACAAGCCACAACCACATAATTATGGAATTTATTACGAATCACAGGAGTGTTTATTTACTTTGTATTATTTATGCACAAGTGCCCACAACACATTAGAATACAACATACAGATAGCTAGATAGAAGCAAATAGAAAGGTATGTGTTAAAACCACAGGGATACAGGATAAAACGCGAAGTTTCGGACGGATGGAAACGCAAGTGAAAGCAAAGAGTAAAGTAACTGTGAAAGAAATGTGAGGAAAGAGAGATTACTCTGTGACTTTTAAAACTTACTTGTTGACTAATGTGACATTGACATTGTTGATTTTTTATTAGCGTTTCATTTTGTCTGACAAATACGCTTTGGAACTTTTTTTTCTTCAATACTTATAATTATCGTACGTTAGACATTCACTATCGTCCATCGTACCATTGCCAAAATTATCGTACGCCCCCATAACTATCGTACGGGTTGGCAACGAACAACGTTCCGTTTCAACTAACAACGTTTACATTTCGCTTTTTAACTGATTTGAGGTTAGAAACTATTTTTATTTATTTCTCGAAAAATATCCATTACCTTGTAATAAGAGTGGTAGCGTTATAATCGGGACCCCACCCTCTACCAGATTTAACCACTTTTAACCCCCTACGCCTGTTAAACGATATTAAAGCCAACCCATCGAAACATTTAGAGTCACGAAAATCACTTACTTGTGAAAGGTTAATCCGCTGCCTTTTTGACAGCGAGTTTTACAAAATGCGCATGCTTTCATAATTAAAAATGTTGCAAATATCACGTAGTAAACACAAAATACACAAATAAAGTAGTTTTTTACGATTTAGACCTAAATCATCAGAGGTGAAGTAAACAACTCAACGTCCATTTGAAAGAACCTGTCAATTTTAGTTCCTGGGGGCTTCGAGCGGCGCCTTTGAATCGGCACAAAAAACATCTGTCATTTCGCAGAGTACCCATTGAGAATTGAGATAGGAAAGTTAGTATCTCTAAGTAGTCTGTGAGTACTCTGTGTATTGTAGATTTGTAGTCTGTGATCCGAATCAAAACAGTGGTGCCAGCTTTAGGTTTCCCCCTAAATGTAGGGGGAAGAAGTGTTAAAAGGGGTATTTTTAGGGACAGATTTTTTTGGGGATACTTATAGGGGCTTGCTAAAAGTTTGCTGTGGCGTTATTGACGCTGCGCTGCCCGTATCCCACGCCTTTGTGGAGCGTGCCTTTTCTATTTATGCCATTATTTAAAAATAACTTAGGAATCGTTTATGATTTATGCTTCAAAGTACAATGATGATAAGATTTTCCCTGATCAGAGAATATGGGTCTTGCATTAAATTTGAACTTACGGCCAATATGTATGTTTAAAAGCCGAACGTACGAATGTACTATGATTTCAAAAATAAGTCGAAGTCGAACAGTAGCACCACTGGCGATGATGATGATGCCGTTCTGGAACTGATCAACAATATTACAATTTAGTTAGTAATTTAGCAATAGGTATTTAGGTACCTATTCTTTGTTTTTTTTTACAAACTATGTACCTATGCGTTTTATTTTGTGAGTTACGAACGACTTAGGGAGTTGGGCACTGCGTCAAAGAAATTTAACTTATGAGAACCTATACTTAGGGTTTTTTTAGGGGGATTTAAAAAAATCTTGGGGGCAAATTTTGGTATGGGTTGGTAACACTGAATCAAAATGGACGATCACAATAATATAAGAGGTCTAACTATTGAAACGAATAATTTTCCGAATCAAAACGAAAACACAGAGCATGTAACACTTTTAAACGAAAACGCAAAAGTTGAACAAACAGCAATGAATTCGGCTCCAAAAACCAATGGTAAGCACTTTTGGTCAATGGGCGGAAACACAGTAATTATTCAGCTGTATGTTATGTATATGTAAGTACATAAACATTACTTACTAGTTACATTCTCATCTTTTTTTAGGTTCAAGGAATTACAAACTGACATATGCTTTAGTGCTAGTAATTGTAATAGGAATAATATGCTGTTCAGTGGGAGCATATTTGATGAAAAACTGTACCGTAAGCAATGTTGATTTTTTATTTTAAAACAATTTGTCACATTCATTATTGGGTTAAACAGATAATCCATACTTATATTAATCTCTTATGATTTAATACAAAGAATTCTAAAATTAGGATCTTTTTTGCAGTATGAGGAAGGCCATGCATGTGTAAAAGATTACACTGACTGCACAACAGACCAAAAACCTAATCCAGTAAAATGTAAGGACAATTTAAACACTACTGGGAAAGAATGCACTTGTTATATAGAACTAGAAATAAAAGAGCTAATGAAAGCGCCTGTGACTGTTTACTACGAGTTGGATTCTTATGAGCAGATGATCAGCAGTTATGCTCAATCAAGGTAAGAATTATTTAGATCTATTATTATCTAGTGTGTAAGATTACAGCTCCAATAATATCACACTGCTCAGTTGAGCTGAGGCACAGACCAGAAGGCCAATTCTCATAATTTAAAACATTCAAAATCTTGTTGCATCTTGATGACAAAAAAATGTCAGTAACTTGCCAAAAATGTAGGGAAATTAGAGGTACAGTCGGACTTTTAATTAGCTGCAGTAAAATGACAGCTTATGTGTTACCACTTTTTAACGAAAATTTAAATAGTTATGTGACAAAATAATTTATTCATTCAAGAAACATTCAGTTCAAAATTGATTTTATAAATAGTTAGGTATTTAAAAAAATTAAACCAACTTCAAAAACAAATGAACTCAAAATGAGAGGTTTTTTCTTTTGAGTATTAAAAATAAAACATAGTTTCCAAGAACCCTGAAGATGGCGTTGAACTATGAAATCTAGGTGCCAAAGTCAAAACGCTTGGAAAAAAAAACTTTGCGTCACTTCATATTATAAGCTCGTTGAGTGACAGTTTCGTTTGCTTTCGTTTTACGATCTTAAACTTACATCCAAGTGAATTAATATAAAAAAATATGTGACGTTCTGTTCCTTGCAGTAACTTACCAAGCTCAGCGCCATCTATCTAGCGACTAGGGAAGCGTTATAAAGAAAAAGAAAATCCCTTATTAGGAAATAACTTTAATTTTGGAAGTTGGTGTCTTGGGATCTGTATTTTAGTTTTAAATTGACCAAGATTTTGAGATGTTTTCCCTTTGGGTGTACTGGTATCAATAAGCCAGGCCGTCACGTTTACACGTATTAGTCCATATCTTGAAAATTCCTGAATTCATTTTGATGAAACTTGCACTGTTCCCTAAATTGAAGTAAATGTAAGCCTATAAAAAAAATGGTCACGATCCGATTAATAGTTGCGGAGAAATGCGTGGACAAACATAACATACATACATACATATGTCTATTAAATTTTGTATATTTGTTTGGAAGCCCTAATAGATTGTCATATGTGAATATAATGCATTTCCAATAATATTACATACTGTAGCGAAATAGATGAAAGGAAACACTTTTCGCTATTAAACACATATAATTTTCTGGTTTTTTTAAATATAGGAATGTTACAAAATAAAAATAAAAGAATTAACAAATAAAAAAGACAAAAGCATGGATGAACTTGGTAACTGTGACGGTATTTCAAACAATACTTTAGGATAGTGTTACAAAAGATTAATAAAATTTAGTACACGCGACGCGATAATGACGTGGTTGCAATCAAGAAAGTTTCGCGCGCGTGGATGAAATAATCCGCTTGAAAAATTGGGTAACACCCCTGCCGTATTAGATGTAAAAATACAGTGGTTCCTTTTTAGGGACCCTATTACTAAGACTTCGCTGTCTGTCCGTCTGTCTGTCACCAGGCTGTATCTCAAGAACCGCGATAGCTAAACATTTGAAATTTTCACAGATGATGTATTTCTGTTGCCGCTATAACAACAAATACTAAAAACAAAATAAAATAAATATTTAAGGGGGGCTGCCATACAACAAACGTGATTTTTTTGCCCTTTTTTGCTCGATATCAAAAATGGCAAAAGGTAGGCACTTGAAATATTCACAAAATACTCAGTTGTATTTTAACTTTAATAATAAATAAAAAAATTAAAATAAAATAAATATTTAAGGGGGGCTCCCATACAACAAACATGTTTTTTTCGGCGTTTTTGCCTTGTGGTACGGAAGCCTTCGTGTGCGAGTCCGACTCGCACTTGGCCAGTTTTTTTTTTAAATAAGAATAAACTACAACAAACTAGGTATTAAAAGAATAGGGAAAAATATTAATAGGTACCTGTTCAAGACGGGCTCCTGTCCGTTGGCGAATACGACAGGCGAATCCGGCTCAACTCGGCTCTGCTCTGATCGCCACGAATCAGCTGTTGCTCCGGGGAATTGCCCAAATACGTATTAGCAAGAGACTGGTTAGTAGGGGTAAGCCGAGTGAATCGGCTTGCAGAAAGTTCGGGCCTTAACCTGGGGTAAAATTTATCCATAAGAACCCGTGGAGCAAGCAGAATCTCATGTACCCAAAAAACAGCGTAGAACAATTATTACGTACCAAAAAAGGACAAAAAACCCTTAGTTCTCCATTAGCAGTGGAGACTTATTGATTGAACTACGTTTTATTGCGAGGAACCTTTAGCAAAGAACGAAAGCAATCAAAAATATTGCAACATGAAAAGCAATAAATAACCCAGAAAGAAACACAGAAAAAATCAACACAATTTAATTGCATTAAAATTCAACGAACAATAACTAAAATTAACTAACAATATCACTTATTAGATTTCGGAGTTCGTTTCCAAAAAAAATATTCTCACTCGTCACAAGTTTTTCATCAAGTTGGGCCATGATAGCATAAAAAAAGCTATCTGACGTATCAACGATTCATAATTTAAAAAATTAAATAGATAGACATTTCTGGTTTGGCCATGTAAATAATACAACAAAAAATAAGTAAGAAGGTATCTCATCATCAAGTAAAATTATATGTTAGAATAAGTGACTTGCTTACCTTTCCTGTTCAATAGGTAATCTGAACAGAGACAATTCTGGAATCGATTAATTATTAAGATACCCAAACACACAGCAATACGTTCTCCTGCGATTATCAAACATTTTTCATTCATTTAGCGGTGCCGAAAAGCCGTGACGCGCGTATCTCGTGCAGTGTTAGCCCCGACTCGCTCACTGACAAACGGGTCGAGATTTTGTGTAAGTGTGCGTGCGGCGACGATAGATACTTACATACTTTGGCGCACACATACAAGCCGCGCGCGGTGCGTTTGTATGAAGATAACTTACTTCCCTCTTTATACTATGGCCGCGCCGTCTTGCGGTCATTGATAATAGTACCTAGGCACAAAGTAGACAAACGGAACAGAGGCCAAGCTTCTTAAGAACGTGCAAAATTGTTACCTATTTTGGTAGGGTTGTCACAATAGGTTAAGACAAACAAAACATTTGTTAAATAGTTTTATTATTCAGTATGATAGAATACTTTACAAATTACTTACTCTAATAATTTTCTTTTTATAATTTTTGGTTGTTAATAATTTGTTGTTTCTTTTAATGGTGTGGTAAATTCTGAATCTAACATATAGTTTTTTCAAGTAATCTAACGGGAAACACTCACATGGCATATCACAATATTCACAATCTTTAATACGTTTAAATATTTCGTTGCCAACATTGACAATTTTTGTTTCAAGATTGACAGGCTGAGTCTCACCATAAGCGTTCCGTTTTACCATTTTGGTACAGAACCCTAATAAAATGACAATGCAAACCGAACACGATTATAACACGATTATTATTGGCTGCAGCGTCAGGTTATATCTATCATATTATTACAAATTGTAACTGAAGTTAGGCAGGTATATACCAGCACAATCAGACATCGAGAAGTGGTTCAAATCTTACTTGCAATATTTAAACTTAACACACATATCTACTACTTACCAACCCACCCACATACCTACAAATGTTTAGTCCTCATCATCTGCCTAGCCTTTTCCCAACTACGTTGGGGCGTTGGTCGGCTTCCAGTCTAACCGGATGCAGCTGAATACCAGTATTACCTAAAAATGTTTAGTAAAAGCTTATATTAATAATTTAAAAAAATCTTATTAAAAAAAGGATCATACTGTAGCGTACATACCATTACCATAGTTTATTCACTTACATTTCATCTGCATGTGGTTGCTATGGAGATTTGAGCTTATTGACAAAACGTCAGATAAAAAACAAGTAATTAAAAAAACTAAAAAACCCGACTGCGGTAAAAAAATTAAGTTAAAAAAACTGAAAAGCTAAAAACAAGGCCATTTTAAATTAAATAAAAGTTGGAAGCAGGCGGGACCCATTTGAGTTTGAAAATATAATAAAAAAATGGTATGGGTCTCCCGCCTGCTTCCAACTTTTATTTAATTTAAAATGGCCTTGTTTTTAGCTTTTCAGTTTTTTTTTTACTTAATTTTTTTACCGCAGTCGGGTTTTTTAGTTTTTTTAATTACTTGTTTTTTATTTCCAGCATTTTAGTTTACATATTTGAAAGATTTCGCAGACGATTTAGTTCTTGGTAGGTACGTTTTTTACGATTTGTCACTTCGAATTACTTTTAACCATATAAGTTGTATATAATTTTGTAATCACCTTTAAAAGCCCTTTATTTTGATACCCCACTCGATAGGTTTCGAGAAAAAAAAATTTTTTTGAAGACATAATATTGCGCCAAAAATCGGCCATTTTTATTTTTTCAATTTTGATATACCCAGTGACACTCGCGCTACCAAGACAAATCTAAAGACGTATAATTTATCCAAATCCGTTCATTCGTTTAGAAGTTACGAGGGAACAAAGAAACGGACATACATACATACATACAGGTCAAACACATAACCCTCTTTTTGGGCTTCGCCGCAGTCGGGTAATAAATAAATACAAATTAAAAGAAACTTAAAATATGTTTTTCTTTATCATAATACTTATAAAATAAAGGTACTTACTTGAAAAAGTAATAATCAAATATTTACTTACCTATGGTACTCCTTGGGGTAGTTAAAGTATGATATATTTTTATTTTTTCTAGTATTATTCATACACAGTACAATAAACAACCATTATTAAGAGGCCTCTTACAAAAATGTGCATAGATGCATGATTTCCTTGTTGAAATTGAATACTATGCGGTGATTGGTATAAATAGCAATTAATTGGTAAAGATAGTTCGTTTTCTCTTCTACAATAATAATAAAGCGATTTTTTTATTATTTGTCTATTTATTTAGCAATAGCCATTCTCCTGATGCATGTTTACGCAAAAACTTATGGAGAGCTGATTTGAGAGCTCTAATTTGTAGTTTCTGTTGAATATAATCCATCAAAACATTGTTTTTTCATATCACTTATATCATATACTTTTATAATAATAGAATACATTTTTGTTATATGCCTTATAAATAAAGAAAAAAATACTGGACCTAATTCAATTTTCTATTGGAAACAAGTCTGAATATCTCCGAACTTCTACAACATTTTCACGTAGTATTTATACCAAAATAGTCTTCAATAATTGCTTAAACAATATCAATTAAAAAAAAAAGATTTATTGATACTGTGATTTTTTTTATAAATAAAATAAAAGTACTCTAAATTTCACTGCGCCGTCGATGCGCGCTCGCCCTGGCTGGAGGCCTTAATTTATTGAGGCATTCACAGGCAATCCTGGTTAAGAAGACGACAACCTCATAGATTGAACTGCGAGATGCCATTTATAACAAAAAAAAAGAAAGATGTGCGCACAGTACCAAAATTTAGGGTGTGTAATGTTTGGTATAACAACAAATAGTCTAATTTCATTTGATATACCTTTCACATGATATAATTCTCATATGCTATAAAAACCTTTAACCTAATTTCATATGATCTAATGTTATATTTGATATAATTTTCTTTTTCTCTAATTTCATTTAGTATAACGTTCATTTAATATAATTTTCATATTGTATAATGCTCCCTTTATACATATAATGTTCATTTGACCTAACATTCACATTAACTAATTTTCGGCAGAAAATTAGTTAATATGAATGTTAGGCTTCGCTCGCTCTTGCATTCTATGTCGCTAAATGACGAGTACAATGACCTCTTAAGAGGTTTTTGGTGTTTTACAAATAACCCTGTATAAAATAAAATCGTGTTAGTTACACTATTTATAACTCAAGAACGGCTAAACCGATTTGGCTGAAAATTGGTCGGGAGGTGGCTTAGAACCAGGGGAAGGACATAGGATCGTTGGAAGTCGCGACGCCCCCGCTAGGGGGCGTGGCGAGCGGCGTCAGGGCTATGCCCCCCGGCCGCGGAAGCCATACGGCGGCCCGCAAATACGGACCTCTCACTTCGTGTGCCACAAGGGCTGGCGGTTATTTGGACGCGCGTTTTAAAAACGCGCGTCCATGTGAATAGCTGCTTATAGTGTTTCTGTAGGCGCGCCGCGACGCTGTATAGCAGCGCCGCTTTCTTCACGACACCTCGGCGGTCTGTCCCCGCCAGGTGAGACCCCCAGTTACCTGGGGGAGGCCCGGCGAGAGACGACCTGCGACGAAGGTGCCGACTCGACGCTCCTACAGAATATAGGTATGTTGCCCCCGCCCGCCCCGCTTCCAGAGCTAGCCGGTTACGGTCCGGGCTAAGGGGCAGTCGTGTGTGTGTGAGCGGTATTGTGCTGTGTGACACCGCTCAGTGTCTACGTGATCGCAGCCCGCACTGCGCGTTCACGTGTGAGTATGGCGTCTGTTTAGTAATGTATGACTGCGTTCGTTACGTAACGTGCCTATATTAACCTAGCACACGCTACGCGACGAGTGTGTGTTATGTTATGTGGAGTGCTATTGTTTCGGGTGAGCCGCGTGTAACCTGGGTGCGGCTCACTCGAGGCGTCAATCCGGTGCGATGGGGTCGTCGTCCGCTACCAGGTCGCGGGGTAAGGGTCTCGCGTCAGGGGGGCGCGCGTGCCAGGGCGCGATGTCCTTGACATGGGGCCAAGCAGACGCGTCGGCACGCGCGAACATTCCTTTCGCGAGGTGCCGCACAAACTCATCCAGGCTCTCAATCCCGAGGTCCCTCTGGATGACGTCGTTCCTCACATAGCGAGGGGCGTCGACTATAGTCCGCAGCGCGAGGCTCTGCTGCGCGCGGAGCTGCTTCCGGTTCGTCTCGCTAGTGAGGGCGAACCATGCCGGAGCGGCGTACGTCAAGATTGGGCGCACGTACAACTTGTACACGCCCAACTTGACGCGCGCCGGGAGGCGGGACGAGAGCACTGGTTTGAGCAGGTTGCGGGCTACCCTACCCCGTGCGGCGACCGAGCGGACGTGAGGCCCCATCGAGAGCCGACGGTCGATGGTGACCCCCAGGTACTTAACCCGGGGCGACCACGCGACGTCGGCTCCTTGAAGCTTCAGGGGAGGCGGGAGGGGCGCTGATCCGGTGATCATCGCCTGCGTCTTACCCACGTTCACCGACAGCCGCCACTTGGACAACCAGTCGGGAAGGAGCTCTAGGGCGCGCTGCATTTTGACCGCCGCGTATTTCGCATTGAGCGAAGTGGTTATGTACGCGGCGTCGTCAGCATACAGCGCGAGCATCGCATCCTGTGTCGTGGGGATGTCGTCCGTGTAGCGTGAGTAACACGCCGGCGAGACGCAGCTACCCTGCGGCACACCCGCCATGACGGGGCGCGCGCTGGACAGCGCTCCGTCGACCACCACCCTGAAGGTCCTGTGGGACAGAAAAGAGGAGACCACCTGCACGACGCGACGGGGCGCGCCTGACGTGGCCAATTTATAAATCAGGCCCTCGTGCCATACCCGGTCGAAGGCCTTCTCCATGTCAAGGAATACTGCGACTGCGTACTCCTTCCTGTTGTGGGCAGCTGTAAGGTGGTGCAGTACCCTTGACAGCTGGAGCGTCGTGCTATGTTCCGCCCGAAAACCAAACTGTTCCGGACGCGGCGAGATATGCGGCTGGAGGTGTCGCAGCAGGAGTGCCTCGAACACCTTGGAGACCGTCGGCAGCAGAGTGATCGGCCGATAGCTCTCCGGCTTCAGGATATTCTTCCCCGCCTTGGGCAGCATTATGACGCGCCCCTCCTTCCACGAGGCCGGAAAGGCCCCCGTGCGCAGCACCGCCGTAAACAGGCGCGCCAGCGCTGCTACCATACGGTAGGGCAGGCGGCGCAGCACTGCGTTGGTGATGCCGTCGGCACCGGGGGCCTTCCTTGGCTTCGTCCTAAGGATGGCGCGTCTGACTGCGCCCGGCGAGAAGAAGACGGGGTCCTCATCGGGAGCTATCGGCGCTGCGAAGTAGTCTCCCAGGTGTTTCTCGACTGCTGCGACATGGTCGGTGTCGCCGGTCGGGTTGGGGCGGAACTGACGCTCCAGGTGTTCGGCGAAGACCTCCGCCCGGTCCTCCGCTACGTATTTAAGCGCCCCGTCGCTGTTTAGCAGCGGACGCACCGGAGCTGGGGTATTCGTCAGCTGGCGGCACAACTTGTGCAGAGACGGCCAGCTGTCAGCGGCTGCATCTATTCGTTCGTCCCAGCCCGCGGTGGTGTGCGCCTGTAACTCGGCCTTTACCTTTTCCGCGAGACGGTTAAGTTGCGTCTTCATTGTTGGGCATCTTGTTTGTTGCCACTGCTTGCGTAGGCGCCTCTTCTCGGCGATCATTGAGTAGATACGCGCCGGCAGGGGCGGCAGTAGCACTCTCCCCTGCGGCTGCGTGCTCTGTGTCGCCGCTTCTAAGGCGCTTTGGACGCAAGCAGTGATGTCCTCCGCCGTTTGGTCCACGTCCGCGGATGAGGCAATAGGCCGAGTCGGCGTGGTGGTCTCCACTTTGTCTGTAAAAATTGTCCAATCAATAGATCGACGTGGCGCTAATGGCTTCAGTCGGGTCGGCATACCCGCTAGGACGACGAGCACAGGATGATGATCCGACTGTAGCTCGTCGTCCAACACTTGCTGCGTGATCTGGCAGTGTAGCCCTCGGTGGACTACGATGTCCAGCACGTCCGGCATCCGCCGTGTGGCATCTGGGTAGTGGGTCGGCGTCTCTGGGCCGGACACCGTATAGCCGAAGGCTTCCGCGTCCGCGAAGAGCCGTCTCCCCTCGGTATTCGTAGTCATTGAATTCCACGCTGGGTGTTTACTATTAAAGTCACCGGCGAGGATGGTCGCGTTGCCGCTTGACGGCTCCAGAACCGCCCTTAGCTCCCTCAGCTCTATGCGAGCCTTGGGCGGTTTATAGGCTGCGTATATGTTTAGATCCTCGCCGGCGAAGTGCAGCTGGATACCCAGCGCGTAGAATGTCTCGTTCGGCGGCAAGGGGAGCTCTTGATGTACGACTCTTCGCCTCACTAGTACTACCAGACCACGGTACCTTACGTGAGCCGACCTTTCGTCTTTTCTGTAGACGTGGTATCCCGGGACCCTGACCCTATCTTCGGGTCCCAGGAGCGTCTCGCTGATTAGCGCCACGTCGATATCCTGTTCCCTCAGGAGATGGCGGAGGGGGGCGACCTTTTCCCTAAGGCCGCGGGCGTTCCAGTGGATCACCCTCAGTGGCCTAGCCATGGTACAAGGTTAGTAACATGGCGAGGCCATCGAGGATGACCGTCTCAATGTCGTGACCCTGCCTGATGGCCTTTATCAGGTCCATCAATAGTTTGATGGCACAGGTCGTGAATTCTTTTTTGGTCTCGGTCTTGGTTTCGTTATTGTTAGCGCCGGTGGCGCCGCGGCTCGCTCTCTGTGCGAACTGTTTTTGTTCCGCTTGCGGCCGCGGCACTGCGCCGGCGCTAGTTGTAGCGTCAGTGTTTGCCACGACCTGCGCCCCGCTTGCGGCAGGGTCGGCCTTAGGAACTTCCTCCTGGGTCGCCTGGGGGGGGGGTTTGGGCTTCTTCCCTTTCCCCTTCCCCCCGCGTCTCTTCTTCCTCCGCCTTGAGGAGGTGGCTTGTGTGGGCCCGTTGGCTGCCGCCATAAGCGTTGCGCTATGGGCCTCTCCCTCCACCATGTGCGGCCTCTCGATGGCCGCTTGAGGCCGGCGCGCGGTGGCCGTGATGGCGGCAGTCCCCGCTCGCTTGTTCCGGGTCTCCGCCTGGAACACGGGGCACTTTGCATTACACGCGGGGTGCGGGCCACCGCAGTTTACGCAGGTGGCCGGCTCCTCGCGTGGGCGCTGACAGTCCCGTGCCGCGTGCTCACCTCCGCATCGGACACAAGCGAGCGGTCGGTGACACTGGTGCGAGCTGTGTCTAAATTTTTGACACCGGTGGCACTGTGCGGGTCCACGTTTCCCCCGCCAAGCCTCTATCTTGACACCTCTCATGTACATGAATACCGAGGTGTCGAAGATAGTCCGGACGTCGGGAGTCTTCTTTAGAATGGCGTGAAATACACAGCCGGGTCTTCCTTGTGCGCCCTTGATATGGCGCACGTACTCCGGCTGGTACCCCAACGCCCGGAGTTCCTCCTCTATCTCCTGGGGGTCGGTGTCCGCTGGCAACCCCCGGATGGCGATCTTCATGCTCCGCTCCGCTGGTAGGGAGTAGGCGAACCATGAAACGCCGCTCTCCTTTTCCAGGCCAGTCAAGTAGCGCTGGACCAGCCTGTATTCGTCCTCCGTGTCGGGGGTGAAACGAACACCACCCCCGTAAGGACGCGCGTTCGGAGGCCGGCCCAGCTTCGCGGCGATGGCCCGGAAATGGGCGGCCCAGTTGGGCAGCCTCTCCACCACCAGCGGCGGGTAGCGCAGCTTCCGTTTTTTCTTGCCCGACTTCTGCTCCGTTGACGTCTGAGCGCCGGGGGCGGCAGCGGGGGTATCGAATTCAGGGGGGGGGGCAAGTAGTTCAACATCACTTACCCCTGTTGTCATTTGTGTGTGCGACTGCGACAGCGGCGGCGGCGTGCGCCGCGTCACGTCGGCAAAGGTGGGCGAGGCGGGCGTGGCCCGACCCCGCGGCGCGCGTTCGCGCTGTGGCCGCGGCGGGTCAAGGCAGTACCGCTTCGCCTCCTCTTCGGTCTCGTCCGTGCTGCTCCTTCGGCGCCGCTGCGGTCTGGGCTCGAGTTGAAACTCGAACCCGAATGCAAGCGGCGGCGGTATGTCCGTGAGGTAGGAGTCCGCCCCACCCGCGGTGGGCCGTCGTCCGGATCGCGGGGACGTGTCTCTCGACACGCTATCGCGACCAGACGCGGCCGAGCCCTCCGACACCAGCGACATGCTCGACCCCACGCGTGAGGAGCATGCCGACAGCATCGCGGGCGAGTCGCAGGCGGAGGCCCTGGGGGGCGCCGGTGATGCGGGCGTCGATGGCGGTTTCAGCGCCGACCGCTCCCGCTCAGCCATCGCCGGTCCCGCCAGCGAGAGGCGGGGGCCGGGTGCGGCGGTGCGCGGAGCTGGGCCGGCTTGGGTTGTGGGCGCCTCCGCCGCCGCAGCCCCGGGGGGCGCGGGCGGAGACGCGAAGCTGGGTGGTGGTGCGGTGGTGCGCGCCGGGGGTGCGCGGGTACGCGCGGCCGGTGCGGCGGTGTGCGCGGTCAGCGCGGGCTGCGCCTGCGGTGCGATGGCACGTGCAGTGTGCGTGGTGGGGCGCGCGGGCGCCGCGGCCCGGGTTGCGGGCGCGGTCGCGCGCGCGGGCGCGGGTACGCGCGCGGGCGGTACGGCGGCGCGTGCGAGCGGCGCGCGGCCTGAGTTTGCGGCGGGCCCCGGGGCCTGGATGGGCACCGGGCGGAACGCGGCTGGGCGGACGGGCACCGCGTGCTGGCGGCTCGACGACGGCGTTGGCGCAGCGCGCGCAGGCGCCGATGCCGTCGGTGGGCCGGTAGCTGCAGCGGCTCCCGTTTCCCCCCCTCTTCTTCCTCCCTCCTTCCTCGTCTTCTGGGTTGTCACGCCCGGCGGCGCACCGGACGACACCTCGCCAATATTTGGCATAGATGCCGCCCGATCCAACGCCGGGGGTGATTCCGGAGACCCGGCATCGCGGCCCAGGGAGCCGCGCATGCCGGGTTTCGGCATCACTGGTGTAGTGGTCGCCGCGACCGCTGCGGCGGGACTCCGCCGGGCAGCGCGGGTGGCTTCCCCTGTGTTCGCACGAGTGAGCTAGGTAACCCGTGCAAACACAAGAGAAACGGTTAAAAAAAGTGCGGTCCGCGCGGGTAGGTGACACAAAACAACGCGTGGGTAGGTTTGGTGCAGAGTGACCACTTAGCCAATCCCTAGGACATAGGATACTTTTTTTCTTTTTTTATTATAGGAGTAGGTTAGGAGTAGGGTAGGAATAGGGTAGGAGTAGGGTAGGAGTAGAGTAGGAGTAGGGTAGGAGTAGGAGAGGGGTAGGGTAGAGTAAGGGGTAGGACACCACGGGAACGAAGTAGCGCCGGGCAGCTAGAAATAATTTATACTAGCTTCCGCCCGCGACTCCGTCCGCGCGGATGTCGGTCTTCGCGTGGATGGTTTATTTCTCCATTTTGAGTAACTCTGACAATGACATCTTATAAATATCTATTGGACCCAAATACGGCTAAGCCTATAATAATTAAGGAGATCCCTCTATTGAGCTACTGCTTTTGAGCTCGCGTTCTGTAGTAAGTATTTTTTTCATAGTAATTCCGACCTTGATAAGTAGCATGTAGCAGTAAATTACTGACAATGACGAAAAATTTGCAATAATAAAAAAGTGATCGTGACAATGCGACAGAAAGTTAATTGAGAGCTTCAGCATACACAACATTCTTAGTGAGCTCGTCCGGAATATGAACATGAAGATTTCTTGGACTGCTCACATGGGAAAGAGCTACGTAAAGTTGCCCGTGTGAAAAACAACTCGCGGTAAGATCTACGCCAGCAACTCCTAGGGTCTGACCTTGAGCCTTATTTATTGTCATGGCGTAACACAAAGCTACAGGAAACTGTATTCTCTTAAATTGAAATGGAAAATTATCCACTACGGGTAATGCAACGTGTGTTCGCGGTTCTACAGAACAACGTCTATGAATAAAACCGAAAAATAAGATTTTTTTTCTACGTATTTTTCCAGGATAAAAAGTATCCTATTTTATGCCCAGGATAATAAGGTATAATCATACCAAGTTTCATCGAAATCGAACCGTTAGTTTTCACGTGATGCCTGCATATACAGACAGACAGACAGACAGACAGACAAAAATTTTTTTAATCACATATTTGGGTTTGGTATCGATCCAGCAACACCCCCCGCTATTTATTTTTTCAATATTTTCAATGTACAGAATTGACCCTTCTACAGATTTATTATATGTAGGTACTAGCTTCTGCCCGCGACTTCGTCCGCGTGAAATTCGTACTTTCCTCTTATAATTTCGAAAATGTATGTTTATGATTTTTATCATTTATTTAGATGTAAATAAGTATTCGGGCCAATTTTTTAGTTTATAGCTCAAAGGGATCAGATTTTTCAAATAAACTGTATCCCAGCTTTTTACCCCCCAGGAGAGTAATTTTGAAAAATCGTTTGGGATGTGTTCATAACTTGACTCAAAGACCCATACCTATTTTCGAGTTAATGGAAGCGAGCAGTAGAATTTTCCACCTTCGTAGGAGTCAATTTTTGAAAAACCCTAAATCACTTTTTTAAAGTATTTTTTGTTTTAGTAGTACCGAGTTTCGAGTTAATCCGACAGCGGGTTAAATATTTATCTTTATTATTTACTGACCCAAATATTGCCAAGTTTCTAATTTATTAACCAAATGAATAAGATTTTTCATGTAAACTGTATCCCCTCTTTCTATCCCCATAGGGGTGGAATTTCGAAACATAATCTAGATTATTTATACCAATTTTCCAGTTAATCAAGCCTCGTAATAAAATTCTGGCCTGTGAAATTGACTACCTCTCTTCACCCCATTAGCGGTAGATTTTCGAAAAACCCTGAACCACTTTATTATTTATTTTGGTCTTAGATAGGTACTGAGTTTCGAGTTAATTGGACGGCGCATTAAAATTTTTCCATACTAAATTTGACACCCCCAATCTCCCCTTTGGGTTAGTTTAGAATTCCAAAAAAAATCGAACTTTATAATTAGTTGTGCCAAGTTTCAAGTCCAAATTTATTTGTACCATTTTTTTTGAGTTTATCAAGGCACTCATTAAAATCCCCTTATAAATCGAATTACCACTTTTTGTCCCGTCCGGGGTCAATAATTTTCGAAAACCCCATACACTTACTATTGATTCTTCATCTGCCTTGCCTTTTCCCAACTATGTTGGGGTCGGCTTCCAGTCCAACGGGATGCAGCTGAGTACCAGTATTTTACATGGAGCGACTGCCTATCTGACCTCCACAACCCAAATACAATACCCCTTGATAAGACTGGTTGTCAAACTTTCGGGCTTCTGACCACCCCTAGCGACTGTCAAAGATCCACGAATGACAGCCGGGACCAACGGCTTAGCGTGCTTTCCGAGGCACGGAGAGGTCACGGTATGTAAAGATGGACACCTATCCACAGACCAACCGCGGCAAGCGTAGCCTGCGTAACCTGATCGATCGATCTGTGCGGCTGTTATTATCTATTATTTTCTGTCAAAAGTATTAATACTGAGTTTCGAGTAAATCGGACCGCGCGTTAAAATTCTTCCACACAAACTTTAACACCCCAACACAAGGGGTGTTGAGGTGTTTTGATAAACGAATAATGATAAACTTTATTACTTGCTTAGGCAAGTATTCTTGCCAAGTTTATTAACCAAATGAATAAGATTTTTCTTATAAACTGTATCCCCGTTTTTCACCCCCACAGGGGTGGAATTTCTTAAGATTGTTTGGGATGTGTTCATTACTCGACTCAATGATTGTTTATACCAATTTTCGAGTTAATCAAGCCACGCAGTAGTCTTCTCCTATAAAATTGCCTTTTCACCCCGTTAGGGGTAAATTTTCGAAAAACGATGATACACGTTATTCTTTATTTTCGGTCGAGCTAATTGAGCTGAGCTGGGCTGAGTTTCGAGTTAATCGGACCACGCGTTAAAATTCTTCCATACAAACTTTGACACCTCCCAATCCGCCTTCAGGGGGTAGTTTAAAAAAAAGGCAAACTTCATAATTTATTTAGATAAGTATTCGTGCCAAGTTTCATGGTTATATTAACTCAAGGAATAAGATTTTTCATACAAACAAAATCCCCTCTTTTCACCCCTTAAAGGTTAAATTTCCAAAAACCCCTTCTTAGTGGATATCTACTCTTCACAAAGAACACACCCTCCAAAATTAATTTCTCTACCCAGCGGTACCGACCAGCGTTTTAGGCTGTGCGTTGATATAACAGTCAGTCAGGACAAAATTTCATCCCACTTTTCACCCCCTTAATGGATGAAATTCTAACAACACCGTTGTGTTAGCTTCCAATCATAAGCCTAGATAATAAATTTTGTGATTTTTACGTCGAAAATTAATGACTCTATTCACAACTTCATCCCCCTTTTTAACCCTTCGGGGGTGGAATTATCAAAAACGCTGAGACACGTATAAATTAATTTTCAATTGTCAGCCTAAATACAAAATTAGAAGATCCTAACTTCAAAACTGTCGGACTTTCATATAAACTTCCATCCCCTATTTTAACCCTTTAGGGGTTGAATTCCCAAAAATCCTTTCTTAGTGGATACTTACTCTTCACAAAGAACAACCCTTCTAAGTTTCAAGTCTCTAGGTCCAGCGGTTTGGGCTGTGCGTTGATATATCAGTCAGTCAGTCAATCAGTCAGTCAGGACTTTGAATTTTATATATATAGATAGATGACAAAACAACGTTTGCCAGGTGAGTTAGTAGTACCTACTAACTGACCTGGCAAACGTTGACGTTATACTTATATAACGTTGTACTTATATAATAAATTCTGCTCATTAGTAGTTCAAGCTCGTACATTTCGCTTTGTTCTGATAACCACGACGCGGTCAATATTATCGAAACGTACGTGTAACGTAAACAAATTTAATGATGTTATTTTCCTCCTAACATTTCGTTTGAACTTTTCCTATTTTGAAATAACGTAGTTTATTTCCTGCTACCAATTTCGTACCCAAAAATTAATGTCCAGATAAAACAATTGTTTCCCTATGGGAAATAACATCTAGAGCATTTTTCACTATACAACAGACGTCTATTATTAACCCCCCCGGCTGCTATTTGAGATTGAAAATGCGAAAAATCATATTTTTTATGTAGTGTTTTAAGCATAACATTTAAAAAATACAAACTTGTACTTGAATATCACATCCCGAACACGTTTTAGCTATTACAACATAGATCTACAATTAAGCCCCTAGCTGCTATTTGAGTTGAAAGTACCTAAAATCTGTTTTTTGACAACAAAGACAATTCATTCAGTCGTTGTAAGACGTAAACAGTTATTGATTCGCTGGTTTTCAGTCAACAAAAATAGGTATACACCTACACCTTAGCTCATCTTCATTTTTACCATGTAACAGGCTTAGGACTGAAAACCGGCCGGAAGCCGGCAATTTTCTTTTTACGTGTAATATGTTCAACAGCTGAATGATGTCCTTAGCAACGTTGATGTTTTTTTAGATATATACGAAGTTCCTTAACGCGGCTTGCGGTAGGAGTTCGACTGGTTGAAATCTTTATGCCCCCTTCATGCGCCTTTCTCTCTCTCTCTGTCTCTTCCTATTATATACGAGTGTGTGTGCGTGCAAGTATCGCGTAAGGATGCCAAGGAACTTCGTTCCTGACGGAGTCTCCCGACCGCACACGGTATTTTATTCCTTCGATAACCCGTTCGGATAACCCACTGAGCAGGCTTGGTGATCAATGCTCTTTCCCTCTTCGAATGAGCAGGGTCCTTTACCTTGCATTGGGACAATTATACGATATTATTTCGATGAAATAAACCATGGCTCTTACATGTTTCTTAGTTACATTGCAATGACTTACTAATGGTTTTACGTCGATCTTGAATGTACTAACTTACTTATATCCATATTTCCTGTGGCAGGGATGACAATCAACTGGCAGGCCATCTCTCCCAGGAACCGTCGGCTAGCTGCGGTTCATACACTTACACCAACACAGAAGGAGAGAAGAAGCCCATAGCCCCATGCGGACAGCTCGCTGACGCTATGTTTAATGGTAAAGTAACTTCTTTAGGTAGTAAGGTTTCTAATGGTTATTAGTGCCGCGATTCTGCGATGGACGTGAAGGAAGCAACTCGAATTATTGGCCGCAATAGGTTGTGATGCGTTCGGGACAGCCGCACCGCTCGAGACGCGTCTCTCAAGGATGAAGAGATGACTTAAAATCGGAGACTTGTGCCGTCTGTGGCGTGTGGTACGTGCCTCAGGCCTCTGAAGCGGTCGATTATTGCGAGGCAGTACTTGTGGGGTTCAGACAAAGGTACGGGACACCATTCGTCGTTTCAGCCGATAGACGTCCACTGCTGGACATAGGCCTCCCCCAATTTTGGGGGGGGTTTGCCATAATCGCCACGCTTGGCAGGCGGGTTGGCGATCGCAGTATGGTATGATGGTGGAATAAACAGAGAACGCTGTTGCCCATTCTCCGGTACGCCCCTTAGTCGCCTTTTACGACACCCACGGGAAGTAAGGGGTGGTGCAATTCTTTAAGTCCGGCACCACACAGACACCATTACGGGGTATAATTTATTGAAATTAGGTTGAGAATCAGCACTTTTTGAACGTGCCTCATTTTCCCAAGGCTCGCGCTAATGGTTGATGCGCTGGCGAAGCGCGGTTTACCGCGAAACAAATGTCAACATTGCATCTCCTAAATTAAAATTGAAAACAAATGGGGTTATCACCGCTGCACTGGAGGATGTCTTCAAGGTTCTGGACTGGAAAGCTGGCTGGCTGGCATTAACATCAATGGCGCGTACATAACTCACCTTCCTTATTGATTGGACTATCTGTCTGGAAGTAGAGTTGGTGCAAGCTAAAACTCAATATTTTTATATACTTTTGTAGATTTAGTTTTTGATAAAAACTTTATTGTTTACTTTATCAATCACAATCTGAATCATTTTGAAGGATATTGCTAATCCATTGCTTCATATGTTGGAAAAGTTTGTCTGCTCAACAACGTGAATAGCGCAATGAATATTGCTGAACTGTCAAAATGCAAGCTATTGCTACTGATAGTGTGTTACGCAATTACCCCACTGTACCATGGTCCGCCATTTGGTGACTCCTGCGGTGCTATTCTGTAAAAATCTCACAGTGAAAACTTGGGTGAAGTGAGCGTGGAGTGAGCTGTCAATAGTGTCAATTCCTAGCAAAAACAAACTCACTTCACCTAAGTTTTCTCGGTGAGATTTTTACAGAATCGACCGGCTGAACTAGCCTATGTCACTCATATCGGAATTTCCAGTAATCCACACCTACAAGCGATGATAAAAAGTTTTAAGGTGAGTATAGACTAGAGCATTTACTTGTAACAGAACATCGAGCATTCGCCGTTTTTAAATGTTATAGAACCGCACTTCGAACACGACCCTCGATGTTTTGTTACAACCTGATTTTAAAAACCAACGAGCGTATTTGTATAACATTTTATCGAGCAAAGGCTCGAGCGGTACCTGAAGGTCCGACATTTCAACAATGAACGCAATGTAGAAATAATTGTTACAGGTAAATGCTCACTCGCCGTGACTGTTACATCGAACGCAGCGTCGAGCATTCGCAGAAACGTTACATTACGTGGAAATGCTTTTGGAAACTGAGCTTTTGCCTGTATTGTACCATTCGTAAGAACGTTACATTACATGGAAACGCTCGATAAAATGCTCTAGTGTATACTCACCTTTATAGTTCCTTTGTTATTACATACGACGATTTAAAATAGTTATTGTTTTTTACAGATACGTTTACTTTACAAACTAACAACGATTATATTTTAACTATCCCCCATGGTTTAATACCAGAAGATGATAAGAAACAGTTTCGCAATCCGCCTGGAGACATCACACAAGGTTGGTATTCATTATCTACCTACAATGTAAAGTAAAGGTGTAGAAATTAAAATAACTGAAAACCTGAAACCGGTCATTGTATGTACTCGTCACTATGAACAACTTTTACTGAATTTTAATGTTCTACTTTATTTATTAAGAACTAGCTGCGCCGCGCGGTTTCACCCGCATAAGTATCCGATCACGTGGGAATATCGGGATAAAAAGTATTTTGGCTTCTTTACCACCTGTAGGTGTACCTATCTCTTAAAATATTTCGTGTATGAATAGATACACCTTAAATACCTATAACAACTTACTTAATAAACAAATTAATTAATAAAATTATTAATAAATTATTGAATCCTACAATATAATTAATGAAATAAAAATATAATATCCTAATGGTTAGGACATTAATTTTAAGTTATGTTATGTTCGACCTTATCAGATCGTAACTTAACTAACAATTCTTCCACGTCGACTAATATTTTTTTCTTTTGATGACTGGTAATGTACCCAAAAAACTAACCATTGCCATACAACGTGGCAGCAAAAAAAAGTATTTTCTTTCTTTCTAATGCTGGCATTAGAAAGAAAGAAAATATGCTGGCATTGGCTTTTGTTTGCTGCGGCTACTGCTAGGCGATGCCGCACAAAAATAGTTCAAAGTAACAAAATTTTTAGCAACACTAGTAATAACGCTTGATGTTTGAAAATAAACGATTGTTATTATCTCATAACCCTCGATGTTTGAAAATAAACGATTGTTATTATTATTATTGTATTATCGAGACCGTGAGGACAGTTATATGTATAATTTTTATTTTTATTTTAGCGTTTGCAAATTTCTCGAAGCCAATAAACTGGAGGAAGGACGTGTATGAGTTGGATACTTATAATCCTGAAAATAATGGTTTTCGGGTAAGTTTATCATATCAATTCTTACAATACGCATGTCCCAATTACCATCTTATTTCCAAAACTGGCAACATAAAGAACTCCCTGAATACTTGAATCAAAATAATAATCATTTAAATTGAAATATTTTCTGCAAACCTTTGCCAAGTAGATTTTAGTATCAAAAGAAAAGGAAAAAAATGCTTTTAAACAATTTTATCAGTTGTGTATAAATCCGCATAGTTCTTGAGAAATAAACCGTCAAAATCATAATATTTTATCTTAGTCAGATAGATCAATGAGACAGTTTTTTTCAAATGTAGTCAGCTGATTGGCTCTCATGGACTTATCCATGAGAGCCAATCAGCTGATTGCGTTTCTTTAACATAGCCGTCAGACGACGATAAATAATCCACACCGAGTTTTTTCAAAGATAGATAAATTCAAAATTGCGTTCTATTATATCAAATGAAGGTAAATCACAACCACAATAATATTATAAAGGCAACAGTTTGTGAGTGTGTGTGTTTATATATATATACATATATATATACGCTCAAACGGCTGCACCAATTTTGATAAAATTTTGTATGGAGGTAGCTGACACCCTGGATGAACATATAGATTACTTTTTATCCCGATATTCCCACGGGATCGACATTTACGCGGGTGGAAACCGCGAGGCGCAGCTACTCCAATCTAAATATTACATTTTTGAAAGGATGAATGGGTTAAACTGAATTTGCTAAACAGGATCGTTTTCTTCAATACTGTTGCCATAATAAAAAGAAATACTGCCTTTTAATTCATGCAATTAAGACTATTATCACTTTTTTTTAATATCTCCTGAGAGGGTAGAGTGGATTTATCCGAGTTTTGTCGAAAATAATACGTTATTATAAAGTATGGTTGGCAACCCTACCCATGACTTCTGCAGAGTTACGGTCTTATATCTTATTTTGTAACTTAGTTTTTTTAACCTTATTGATTCGAAATTGTTTTATTTTTCCATAAATAACATTGTTCTTATTTAAAAAATACGTTTACTTTTCAATCGAAGTATTAAATATATTGCAATCGATAATAAACTTTATGTTTGAGTGTTAAGGTTTATAATCAAGTTATATGCAATCGCGGCCTCTTCGACGATGTGTTTATGTTCCAATTTCTTAATCTAGTGCTATTGTTGATCGAAGACAATTAATTATATTTTTAAATTAACGCTATTACAGAATGAGGCGTTTATAATATGGATGGACACGTCTTTGACACGGAAACCTGCTTGGCGTGTCAATCACACGGGCAAGTACGAAAAAGGAGTTTTCCCAGCCAAATACACCCTACGAGTTACATATGGTATGTGTATATAGTTACTTTTTTCCCGACTACGGTAAAGCCAATGGGACCCCTCATTGGCTTTGCATATGATTTTAACAGGCTATGTATGTATATTTATTTATCTGTTATCTCATAACAACTACAACGCGGTCACATTAACTCGAAGCTTGGCGTTGATGACGACATTTTGGTTTTTTGGTAATATACCTACCTAAATATACCTAATAAAAAATATAATTAAAACAACAACAAAAAACTAGGCAAATTATCGACGCGCTTATCGGTAACAAAGACAAAGGCCTAACCACAGATATAGATATACCTAGATAACGCAAGAGTAACTACTTCGCGTGCCAAAAATTGCACCAACTTATGATTACAAATCATAAGCCGCCCCTTTCGCGCTCAGTCCTTTGTACTGCTGGCTGGGTAAGTGTGAACGAGAGCGCGAGCTTGTGACGTCATAGTAGGTAGTCAAAAATATGGCACGCTTGGTTTTCATACAGTTCGTGATACTTGTTTAGCGACTAGTTGGTTGGTATAAATAAAACAATGCTTGTTGTAGGAAGGAATGAAATGAGTGAATATATTATTTTATTGATGGCCTAACTATGTACAAAATTACCTAGGCGCAAGTAGTACATTACTTAAAAGGTAGTAAATATTAACAGCCAATCAGAACAGTCTTTAGTCCAGGGCACATACGTGGAAACTCGTATAAACCAAAAGGGGTTATTATTGCCCTCTTCTCTATGTCTTCTTCACGGACTGGTAGTTGTGAGTATGCTCTGTTTAGGTCCAGAGTAGAGAAAACTTGCTTGCCAGCGAGCTGATATGTGAAGTCCTTTATTCGTGGGATGGGATAACGGTCAGGCTTGGTAATGGCGTTGAGTCGCCTGTAATCACCACATACTCGTATATCTCCATTTTTCTTTGGTACAACGTGGAGTGGACTGGACCAGGAACTCTTGCTAGGTCGGCAGAGTCCTTGGCTCATCATATTCTCGAACTCCTTCTTCACTTTTTCGTAGCGATGGTATAGCGATGGTATAGCGTATAGGTCGAGCTCGAGCGTGGGTAGGTGGTCCGGTTGTTTCAATGTAGTGCTCGACTGTGTGCTTCGGGTTGAGTTTCATTGATGACAAACGAGTGACGTTGGGGAATTCAGCAAGTATGTCATGGAACGTTTGTTGAAGATCGATGCTGCGTATTGTAGGTGTGCTTGTATATCGCCCTGGTGCCTTTGTAGAAAGCTTGGTAGTGCTGTCGATGAGACGCTCATTCCTTAGGTCGACCAGTAGATTATGATAGCCTAGGAAATCTGCTCCAAGTATGGGCTTGCTTACGGCAGCGACAATAAACTTCCACTTGTAGGGACGTCGTAGGCCCAAGTTGATGTCTATGGTTTTTTCTCCATATGTGGGTATCTCTGAATTATTGGCGGCGTATAACTTGTACGGCAGAGGTGTAGATCGAGTTCCTTTACGCTTCGGTATCACTGATATGTTTGCGCCAGTGTCGACCAAGAAAGTTGTGTTGGTTTCCTTATCAGTGATGAAAAGGCGATATGATTTGCTGTCGACATTAGGTTCCGCCACTGCTAATGCCTGTTTTAGTTTTCCGTATTGTTATCCTTGTTAAAAGTGCATGGTGTTGTGCAATGCCTTGCTTTTGCGCCGAATTTTCTGTGATAATAACAATAGGGCGATGGTGTAGATGAGCGAGATCTGAAGTTTCTTGAGTGCGAGCGAGACGGCGTTCTTGAACGGTCGCGGCGATGATGATTGCGTCTATATTGATAATGCGACGGCGGCGATGTGTGCGTGCACCGACAATTATCTTTCTTGAGCTCGGCGATTTCTAGGTGTAACTTGCGTATTTCTTCTACTATGCATTGTATGTTACCCTGAGCTTGTGAGTTGTCAACTGATGCTACAGCGGGCACTTCGGGCGTCTGCTCCATCATCTTGTCTGCCATCTTAGCTAACTCGTCCAATGCAGTGTCTTTGCTGATGGTGTCACTGACAACAAGTACTGATCTCACTTGTTGGGGTAGCAGGTTCATCCACATTAATCTGAGTGTATTGTCTGGGACTTTATTATGCGCTAGGTTACGCATGCGACGTAATAACTGGCTTGGTTTTTGGTCGCCCAGCTCCATATCCGACAAAAGCTTTTGCAGTTGTTTTCCATCTGATTCTTCATACACAGAGATAAGCCGTTCCTTGATCGCGTTGTAGGGTCGGTCCGATGGCGGGTTTTCAAGCAGGTCACAGATTTGCTCAATGTCTTCCTTCGTTAATTGCGCTATAACCATCTGTGCTTTTTGAGCGTCGCTTTTCTTGAGATCGCCGACGGCGGCTTCAAATGTGATAAACCATAGCCGCGGTTTGTCGCGCCAAAACGGTGGAACACGCAGGGAAAGTGAAATTCCGGCGATTTCTTGTTGGTATTTCGCTGCTTCTTCCATTGCTGAGCTTCGATGATGTTGAGCTTACTTGAAATACCGACAGGTTTTATTCGGACGTCGGGGTCACCACTTTAGCGACTAGTTGGTTGGTATAAATAAAACAATGCTTGTTGTAGGAAGGAATGAAATGAGTGAATATATTATTTTATTGATGGCCTAACTATGTACAAAATTACCTAGGCGCAAGTAGCCAACAGTCCAACTAACCACTAAACACTCCGAGGTTATAAATATATGTGCCGGCGCTCGATCCCTCAGCTCAGTGTAGCGGCGAGCGCGCTGTCATTAGCACGCGCGCTGCTACACTTGCGTTATCTAGGTATATCTATATCTGTGGGCCTAACACTTGCTGGGCGAGCTAAGGAATGCGGGCCTCGCATTCCAGAGATGCGTCGAGTTAATGTGACCGCGTTGTACTCATCGTTTTTTAAAAACAGGGGTTTGTTGGAAGCCTCATGTTATTCCATAGGCACTTAATAGGCTTCATGACGTCGCATAAAATCCAAAATTACGGCTTATAGCGGATTTAAATAAAAATATCGTGTTTTGAATCTAATGAAAACTACAAAAAAACGTGTTTTGTATGTAATGAAGACTTCGTTAAAAAAACACGTAAATTTTTCATCGACAAATTTTTGTTACTTATTTTTATACTTAATAAAAACGTAGAAAATACTCACAGAATGAAAATAGTAATAGTAATTAAAACAGAAAAAAATAATAAAATAGGTAGTGATTTTTTGTATATTTATTTAGTAATTGAAAAAGAAAAGTTAATAAAAAAAACAAGTGCGAGTCGGACTCGCACACGAAGGGTTCCGTACCACAAGGCGAAAACGCCGAAAAAAAACACGTTTGTTGTATGGGAGCCCCCCTTAAATATTCATTTTATTTTGTTTTTAGTATTTGTTGTTATAGCGGCAACAGAAATACATAATTTGTGAAAATTTCAACTGTTTAGCTATCGCGGTTCTTGAGATACAGCCTGGTGACAGACAGACAGACAGACAGCGAAGTCTTAGTAATAGGGTCCCGTTTTTACCCTTTTGGTACGGAACCCTAAAAACTAAAACGCGTCTACGACAAAAACACCGACTAAAAATAACATCGGTTCGTTCTCGTATCTGCGTCACAATAAGGTGCAATTCAGGTCGCACAGCGCTTATTGCCCACAGTTGTATTCACCTAAAAGAAGCCTCTCTTTCTATTGCGTAACTCTTATCTTCTGACTACAATAGGGTTGTCTTCTTTTGAAGAATAATTAATCTGAATATTTAATAACGAGTAAATTACGAGTTATTGCTTAACCCTTAGTCTGCCGGAACGTAGATCTACGCGAGACACAATGGCTTTTTAATTGTGTCTGTAATTACGAAGCGGTTAATAACATATTGGTTTTAGTTGGAAAACAGTATAATATTATTACTCATCACCACAGTTCAGCTGCCACAAAATACCTAAAAGCCATTATGGTACTTAAATGGCTTTATCAATTTTGAATATTACGCGTGTGTTTTTCCTTAAAACTTACTTGGTACCTATTTTTGGTCATGACCGAGTTACTTTTTAATGTATAAAATTGATTTTCCCGTTCTAATGTGCGAGTGAAACAACTTACCTGTAATTGAATATTGAAGCTTTTCAGCATTGCTAATCACAACCATTCGACAGGCTTCCGAATAGAAAATCACAGATTTTCAGTTACCTGATTTACCTAGTCTCTAAAGCTATGGTTCCTCGAAGAGCGGTGACCGCCACATGCGCTCGTAATGTCCAAACACAGAGCGTTTTTTGACAACTTAATGTCAAATACTGGCAAAACCGCAGATATTCGTGACGTCCGTTATCAATATGACGGAAACGGTCTTCTAGGAAACCCTACCTTGACAACAAACAGCTGCCGGAAGTAAAGCGATCGTCTATTTGGTATAAACTATAAAAAATCGTGTTTTTGTTTTGTGAACAACGTTTAGAGGATTCCGTGGATGAAAATTAGGACTTAATTAACATCAATGATCTGTAACTTAACTCTGCAACGGGTACATAAACGATCTGTAACTTAAGAGCCTATACTACCTCAGCTAAAGTTCACTCTTTATCTCGCTCGCACTATACTGCTCGCGGACTGTGTGAGAGCGAGACAGATTGCGGTGCTGGGCGGAAGGCAGCTCCAATAGTTTAGGTATTTGCTTTTTACGGTGAAAATAAAGGTAATTCAAAAAAATTAAATAACATAAGACCTGCTTTATAGTTAGTTCAGTTAGTATGCAAAGTTTCATGATCTAATTTGAAGTATTTTTTGAATACCAGCGGTTTATTGTTCAGTTTGGAGATAACTTTGGATTTTTTTTCTATCGAGAAAATTTTATGGAATCGTGTTTTCGTCTAACATAGTACCTAACATTAATCCTCAACTATACCATATATTTATTTCAAAATTAATGCTGCGGTATTTTCGACATAACGGAGGATCATGCTAAGCCATTTGAGGTAGTATAGGCTCTTAACTCTGTAACTCCTGAAAACTGATTAATACTAAAGCCCTTTTGAATATTACGTTAACATTTAAAAACCTTTTAAGAAATATCTCAATAGGGTTCTAATAAACCGAACACTTTATTATAGATTTATAAAGTATGGTTTAGGTGCTGAAAACTAACTACTATTGCTGCGTAGGCTCGTTTGGGGGTCGACGAACTTACACACGTCGTTGTCTCCACAGTTAACCGCCTAGCCTTTTAACTAAACGGCGGCCATTCAACTAACGGCCGAATAATATTCAATTAAAGTTTAGGTTTAGGTTGGAAGTCTGTAACCAATCTTGCGGGAGCCGAATTGGTCGCAGTAACTAAGCCAGGGCACCCCGACCAAATGGGTTAGGTTAGAACTGTGATCAACCTCGCGCGAGCCGAGAGAGCGAAGTGAGGCGAGCACTACTTCCGGTTAACCTTTTGACCGCCAGAGCGTAAACGCATCGGCGTACCTCCCACGCCAAGCTACAAATTCAGCGCAAATACCAACAAAAAATGTAGGGATTCCAACATCTTATCGATAAGTTATCGATAATCAATTATTCATTGCTTTAAACCCATATTTTTTAAATAAATTGTTACTCCTTACATCATTCTTTTTTTTAATTTAACCCTATTTCGTATCATATCATTAAACAGAAGTTACAAAAATCTAAACAACGTTAAAGCAGACATTAAAACTACAAACGAATAAAATAAATAATAATAAGGTACATCACTAATCTCGTTCGTTACGGTAGCCGCTGTCGGGAAGACCCGACTCTGGCGTGGCGGGCACGACCTTTGCAAACTTCCTCGCATGCGAGTAGGGATGTGACATTGTGGGACATAATAAATAATTCTTGTCGGCTGTAGACTACCGTGGCGTGTTGGGCACGTTTTCGTTTGTCGTCTATACCCGGCCGTGGCGTTCAAAAGGTTAACTAAACGGCTAATTTAACCAGTTGGCTGCGACATATACACCTCTATGCATTTAAATAAACTTCACGAGTACTTTTGTACCTACAGTGGCCTCCAAAACTTAGTTGACATTTTTCCTTTTTAGCTTTGACACACCACATTATGATTTAGGAGTACCTCATTATTTTTTTATTTTAATTCATAATGTGGCATCACAGCTAAAGTGGAAAAATGTCAACTAAATTTTGGCGGGCACTGTATGTTCCGTGCACCTTGCTGACTGGAAAGATATGTTTTCAAGGAAAGAGTTAATATTTTTTTTAGTTTATTTGTTGACAATGATCTCAGTCTATGTATACAGGGTTATTGGTAAAACATTAACAACCTCTCAAGAAGTCATTGTACTCATCACAATGAACAACTTTTACTATGGGACCGAACCTGAAATCGCGAAAAAAAAAATCAGCTGTTACAGCCTACATTAGCCCTACATTTTGACGAGCTATACGAACATAAATGTAGGGAACAGCTGATTTTTTTTTTGCTGATTTTTTTGCGATTTTTCCTCATAGTAAATGTTGTTCATAATGATGAGTACAAGGACCTCTTAAGAGGTTGTTAATGTTTTACCAATAACCATGTATATATACTAGTAGTGCTCGTAACCGATATAAAGGCATCAAAAACAGAAACAGTCACCGCAGACGAATTCGATATGGGATATTTAGTAGGTACTGCTACACGATTCTCTACTCCTACACATGTTATTTCTTCTCCATATTAACCTACTATGATATAGAACGGGCAATTACCTTCCCCATTCTGACCGACCGACTCCTTCGACAATTCAAAAGTGCTTGAATATGTAACTGCTTTGAGTTTCAAACGCTATCGAGGGCAAACGAATTGACACTATTTAGTATCGTAGCCAGTAAATTACACCATGTTTCACTTGGGTTTTTTTTGTAATCATGAACCTGAATAGATTCTTCCTCTTTTTTAGTTAAAATTGTATCTTTTTGTTGTCATGCGTCTAATTTTACCCATTGTTTACAGCATACCCACCGTCGCGCTACAACGGTAAACGAAGATTTATAATTAGCTCAGTTCAGAAGTTCGAAGATTCTCAAAAATATTGGTGGGGTTTCATCCTATTGGTCATCGGTGTGTTGTGTTTTATTTCTGCTGTTGTATTATGTTTTCGTCATGGATCAACCAGAACAAATTTTGTTGTGTTGAAAGACTATTTCATGAAATCATAATATTTTAGGCCAATTCTGTCAGAGGTGAAATAACTGTGAAAGATTTGTAATAGCCCCCTAAGAGGTTGAATTGGCGAGCTAAAACTCACTCCTGTGCACCATTGACGCGAGCACCCACTTGCACTAACTGCACCCCAATTGCGTAACACATTTTGTATCACAATCTGAAGGATACGTATTGAAGAAAATACCTAATCCATTGCTTCATATGTTTGAAAAATTCGTCTGCTCGACAACGTAAATAACGCAATGTATTTTGTTGAATTGTCTAAATGAGTCGCATTTGGATTGAGGGTGTGTTATGCAAATGAGAGGTTTGTCTTTTGAGTATTAAAAAAAGAAACATAGTTTCCAAGAACCCTGAAGATGGCGTTAAACTGACTACGGTATTAGGTGCCAAAGTCAAAACGCTTGGAAAAAAAAAACATTGCGTCACGTCATATACGCTAGTTGAGTGACAGTTTCGTTTGCTTTCGTTTTAAGATCTCAAAATTACATCCAAGTGAATTAATAAAAAAATTATGTGACGTTTGGTTCCTTGCAGTAACTTACCAAGTTCAGCGCCATCTATCCAGCGACTAGGGAAGCGTTAAAAAAAAGAAAAAGAAAATCCCTCATTGCCCCGCTGGAGTAGTAGTTTGCATTGATTCAATTAATCTCGAATCGAACTAACTCAAGGGATAACCCTAAAAGTTTCACTTAGATCATAGAAACAAAACAGTCAAGTTGTCTTTTCAAACACTTAACATTGCAAAACGAATTCTAACTTTGGTCCAAGCTCAAACCTTTGAGTCAGTTTTTGTATTTCGAACCGTATATACAGATTGGTAACTTAGACTCTGGTTTAAAAGCAGTTTTGGTATTTAGAAACTTAACGTTATCGGAATAAAATCCGTAATTAAAAAATGGTTACATAGATGGGTTTAACTTAGTTGACGTTTTTCGTTTCTTAACCAGACCGTAAAATATCAGAAGTTAAACCTTTGAGCCAGTTTTTGTATTTCGAACCTTCTATACAAGATTGGTAACTTAGACTCTGGTTTAAAAGCAGTTTTGGTATTTAGAAACTTAACGCTGTCGGAATAAAATCCGTAATTAAAAAATGGTTAGAAAACTGGGTTTAACTTACTTGACGTTTTTCGTTTCTTAACCAGACCGTAAAATAACCGTCACAGTCACAGAAGTTGCAGTCTGAGTTCATGGTTTCATAAGACGTGTCATGTCTGTTTGTTTCTATGATCCGAGTGTTATAATATTTTATATTATATACTTGTAACTTAATTGTAGCTTAATTATATATAAGTTTAAAATATACCTTACACCGATTGAAATAACGGGTAATTCATTCCTTTGATAGAAACATTTATTATATTAACGGGAAGCGCCAGGGTACCCCGCGAAATTCAAATTTTCTTAGGTTTTTTGCAATTTGCAGGTCCGTGTCATGTTGACTGTTGATTAAAATATGATTGGCGAGCTCAACAGTACAGAATTATAATCATTAAAATCATCAACAATACCCTCTTAGTTTATATAAGTTTATTGAATGACTATTTCGTGAAGTATTGGGAGATTGAGTGTTCTATTGATGATTTAATGATTACAATTCTGTAAATACATATGTGTTACACTCGCGAATCATATGTTGGTCCACAGATATAGATATACCTAGATAACGCAAGAGTAACTACTTCGCGTGCCAAAAATTGCACCAACTTATGATTACAAATCGTAAGCCGCGCCTTTCGCGCTCAGTCCTTTGTACTGCTGGCTGGGTAAGTGTGAGCGAGAACGCGAGCTTGTGACGTCATAGTAGGTAGTCAAAAAATGGCACGCTTAGTTTTCATACAGTTCGTGATACCGTACTTGCGTTATCTAGGTATATCTATATCTGTGTGTTGGTCAACATACGACCTGACACTGACTAAAGCCTAAGAAGAAGCCTAAGAAATTTTGTTTTTTTTTAATTTTTACCTATCGCATGGGCTTCAAGAAATTTATTCTCGAAAATTTTTTTCGAAGTTTTTATAATGATCAATGATTCGCTAGTTATTAGTCAGAATTATTATGTTGTTTTAAGAAATACTTTTTGATTATTGTTGTACACGGACATACTTTTCCCTTTTGACATGTTCAAAATAGAAATGAACATGCACAATATATTTCGACGGTTAACCGTCAAGACCTAACTCAATATGTCAAAATTTTACAGGAGGTGCAAAAAATCTTGTAACTTTGATAAGAATGTTAATATGAGTAAACCAAAAATATAGTTAGTTTTAAATATAACTTACAATATTAAGATAAATTTATTTCTGTACTTACTTCGTTCCAATAAATTACTAGGTAAGATAGAAAAAAATTACACTTTTTTAAAAGACTGAATTTGTAGATAGGAGGTCTTGACGGTTAAGGGTCAATTCACACGTACCACAACCACGCCACAGCCACAACCACACCACAACGACGCCATGTGGTCGGGCGTATATTTTGTATTGAAAATGAATATTACAATTTACACGTACCACATTTTGCCGTTGTTATCGACCACCTGTGTAATACGACCACATCGCAACCACATCGCGACGGCAACGCCACCACCGGCGGCGTCACCGCGGCCACATCGCCACGACATGACGTCATCAACAGCGCGCGCCTAGCGCCCACACTGGGCGCCAGCTAGGCGCGCGCTGTTGATACGGAACGGTTGATACGTTGAACAGTGTAACTGCACATGACCACGTGGTTACCACATCGCAACGACAGCGACAACGCAACCACATCGACATTTTGTCGGTACCACAACGCAACTGCAAAAAGCCGCTGCGACACTATTCACACGTAACCACAGCTTGACCACATTTTGTCGCTGCGACGTGGTGTGGTTGTGGTACGTGTGAATTGACCCTAACCGACGATTTGTTTTGTTTGTGTACAATAAACATTTTTTTTCTGAACTTGAACTTAGACACATTTATAATAAGGAAGTATGGATTAATATTATTATAATTTTAACTTAATTTACGTTATTTATAAATTTTCAACACACTTGCTCGTAAAGTGGCTTTTAATGAACCGCTTTTAGGTCCATAATGCAGTGTATTAAACACGCGTGCTTTTTACTTTATACCGCCAAAGATTAGATTACATTTAGTAGTAGTATTTCACTTTTTTTTTTAAATAGTTTGAATTGTCCTTAGTCCCAAAATGAACAAATTTTATTTAAGTACCTTAAATTGTCCGTGGTCCCTCCCGGAACCAAACGGAAAAGACTTTGACTGGCGTTCTATTATTGCGGAATCTCACTGAATTTAACCATTAGTTACTATTTTTAACAATTAGTCGAGTTAACCACGGATCAAAAAACAGGCTCTTAGACTTACAAATCAAAGTGAATACTGCATAACGCACACTCGCAGAAGCGCACACTGATGGGTTTCATGCTCTTATAAGGAAGCAGTGTGCGTCGCTGCTGAGTCGTGTTAGGTGAAGTAGCAACAGTATAATAAGCGTGTTCGCGGACACGTGGGACTCTCCACTGCTGCGCCACTGGATACGTTTGCATACTGCACTGTGGGCAGTGGACTGTTCCTCCCGGTCTTAATGTGTGTAACTGTCTTTTAACAGTTTTTTTTTTTGTATTTTTAACTGCTTTTATTTTTGTGTGTTGTTTTTGTTTCGTTTGTTTTATTTTGATTTGAATTCGTTTTTTAAACTCGTTTAAGAAGATTTAAATTCGTTTTTTTAAGTGTGTGTTAAAATATGGATATTATCTGATATAAATGTTTATTATTATTATTATTATAACTATGAAACCTTTCTGTACTGATTACTGTGTAAGCATGATAATTTTAATATACCTAATAGTATTATTTATTTAATTAACTAAGTATAACATATGGATTGTAGTTAGTAGTATATAACCATAATTTTGCACTTTTGTACACAGTGACTTCGTCAAAATTTTATTTTATGAGTGTGGGTCCATCATGAGACTATAGACTCCACCTTAGGCCATAGTACTTATCTAGCCGAAACCAAGGAGCTTAAACAAAAGGAGCTGTTTATTTACTTGAGGAGTTCCTTTGGCTTACCGCTGCATCATCAGACCAGGTCCATGGTACAATATTACCGAAGAAGCATTCGTTGCGTTCTCACCGAAGTCACATAAAAGTAAGCCAAGTTTGAGGTCACTCGATTGCCAGGAAGTACTTGAAAACTGGATTACATAACACAAAATACATTATTATTTAATTTTCTTACGTATTTAATACATTTATAAAATATTCTTCCGATTCTATAAGGCTGCATTTTAGAGCAAGTTACAGATGGATAATCCTGGCTACAAGGTTGTGTCTATGCAAATTCTCTTTAGCTAGATGCAAACATCCGAACATTGCCCGATTGATTCCCCCGGACGGTGGCATGCCCGACAAATGTCAACCGTGTCTTTTACAAAAAATCTCCGGTGATTTCGTTATGATAGCTTTGTCCATAATTGCACAGAAAAACGTACGTATTTTTTTACATCGTTCTCACATATAATTGTAAATTCAACATTAATGATGTAACTAATATTTTTGTAAAAATACAATTTAAAAGAGTGTCCATGGAGTTTCTTGCCCGTTCTTCTCCATAGGTACCTACGCTTTGGAATGGGCAACTAGCTTCATATTTTCTGACTGGCCGACTTCTTGACAATTCAAAAGTGCCTGTAAATGGTTTAATTGAAATAAATGTTTGAGTTTGAGTTTGAAAGCCTTCCCTAACAGGTTACCTAGCAGGTCTACTTCGAGTCCCATGTAGGACCCGGAAAAAGCGTCCGTGATGTTACTTGCTCTGCCATACCTCCCTGCAATCGTTAATGTCAATAACTACAGGTACAGGCTTGTGCCAGTTCTCTTTAGCCAAGGAGAGTGAGGTCCCCCTTATTATTATGTTATGAGCCGCTATAGCAAAAGAGTCTCTACTGTCTTTCCACTTCTCTCGAAGTAAGGCGACTAGGAACCAACCTTTGTTAAAGGCGTCAAGCTCTTCGCCTGGGCGACTCTCCCGCCTAGGCCCAGGCAAAGATGGCGGGCAAAGTCGCTTACCGTTAACACTTTCAAGGGCACTATACGGCTATAGCCGCCATAACAATAAAACTCCTTTTGTATCTCTTATCATCCCGGAACCTGTTAAGTAGGGACCCATAGGGTCGTGAGTTTGGCCCGTTGTTCGTCTATCATGCGGCAGATGCGTCTAGACCAATTCTTTTTTTTTTTATTAAATAATATTGTACTTTTTTTTTTCTTGCACAAAAAGTCGTCCTTTTTTCACAATCTGAGTCGTACAATACCTATATATTGTCAGTAGAATACCCACCGCACTAAAAGTTTTGCTAGCTACTGAGTGCATTGTGTGTGTGTGTTTGTAATATCTAATGTTTACACAAATTATGTATTTGCATGTCAAATTTATATATTTTTTTACAAATATTCTCACATTTCGTGAACAAGAACCAATCAAGGTTACGGTCCGCGACAGCCACAATAGTTATAAAATTCCTAGTGCCTTATAATACATTACTGTCAATTAATGAAAACCAGAGTACCGCCTTATTGTATATTTTTTGTCGATACTGTTAGATTATAATAGGTAAGACCGTTTTTTATCGACGCCAAAATAATGTGGAACTGGTGATCGCTGATTTAACATCGATTTTTCGGTAGAGGAATTGATCATAATCCTCCCACCCCATTCCTGGCTATACGTAATAACGTATCGAACTATCGACCACTATGGAACGGACGCGGGGATAAATATTTACAACCGATACCAACGAATAATTACTAAACCTCTCAGATTTTGATATCAGATTATTTTTGCGTCGTAATTATATATTTTTTGTACCAACTTTCAATAATAATATACTGTATACCCACACGATTTTATAGAAATATTTATTAATGTCTGTATATCAAAATAGTTATTAAATGTTTATGGCAAGATTTTGTTGCTTTTTAGTTGAATCACCTTACCTCACTTGGGGTCCTACCACCAACAGTATTTTAGGATTCCGTACCTTAAAAGGAAAAAACGGAACCCTAAGGCGCGTCGGTCACTGGTAACGGTACTTAAGTGTCTAAACACACTATGCCGAAGTTACGCGACCGAAGTTCGGCATGATTACGCCTGCAATGCTATTTGAATTACTGACGACACATTATGCCGAAATTACGTTGCGTTAAATAGCATTGAAATAGCAATGCGGGCGTAATCTTGCCGAACTTCGGGCGCGTAACTTCGGCATAGTGTGTTTAAGCCGCGGTTCCATTAGGCAAGTCTTGCATGCAAGTATGACGTCACACTTGTGTGCAAGTGATTTGAATTGAAAACAGAAATTTGTTCAACTTGCTGCTTGCATACAAGATTTTAGTGGCATACAAGTTTTTCTAGTTGTACCTAGTGTTCATCATGAGTAGAAGACGTGCTGTGGTTGCCGCTGCGTGCAGAGTTGTACGCGAAATAATTATACATAAAGTAAAATAACAAAAAAAAAAAACATCGACGTTGACCAATTCAGTGGGTTAGAAACTGGATTCACAGAAGAGATGCTTACGGTGCGTCCAATAATCTATTAAAAGAATTTGGTTTTCTATGATATTCTTCAATAAATATTATTATTTTCTCCGTATCCCACACAGATATAGATATACCTAGATAACGCAAGAGTAACTACTTCGCGTGCCAAAAATTGCACCAACTTATGATTACAAACCGTAAGCCGCCCCTTTCGCGCTCAGTCCTTTGTACTGCTGGCTGGGTAAGGGTGAGCGAGAGCGCGAGCTTGTGACGTCATAGTAGGTAGTCAAAAAATGGCACGCTTGGTTTTCATACAGTTCGTGATACTTGCGTTATCTAGGTATATCTATATCTGTGGTATCCCACTTAGAAGTCATTTTTACAAAATAATCCTGCATATAATCTATACACCTGCGCATGCGCTTGCAACTTGTATGCAAATGACCTGACTTGAGTGTTGTGTGTACAAGTTTAAACCTAATTGCATACAAGTTGCAACTTGTTTGCAAGCTGTGGTTTCCACTGTGCAAATTGTATGCAACTTGCAACTTGTATGCAAGTCATTTGCATAATGGAAACGCAGCTTAAGACACTTTGTCAAGGCGATGTCGCGGCGGGCGCGGCGCGGGCTTCGCGTCACGGTCGGTTGAGGCGTGGTCTTTACGTAGAGTCGAGGCCCGGGCGGCTATGCTTCCTTCACACATTCCAATTCATTTAACATGTCGTCGTCAGAAGATGTACGATTGTACTTGCAGTCATACAAGTACAATCGTACAATTTCGATGAATTTCACGTTGGTTTCAATTTCAAAATCGTCACGCATGATTTTAACTGTGTAAATATCTGTGCCTACGCCCGAAAAAAATGATAAAATGGCGGTGGAGTCGCGTCGCGGTCGGGCACAGCGCCCCCGCCGCGCGTCCGCCTCGACCCCGCGCCGCCACCACCTCGCCCGTGCCGCGACTCTAGTATATGGGCGCACTGCCATTTATTCCTAAAGAAAACGTAGATAAGTGCGGCGCGCCGCTTATGCGCCCGCGCCCCGCCTCACCTCTAGCTCGTGTGAGCGATCCTCACTTTGTTGTCTGTCTGTCAAGATCCTTTTTCACAGGACCGCGTGGTGGTATCAAACACCAAAGCCAGTCGCTAACGACGGCGAGCCGTTTATTCGTCATAGATCTTCAATCTAGAAAACCTTTTCTAGTCGATACGATTTAGGTCGTCCTCATAAGGTCGTTACAAGAGGTCCAAAGACATTCGACATTGATTTATAATTTTTCATCGGCGAGACCTTTAATCGTCAGAGAACTTTCAACACTGCAAAAGACTACAATATAATGCGGTGAACACTGCACTGCGGTGTAGAATATTGCAGTTTTATGTCAGCACCATCTCGTGACCGATAGCGGAACTAATGTAAATTTTGTTGAAGATTTCTGAAAAAGTGTGCTATTTAGAGACTTCGTTTTATTTTTCCTGTAATCGTTTCGTAAGCTTCTATCACATAGAATAATTTCAGATTTTTCTCTTTGCAGACTTCGGAGATAAGGGGAATGGTTTTTTTTTTACATTTTTCATCAAAAGTCGAAAATTATGCGGCCTAAAAAAAAGAAAAAAAAATGTTTGAGAATGTGCAAACTGCGCTCTTTCATATGATACCCCACATGCCCTAGTAGCCCCACTTCGAATTTTTCAGACCCCCTTTCAATCCTTGTTGCAAAAAATATACATATGTTTTTATTTCTTTCTTATTTGTAAAATAGTTGGGCAAATGTCATCTAAAACTGTCCCAAATTTCATGTTGATAGCATATCTAGCTGTGACTGACAGACAGACTGAGTCTCAACATAAGGGTTCCGTTTCACCAT
Source organism: Mesoligia furuncula (assembly GCA_916614155.1). Lineage (NCBI taxonomy): Eukaryota > Metazoa > Arthropoda > Insecta > Lepidoptera > Noctuidae > Mesoligia > Mesoligia furuncula. Next base: position 13,309,977 of record OU744810.1, read on the forward strand.
TTAGGTACGGAACCCTAACCTAAGTTTACGACCAATTTCCCTAAAACTTGGGAAGTTGATCGTAAACTTGTTTGCATATTCGATTATTCACATAATCGGTGTGATTTAATTTGTACTGCTTGCTACACAAGATTGTGACATTTCCACAATGACATAACGAAATTGATGTTGCCACCTTAATTCTTTAATTTTACCCGCAAAAGTTGTTTTTTTTTTTTCAACAGCGAAGTTGGAATATAATTATTTGATATTATTTTTAGCCTTTTTGGTAAGATAACACTAGATGAGTCTTAATTTGCATTAATGCTAATTATGTGACAGACCTTGAATAGGCAATAATAATTTTCATAGAATTTGACATTTGGGCCAGGGACTTGAAAACGGAATGAATTTCGTTCCGTTACCACTAATGTTATCGTATAACATTCCAAAATTTGTAACGATACTAAAACCTAAAAATATTAATAACGTTACAGAATATCATTTTCGTAAAACAATATTATAGTTAACGGTATAGGTATCAGTAACATTAAGCTTATCCGCTTGTAATAACGTTACAGATTCATTTTCATTTATAACGTTATTCTTCATACTTTTTCGCCATCTTTTGTCATGAAGCGGGCAAAGTTGAGTATCGAAATGAATAACGTTATTATATCGTTATACTAATAACGATATGTTGATCATATTGTTAGTGAACAGTTTATGATTTAGTTCCGTCAGTATATAGCCAAGGAATTAATTTTGTTACGATCCTGGTGGAACGGTACAAATTATCGAAACTGGAACTACACGTAGCGTTATTTTGAGTAACGTTTCAAGTCCCTGATTTGGCAGAACTACACGTAACGTTATTTTGAGTAACGTTTCAAGTCCCTGATTTGGGCTTCCCTTGACTGGGAAATATATCCCTATTAGTTGGTAACACTACGGAACTGTACAGGCCGCATTCCGAAACAGATATAACGCTAACAGCGCTCACATCTTAGACAAAGAAAAGTATAGACGGCGGGTAGCTCCATTTCATTTCCACAAGAAAGGGATAAAGTATTGAGTTATTATAAGTAACAGAAAAGGATAAAGGTATACTATTTCCGTCTCTCACTGCGTGCCAGTTTTTTCAAGGCAGCTACTTATGTAGCCTATGTTAGTTAAGTTAGTTTTTTGTCTCATGTGTGGCCACGCTACCCGATGCTCTATAGCTTTCTTACTCTAAGGCTCACATCATCTCACATGCGTTCCGATTTAGATATTATGATCATGACCATTGAGATAGGAAAAACATGGAGAGGCCGCGTTATTCTATACATACATTTGCTTGTACAAATATGAGTGAAATATGATTCAGAATACGAAATATCGTTTTGTCTCGTTCTTTCTAATAAGGTAATCGTATTTGATAAAAGAGACAACAATATTTTAAGTTGTTGCTTATTTTGGCAACATTTTGACGTGACGTAGTACAGTTGTAGGTAAGGTGCCGTAGCAGCCATCTTTTGCGACAAGTTTCGTGGTAGTTTTGCTGTCAAATGGTTGTTTACTTTTTGTATTATTGAGATTTGCGAGAAAATTACAAGGATTTTACCTTTTAAAACTGCATGCAAATGTTGGAAAACAACAATTCAACATGTCTGTGTGTTGTATTGTGAAGTGTGGTGCAAGAAAGAATGAAAATAAACCTCTAATGTCTTTGCACAGGTTAGTAGCCGGTTTTCATGCAATAATACATTTAATAATACACATTCGATAATACATTTGTAACGCGATCATGAATTTATGGCTAAAGTATTGATATTTGGGTTCATTTCCGTATAATAGACCATTTTAGTATATTTTGTTAATTCATTTGTTTGTTTACAATAACATGTCAAATGGAATAGGGTTGTACCGTTGCCGTAATAGTTTTCTCCGCTGAAACGTCATCGGCATATTCTGCGATGTGAACATAAGTAATTCTGTGTCCTATTCGGTCCGAGTGATCTTGCCAGGTCCGGCCTCTGGTTCACAGCACCGAAATTAAAATATTTTATTTCACATAAACCTACATGGACACTTAGGAAACGTCAGAAGCTAGGTGCACAGTTCCAATTGGTTGTTTCCTATGGGGAAGAACTGGCAAGAAACTCCACAATTTTTACAATGTATTCAAAATGTACCTGGTACTGATTTTAATAAATAAATAACTCCTTTTTTATTAAATTTATGGACTATCTGTTTCTCTCTTCTCGCCACTGCAGATTTATTACCGAAAAAACTCAGTGAAAGCTGAAGTGACGGTAACAGAGAGTTGTTACATTTGGTACTTACGCTATCAGATGCATTTATAAGTAGGTATCTTATTATATTGCCATTTGTCTTCACAACTTGTTTGTCTTAAGCATAACTATAATATTTTTCTCCGAAAATTCTAACTCTAATAAAAGATTTTCTTTTTTGACTTGTATGTACCTATCGATAAATAGTTCAGTAATTAACCATGAGTCTTTCGTTTTACGCATCACAAAAGATTATAAATAAAGTATTTTCGCACACTTTATTTTTATGCAAAACTGTAAAGTATATTTACCGAAAATAAAGTAGGATACGTTATTATAAAGTATGGTTGGCAACCGTAATTACAACGGACTTTAATTTAGTAAGTTATTATCCAAACGTGATAACTAGTAAGCTTAAAGTAAAAAAGCTATAGAGCATCGGGTAGCGTGGCCACACATGAGACAAAAAACTAACTTAACTAACATGGGCTACATAAGTAGCTGCCTTGAAAAAACTGGCACGCACTGAGAGACGGAAATAGTATAGCTTTATCCTTTTCTGTTACTTTTATTAACTCAATACTTTATCCCTTTCTTGTGGAAATGAAATGGAGCTAGCCGCCGTCTATACTTTTCTTTGTCTAAGCTAGTAAGACTCATATTTTTAGTATCGATACTCGATAATAGTAACACCTATGTTCCTTGATTGGTACAACCCTAGCAGTGGCAGCCATTTTATGCGACAAAACGAGTTGTAGGTATGCACCCTTTTTTTGTAGGTATTTCCAGTCCATACTTTTTATATGTCAATGGATCATGACAGCTGAGAGCTGTCAACAAAAAACAAAAACAATTTGGAACGCTCATGAACGCGCTCACAGTGCTTCCTCGAGGTAAAAACGATATTATTACAGTATTTCCTTAGTTAGGTGGCGACTGTCAGCCAGCAGCACAATAAAAGAATGGCTCTCCGAGACTGCTTTTCAAGATTGGTTGAAAGAAGTTTGTAATGACAAAACCACAGCGTATTGCTGCTATTGTCGATCTGAATAAAATGTAAAAAAAAAAAAGATTTATTGAACCACATTAGAATTAGAGAATTTGACACACAATTTCGATAGTTCTGACGACGAATAATCGTGTTTTTAAATATCTCTATTATTATTCTAACAAGATATATTATCATGTTACGTTTTTCTTAATTAAAATATTGATTATTAAATTTTATTTTATTTTAGCTCTTTTTTTTCCAAAAATTTAGCTCTATTTTAGCTCTTTCTCGAAGGTGATCTAGCTCTCTTTAAAAAATTGAGTTGGCAACACCGATTGTGACCACAGAATATAGATACTCCGGATTGTGACAGTGATTTGATTGTGTGATGTGTTCGTAATCTTTAATTTTAGCTTGGATTGCTTACAAAGTTACAAAAACCTAAAGTTGGATACGATGGCGACGTCCAGCGAAGCGTCCGATCAAAATGTGAAGTCCAGGCGTCCTGCTGGTAAGGTTTTACCTGTCGCACCTATAAAATGGCCTTGTGGTATCGATTGGGAAATTTGACTGACTCAATTATTGTTTTGATTGTAGAGTCTGCGTTCAAACAGCAGCGCCTGCCTGCTTGGCAGCCGATCCTGACCGCGGGGACAGTCCTGCCGACATTCTTTGTCATTGGCATTGCTTTCATACCTGTCGGTATAGGCCTACTCTATTTCTCCGATGAGGTGCGCCCTTAAGTTGACTAATGTCAAATTAATTTACTAATAATTACTCGTCGAAATACTCAATATCTAATTTACCAATCGTCGTAGCTGTGATTTATTACAAAGAGCTAAGATTTTTTCAGAAATATAAGTACGCCCCGCGGCTTCACCCGCATAAATGTCGATCCCGTGGAAATATCGGGATAATAAGTAGCCTATGTGTTAATCCAGGGTGTCAGCTACCTCCATACCAAATTTTATTTATAAAAATTGGTCCATCTGTTTGTGCGTGAAGAAGTAACAAACACAAACACTCACAAGCTTTCGGCTTCATAATATTAGTGTGATAACTAACAAGTTTGAATGAGGTGGCTCTAGATAAGCCTGGAAGGATTTGAGGGAGGGCTTTGCTCAGCAATGGACATTGTAGGCTAAATTAAAAAAATGTATAAGTTGCTACTTAATAATGATTATTCTTAACTTCCTTCCCACTAATTTTGTTATGTATCCTTATGTGGTATGTTGTATCCTGGGGTAACCAGATACTAAAAGATTGGGTTAACACTGAAATATTATATATCTGTAACCTCCTTGCAGGTCAAAGAACATGTCATAGACTACACAAACTGCATGAAAGAGGGTGAAAACATCACTTGTGCTGATTACATCAAACGGAACTCCATGGACCAATGCATTTGCCGCCTCTCCTTCAACTTGACTGAAGATTTCAAAGGAGACGTGTACTTCTACTATGGGCTCAGCAACTACTACCAGAATCATCGACGATATGTTAAGTCTAGGTAATGACAAAACCATTATAATGCTATACAAAACAGGTGTCATAAACCCTTAACAAAACTGAGGGTCACATGTTCTTCCCGTTATTTTGATAATTTTTTTGTACTGGACCATACCAAAGAACATTTGGGTTACATAATGCTTACACAAAAGTTAAAACTCCGACATTTTTATTTTTTAAGCTTTTAATTCTCTGGCAGTCCCCATACTGTAGCATGCACCGATAAGGAAGTATAAATGTTTTGTGTGCATAATATTGATCACTTGACAAAAGTAAACAAAGAATATTCCGAACAAAAATAAAAGTTGTGTCCCAGCAATTATTTTTGCAGATAGTTACATAGTTTGATGTACAGAATGTGTAGATGGGTTCGTGATGGGTCTTTTATACTTAGTAATAGTTATACCACTCACTTAATGACAAAATGAAGAATGAGTACCTAATTATCTACTTTAAATGTTTTGTTCTATTAATTTTGGCAGGGATGATAGTCAGCTTCTTGGTCGCTTGTCGTTGACACCTTCATCTGACTGCCTGCCATTCGCTTTTGCGGTTGAAGATGGAAAGCAAAAACCTGTGGCGCCCTGTGGGGCTATAGCTAACTCTTTATTCAATGGTAAGCCTTTTTAAAAGTCATTCATTGTTTTTGTTGATTTTCAGCTTCTAATCAACCAATAAGTAATTTGAGGATACTGTAACACATGTAAGTTTATTGCAAACATAGGTATTTTTTAGGGTTCTGTATGAGAAAAGAACCCTTATTTATAGGATCATTTGTGCGTCTATCTGTCTGTCCATCTGTCACTGTCAATTTGCTTTGAATCTACTGGACCAATTAAGTAGTTGGTACACATATGAATTTTAGTGATCCAAAAACGAATTTGTAACGTGAGTAAATTAATTTTGAATATGGGGGTCACTTTTGGGGGGCAAACTAGAAAATTAACAACAATTTTGCATAATTATTACTATACCGTGTGACATGTGAAAAAAAAGGGATTGTTATGAGGGTTTCAAATATATTTTTTGTATAATTTTAAAATACCATGTCAGTGTTATTCTAAAACCAATCCAATATTATAGTATTATCGTATTATAAGAAAAGTAGTGACCAGCCCCTGCTTCGCACGGTTTTTACGACTTGACAAAACATCGAGATTTCTTTATTTTATGTACGTTGCTTATGTAATTATTAACAAATTGAATTGTATTTTCTGTAAGTAAAATAAACGATGACTGATTGATGCATTGATATGTTTTATACAAACAAATCTTTGGGAATAATTTCTCTAAATGATGGTGAAAACCGTTGAGTAGTTTAGAAGAACAACTTGATCACACAGTCAACACGAAGAGGCTTTAATTTATGATCTATATTAATCTAAATACATAAAACAAAGTAGTCTTAGTTATGTCGCAGGCAATTTGTATGATTCCGCATTTTACAAACGGCGTCGTCCGTTTACAAACGCTCGCTGTTTTACCTAACCAAACCGCACCTCGGGGTGCCCTTCGCTCGCTCTTGCATCCTATGTCGACGTGGCCCCACTTCGTGGGGCTCCTATTCCTGTGTAAAGGGTTTAAAGTAACCTAACCAAACCTAACGTCGGGGTTCGGCATAGTAACCTAACCATTTTTTTTCCGGCTTGGTAAATCCATACGGAAGTCCGCCGCCCTGGGGCGGGCGCCGGGGTCTGTGAGGCTCTTTACTGACTAAAAACCACCCCGGTGTTCCATCTCGCACCTACGCCGGGGGGTCATGGGAACTTACGATACCTCGGGGTTCGGCATATTTTAAAACAGCGAGCGTTTTTAAACGGACAACGCCGTTCGTAAATCGCGGAATCATACAAATTATTGCCTGCGATAGTTGCACCATTTATTACTCAAGAACGGCTGGACCGATTTTAATGATCTTTGATTTGTAGGATTTGTCTCCGCCCCGAACAGGATAATAACTAATAAAACATCGAGAGAGAATCATGAAAATAAATCACTTTCTCATACATTTTGTTTTTGTTTTGGATTAGTAGGGTAGGGTAGAGTAGGAGCAGAGTAGGGTAGAGGTTGCACACCACGCGAATGAAGTCGCGCCGGGCAGCTAGTATTATAGATAAAGAAAGGTTTTTAGGCGGCTTACGAGTTGTAGGTCCTAGGTTCGAACCCCGACGGGCACTTTACTTTGTGTATAATATATTATTTCATCACCACTGCTCTCAAAGCGGTGAAGGGAAACATCGTGAGGAAACCGGCTTGCCGAAAATTCAAAGACATGTGACATTTACCGACCCGCACTGGGCCCACATGGTGGATTACGGCCCACTCTTTCTCCCCGAGAGAAGGCCTGCGTCCCAGCAGTGAGCACATTATAGGCTGATTATACTTATAAGAAAGGAAATTGAAAGGGAATTGAATTGAATTGATTGATTGAATTGAATTGGAGGGAATTGTTATTTTGTTTTATTTTTTGTTTGTGTCTTTATTTTTATGCGTCATATTTGCCGCAAATAAACTTATTTTCTTTCTTTTTTCTTTCTTTCTAAAGGTAAAAAAAAGATATGAAAGCTGTACTATGCCTGATTATTTGTTTCACCAGATACATTGACCGTCCGCTCACAAGATCTGAACAAGGATGTGCCCATACTTCGCACAGGGATCGCATGGGACTCGGACAAGGAAATCAAGTTTAGAAACCCACCTGGAGACCTCAAGACTGGTATGTACTGTTTCAAATATTAATCTGAATAGTAGTGCACCATTAAAAAGAAGATCTATTAAAAAAGTTATAAAAAAAAATAAAAAACCCGACTGTGGTAAAAAACTTAAGTTAAAAAAAAAACTGAAAAGCTGAAAACAAGCCCATTTTAAATTAAATGAAAGTTGGAAGCAGGCCCATTTGAATTTGAAAATATAATAAAAATGGTATGGGTCCCGCCTGCTTCCAACTTTTATTTAATTTAAAATGGGCTTGTTTTCAGCTTTCCTGTTTTTTTTAAACTCAAGTTTTTTACCGCAGTCGGGTTTTTTATTTTTTTTAATAACTTTTTTATTTCCAGCTTTTTAGTTTACAAATGCGAAAGATTTCGCAGACGATTTAGTTCTTGGTAGGTGTTTTTTACAATTTTTCACTTCGAATTGCTTTTAAGTATATATGTTGTATATATTTTTGTAATCACCTTTTAAAACCCTTTATTTTGATAGCCCACTCGATAGATTTTGAAAAAAAAAATTAAAAAAATATATTTAATATGGCGTCCAGTAGTCGCCATATTGAATTTTCAGTAACGTCATGTCTTTGGACTAAGAGGAATCGATTAACGTGTGAATCATAAAAATCGGCCCAGCCGTTGGTCTGTAATTCTGTATAGTGCTTCAAAGGAACATACAAACATACATACATACATACATAGGCTGATGAACACATTACCACTCCTTTGCGTCGCGCAGTCGGGTAAAAAGCAACTGAAATATGTGCATTTTAGTTTAAGAAGTCACTGCAAAAAACCGGCCAAGTGCGTGTCGGGCCACGCACAGTGTAGGGTTCCGTAGTAGCCCGTTATCACAATGTAGTACGATTCTGTTGTTCTTTATTCTAAATATAAAAAAAAAAACAAAAAAATGTTAAAAAAAAAAAAAAGTTGTTCTTCATGCCGCTATACTTTTAGATGTAAAATAACTGCGAAAGGGCCGTTCATCTAATTGACAGGACACATTCGCTCATCGGAAAGCGTGTAAAACTGTACAAAGATCTCTTGGCGCGTGGCCAAAATTGGAACTAACGCCGCCATCTTGTTTTTTCAATACATAACAATTTCACAAATGTTTACCAACAGCGCCCCCTTGTCAATGTCATTCCAGCGCAGATACTTATAACCTTAGAGTAAGAAAGCTATAGAGCATCGGGTAGCGTGGCCACACATGAGACAAAAAACTAATTTAACTAACATAGGCTACATAAGTAGCTGCCTTGAAAAAACTGGCACGCACTGAGAGACGGAAATAGTATAGCTTTATCCTTTTCTGTTACTTATAATAACTCAATACTTTATCCCTTTCTTGTGGAAATGAAATGGAGCTACCCGCCGTCTATACTTTTCTTTGTCTAAGCTTGTAACACTCTAGTTTGAGCGATGTTTCACAAACGGCAAAGTTACTCATTTAAACACTTTGTTGCAGCATTCGCAAACTTCACGAAACCAGAGAACTGGCGGCTCCATGTTTGGGAGTTGGATCCTAACAACACAGAAAACAACGGCTTTCAGGTAATTGATCCATAAATCATTATATCACACACCTTTATTCCCTGTAGGCAGAGGTGTACTTTTAGTACCATCAGCGTCAAAATTTCAGGGAGGATTAGGTTTTAGTAACATCAGCGTCAACATTTCAGGGAGGATTAGCTTTTAGTAACATCAGCGTCAACATTTCAGGGAGGATTAGCTTTTAGTACCATCAGCGTCAACATTTCAGGGAGGATTAGCTTTTAGTACCATCAGCGTCAACATTTCAGGGAGGATTAGCTTTTGCCCGCGAGTTCGCCTGCGTGGTTGTCGGAAATCATCCCACGGGAACGTACTACCGGGATTAATCCTCGATACCTACTCGTTATTGCCCGACTGCGCCAGAAGGAGGGTTATATGTGTATGGTAGTCATTAGGGTGACCGTCCAAATATAATAAGCCGGTCTCTCTGATCTGGATCATAGATAATTTACATAATTATATTGCTATAAACTTAAGTCTTGTATTATAATCTAAGTTGATTTTTGATTGGCCATTTTGTAATAAATCAAAAAGTCTTTTGATCTTTGTTACACTGGACTTGTGTTCCCAAACTTGACAAGTGTCTAATTATGTCATATACATAGTTACCGCGCGTCAACCATTGCAAACCATGCTGTCAAAACGGTGAAGAAAAACATCGTGAGGAAACCGGCATGTCCTAGAACCAAAAATTCGAAGATATGTGACATCTAAAAACCCGCACTGGTCCCGCGTGGTGGATTACGGCCCACTCCCTCTCGAGGGGAGGAGGCTTGTGTCCCAGCAGTGGGAACATTACAGGGAGATTATTTAATGATTTAAAATTTGTAATGTACTTTGAAATTTGTTTTAATATTATTGTCGACATGCATCTAAACTCACTGTACCTACATTAATTTATTGTACGCCCTAAGGGTAGGACATAGCTGTTCACAAAACACAAAATTAAAACCAGCTGTATTATGTACACTTTCCTATGATCCACAATAAAGATGAATTGAATTGAGACTAGCTTCCGTCTGCGGCTTCGCCCGCAAGGTATGTCGATAAAAACTATCCTATGTCCTACCCCGGGATGCAACCTATCTCTCTGCCAAATTTTATCAAAATCCGTTCAGTGGTTTAGGCGTGAAAATGTAACATACAGACAGACAGAGTTGCTTTCGAATTTATAATATTAGTATGGATTATGCTAACCATTGCAAATTCCACTTTCAGAACGAAGACCTCATAGTATGGATGCGCACGGCCGCGCTGCCGACGTTCCGCAAGCTGTACCGCCGGGTGGACCACACTCAGGTCGGCTTTAGCACCGGACTCGTCAAGGGACCCTACGTGCTCACTGTGGAATATAGTGAGTATTATAATGAGTACTATTACTAAGAGAGGATTGTGGCCAAGTAATAACAGCCGTACGGGTCGATCGATCAGGTTAAGCTACGCTTGCCGCGGTTGCTCCGTGGATGGGTCTTTTTTCTTGGAGGGAAAGGACAGAAGATAAAATATTAGTTTAGTCCTGTCAAATTAAGATAGTCCATAGCAAGTTTAGACGTGATTAAAAACATAGCTGCTAAAAATACGTCAATTTACGTCAGGCGCTGTCTAATTTGACAGGACGAAACTAATATTTATCTTCTGTTCTTTTCTTAATTAAATGAAAATAAAAAGATGTAAGTACTGAACTCAAATTTAGTTTAGTTTGTGAACAAGGGAATCGGCGCCAATATCAAATACTCAGTTTATTTTTTTCACTGCTTCAAGGGATTGTAATCCCTAAACCTAAACCTATAGGGTACTTCCCGTTTGACCTAGAATCATGAAATTTGGCAAAAAGCAATGTCATGTAGTACAAGCAAAGGAAAAAATCCGAAAACCGTAAATTTGTAGTTACATACCTACTTTGTACGGAACCCTCGTTGCGCGAGTCCGACTCGCACTTGACCGGTTTTGTATGACGTATTTTGTTATTTTGTAAGATTATTTGGAGATCCAAGGTAACCGACATAGACCGAAGAATTGCCAAACTTAAGTGGCAGTGGGCAGGGCACATTGCTCGCAGAACAGATGGCCGATGGGGCCGTAAGTTTCTGACGTCCGAAAGTTAAAGACGTAGCGTTGGACGGCCTCCCACAAGGTGGTCCGACGACCTTGTGAAGGCCGCAAGAACCCGTTGGATGCGAGAAGCACAGAACCGGTCGAAGTGGAGGTCCTAGGGGGAGGCCTATGTCCAGCAGTGGACGTCTTTCGGCTGAAATGATGATGATGATGAAGATTATCTATGGGCCTTAGTTGTCTGACATTAAAGCAACTATTATTATTAAAACAAAATTATTCCGCAGACTACCCGGTAACTGACTTCGACGGTACCAAGTCATTCGTGATATCGACGACATCGCTGTTGGGCGGCAAGAACCCATTCTTAGGAGTGGCCTACGTGGTGGTCGGTACTCTGTGCCTTTTGCTCGGAATCGTGCTGCTCGTCATACATGTGAAGTGCTCCAAGAGGTACGTGTATGATGGTCTTAGAAAACTAGGGTTTATCTTTAGTAAAATAAGTCATGTCGTTAATGCTGTCGAATCTGCAACGCCAATGCGTATGGCCGCCTTTAGCCCGCCTGTATATACAGGGTTATTGGTAAAACATTAACAACCTCTTAAGAGGTCATTGTACTCATCATTAAGAACAACTTTTACTATGGGACCAAACCTGAAATCGCGAAAAATAAAATCCCCTACACTTATGTTCGTCACGTCAAAATGTAGGGAACAGCTGATTTTTTTTTCGCGATTTCAGGTTTGGTCCCGTAGTAAAAGTTGTTCATAGTGATGAGTACAATGACCTCTTAAGAGGTTGTTACTGTTTTACCAATAACCCTGTATACTTCCGTTTTTTCATCAGAAAACGGACCGTGGTTTTCAACAGACTTGCGGTGGTGTTAAAATTACAACGGAAGTACGCAAACATGAAAATACGTATGTCCAGTGAAAATTAAGGGACGTCTTCAAGCGGCCTTACCTTACACGAACTCGACTCAAAATAAAGCATTAAAATGTGAGGTTCATATTGTGTGACGTTTATTATGGTACACGAATGGATAGAATAAGAAATGAGTACTCAGGAGGAAGTCTGAAAGTGGCACCGGTAACTGAAAAGTTGTGTGGAAATCGGTTGTCATTGTATGAGCATGTGATACGGAAGAATGAGGAAAATGTCGTGAGGAGAGTTTTTAGTATGAATGTCGAGTAGGGGAAGACCAAAAAAACGATGGATGGAATGTGTGAATGAGAATGAGGGGGTGACTACCGAGATGACGACTAATAGAGAAGTATGTAAGAAAAATACATGTTTCGCCGTCTCCAAATAAATTGGGATGAGGGCAGGATAATTGTGTGACATATATGTGTAACTGCGCCCCGCGGTTTCACCCGTATAAGTGTCGATCCCGTGGGAATATCAGGATAGAAAGTCCTATATGTTAATCCTGGTTATAAACTATCTGTGTGCCAAATTTCATTCAAATCCGTTCAGCCGATTGTGCGTGAAGAAGTAACAAACATACAAACACACTCACAAACTTTCGCCTTTATAATTTGTTGTGATTGAAATAACTGATAACCTTATTCTTTTCGTTTCGACGGGACATCTATGTTACTTATATATACGGTTTGGGCCCAGCAGGTGGCCACGTTTGTTTACGACGACGTTGCAATCGCGAAAAAATCTGCTGATCCATACATTTCGAACAATTTTGTTTTCAAGTTTTTACGGCGACATTGCGTGCTCCAGGGGGCTCTAATTTCAAGTCCGTCGACGAAGACACGGGCCCGTCTGAAATTAGTTTGATACTTCGGATTGAACCTTATTCTAGATTGGTTAACTTTTTCGGACGGGCAAATAAACGGGAGTAGGAACAGCTATCAAATCGTGATGTCATCAATTCTTAGTTCGAGCCCAGAATTAATCTTATGTCCTAAGTTGATTCGGTGTAGGAAATGCGGATTTCGTGCTTAGAAGGCAGTCCCCCTGGCGTCATCCCTATTGTCACTGAATTTTGTAAAAGTCACTGTAGTCACACGATATAGAGCTCATATTGCAATGCTTTATTTGAGTCGATTAGTACTTGAGTTGTATCGAAAGGTGACGATAGTGAAAAAAGCATTAAGACTGATGTTCATGCCTTAAATCGCCATCTTACCCAGTTAGCAAGGTGGTCGATGTTAATTCCCAAAAATATGAAAAGAGGCCTTAGTCCTGCGGTGGAGAAATGACAGATACAGTACCCGGCCGTAAATAAAGAAATAAAAACGTCAAATAACGTAGGTGCGGCTTTGTAGAGCGTTGTCTATGTCACTAATACCCGTGTGACGGTGTCTTTCTAACACTCTTTGTGCCAACGTCACGACTGGGTACTGTAGTAAATATTATGGTATGAAGACTACGATCAATGCTCACCAACATCGCTGTTTGGCCGTTGAAAAACGTTTGCCTATGAAAACCTTGAGCATACTTAGAACTTTGTCATATTATTACTACAAGTCATGAAGACAGCTACTGCAGATGAGACTTTACCCCTTGTATGTCGTAATTACAGACACAATTAAAAAGCCATTGTGTCTCGCGTAGATCTACGTTCCGGCATACTAAGGGTTAGAGGACTTTAAGTGAGTTAAATGTGACAAAGTCCTTTAGAAATTTCATTAGGCAATTATACATTCGCAAAATGAAAAGATTAAGCAATTTCAACGAATGCATTCATGTCCTGCATAGCGCACCCATGTCACTTTTTCGTACTGACCTTTTCAATCATGGTGTCAATTATTGACACGTGTGACACGTGAGATCTATTATTCACCCATTATTATAATGGGTGAATAATATTTTGATCTCACGCGTGTTGCAAGTAAGAATAAATTGATCTAAATGTGCTTAACCTTGTCATTTCCCGACTGTACATGTTACATCTAACAATCACAAAATTACACGACCCGGGCGTTAATATGGCACATCGGGTTTCAGAGAGAGACCGTTAAAGTGTAACACAGGTATGAGTGAGATGCAGAAACGACGCTTAACAAAACCGAACTGTTTCTTGAACCCGATGTGCCTTATTAACGGCGGCGTACTGTACATACTTGCATGTGACATCAGACACAACCCTCCTACCCAATCCTACTTGCTACACGAGGAGCCCGTGACACAAGCGCCCACTCCGTAAGTCTTTATTTTACGTTTTTTGTTCAAGGGGAATGCGCTTACGTAGCCCACGAGATTCAAATTTACTAACGTTTTTTGTAATTTGTAGGTCAGTGCATCTTTTTCTTTTATTAAGAAAAGGACAGAAGATAATTAATGTTAGTTTAACCTGTCAAATTAATGAGCGCCTGACACTACTCGATACAAGTTTAGACGTGATTAAAAATTTGCATACTAAAATTACGTCAAGCGCTGATTAATTTGACAGGACTAAACTAAAATTTCTCTTCTGTCCTTTTCTTAATGAAATAGGCAGAAAAAGATGGACTGTACTTAAATTTAGTTTAGTTTGTGAACAACAGAATCTGCACCAGTGTCAGGTTGTATGTTGATTAAAATATGATTCGCGACCGTAACAAATATGGCTTAACAGAATTATAATCATTAGAATCAGCACTCCTTAAGTTAGAATGGCTTTAAATGTCATGAAATAGTCATTCAGTAGGGTAATTATTTTTTTAATTTATTTTTTATTATTAAATGAGGCCCGCTTTTGACCCCGATCAGGCCTGATGGTAAGCGATAGATGAGGTCTATGATGGAACGAGCGTGCCCAGAAGATGCCTGTTCACTCTTGCTTTGAAGGCAGACGGGTTAAATGTGGGAGGGAACACAGATGCCGGCAGAGAGCTCCACACTTTTGCTGTGCGCATAATAAATGTGGAGGAGAAGCGCTGAGTACGACTCGTGGGGATATCAACCAAGTGCGGATGGTACGCTGCAGTACGTCTGGTTGTCCGGTGGTAAAAGGGCGACGGTGGGATCAGGTCGTGGAGCTCCTGCGCACACTCTCCGAAGTACAGTCTGTAGAAGACCGACAGGCAAGCAACATTACGCCGATGAGCTAGGCTGTGAAGCGTAGCTACCAACGTCTCGTCGCCTATAAGCCTTTTAGCTCTGCGTTCCACAGAGTCAAGCGCAGCAAGCAATATGTAATATGAACTTAGAGAGATGTATTGATGATTTTTATGATTATAATTTTATAAATAAATATTGGTTACCACCGCGAATAATATATAGACCAATACAACTCAATACTGACCTGCAAATTGCAAAAAAAATGTAAGAAAATTTGAATTTCGCAGGCTACCTGACGCTTTCTTCTTAAATCATTATAAGAATGTAGGGTTTCATCCCACTAAGATGTCATGGCGAAGTCGTCAACAGTCTCGCTGGACAAATAAAATTATGTAACAGCTATCTGTGGTCCAAATTTTAACATAGAAAAAGGTGTCAAATAAGGCGATCCACTCTCACCTAAGCTGTTCACAAGAGCATTGCAGGAGGTTTTTAACAAGTTGCCTGATTCGTGGAAGTCACGAGGCAAATATGGTAGCGGCCACCAGCTAACAAACCTCCGCCTTGCAGATGACATAGTGTTATTCTCCACATCACCTTCAGAAATTGAGGAAATGCTCCAAGATTTGAGCACGGCAAGTCTTGAGGTTGGACTTTCAATGAACAGATCCAAGACCCAGGTCATGACCAACAGCACGAAACACAAGGTCGAGGTACACGGACATTGGTTGCAATATGTCGATGAGGACACATAGTTGGGCCAGATAGTGTCTTTCAAAAACAGGCAAGATAATTATGGAAGTCGAAAGACGAGTCCAAAATGCTTGGAAGATCTACTGGGCCCTTAAAGAACACATGAAAGGTGTTCCTATATCATTAAAAAAGAAACTCATCGACATATGCATCCTGCTCGTCCTAATCTACGGTGGACAAAGTTGGTCACTTACTGAACAACAGAAGTCCAAACTCAAGATTTGCCAACGTGCAATGGAGCGCAGCATTGCTTAGGTGTTAAGCGTACAGATCGAGTTGGAAACACCACGCTCCATAACTCAAGTAGCGGATGTTGGAGAAAAAACAGCCAGGCTGAAGTTGGAGTGCACCCGGAGAGATGGGCAAAGATCGTCACTCACTGGACGCCTGAGGCAGGACAACGCTGTCGAGGTAGACCAAGGCGAAGGTGGTGTGACGATCTAATATCATTTGCAGGGCCAACATGGCCAGAGATTGCACAACACAGGGAGGTTTGGAATAAAAAAGGGGAGGCCGTTGCCCAGCAGTGGGACACAAAATACCCTAACAAAAAAATAAAAACAATTATGGAACTGTCGCCGGGCCAGAATTACCGACATTGCGCTGGTGCAAAAAATATGCCAATTTTTTTTCATGAGTAAAGTAAGAGTTACAATGTGCGTGTGGTGTGAGGGCCACTTTGTTAAAACTCTTTGAAAATGTGCTTAGGATTTAGTGAACATTCCCAAAGAATTGTGAAAGTTGGAATCAGATTTTGTGAAAGTCTAATAACCGAGGTAAAGACTGTAAAGTTGGGCCCTCAGTTCTCACATAGAGGATTGAGGGCCCACCTGAAACTGATAAACTATGAACACTACAGAAAAAGTATTTATGCCAAAATCTAAGCTAATGCCAAACAAAATTTGTGAAAACAAGATATTATCGCAAAACACTGTCCTACTTTGTATATCTTCGTACAAAATGGGCCCTCAATCCTCATACACGTAAAAGTTTATTACGCAATTATAATGAAATCATTTACTTACAGCTACTGTTTGAAATCCTATATGCTACTAAATAAATTGTGAAAATTTATGAAAGCAAGAACAGGTCACCACTTTTTGTTGTTTAAAAGTTATGACCTAGATAAAATTCGGGCCCTCAGTCCTCCATTTTATTTTGTTTTCGATTTATTACGCTTATCGTATGAAAGATAAGATAAATACAAAATTGTTTCTTTTTGTGAAAAAAATTGTGCAACAAATGCGATACCAGAAAAAAATTAAAAGACCCTTTAATGTATAAGTAAATCGAATTTTATTTTTATTCTCTGTATTAGGAAATAGGGTGACCACAATTTCTTTTAGATTGCAGTAAAGATTAGTAAATGTAGAGTCATAGGTTTTAATAAACTTTCTTCGATTTTTCGCTTATTATCGTCATAGCATTTGTACTCAAGTTTCGTGATAAAAAAAAAATTATTTCGGAAATTGAACGATCACATAGAAAAATACTGTTACCCAAATCATTTTTGCTTGAAAAATCGTTCGTTCCGCAAAAACTAATGACAATAATCAAATAATTTATTTATTATTTTTATAAAGGTTTTTGCCCAGCAATGGGACAATGTAGGCTAATTATAATCCTAACTGATATTATAAATGCGAAAGTAAGTTTGACTCTTAGCTTTTCACGCCTAAACCACTGAACCTTTCATCCCGAAAAAAGTGCTGTTCCCGAGGAAAACAACAATAACGTTATTATGATAATAGATGGAGCCATGTGACTTTCGAATTTCACGCGGACGAAGTCGCGGGCAGAAGCTAGTACCTAATAAAGCAGTGCGTTCCTGGATGTTTTTTTTATTCCTAGGTAGGTACTTGCACAATAACAAAGATGTTTTCTAGAGTATGAAATAATTATATTTTACTTTAAAAACTTTACAATTTATAAATAGGTGAAATTGAATTAAACAATTCTTAGAGTGACTATCTAAGTACTATTTAGTAAAATATTACGAACTTATAAAATTATAAGTACCTATGTATCAAACCAAACTTACCTTGAATGTTTGATATCTTGACCGAAGATGATCGAGTGTCTTGACCGAAGATGTGTTTGCGTATTAAAAAATTATTATTATTTTTATTCTTCACTACAACTGTTTTATAAAACTCGCCTTAATGCTTTATTACCTACAACTTCCGCTGCACTATCATAAATTATTGTTTAGTAACTACACTAAATATTACAACTATTGTGCATATATGTAAACAATAATTATATAACACATGTAATAATATTTTTAATATAATATTAGCTAGTTGTTAGTTTTATTTATAATATTAGTTAGGATTATATTAAGCCTACATTGTCCCATGGCTGGGCAAAAGCCTTTATAAAAATAATAAATAAATGATTTGATTATCGTCATTAGTTATTTCAGAAAGAACGATATTTCAAGCAAAAATGATTTGGGTAACAGTATTTTTTTTTGTGATCATTCGAATTCCGAAATTATTTTTTTTTATCACGAAACTTGAGTACAAATGCTATGACGACAATAAGCGAAAAATCGAAGAAAGTTTATTATAACGTATACTCTACATTTAATAATCTTTACTGCAATCTAAAAGAAATTGTGGTCACCCTATTTGCAAATTAGATAACAAAAATAAAACTCGATTTTCTTATATAATAAAGGGTCTTTTAATTTCTTTCTGGTATCGAATTTGTTGCACAATTTTGACACAAAAAGAGACAATTTTGTATTTGTCTTATCTTTCATACGATAAGCGTAATAAATCGAAAACAAAAGAAATGGAGGACTGAGGGATAACTTTCAAACAACAAAAAGTGGTGACCTGTTCTTGCTTTTATACATTTTCACAATTTATTTAGTAGCATATAGGATTTCAAACAGTAGCTGCAAGTTAATGATTTCATTATAATGGCGTAATAAACTTTTACGTGTATGAGAATTGAGGGCCCATTTTGTACGAAAATATACAAAGTAGGACAGTGTTTTGCGATAATATCTTGTTTTCACAAATTTTGTTTGGCATTAGCTTAGATTTTGGCATAAAGACTTTTTCTGTAGTGTCCATAGTTTATCAGTTTCAGGTGGGCCCTCAATCCTCTATGTGAGAACTGAGGGCCCAACTTTACAGTCTATAACTCGGTTATTAGACTTTCACAAAATCTAATTCCAACTTTCACAATTCTTTGGGAATGTTCACTAAATCCTAAGCACATTTTCAATGAGTTTTAACAAAGTGGCCCTCACACCACACGCACATAGAGTTACATTATCTTTTATGTCCTCGCCAACGAGCAAACCGGACGCGGCCAAATAATATAATAACTATCATTATTTTAAGTAAAGCGATTCTATCCGACCTCTACAACAACCCAGTTGGGGTCAGCGCAAACAGAGCAGCGAAATACTAGAACGTGTTTTTTGGTGCCACACTCCACAGGGAATCATCTCTTGCACGCTATTTTGAACTCTATTCTAGTTTTGATTTAGTTCATTATTAATTTATCAATGGATGACCCTTAATGTGCAATACCGAAATTTGAACCAGTTGGCAGACTGCAGCTGTGA
This sequence comes from Mesoligia furuncula, assembly GCA_916614155.1. Taxonomy (NCBI): domain Eukaryota; kingdom Metazoa; phylum Arthropoda; class Insecta; order Lepidoptera; family Noctuidae; genus Mesoligia; species Mesoligia furuncula. The sequence goes on from OU744810.1 coordinate 13,329,385, forward strand.
CTACAGCCACAGACAAACTAATCTATGGAAGTTGCTCTGTTGAAGTGTGTTGTTGCTCTGTAATGTGCTCTCCGAGGCATGGTTGTGTCACCGTTACTAGATAATATAGAATAGGCTGGCAACCCTCAGTCGCCTAGCTGCAGGCGAAGTCGCCATGGCATCCATCGTTACTGGACTATTTGTCTAAACGATCAAAAGCCCTATGCAATCCAGTTATGTTCGGGCTAAAAACTCATGTGATAATATAATATGTGGCAGTGCATAGTGCTTCTGCATCATAGACTCTGCGATAAGACACGAGACGTGAAATGTTGTTATCGATGATTTGTAATTATTATATTGCGTTTTATCGATAACATTCGCGTCCATCACTATGTCCCAAGGCGTGTTGGAGCCGTCATAGTTTCGGTCTGAGAGAGATAGAGTCACACAAGACGTATACCACCATCCTTTTTTCGAAACGGAACAGTAATGGCTTAGATATTTCAACTGTGAATTGTTTCAACTATGAAATGAATGTCACAGTACTTTCGATCCCTGTTTTTAGCAAAGTGAGTTGCTGGCCCGAGCATGTTGAGTAGGTAATAGTGCATCAACACTTGAATCAAATTGTTGTAGCGAGATGTGGAAACAGTACTCGGATCAGGTTGAAGTCGGTAGCTCGAACGAAGAACGAAAAAAAATCGAGAACAACGTGTACGTACGACTTTATGGCCTTTAAAAGTAGTTTTTTTTTTCATTTTGTACTACAGGGCTCTCCTTTTTAATCCCTCCTTTCCTCTCCATCATTGTCATCCATGATTCATATAAAGGATGATGTGCGTTTTGGATAACGTTATTTATTGTTATAAATTGTGTTTTCTTTATATTAAGGGCTGATTTTTCAATCATCTGATAACTTTATTCGAAGAATAATTTTGAAATTTTGACAGTTTCTTCATACGAAAACTGTCAAACGTCAAATTTATTCCTCGAATAAAAGTTATCTGGCGATGGAAAAATCAGCCCTTAGTATAATAAATAGTATGACCCAGAGGATGATGGTGGCGATAATGATGTCCATCAAAACTCGATATTTGATGGTGTTAGTCCCTTGTTAAAACCGTTAATTCGGCATTAGTGAACAATTAATAAAAAAAGAAAAAAAAACGGATTCAAAATAACTCGAAACCGGCAACAAAACGAAACAAGCTAAAGTACCTATTACTATACATAAAAACACCTTTCTAGTCATTTAAGAAATATTACTCTTGGAGCGGGTACCAGGTTTCATACATTTTGGCCCATCATCCTTTAAAATGATACAAAGATCTTTTGGCCGTCGAATGACGTCGATAGGGGGCGCTGTTGGTAAACATTTGAAAAAAAAACAAAATGGCGGCGTTAGGTTCGATTTTGGTCGCGCGCCAAAAGATTCTTGTACAGCTATAACTTTCTACGTGATTTGTGTAACGGTGCAACTAGATTGCGGTCGATCGGTAATGTTGAACGTTCAGGTCCATCCAATGTTGTTATTCGGCGTCAATCGATAGTGAGGTATTTATCGGAACCATACAGTATGTTCCAAACGTGTCTGATGAAATGTAAACAAATACACTAGAAAACGTACCTTTGGATGTCAAAATGTAGTGTCACTTACAAGTTGAGAACTTTGCTTTGATTATTTGAATACTTTAACCCGAAATACTAATTTGAAATCATCCCTAAGGTGTCTTATAATTTAATTATGTTATTCAAACCAAAATTGTTGAAAATAGGGGTGTAATAATATAAAGTTGAAACCTAAAAACACATGAATTTGTTACTAATTCCCTTTAGTGAGTGATTGCGTAAGAATTTAAGCTTGTTTACACTCTCATTACATACTTTTGGGACAGACCATATACAAAGGACATAGCTAAACTACTGCCCTAAGCAGATGCTTAGGGAGATAGTTTAGCCATGTCCTTTACGAGCTAGCGTGTTTACAAATTTCTATAGATATAGAAATTTGTCACTAGCTCGTAACATTAAAATATTCATTCATTAAAATTATTACGTGTTTATTATTCTCCTAGAACTTTCGTGAACTAATCAAATATTTTTTTTTTACTTAAGTACGTCATTCTACGTCACTATTTAGCAACACAATAATTGTGTCCAGTTGAAACGCATCTAGAGCCAACATTTTATTTAACTAGTTAATAATTTTTGTTCTCCATTTCAGTACCACCGAGATGATCAACGTGAACCCTCGCACTCCCTACTCTTAGGCAGTGACGTCACCCGCAGGTGAATACGACACTTACTAGTTATGAGATTATTTATATTTATTATATTTTGTCGTTGACGACCACAGAGCATAGAAGCGCCGCGCTGCTAGAGTTGGCACTAGTTATAAAATTCATGGCGCCGAAAGTGGGTTGAGCGAACAACTCTGATTTTACATCGCGTCCAAATCACAGTGACCTTTATTCTCATTCTTATAAGGTTGCTGTTGTTTTGTTGCCATTGACAAGTTTGTCAAAATCATTGTAATCTTTATTCTCGTTACAATAAGGTTGCTGCTGTCAGAGGTAAAATAACTGAACGGACTGTAATCGTTGACACACATGATTTGTATGGAAAGTGTTGACAAAGCCGCCTCTGGCAGAGGCCGCCGGGGCGTCTCCGTGCTCTGTGGCGCCAACTAAATACTTAGCAGGGCCGTAATTCTCTATGACACAATGTACGAAACCGCGCGAAATCAATGCGAGATTGACAGGATTAGCTATTGACGTTGAATTGACGTTGTTTCGAAGTAAGGAATCGTTAAGTGGTCAAAGTGAATTAGGGCACAGGAAAAGTTTCGATTTTCGTCTGGTTAAGAAAGTACATAGACTTTTTTTGCCGTATTTCTCCAGATTTTGTGGCTTTAAGAATCATTTAAGTCCACGCCATTAACAATTCTTATTATTATATTTTTTATACAAGATGTTTGTGGATAAAGGAAGGAATGCTCGCACATACTCAGCCACAAAAAGATGTATACACGGATTAGGAAACTGACATAGCTGTTCACGCGCGAACGTGCCGCGGCAGACGAAAGCGGGGAGGGGAGGCGCGCGCGCGTCACTGGCATCCATAGGTCGCTGGTTCAGATTCAGATCCAGCTCGAAGGACCAATGTTTGGGCTGGTGTGTATAAATGATGTTAGAATAACTGCATCGGTTGGAAACACAATAATAATATACCCGCTCGTTTGCGAGATCGCTGTCGCGCAGTTCGCGCGTGAACAATAACATTGTATCCACCTTAAGATGTGATCGTTGTCATGACAGTAATAATATGTATCTGATTCGTTAGAGTTAATGGCAAAGTTTATGTTTTTTCTACTAAATACTTAATCCTAACACCTCTTCTGGAAGTTGAACCTTTGAATTGAATGAACATTCCAGATTTGTTTACTTCGATATTGAATGATTACGGTATGTATACATTTATGTAGATTGTAGACTGGTTTTGGTCACAGGATGTTAAGATGTTTTGGTAAAATAAATTACAGTGTAAACTCTATGTAACGTCACTCGATTTAACGACAAACTCCCTAAAGCGTCGAAATCACTCGTCTTTGGTTGGTTTAGCTTGTTTTAAATACAATAATACACTCCATATAGCATTACACCCACTCTTAATAACGACAACAATTAAGTACCTAATAATAAAAAGTACCTTTTAAGTTGCCAAAATTAGTGAAAACCGCGCAGCTGTGTACGTTCTTTTGTCGCTTTATTATCCTAGCCCGTAATAAAATCAACTGTCGGCATCATGCAAACCAAACTTTCTAAGAAATTCGTTCTTTTCTTTACAAATTGGGATTGCACGTGTTGACTGTTGTTGACAATGACTAATAAGTAGAAGTACCTACTTCCTTTTTCACCAAGATGCCTCAATATCGCAAGATGCGAATAAAATAAGTAAAAAAAATACAACAAAATTACAAAAGACGTCAGACAAAAATAACAGAATATACGCAATACCATTCAGATAAGATTATTGTTTTATGTACATAACTACTAGCTTGAAATAAACTTTTTCTTTTCATAATTCTGATTTTTCTTCTTTCCATTTAACGACAACTCTCTATAACGCCATAAAATGTACAGTCCCTTTAGTGTCGCTATATGGAGTTTACACTGTATATACAATGTTTTGTACCGATATTTACGGTGGATACAATGTTATGGAACAAAAGTTATAGACAATCAAATGGTTTCTTGTCCGTGTATACATCCTTTTGGGGCTGTCTGTACAATGCAATGACTTGCAATGTATTCGAATCAAAGGTGTTATATATTATATTTATATAACTTGCTTAAATCGAGTCTATGTAGAATGAGGTAGAATGATTTTATTGTGATAAAATATTGTTAATTATTCCGTTGTATTATGTGTTAATTGTTGTTTAATTTTCAAAATTTTTGTTAGCTGTATTTTAGTGAATAACACACTTCGATCTATACGAAGTATTAAACTGCTTTTGAATAATTTCTTAACTCATTTCTTGGGTTTGAACAAAGATACAAAATGGAAAACAAAAATTCATGTCAGAAATACAATAATTTCACTGAGTGTTACTCTAAATATAAAATCCTGGGTTTTGGATATCTGTTTTTAACATCAATATTAATATTGACATGAAAACAAAGTACGCTAACTTTGCCGAAAAATGTACCACAATCTCACCACAACCACAACGATAACACGTAGACGGGCGCTAATTTGTATGAGAATGAATAGTTTATTCACACTGACCACATTTAGCCGTCAAAATCAACCGTGTGGGCGATATCGACCACATTAAGGCCACGTCGCAGCCACAACATAACCACTACCGAGACCGCGCACTAGAGCGGCCCGCCACATCGCAGGCACAACGATCTGTCTGTCTGCAAAGACTCGCCATAACGTAACCACATCACAACAACTAGCGACAACGCAACCACATCGAAATTTTGTAGTTACCACAATGGAACCGCAAGAAGCTGCAGTAAGGCAGACACTATTCACACGTAACCACTGCTTGCCCACATTTTGTCACTGCGATGTTGTCTGATTGTGGTACGTGTGTTCGGGCCCTTGACAAACGCATATTTCATGTATTACATTTTAAATGAAACCAACTGTGTAATAACGTGGGCGTATTACACCTCCATTATAAAGATATTCTGTTTGCGAACACTTGTTGTTCTTGTAATCTTAAATCATCCATAAATCAACCCGTTATCAGTGGATTTCCAATGCGATGCGACCGCACTTTAATTGATAACGATCACGGATCATTCATCAAGTGATTACTTTTTGTCATATTAACATTGAACAAGAGACCTTTGCCCAGCAGTGGGACAGTCAAGGTTAGCGGAAAAAAGTATAAAAAAAAACAAATGTAAAAATTGTTCAACTGGCATGATTAGTTATTATTAAACAACTATAGGTACCTGCAGTAAAGACGTTTCATATAAAAAGAAAACTCAAAAAAACAAGATCTCAAAAGAAAGCGTCTTCGAAACAGAGTCGACATGTAAGATTGCAACTCTGTAGGATTAGAGGAAGAGGTTTTATTTCAGCTTGCAAGATTTGAACAATGCATACTAGGTAACTAACTAACTAGGCAAGTTAAATAAAAGCCTGTAAAAAGAGGATATTGTGTGCTCATGACCACGCGATAGAATTGAAAACTTACAGTAAGCGATGACTAGTGCCTAGTATACGATGCAGCACCTAGTATACGTACGCGATTTAGTGTCACTGACTGACTGGAGCCGAGTATACCCGATTCAGCGTCACTGACCCGAGCGTGACGGTTCAGTTTCGTTCACTGCTCAGAAAGAGCGCAAGTACACCTAAAGAAATATTCACTCCCAAAAGTGTTCCAGATGATTTTTAATCATGTTGTGCTTAGGACAAGAGAATATTAATTTAGGTATTTATTTTACAAAATCTGTACTTTGCGCATGTCCATGTCTCCTATTTTTCCTGAATTAAGCATCGCCAAATAAAACCTGCGAATGTTTCAATATTGAGGCCAACCCGGAGGCGTCCTAAAGGTGCGTCTACGCTAGACGAGCCGAGAACGAGCGGAGCACGAGCCGAGCATCGTGTTCGCGGCGTCAAGTGTGGACGTACAACGAACCTAAAACGATCACCTGTCCTCGAATGAAATAAATCCCTTTGTGTTCGTCAAAAAACCGACAATAAATTGGCGGAGCACTGTCGAGCACGAATCAAATGCTCGAAGCGCGCTCGTTCGAGGCTCGTAAGTCGGTCCACACTACAAGAATTTATGCTCGGCTCGTGCTCCGCTCGTACTCGGCTCGTATAGCGTAGACACACCTTAATAGAAAGCGATAGTCGTTCGAATACGCAATCGAAGTCGCATTCATATAATCTGTGACTTTTTGTTCGAGAAATCGGAAGGCGTCATCTGACAGCGGCGACTTAACACATTCCAAATTACCGAACAAAAAGTGACATAATTATGAATACGACGATCGCTTTCTATTAGTACACGACCTAAACCTGTGCCAATCGCTTTGTAAAGTAAGAGAGGGCAGAACTCCGAATTTAATTTTTTAACGCCAAAAATACAATTCAATGTTTTATAAATCTGTTTCTTCGTGTAAACTTTGTCATATAAGAGCACTCTAAAGGACATCGTATTTTTACTCGGCATGGCCTTGTCTGACTATGGAGTATTGAAAACTAGACTTTTAATTGTGTGCCATAAAGGTCATATTTCAATAAATGTAATTTTTTTAATCTTCAAAAATTATAGACAACGATTGGATACCGCGGAGATGACGCGCGTTCCACTAATACATACATAAAATTATAGATATAGATCGCACGTCTTACTTAACCTTTTGAATGTCTTAAGTTACACAGTTCGACATAAGCAATTGTCTTTCTATTGTGTCGCTAATTACGGCATTCGATGAGTTAATATTAGTAAAACACACCTTCCAAATTACAATATAATTAAAAAATCCTAATAACGTCCTTTCCTTTAGGGTCCCCTTTAACCCTAACAGGTTCTGTATATGTATTTAAATTTTTCTGTAGCACACATATTTTACAGCTGAAGTGCGTTTTTCAATATTCCACTGAACGCTAATTAGGTGCTGGTCTGTAAATGAACGAAATAATTAAAATTAAAACCTAGTTGCAGGTTTAACCTATAACTTTATTGTTAGTAGTGGAATTCTAAAGAATGTACTAAATTGTAGTTTTATTATTATTAACAAAGTGCCTTTGTATGAATAATTAAACGCTTTTGTATCTCGTTGTCGCTATTTTAAAGTATTTAATATTATCTCACTTAAGTATTATGCTATTTATTATTGTAAGGAACTTTTTGCGCTGCGTGAATGTTGCGTTGTGAAAAAAAGAGAATTAGTGCATTGAAGGGCACTAAACGCCCCCAGCAGGTGTAGCATGACCACCATAAAAACGGGGTTCGTCGACGGAAGAATAGACAAAATGATCGTTTTCTTTAGAAATCTGTCTACAATCTGTCATTTTGTCTATTCTTCCGTCGACAAACCACGTTTTTGTGCATGGTGGTCATGCTACGCGTGGCTGGCGTAATAACAATAAAACTGCAATTGTGTCTCTTTCAGTGTCCTATAACCGATTAAATTTACGTTCACAAAATAGATTTCAGACGTTTCTCTTTTGTAATTTTAAAGGAACAAATCTCTAATAAAAGATTGCACCTCTGCCTATCTGTGTTAAAAAGATACATTATCTACTACGTTTATATACAACGTAACATTTGCGCAGCCGCTACAATACTATTAAGTAATGATCACACATTCGAGTTAATTTTAAACATAAAAAATATAACCACTGCAATTTTTTCCAGAGAACATTTTTCGTAAATGACTCGAAGGCCGAGATAAATACATGTTACTTATTTATTGCATGGCTAAGCATTATTCCTGTCACTGTCGCACAGTTGAAAGACTGCAAGTGCAAGATAGTGACGGGAACATATTTAAGGGGAAAGCGCCAGGGAAGCCCGCGAATTCTTTTTTTTTTTACTTAAGTCATATGACTATTTATTAAATGTCAATCAATACGGTTATATGAACTTAGAGGGTTGTATTGATGATTTTATTGATTGCAATTCTGTAAATACGTACTTGTTACGGTCGCATATCATATATTTTTGTTCAACTTACAACCTGACACTGACCTAAAAATTGCAAAAAACGTAAGAAAATTTTAATTTCGCGGGCTACCCTGACTCTTCCCCCTTAAGTCAAAGCTCGTGGTTAGCATTTGTTAATCTCAGTGTACGTTTTGGGTAATAAAAGTACAAAATTTTAGCGTTATCCCCATATGACGCTAAAATTTAGCACTGTGATACCATTGGCCTCAGGCTGTGAGCACACCACGGCTTAGATACCGGTACGGTAACGACATCATGTTCTAATACCGCTCCAAATATTTTAAAAGATGTACTTAATTTAAAAAAGAAAAAGTGCAGTAGGTGTTGCACTATACCATCTTCTTATGCTTGTATAATTAACATTGCATTTAATTGTCTTATCTATCTATATTAACTTACCCCCTTACTAATATACGTATTATATCAGATAAATAGTTACACACCGATTTCTCTCTTTCAGTCGTTGTTAATTTGACTTCCGAAAGAAGAAGACAAAGCGTTGTGTAACTATACAGACGCTATACATACAACGCTAATTAGTAAGAGGGTTATTTTATAAGTATTTTAGAGAAATAGATCATCATTTGTATGAAAGCACGACATTAATGTGAACTTAGACTTCTAGTTGAATAAATGTTAAAAAAAAATTGTGTGTTTTCTTTGTAAATCGCCCTTATTATTTTTAACCGACTTCAAAAAAGGAGGAGGTTTCTCAATTCGACCGTATATATATTTTTTTTTTTTATGTGTGTTCGCGGATAATTTCGTCGTTTATGAACCGATTTTGATTATTCTTTTTTTGTTGGAAAGGGGATATGCCAAGGGTGGTCCCATGATAAGGAAACTAGGATCTGATGATGGCAACCCAGTGAAATCGAGGGGAACTTTCGAAAATCGTAGGAGCGACTAGGGCGTTTGTTAATTTTTTCATTAAGTATTTTAAAGCACTACAATTTGATGAAGGCCTGGAGTCGATCTGATGATGGAGCCGAAAGACAGTCGAGGGGACTCCTCAACGATTTACAGCAGTTACCTTGTGTTTGGGCTTGATTAATTTGTATTGATGTGAACTTTACACCTAGATGGGTTGCGACTGTCATTAGGGGTCTGATGATGAAGACGAAGGACAGTTAAGGGAACTCCTCAACAGTTTACAGTAGCTACCTTGTGTAATGTTCACCGATTACTCAAAGACGGCTGGACCGATTCCAAAAGTTCTTTTTTTATTTGAAAGGGTATACTCAAGAGGTGGTCCCATTATCATCAAGTTGGAATCTGATAAGAGGATTCCATGGAAATCGAGGGAAACCCTCAAATTTTATAAGCAAAGTACTGAATAAAATACTGAATAATGGTGCCGATTCTGTTGTTCACAAACTAAACTAAATTTAAGTTCAGGCATCTTTTTCTTTCTATTTCAATGTGCGTGTGGTGTGAGGGCCACTTTGTTAAAACTCTTTGAAAATGTGCTTAGGATTTAGTGAACATTCCCAAAGAATTGTGAAAGTTGGTATCAGATTTTGTGAAAGTCTAATAACCGAGTTATAGACTGTAAAGTTGGGCCCTCAGTTCTCACATAGAGGATTGAGGGCCCACCTAAAACCGATAAACTATGGTATGGACACTACAGAAAAAGTCTGAATGCCAAAATCTAAGCTAATGCCAAACAAAATTTGTGAAAACAAGATATTATCGCAAAACACTGTCCTACTTTGTATATCTTCGTACAAAATGGGCCCTCAATTCTCATACACGTAAAAGTTTATTACGCAATTATAATGAAATCAGCTACTGTTTGAAATCCTATATGCTACTAAATAAATTGCTAAAATTTATGAAAGCAAGAACAGAACCTTTTGTTGTTTAAAAGTTATGACCTTGATAAAATTCGGGCCCTCAGTCCTCCATTTTATTTTGTTTTCGATTTATTACGCTTATCGTAAGAAAGATAAGACAAATACAAAATTGTCTCTTTTTGTGAAAAAAATTGTGCAACAAATGCGATACCAGAAAGAAATTAAAAGACCCTTTATTGTATAAGTAAATCGAGTTTTATTTTTATTCTCTGTATTAGGAAATAGGGTGACCACAATTTCTTTTAGATTGCAGTAAAGATTAGTAAATATAGAGTCACAGGTTTTAATAAACTTTCTTCGATTTTTCGCTTATTATCATCATAGCATTTGTACACTAGTTTCGTGATAAAAAAAAATAATTTCGGAAATTGAACGATCACATAGAAAAATACTGTTCCCCAAATCATTTTTGCTTGAAAAATCGTTCGTTCCGAAAAAACTAATGACAATAATCAAATAATTTATTTATTATTTTTATAAAGGCTTTTGCCCAGCAATGGGACAATGTAGGCTAAATATAATCCTAACTAATATTATAAATGCGAAAGTAAGTTTGTTTGTTAGCTTTTCACGCCTAAACCACTGTACCTTTCATCCCGAAAAAAGTGCTGTTCCCGAGGAAAACAATAATAACGTTATTATGATAATAGATGGAACCATATGACTTTCGAATTTCACGCGGACGAAGTCGCGGGCAGAAGCTAGTACCTAATAAAGCAGTGCGTTCCTGGATGTTTTTTTTATTCCTAGGTAGGTACTTGCACAATAACAAAGAGGTTTTCTGGAGTATGAAATAATTATATTTTATTTTAAAAATTTTACAATTTATAAATAGGTGAAATTGAATTACCTAAACTATTCTTAGAGTGACTATCTAAGTACTATTTAGTAAAATATTACAAACTTATAAAATTATGAGTACCTAGGTATCAAAACAAACTTACCTTGAATGTTTGATATCTTGACCGAAGATGATTGAGTGTCTTGACCGAAGATGTGTTTGCGTATTAAAAAATTATTATTATTTTTATTCTTCACTACAACTGTTTCATAAAACTCGTTTTAATGCTTTATTACCTACAACTTCCGCTGCACTATCATAAACTATTGTTTAGTAACTACACTTAATATTACAACTATTGTGCATATATGTAAACAATAATTATATAATACATGTAATAATATTTTTAATATAATATTAGCTAGTTATTAGTTTTATTTATAATATTAGTTAGGATTATATTTAGCCTACATTGTCCCATGGCTGGGCAAAAGCCTTTATAAAAATAATAAATAAATAATTTGATTATTGTCATCAGGACGAACGACATTTCAAGCAAAAATGATTTGGGTAACAGTATTTTTTTTTTGTGATCATTCGAATTCCGAAATATTTTTTTTATCACGAAACTTGAGTATAAATGCTATGACGATAATAAGCGAAAAATCGAAACTTATACTCTACATTTACTAATCTTTACTGCAATCTAAAAGAAATTGTGGTCACCCTATTTGCAAATTCAGATAATAAAAATAAAACTCGATTTTCTTATATAATAAAGGGTCTTTTAATTTCTTTCTGGTATCGAATTTGTTGCACAATTTTGACACAAAAAGAGACAATTTTGTATTTGTCTTATCTTTCATACGGTAAGCGTAATAAATCGAAAACAAAAGAAATGGAGGACTGAGGGATAACTTTCAAACAACAAAAAGTGGTGACCTGTTCTTGCTTTTATAAATTTTCACAATTTATTTAGTAGCATATAGGCATTCAAACAGTAGCTGTAAGTTAATGATTTCATTATAATTGCGTAATAAACTTTTACGTGTATGAGAATTGAGGGCCCATTTTGTACGAAGATATACAAAGTAGGACAGTGTTTTGCGATAATATCTTGTTTTCACAAATTTTGTTTGGCATTAGCTTAGATTTTGGCATTCAGACTTTTTCTGTAGTGTCCATACCATAGTTTATCGGTTTTAGGTGGGCCCTCAATCCTCTATGTGAGAACTGAGGGCCCAACTTTACAGTCTATAACTCGGTTATTAGACTTTCACAAAATCTGATACCAACTTTCACAATTCTTTGGGAATGTTCACTAAATCCTAAGCACATTTTCAAAGAGTTTTAACAAAGTGGCCCTCACACCACACGCACATCTATTTCATTAAGAAAAGGACAGAAGATAAATGTTAGTTTAGTCCTCTCAAATTAGTCAGCGCCTGACGTAAATTGACGTATATTTAGTAGCCAATTTTTTAATCTCGTCTCTTTAGACGAGGTCTATGGAGTGTCTTAATGTGTGTGTGATTTCCCAAACGCAAAAAAAAAAGATTAATTTTCGTACGAAACCCTAAAAAACGCAAACTCGCGAAATCAGCAGGAATTTAGACAATCTTAGCGTTAACATAATGTAATCAATAAATGCTGGTATTATTTGATACGCGAATTGGCGTGATAACGCTCGGTCCCTGGAGGAGTGTGCTGTTGCTGCTGATCCAACATGGTCCAAGTTCTGTGGATGCTAACGTTGCTGACCAGCGCAGTACTGGCCCAGGGCAGTGGGTTGTTCGAGCTTAATATAGTGCATTACAATGACTTCCATGCGCAGTGAGTATTTTCAACATATTTTTTGTCAAAACTGATACACATATACCTACGGTAATATTATAATGTCTGTAAGAAGTCATAAATAAGATAATTATTTTAGTACGCATTTTAAAGTTAACTTTTACGTGTCACTGACTCTGGCAGGGCCACCATCAGGGATTTTAATTTTGATAACAAAAAAAAATTGTGGCTAATTAGTCGAAATTTGTCGCCAAATATCAGAATTTGTCGGTCACTGGTTTAAAAGATTTAAAGGTTTATAGGTGGCCGATCTAAAGAGAGTCTCCCCAGCAGGGCCAGGTATAATCCAAGAGCTAGATCAAAGAGTTCACGAAAAAACTTCGATCTAGCTCTTGGACTATACCTTACTAATTGAACTCATTATATCTTCTAAACTACGACCCGATTAAATCTGTGACTTAGCGACTGATTCCGACTAATTGGCGACAAAATATGGGAGAAAACAGATCTTCGTTAGGTGCCCTAGTTTTTGAGATATAAATGTGCCCCTGCTGGGAAGACTCTCCAGATTGCCCACCTATAAACCCTATAAACCCTTATATCTTTTAAACCAATGACCGACAAATTCTGATATTTGATATTTCGACTAAGACTTTTGTGTTATCAAAATTAAAATCCCTTATGGTGGCCCTGCCAAAGTCAGTGACACAACTTTTACGTAATCTGGAATAGTTACGTTCTAAGGTGGCTGTCAAAAAACGGCGGTTAACCTAGTGGACAGAGTGTAGTGTAATTTTTAAGTCCAATTACATAAAAACGCCAATTTCAGTTTTGGGATTTGAACTGGTCGGACAGATCCCCAGATCTGACGGCTACAACCTTTTTTCTTTGGGGCTTTTAGAGAGTTCCGGTTTACCAGAACAATCCACGAACCTTGCAAGTCTTGAAAGTTAACACTTGAAGAAGAAATCACCAATTTTTTGTTTTGAGAGCAATTTCAATATTCAATTTTAATAAAACGAGAACAAATGTGCATCAACTCAGGAGATGGTCATTTGACCGATATCATTTTTTCGGCTTTACATCTTTACCTATATACCTAATCACTCCGTGAAGAGAGAGCCCAATTTTTTTCTTTCAGCTTAGTGGCAGCCAATTCACTTTATGACATTACTTTTTGCCTCTGCGTTAAACCTAATCTTAGTAAGGAGAAATTTAGGGAAAGTAGGTACCCCACTAACTCACTATGGCCACTACCTTCCACCATCGTTTTACCGAACAGCCTGTAGGTATTCCACGAAGGTATAGGGTAGGCTTTTTCATGAAAATATCGAGGATATGTTCCCGTAAGAAAACAGTTGCTTTCGAGGCAAGGTCCAGTAGTCAGAATAGAATAGAATACTCTTTATTATGTACACCATATAAATTACAGACATATAAATATAGAATCTGTATAAAAGCTGACACAATGGGCGGTCTTATCGCTAAAAGCGATCTTTTAAAGACAACCTTTGGATGGATTAAAAAGGGGAAGGACAGACAAATACTGGCTGAGAGACAGACAGACTGAGTTGTGCGAAATAGTTGGGTTGGGTTGGATTCAGCAAATAAAAATTTAAACTTTCCGATTTGTTCCTAACATGCATCTATCAATCTATACTAATAATAAAGCTAAAGAGTTTGTTTGTTTGGAACTACCAGGCGAATTTGAAAAAATATTTTGTATTTGATAGCCCAATATTTGAAGGAAGGCTACAGGCTATTTAACATCACGAGGATTTTTTAAATAAAAACTCGTTTTTTTATGCCGTACGCATATACAATGCGACCAAAGTAGACTTATGTTTAATGTGTTAAGGGCCGCCTCCACGAGCGAGAGAATCGCGGCGATATTATCGTCGTTCCACGTATTTCTTTCTATACACTCTTAGAACGTGTCTCCGTTCCGATATTATCGCCGCGAAAATTTTATGGCACGGCGAGACTATTGCCGCGATTCTTTCGCTCGTGGGGGCGGCCCCTTACAAAGAGTCGTAGGTAATCATCAGGTGCTTAATCCGCTATTGGGTGCTGATATCAGTTCATTTGTTTTATGACTTGATTAGATAGTTAAGTCTTATCGTGACATTGATGACATATCATCATTGCCATCATCACATGTCATGATGATGGCAACCAGATGGTGCCCTGGAAGGTGTCCCCTCCATTCAGCAGTATAGTCTCGGGTTCCGCCTCGAAGGCCTGTTCGATAGCCGTGTATAGACGAGCGAAGCCCCCGATGTACCTAGGGTTTTCCGCGGAGACGCATACCGTGCCTTGTAGACTCACCTCGTCGAAACTGGAGCGGGGGAAAGAGATGATTATATACCTGAACAAGCACCGTATTAATAATTGGATCTACGTTTGCTTGATTAACGGGATAGGGAGCAGTGTCACTAATATATTTCTATGGCTGTAGAGGCTGCTCAGATTCTTTTCCGTATAAATTAGGTATGGTCCTTGCATAATGAGCCTTTAATATCCACTACTGCGGACACTGGCGTCCTCTTGGTGAGAGAGAGTGGGCCGTAATCCACCACGCGGGCCCAGTGCGGATTGGTATATGTCACATGTCTTCGAATTTTTGGTTCTAGTCACGGATATCTATGGTTCTAGTACATGCTTGTTTTGGGCCAAATAATTTACACAAAGTAAAGTGCCTGGGTTCGAACCTCCGACTAGCAACTCGTAAGTCGCGGCCATTACCAATGGGCCACCACTGCTCTTTGGTCTGTCATTGGTCCTTGGCATTGATAAACTCTACTTAGTTACCTAAAAATGCTCAGCTTCTAGTGCAAATACCTACGTTATCTCAATGTCACGATAAGACTTAGTTCTACTAATCAAGCCATAAAAGAAATGAATTGATATCAGCACCTAATAGCGGATTAGGCACCTGGTGATTGCGACTCTTTGTAAGGGGCCGCCTCCACGAGCGAGAGAATCGCGGCGATAGTCTCGCCGTGCCATCAAATTTTTGAGGCGCGGCGGCGATGATATGCGATGATTCTAAGAGAGTGTATAGAAATACGTGGCACGACGACAATATCGCCGCGATTCTCTCGCTCGTGGAGGCGGCCCCTTAACACATCAAACTTAGGTAGAGGTCATAGCTCATTAGAGCCACCCGGCACCCACTCCGCACCGCCTCGCCTCCTGCGGCTAGTATTCTATAAATGGACTTGTATGGGTATGCGCTCACTACATCAACTCCGTAGCGTCACCGGATCGCCTCGGTCGTAAGCCCTCCACGCGTGGACGGCGGCGTGTGGACCACTCGGTGACATATATGACAACTCGCTGCTTGCATGCTTGCCTTTCGTTGGCTGCGCATTGCCAACGCGATAATGTTATACGCGACGCGAGGTATACCTACTGGTTGACCGCGCGACGTTAATAGTGATAATGCGGGCGTCCACTCGTGGACCACCTGTAACAACGAGTGGACGCCCCGTGCGAAGAGGCGGTGCAGGGTGGGTACCACAGATATAGATATACCTAGATAACGCAAGTATCACGAACTGTATGAAAACCAAGCGTGCCATTTTTTGACTACCTACAATGACGTCACAAGCTCGCGCTCTCGCTCACACTTACCCAGCCAGCAGTACAATGGACTGAGCGCGAAAGGGGCGGCTTACGATTTGTAATCATAAGTTGGTGCAATTTTTGGCACGCGAAGTAGTTACTCTTGCGTTATCTAGGTATATCTATATCTGTGGTGGGTACCTTTAGCCTACTTTGGTCGCATTGTATATGCGTACGGCACAAAATAACGTGCTTATATTTAAATAATCCTCTGCCCGCGACTTCGTCCGCGTGAAGTTTTTTGTTCCCCGACGCACCCCGTCGCATCGCATCGCCTGCCCACGCTATAACTTGGTTTTCGGTTAACTTTCTGTCTTACTTTTTGCACGGCTCCTAAGAGCCCTCAGTGATGTTAAATAGCCTGTAGCCTTCCTTCAAGTATTGGGCTATCAAATACAAAATAATTTTTCAAATCCGACTGGTACTTGTTACAAACAAACAAACTCTTCAGCTTATTATTAGTATAAATTGATAGATGCATGTAGGAACCAATCGGGAAGTTTCTATTTTTATTTGCTGGATCCAACCCAACCCAACTATTTCGCAAAACTCAGTCTGTCTACTGGACCTTGCCTCGAAAGCAACTGTTTTCTTACGGGAACATATCCTCGATCTTTTCATGTAAAAGCCTACCCTATACCTATAGGGTAGGCTACAGCCCGTGGGTATTCCGCTAAGGCAGACCTTAGCGGAATACCTACGGGCTGTTCGGTTAAACGACGATGGTGGAAGGTAGTGGCCAGTGGGTTGTGGGATAACTACTATCCCTAAATGTCTCCTTACTAAGATTTGGTTTAACGCAGAGGCAAAAAAGTACAAGGTGGGGCAAAAGTAATGTCATCAAGTGAATTGGCTGCCACTAAGTTGGAAAAAAAAAATTGGGCTCTCTCTTCACGGAATGATTAGGTATATAAAGTTGTAAAGCCGAAAAAATTATATCGGTCAAATGACCACCTCCTGGGTTGATGCACATTTGTTCTCGTTTTACGGCATTTTGAAATTGCTCTCAAAACATCCTCGAAATTGGTGATTTCTTCCTCAATAATCTATATAATCATTTCTTTCCCCCGCTCCAGTTTCGACGAGGTGAGTCCACAAGGCACAGTATGCGTCCCCGCGGAGAACCCCTGCATCGGGGGCTTCGCTCGTCTGTACACGGCTATCAGACAGGCGTTCGAGGCGGAACCCGAGTCTATACTGCTGAATGGAGGGGACACCTTCCAGGGCACCATCTGGTACAACTTCCTGCGGTGGAACGTCAGTCAACATTTCATGAATATGCTGCCGCACGATGCTCATGTAAGTGATGAGAGAGATATAAACACCCTTACCCTTAGTAAAAACGAGTATAACTCTCACGTCACATGCCGAAGATGCCTCACTGCGATACCTCGCGGTCGCGGTTTAGCTCGCAACTCGATGTCACCTCTATGTAAAACAAATGCATGCTAAAGGTATCAAATCTAAAAGGGATCGGCACCGTATCGCCTTTCGCCTGCCCGTCAAACAGGCGTCAATCTAGCGTAAGCAGGTAACTACGTAACCAAAGCGTAGGTATCAGAAACTCCGATACATCGACTCGGCTACGCCTAGGCGATGCCACGCTTATGGCTCGCCGAACGCTGGTTAATGGTGCAGCAGGCAGGCCGGAGGGGTGAGAGTGGCAAGGGTGGACGAAGAGACGTAGGGTCGGGTACGGAGAGACGTAAGCGCGGTGACGAGACTGAGACGAGACGAGACGAGGCGCCGGGACGACGAGCCGTAACGCACCGCACCGCGGTTCGTGAGTTTGTCCCCAGGCGAGGCGATTACGTTACGTTTCCGCGATTAGTGTGCGTTGCAGTAAAAAAAAAGAAAAAAAATTAAAGAATAAAGTTAAAGTTACAAAGAATACTGAACGGCTCGAGTTCGGTGCCGATCCCTTTCCGGTTTGATACACGACGTATGCTATGACCTTAATAAACACGCACACGCACATGTTGGAGGATACCTCACTGCGACACATTGCGGGCTGCTTAGAGGGCTTGCCTCGTTGCCTACGGCTAGGTATCCTTGAATTGGATTGGGATTATGAGATGTTGCAATTTTATTCAATTAGATTTTTTTTTTAACCATAGTAACTAAGTCGTTCCGTTGTTCACCGCAGGTGCTAGGTAACCACGAGTTCGACCACGGCGTGCCGGGCCTGGTGCCTTATCTGACCCGGCTGGAGTCGCCTATGTTGGGCGCAAATGTCAACACCAAGTTCGAACCCAGCATGACGCCCTACATCAAGAACCACACCATCGTGACGCGACAGGGCAGGAGGATCGGGATCATTGGCGTGCTGCTGAGAACCGTAAGATACCTTATAATATAATCCATACTAAACAGGGACACCGAAGCGCAAACTGATGCCATGGGTTCAGCACATGATTCATCATTTCAGCCGAAAGACGTCCACTGCTGGACATAGGCCTCCCCCAAGCACCTCAACTTCGACCGATCCTGTGCTTCCCTCAACCAACGGGTTCCTGCGGCCTTCACAAGGTCGTCGGTCCACCGTGGGAGGCCTTCCAACGCTACGTCTTCCGGTACGCGGTTGCCACTCCAGAACCTTTCGGCCCCATCGGCCATCTGTTCTGCGAGCAATGTGCCCTGCCCACTGCCACTTAAGTTTGGCAATTCTTCGGGCTATGTCGGTTACCTTGGTTCTCCTGCGGATCTCCTCATTCCTGATTCGATCACGCAGGTAAACTCCAAGCATAGCCCTCTCCATTGCCCTTTGGGTGACTTTTAGCCTTCTTATAAGGCCCATTGTGAGCGACCACATGATTATGAACCTGAAACATGAAGTATGAAATTCTGTTGTTTCATAGAAATGTGCAAATACATACAAGGTCAAATTGTAGGGCACAGCTAGAGATGGGCGTCGGGTAAATACCCAAAGGCAAAATATCCAGGTAAATTCCAATCTGGGTAAATACCTAAGCCTTGGGTGAAAATATTTAATAACAGTAAGTAATGTGTTAATTTTTTTAAATTTATTAACTGGACAAACTTCTAATGACACTAATATTATAAAGGCGAAAGTTTGTGAGTGTGTGTGTTTTTATGTTTGTTACTTCTTCACGCTCAAACGACTGGACCAATTTTGATAAAATTTTGTATGGAGGTAGCTGAAACCCCGGATTATAGGCTACTTTTTATCCCGATATTCCCACGGAATCGACACTTACGCGGGTAAAGCCGCGGGGCACAGCTAGTACTAAATAAACTAACAAACTATATTAAAACAAAATTATGATATCCCAGCCTAACTAAAACTATTTACAAACTAAAAGATGGCGTCGAAATATTCCTCCGCATCGCTGATGAATATTCGCACAGTAAGACGTGGCCACTGTACACGTGTGTGCGTAGGTACTTCAGTTTCTCGAAATTCGACTTCTCGCGAGACGGTTCGCGACGAGTCTCGAGAACAGCTTGTATACGTGGCTCAGAAGTCTTCTACAGCTTTTCAGCAAGGTTATGTCATCTTTTTTGAAGAACAGAACCACCGCACCTCTACTCTACGCATTGCAACCTCCTGGATGACGGAGATGAAGAAACTCGCTAGCACTTTAATGACTGGAGCCCCGCCCGCTTTATGTCTTCGTTAGGATCACTTAAACATCGAAACATTTGGCTTTCTATAAATATTCTGTAGCATAGCATGTAAAACACAGCATGCAAAATATAGCATGCTTAGCGTGGCATGCATAGCATGGAATGCATAGCATAGCATATCTGGGAATTTACTGGGTGCAGTCCTATCTCTAAGCACAGTAATTTTTTTTTAATAAGTAGGTAACACGTAAAATTTCAACCCAGGGAGTTCAAAATCATGTACAGAGTCGATTGCGGTTCCATGCCGCTGGTTGCGTATCCATTTGTGGTTGCGCATCGATATCCGTGCCACCCTGTTAATAATATATTATACTATATAGGTACCTATAAATGCGAAAGTAGCTCTATCTGTTTCCTTTACACGCCGTATATACCGACGTAAATATGGAAAATACAGCCTTGATGTTATAGCTATATTCTATGAATACTCGATCCAAGCGAGAAATCGAATAATCGACCCTTGTCGTCCAAAATATTGATTGTATTTTATATGAAATTCACAAAATGCGATAGTTCTCAGCGCCGATCGGGCAAGTGATAATGGAAGATGAGTTGGAGGCTGTGAACCGCGAGGCGGCGCTACTGACGTCTATGGGCGTCGACATCATCATAGTGCTGTCCCACATCGGGTACTCCAGCGATTTGTGAGTACTTAATTTGTCTCATTACAAAAAGAGTTCTAAATTTACTCCAAACCCTAACCTTCGAGCCAGTTAATGATTTTTGAACTTTAGTCTCAGCTACATAAAGTTCTTATTACAAATTTGGCAACTTGGACTCGGATCTACAATAAAAAAAAGTTTTCGTATCAACAATTTTATAGATTAGAAGGGGAGAACGATGACTTACTGAATGCGATGGTAGCGGCCGCAAGTGTGGCTGCTAAGGGTAATTACATGCCGAAGATGCGTCATTGCGATATGATACGCGATCGCAGTTTGGCTTGCTGTTTATGTAAAGCCTCCTCTACACGTCGACATTTAGCATCTGCCGACGTCAAATACCTACCACAGACTAGCAAATTACCCCGTCTACACGTCGGCGGCGGAGGCATTCGCAGATGGCCATCTGCTGATGAATCTGACGACGTGTAGAGGAGGCTTAAAACAGATGCATGCTAATAGACACGCACGTTGATGCGAAAGGATACCTCACTGAGAGACATCGCGGGCTGCTTGGGGGTTTATCTCGATGCTTACAAGAATGTGATTTTAAAGGGTTTTTTGATAGTTCTATTAAGATTTAAGGGCGCTAAATTCGGTCCTATACAAAGTTTTTTTCTTTTTAGGGTTCCGTAACAAAATGTTAAAAACGGAACCCTTATGGTGAGACTCAGTCTGTCACAGCTGGATATCTCGAGAACTACTAATGCTATCAACTTGAAATTTAAAATAGTTTTACTTAGATCACATTTGCCGAACTATTTTGCAAATAAGAAAGAAATAAAAATATATGTATATTTTTTGCAACAGGTAGGTACTGAAAGGGGGTCTGAAAAATTCGAAGTGGTTCTTCTAGGGCATGTGGGAAATCATATGAAAGAACGCAGTTTGCACATTCTCAAACATCTTTTTTTTTTTTTGGCTGCATAGTTTTCGACTTTTGATGACAAATGTAAAAAAACCCTTCCCCCCCCTTATCTCCGAAGTTTACAAAGAGAAAAATCTGAAATAATTCTATGTGATAGAAGTTTATGTAAAGATTACAGGAAAAGTACAACGAAGTCTCTAAATAGCACACTTTTTCAGAAATCATCAACAAAATTTACATTAGTTCCACTATCGGTCAAGAGATGGCGCTGACATAAAACTGCAATATTCTACACACAGTACGCAGTGTTAAAATTCTGTAACGATTATAGGCCTCGCCGATGAAAATTTAAAAACATAATATGTTTTTTTTTATATTCACTGTACCAAATTGTTGTTTTAAGACAGCTAGCAGAGCGCGTATCCCCGACAGTGGACATCATAGTGGGCGCCCACTCTCACACGCTGCTGTTCACCGGACAGACGCCCAACGGTGAAAATGCGTTTGGAGAGTACCCCACAGTCGTGACACGCGCGGACGGCCATAAGGTTAGAACCTTCATAAAACTATGTACATACAGACGCCAGCACATCAAGCTACTACAATCTGTCATATTTCTTTAACAGATTTTCAACTTCATCGCTAAGGCAGAAGGTTCAAAGTTGATTGAGAAATTTTTGACAGTTTCGGGGTAGCTTAATGTGCTGGCGTCTGTACATTACGTGAAATGTTCACCAACATTGGTTCAGTCATCATCAACATCAACAGCCCGACTTCACTGGTCGTCGACGTCATACTGCTGGCCATAGACCTCTCTTTTCTTGTAGCATCCCCACGCTCCTGTGCCTCATCCAGGTTACGCCCGCGATGGCAACAATGTCGTCTGCCCATTTCGCCGCCGGACGACCAACATCTCGTCTTTCAGTCCTTGGACGCTACTCTGTCCCAGCCTTATTCCACCCGTCATCACTGCGCCTTGCCAGGTGTCCTGCCCAACTCTATTTGAGTTCCATAATACGCTTTCTGATATGGAAGACCTTCGTACGTCTTCCTATCTTGACGCTTCCAACTCGGTCTATTAGCCTGTAGTTTATGAAAAATCCCGCAGAGCCACATGTACGTAACTTCAAGTCAAAAGGCTGAAGAAATGTTATCATTGAATATTTAATTTTATGCTGTAACAGTACTCTGTGCCATAATATCTGACTAATAAGGTTCATTTTATGAAGGCAGCCTATTGTACCGACCCCGGTACAAATGCTGTATCCACTGGCAGGAATAGCGCCACCAGTGGTTCGTAAAGCGGTGGCAAGCTCTAGCGAAAGAGCCAAAATGGTCTCCGACACACGACACCCTTTGCACGACAACAACCTTGTGCCACAAAGGCTGAAAAGCCAGTTTTTGAAAATGTGTCGTTCCCACTCACTGGCGAACCATCACAAGAAAGACTGAAGATGTGGCGAGACAGTGCTTCCCACATGGACACGAGTTACCTTGGGTAACCTGGAAGTCATTAAACAGACTCCGGACCCAGGTTGGCCGGAGCAAGGAAAACCTGTTCAGGTGGAGATTTATAGACGACTCTGACTTGGAATGTAAATGTGGTGCTGTTCCATAAACGATGGGACACTTAATATCGTGCCCTGCGTGTCCTGTCAACTGCACGTTACAGGAACTGGTTGACGCTGGTGATGGCGCCAAACAAATAGCCGAATTCTGGGCTGAGTCCATTTAGATTGCTATTGACACGCTAAGAAGAAGCCTAT
Organism: Mesoligia furuncula; assembly: GCA_916614155.1. Lineage (NCBI taxonomy): Eukaryota > Metazoa > Arthropoda > Insecta > Lepidoptera > Noctuidae > Mesoligia > Mesoligia furuncula. The sequence goes on from OU744810.1 coordinate 13,352,578, forward strand.
TATGTTGCGGCAACATAATAGGCGCAGCAGTGGCAACATTGTTGCCACTGCTGCGACACAGGACACCTCTCGGTGAGAGGGAGTGGGCCGTAATCCACCACGCGGCCGGGCCCAGTGCGGGTTGTTGGATGTCAAGTCATGTCTTTGAATTTTTTGGTTTTAGAACATGCCGGTTTCCTCACGATGTTTAGGAAGGAATCAGCAAAGATATTTCTTGGTGGACCACTTTTATCTAATACTAAACTCAAACTCGTATTTCACTTTTGAATTGTCAAGGAGTCAGAGTAAAAGTGTAACAAATCACTTTTTTATTTAAATTCATCCCTTATGTTGTTAAATACGGGAACAGACATGATATTTTTTTCTTTATTTAATATTTTTCATCAAAAATATAAATTCATCGAGCTGAAGGCTTGTGTCGAATTAATACCTAAATGAATATAAAAACCCACAGATCCCGATAGTGCAAGCGTCGTGCTACACGCGGTACCTCGGCAACATCAAGTTCTACATCAACGACCAGGGCGTGGTGGAGGACTGGGCGGGAGAGCCCGTCTTCTTGGGCTCTTCTATTGTGCAAGGTAATATAAAATATTGCAAATCCTATGTGATTTAGAGGAGTTACACACATGATCTGGTTGGCATGATTCAGCACAGCCGGGCGGCAAAATCGATGTAAAATACACATTTATGTTCTACACACGAAGCAGTTATTACACATGTCATATTCGGCTCAGCTCACAAAAGTCGTCCAATCTACTCTCGCTTAATCACGTTCGGGTCGGCTCGGCACAATTCACGAATCACAAATTTTTCACGAGCAGCGGTGGCCCAGTGGTATCGGCTCCGACTTACGAGTTGTAGGTCGTGAGTTTGAACCCAGGCTTTACGTTGTGTATTTAATTTCATAACCACTGCTCTTAAAACGGTGAAGGAAAACATTTTGAGTAGGTAAACCGGCATGTCCTAGAAACAAAAATTAAAAGACATGACTGTGACATCCACCAACCCTTACTTTGCCCCTTGGTGGGCCCACTCCCTCTCACAGAGAGGCCTGTGTCCCAGCAGTGGGAACATTATAGGCTGCATGCTATGCGAGCGACTTTTCCCGAACATCATCATCTGCCTAGCCTTTTCCAGTCTAACCGGATGCAGCTGAATACTAGTATTTACATGGAGCGACTGCCTATCTGACCTCCACAACCCAGTTACTGGGTAATATGATACCCCTTGGTAAGACCGGTTGTCAGACTTTCCGGCTTCTGACTACCCGTAACGACTGTCAAACATCCACGGATGACAGCCGACCAACGGCTTAAGGTGTGTAAAGATGGTCGCCCATCCACAGACTAACCGCGGCAAGCGTAGCTTAACTTGATCTTTTTTTGAAGTCCTGTGCCGACCTGTGCGGCTGTTGTTATTTAGCCATGGGCAGGGGCCCATGGCTAAATAACAACAGCCGCACAGGTCGGAATAGGGAATATAGAGGGCTATATTCCCTATTTGATACTATTCCATTTAATGACAGACCCCAGGATATTGGCGCTACTAGAGCCATGGCGTGAGGAAGTGGACGCGGTAGGCAAGGAAGTGCTGGGCGTGTCCCGCGTCACTCTCAACCGCTCGTGGTGCTCGCGCGGAGAGTGCAACCTGGGCAGCTGGTCCTGCGACGGGTTCCTCGATGAGGTAATACTATGCTTGGACCATCGTAGTCAGCACTGTAATTACTTAACACACTCAGAAAGACAATCCCTTACATTTAGACTACAACAAAATCCATCGTGTATTAACTAACCGAGTAGGTACGGTCAGCAACAAAAGTCGATTAACACTTCAGTTTTTAGGGTTCCGCAGTTCCTACAAGGAACCCTTATAGTTTCGTCATGTCCGTCCGTCTGTCTGTCTGTCCGAGGTTTTGCTAAGAGACCGTTAGTAGTAGAAAGCTGTAATTTTGTAGGAGTGTGTATACCAATTACGCCGACAAAGTGGTATAATAAAATTTAGGAAAATATTTTTTTTAGGGTAGCTTCCCTACATGAGAAGTGGGGATGAATATTTTTTTCGTCGTCTACCCCCTCGTGTAGGGTATCGTTGAATATAGGTCTTCTAAAATGACTTGGAGGTTACTACAAATATTTTCCAGTAGGGCGTCCCCCCCTCTAAAAGCTGAACTGCTAGCTTGAAAAATCTGGAAAAATTCACGATGATAGTGCATTTCATGAACTTTAAAGGAAAACTATAGCGGTTAAGATAACTTTATTAGTTTAGCAGTAATAGTCGTTGAACTTGGGTGTTAGATAATTTTGTACCAAATACAAAATCCTTAGCATTAATCCTTTAAAGTAACTAAGATGAAGTAGTTGCTTGTTTATAACAGGTAAAGACAAGCATTGAAAAACAAAATATAACATAACGGGCTACTACGGAACCCTACACTGTGCGTGGCCCGACACGCACTTGACCGGTTTTTTTAATCTCAGTTATTGAGCAAAATATTTGTTCAAAATTGTAGCAGAAGTACAATACAATTTTGAACAATTGTATTGTACTTCTGTAAACTGTGTTCTGTAAACGTGTTAATCGAATTTTGTTGCTGACTGTACCGTTACTAGCGGAGGAGGTTATTGAATACACCATGAATTGCGCCCCGCTATCATATTACTACGACTAGGTTCTAGAACTCTTTCTACCCCTTCGGACAGTACAGACGTGTCGTTATGCAAGTTGAACGTTGCATTACAGATGGTACCTCTAGCAAAAGGCACAGCATGGAACAACGTGCAGGTGTGTCTGATCAACACCGGTGGACTGAGAGTGCAGATCAACCCTGGAGGTGAGCTTACTTCTGTCATGTTATATCCATACTAATATCACCTGAACGGATTCCGATAAAATTTAGCAGAGAGATAGATTGCATCCCGGGGAAGGCCATAGGATAGTTTTTATCCCAATATTCCCACGGGATCGACAGTTATGCGGGTGAAACCGCGGGGCGTTGCTAGTTTATAATAAGTCAATTGTTTAGTAATTAATTAATTGTGGCGGTCTTTAGTATCTGGCTATCTGCCTACCTCTGTGGGGAAAACGCTTGAGTTTACATATGTAGCAATTAATTATTTTTAATAAATATATTATGCTAAATTATTTAAAAATATGAAGATATGATTTATGTCTGTGTATGTGGATGGGCACCTTAGGCGTTCGTCAAACGTACCTACCTCCTAAACGCTTCGCAAACGCAAAGTATTTATGATACTGTCATGCAATGCAAGACTAGCGTTAGAATTAACGCAGACTTGACGCTTTATAACAATGTATAATGAAAAAAACTATCAGCCTTTTTAACCCCCGACGCAAAAACGACGGGGTGTTATAAGTTTGACGTGTCTGTATGTGTGTGTGTGTGTGGGAGAGGGGGTGTACTCAAGGCTGTGCACTGCTTTAAGGGAAAGCAGTAAAAAAAAACCAAAGATACGGGCGTTTATGTTCCATTTATGCCGCATCTTTTGACGAGAATCGAAACTCGCAAGAGAATCTCGACCTCTAGGGTATTTCCCGTTGACCTACAAAAAAAAAGAAATCCGAAAACCGAGTAGTTAACTTACCTGTACATTTGTATGGAACCCTCGGTGCGAGAGTCTGACTAGCACTTGACTGGTTTTTTTTTAATAAGACAGTTGTGCTAAATGAACAGCTACATTATGTCATCATCATCATCATCATAGGCCTCCCTCAAGCACCTCCACTTCGACCGGTTCTGTGCTTCTTCACATTATGTAACTATTATTAACTCTGTGTATCTCACAATCCACAGAGGTGACAACAGAAGCCCTGTTAATGGCGATGCCGTTCGAGAACTACGTGCAGGTGTACGATCTCTCGGGGCAGCACCTGCTGGAGGCGCTCGAGTTCTCCGTCGGCGTGTCCTGGACTGAAACCTTCTCTACTTCACGGATGCTGCAGATCGGAGGTAGGTAGCTTACATAATAAACCTATAATGTTCCACCTACTGGACATAAACCACCTCGGTGTGAAAGGAAGTGGGGCGCAAACCCACGCGGGCCCGATGCGGGTAGGACTTGGTGGACTTTTATGTAACTTTGGGATTCGAGGGCGCACAATGTATAGACGCTGAATCTTTTCAATGCTATGTTGTTTTTAGGGTTCCGTACCCAAAGGATAAAAACGGGACCCTATTACTAAGACTTCGCCTGTCTGTCCGTCCGTCTGTCTGTCTGTCACCAGGCTGTATCTCAAGAACCGCGATAGCTAGACAGTTGAAATTTTCACAAATTATGTATTTCTGTTACCGCTATAACAACAAATAGGTACTAAAAATAAAATAAAATAAATATTTAAGGGGGCTCCCATACAACAAACGCGATTTTTTTGCCCTTTTTGCTTGATATCAAAATGGCAACAGGGCCTACCTGTACTTGAAATATTTACAAAATACTCAGTTGTATTTTTACTTTAATAATAAATAATTAAAATAAAATAAATATTTAAGGGGGCTCCCATACAACATGCCTCTTTGAGTCTTGATAATCTTGTCCTGAGCCCAGGTCGGAGGAAGTAGTTTTGAATTTTTCGATTACAAATATCTCTGTAGCAGCCCGGAGACTGAATTCCTGCCCGAATAACAATAGACGGCAATAGACTCGCCCCCTATAACGGGCAAAATTTAGGGAGCACTATTCTTCTGCCTACCTCTTAAGGGGATAGAGGCGTGATATTATGTTACAATATGTTATGTTCTCAGGCATGCGCAACACGTACAACGCGTCGCAGCCGGTCGGCTCCCGCGTGACGGCTACGGTGCGCTGCATCGAGTGCGACGTGCCGCGCTACTTGCCGCTCGATGTCAGCGCCACCTATCGGGTGATGTCGCAGAGCTACATCGGTGATGGCGGCGGCGGGTACTCGGTATGTTTACTAAAGCTACGGTTTCCTATAAAAGCGGTGGCTGCCACATAGCGTCTGCATTTACCGGCGAATGACGTCACTGAAACGTTATGTATAAATTTACGTTGGTGTGTTTTACTAGAGAGCGTTTCTGACACCGTTATGTCAAATCCCCTTGCCCAAAGATTTAAATCGCTAGATTTGCCCTCACCGTACTAAATCACGCGAAAGTGTTCAGAGTGAGCTCACACATATCCACACATATAGCGTTTCCATGACAATAAAGTCAAGTAACTGCATCATTGTGTCAGAGGTGTCAAAACGAAACAAAAACGCGACTATCTTGTGACGCGGTAGGGCAAATCCAAAGACATTAAATTATTTACTTGGCGAATCTAACGATTCATTTTAATGTCTACATTTCACAAAACAATTGCTTATATGTTTAGGTACCATTAGTGCCCCCTTGTTTGCAATTTGAACTATAGCGGACAACTGCTTTTTAAAAAGCAGTCAGTATTACCAATTTTTGTGGGCCACAGCATTTCCATTCTTATTGACTTTAAGTGTCCAAACACACTATGCCGAAGTTACGCGACCGAAGTTCGGCATGATTACGCCTGCAATGCTATTTGAATTACTGACGACACATTATGCCGAAATTACGTTGCGTTAAATAGCATTGAAATAGCATTGCGGGCGTAATCTTGCCGAACTTCGGTCGCGTAACTTCGGCATATTGTGTTTAGACACTTAATGAACGGATTTTTTACGATCGTTGTCGTTCTCCCTTAACAGCGTCGATAGCGCACTGCATTCATAATAGTTGTAATGCAATTCATCGAAACTCTTCTAAAAATTCCCATTTTGCGCTCCTAAAAATATTATTGAACACTATAAATAATGATTGCGCCTCTTTTTGTGAACCTCTCTAATTATTCCTATTATGGGGTCTTAAAAATACGTATCATAGCGAGCTTAGGGCCGCTGCCGCGGCACCACCCGTGTGCACAATTAGAATTAGATTTATTTAAAAAAGTGTCCATCATTAGAAGATCACTAAGTTATAAGAGAATCAGTTACATATGTCCTTTATTAAATTATTAATGTGCTACATATATTTTTCAGATGATATCTGACAACAGAGAGAACTTGGAAAGTTTTGAAGTAGATTACGTGATGCTGCAGAATTACATGCGGAGACAACGCGTCGTCACTCAGGGTGTCGACGGAAGAATACAAATAGTTTACTGAGGCTTTTATATTAATAAAGTATTTCTTAATAAAATGTAAAGAGCAATCGTTTTTTATTCTTTTTATGTTTTCGCAAAAAAATTAATAAAGGTCGACTTAAATTTTTAGGCATTGTCAACGAAGTTGTCATACACGAAAAGTAAAGCAGCGACTATTTTCAATAATCAGGTGTTTACCAAATGAAGAAGGTAAAAAGGGTTCTAAGTACTGCAACAAACTTTTGAGTAGGTACCTACAAGGCTACAACTCAAATTAATTTATTGTTCAGAAAAAAGCTATCTGATGACAAGCCGATGGGATTTTTTATCGCCAAAAGTGACGAATTTGCATATCTACAAACTTATATCCCCCATTTTACTATTTTAGGGGCTGTCGTTTCAAAAAATCCTTCCCGAGTGCTCATTTTCGCAGTAATTATATGGAACTTGTGAAAATTTCATGCTACTAATTAATTAATTTAAGATTTTTAATAATAGAAAACAACCCTAACAAAAGTAAGGTCTATTCAAATGTATGTTTCCAATTATTGTTATTTCAAGTTAAACAAATATCAACTTTAGTGGTAATTAAGTTTATTTCAGAGTGACTAACACTATTTAAAAAGTAATAAAAATGTTTTAAGTTGTAGCATAAACTGAACTTTGTTGTGTGGGCATTATAGTTAGTTTTCCAAATACTCATATTTGTTTACATGTTTGGCAAATAAATGGCGAATGGTGAAGAGTAGTTTTCATAATCATCCACAGCCCGAATTCACCCACTGCTGGCCTTGGGTCTCTCTTTTCAAGTACAGACGCCAGCTCATCAAGCTACCCGAAACTGTCAAATTTTCCCAATCAACTTTGAACCTTATGCTTTAGCGATAAAGTTGAAAATCTATTAAAGAAATTTGACAGATTGTAGTAGCTTGTTGATGTGCTGGCGTCTGCACCAATCCCCCACGCTCCTATTGGAGCCTCATTCAGGTTCTACCCGCGATAGTAACAATGTCGTCCGCCCATCTCGCTGCCGGACGTCCGACACTTCGTCTTCCAGTCCTTGGACGTCACTCTGTTACTGCCTTAATCCATCTGTCATCCTCCTTGTCAAATAAAACAAATCTGAAGTAAAGGTTTAGGTTGCGTGCCGGGTCAGCGGGATTGTCCGAAAGGCTTGCCGCTGGCCCGGAACATAAAGGGCTAAGGAAGGAACATGGGTGGGTTTAGTCAGTAAGAGTGACACTCCCTTCCGCTCCACCCAGAGCGGTAGGGGTTATTTGATGATTTCCCACCCGAAAAAAAAAGTATAGGTTTAGGTTGCCAAGTAAAATACAAACATTAACTTGTCCTTTTAGACTATTTATTTAACAAAAAATAATTAATTTGACAGTCATTCTTTATTTCATAAACATATTTTACGAAACGCAAGATATTGTAGTTTTGTTTCCGCGGTGGTGGGCAGAAGTTTAAGTACAATATTTACAATCAGTTACATATTTTATATACTTTGCTGTTTTTTTTTATATTTTTAGTACGTATCTATTTTTTTATATATACAATATAGGTATTAGTACCTAATGCCTTAATTACACTTTCATTTTTAATACAATAAAGTAACCTATATAGAGGAAAGGCAATATATTAACATTATAGTATTCTGTACATAGCTGTGGTGGAGATGCAACAAGCCCAGCATGCCAAATAATATAATTGGAAACGTTATTATGCGATCTATATTATTTTATCAACTATGTTTTAGCGTGTATTTGCTTGTTATCTGGTATCTAGGCACACACTGCTTGTGAACGTGTCACTTAGGCGATGTTCGTATAAAACGTGTTCAAACGTATAGGTGTCGAATTTGTCTCTTTTACTTATTATTCATAATGGTTGTTCGAGTAATCGCGTTGTATAAGGTGCCTTAAGCTGACAAAGACAAAATCAAACTGGTTGCTAATTTGATTGTCTAATTTTAAAAATTTTATGACATTGATTTTTACATTCTACAACTCACACACTTGTTAAAACACCATGTTGAGCACCATGTATCTAGCACATAATTGCTTTACCTGTCGTTGCTTTACATTTAGAAGGGGCGACTAGAAACAATTCTATTTTATTGTAATTTTTGACATTTAAGTGCCTTATAAGTGCTTAGTTGAAATAAATGATTTGACCTTGTCTTTGCTGGCTGCAGGTTGTGTGGAAGCTGGTGGACGTTGCCAAAATAAGTGGAACGGAAGTGCTGCCTTCTTTAGAAACAACCACTGGACGTATATCGTCACATAATGTCATGTAAATATCCCTGTAAGACCCATCATAACAACTCCTGATTGGTAAATACCATAATCGCATTCAAGCCACTTGCATACTTTTGTGCAAATTACAGGCGATATTCGGGCGTAGCTTAGAAAAAAAAAGAGAAACAATAAAATCTTAAATATCGATATACCTCAAGCGGTTGTAAGTAAACTTAATAAAGTACCTAGTAAGAATATAATTATAATCTCCTAAGCCTCGATCAAACACGTGCAAAATTGTCATTTAGACAATCAGAAATGAGCTTTATGACGCGAGGGTCCCGATCGTCCAATAAGAGATGTTTATTCTCATACACATCTCAAAAAGCGGGGACTGTGATTGGACGATAGACATACACGATGTGATCGAAATAGAGGTTGATCGTTAGATATTTATTGCGGTATTTCGCATGCCAAAATAACTTCAGTTGACTCGGAGTAGGATAAGATCTGACTCAACCAAGATTTTTACTCAAGAGTATTCTCATCACGAGTTTTCCTGAAGTAGGTACATCTCCGTAGTCAATAGCACCCGGTTTCTAAAATCCTCTTATAATAAACACGAACGTTCGTTTTAGGTTCGGTCATAAAACATGAGACCGAGATGACACGAGATTAATATTCACCGTCCTTCTCGCACGTTTTATGACCTTCACTTCCTGGCAATTTTAATTAAATCTGTCGCTGTAGTGATTGGCAAAACAAACAGCCAATGAAATCATTGGAATATGACAACAGATTAAATAGACGCTCTCCGTAACCGGAGCTTAGGCTGGATTTAGTGTTACGCTGACGTCGGTCCGTCGGTCACGCGTACCAAGTCGCTGACGATAAATGGACGTAGATACTGTAGCGTCGACGTGACGCGGACGTTTTGCGAGCGCGGACCAACCGGCGAGTAGTAAATCCAACCTTAGTACTTCAGCATTGGCTTAAATTGATCTTAGGTACGTGTATGTACGGCAGCTCGGCCTTAAAAGTGTTGATATCGCGAATAAAGTCCGCGTTATTTTCGCTAGTATCTCCGATAGGCTGGCTCGCGTCTAGGTACGTTAGTTCGTAGTGTTTCATAGCGTCGGTGTCAGGGGAAGTCACGTTGCTTGATTTGTGGCCCATTATCTGGGGAGGAGAAAAAGTATGATTAAAAGGTGATTGGGAAGTAATACAATTATAGTTATTTCGGCATGCTAGCATTGCTCTGAGGGCAGGAACGCGCCCCAGCAGCAATAGTATCGATAAGATATCTTTATATCTTTTAAAAGAAAGTCCTCAAATAAGCAAACAAGTTCAGGACTTTCTTTTATTTACAGTACTCGACCGTAAATGTGACACCGATAAATTAAATGTTTTTTTTTCTCTCGAAATTTTTTTTCTTACTAAAGATTTTTTTTTTTTGTTTTCTTGCTGCTCCTAGTGCCCCTAAGCGTATACTCCAACTCTAACAAAACCGCCCGACGACCCACTGACCTGGAGGTCAGATAGGCAGTCGCCCCATGTGAAATACTAGTATCCAGTTAGACTGGAAGCTGAACCCAAACATATTTTGAAAAAGACTAGGCAGATGATGACTGTAAGTCCACACAAAACCCATTACATACCTGCACAGACAGTTTCCTGAACTTGGACTTGTTGCCGGTCGGGAAGTGGTCCTCGACCCAACTCTTGACGTCCGCCAGCTTTATCTTCTCGATCGCGCCAGCCTGCAAACAGTACCATTATTATAATAAAGGCTGAGATTATTATAATGAGGGCTATGCTTGGAGTTTCCCTGAGTGATCGAATCAGGAATGAGGAGATCCGCAGGAGAACCAAGGTAACCATAGCCCGAAGAATTGCCAAACTTAAGTGGCAGTGGGCAGGGCACATTGCTCGTAGAACAGATGGCCGAGAGGGCCGAAAGGTTCTGGAGTGGCGACCGCGTACCGGAAGACGTAACGTTGGAAGGCCTTCCACAAAGTGGTCCGACGACCTTATGGAGGCCGCAGGATGCGACCCGACCCGTTGGATGCGAGAAGCACAGAACAGGTCGAAGGCTGAAATGATGATTATAATACCAGCCTGTTTTTGTCCCACTGCAGGGTAAATACCTCTTTTCATATTGAGAAGGCACGACCATTGGTCACGACGCGGGACGCTTGTTCAAGAAGGATTGGCGATTTAAGACTTATATTAACTTTAAGTACAGGTTTCCTTACGATATTTTTCCTTTACTAATGTCAGTTATGACCAATATAAACATAGAAAGTACCATAATTTTTTGAAGTGAAAACTTTTTAGCGGCGTTGTACACTTTTTTTTGCAATGGGTAATGGGTAAAAAATGTTAAACTTGCGTCAGGACACGTGACCTGATCGAAAATTCGTAAGATTCCAAAATATCAAAAATTTAAAACTTCTTTAGCGGCGTTATACACTTTTTTTGTAATGGGTAAAAAATTTTAAACTCGCGTCAGGACACGTGACCTGATCGAAAATTCGTAAGATTCCAAAATATCAAAAATGTACAACGTTAATATTCAAGTTTTCATTTCTGCAGGCACTCCCGGAGTGCAACCCGTCGTTTTTTTTTTTTGAGGATCCCTTGGTGCCTATGGCACAATGAATAGCATGCATCCTGCATGCAGCCTTTTTTATCAGGAACAAGACAAAAACTCAATAGCAAAAAAAAAAATGTAAAGGTGACGTAACAATATGGCGTCTTACCTCTAAGAACAGCCGGTGGAACATGTATTCCCTGCTTGTAATCTCTCGCCAGTTCCTCTCAACCTGAAACATATTTTGTCAAGTTTATTTTCACATTACAGTGCTAAAAGATATTCCAGGCGACCGACAATAAGTCGGCGAACATAGAACATGAATATGCTGCCATTTTACAGTAGCATAATCAGCCTAACATGTTGCCACTGCTGGGACACTAGGACTCCTCTCTTCGTGAGGGAATAGGCTGTATTCCATTACGCGGGCCCAGTGCGGGTTGGTAGATGTGAGTCACATGTCTTCGAATATTTGATTCTAGGACATGCCGGTTTCTTCAAGATGTTTTCTTTCACAGTTTTGAGAACAGTGGTGGTGAAATTATACAGTATTTTACTATTGTAGCGGTATCTACAACGCCACATGCGAACAACACATCATACTGACGTCACGCAAAATCCTGCATCGCGCAAGCAGAGTTTACCGCGCAACTAGCATAGATACAACGGCCCTACACGAATCATCGGGCCGTTGCCCAACAGACACATCACCCGTTTCGTCGGAGGATCCTCCTCATACCTCTATACTATGAAACAGCAGATTTTTCATTGATAACCGGAGAAAAATTTCTACGCTACGTCTAGAATTATTTGCATCATGTGGTTTCAGTTTGCGCATCGTGGTCCTTGTACCGTGAGCTGTCATTCCAACTTATGCTAGGGATCGACATTATTGACAGCTCCCTTCAGAATATCACTGTTTATCAGAATATCACTACAGGCACTATTTATAGATCACTCACCTCTTCTTTAAGCTCGTAGTCGGTGGTGTATTTTAGCTGCACGAGGGAGTGTTTGGTCGCAGACAATGTCTTCTCTGTGAGGCGCTTTATGTCTCGCGTGAACTTTTTCAGGAATTCTTCCACACGCGCGTCTACGTACGATACGCTGAGGAGTGGAAAAATGTTTTATTCATTTAATATACAGGGTTATTGTAAAAATGTTAACAACCTCTTAAAAGGTAATTGTACTCATGAACAACTTTTACTAAGGGACCAAAAAAAAATCGCGAAAAAGAAATCAGCTGTTCCCTACATTTATGTTCGTATAACTCGTCAAAATGTAGGAAACAGCTGATTTTTTTTCGCGATTTCATGTTTGGTCCCATAGTAAAACTTGTTCAAAATGATGAGTACAATGACCTCCTAAGAGGTTGTTAATGTTTTACCAATAACCCTGTATAGACAGGTTTAAGTCGCGTTTGCACGCGAGTGTCTCGACCGTAGAGGCGAGAATGTTCTTGCAAGAGTCGTAGGCCAAAATCGTTAGGTGATTTATCACATTTATGTGTTTACACTCATATCCTCACCCCTATGTCATACGAGACTCCCCAGATGATTTCCTGGAACTGTAATGCGACGACTCGAAATATCTTTCGGAATGGAATGGAACCTGATCTGTACTGTAATAACTAGAAATATATTTCGGAATGGAACATGGAACTGTAATGTGACAACTAGAAATATATTTCGGAAAGGAATGGAACCTGGAACTGTAATGTGACAACTCGAAATATATTTGACAACAAAATGTAAGTGTGAAGTTGGCGCGCTTCTGCAGAGTCTAGCCTGATGTTCATACGAGTCGACGACTGCTGCTGCGACGGCGCAGCTCACTTGACCATCGGACCACAGAGTAAATTGAATATATCGGACATCGTACGAACAAATTGTCCGACGTTTCGTTTTATAAATTTTGTCAAGGTCAAATATAACCTAAACATGTTTAATCAACCTATGTTCAGTGGTGAAGATTTCAGTTCCAATCGACCTTCTCTTCTGACATATACGATTTTTTTGTTGACGTTGCCGTACTGCCGCCACAGATGATAGGGTTCGTCGTTTGTACTTTTCTTGTCTTATATTCTGTGTGTACAAAAATGGTTCAATAACTATAAATAATGATAATATACCTGAACTTGTCCACCTGCGTGTTGACGGTGATAGAGAAGCCTAGCACGCCGAACGTGTACCGCATCATACTGAACACGCTGTAGCCGAGCTGCTCCTTAGTGCGCAGGTTATCGAATACTGGCTCTTCCATCAATAGCTATAAAATAAACTAATTTGTCAACATGTTTATTGCGTTCGGCATATCTTAGGACTGCACAAAATTAAGAAAAGTAAAAAATCTATCCGGCGAAAGACTTGTTAAAGAGTTTCTCGCCCTTTGAAAGGCTGAAATGATCCATGCAAGTCACGTAGGTGAAAATCATGATTTTTGCACACATTGTGCAAATATGTGCAACAACATTTTTGTGTGTGTGCGCAACATGTTTGCACGAGCATATTTTATATGAGCCTCCAATCTTCATGCGATTTCTTCAAACTTTCATGTGACTACTGGTAATATAATTTCTAGTTTACGTGGTCAATTTTAAAAGCCATCGTGATACTATCGACATGTGAGTACGGTACAGATAATAACTTAAATAAAGCAACAATATAGCATGTATTTCTTTACCATAAGCACTTCAAGCGTGGCGGTATCCTTGGAGTTGCTAGCCTCTCCCTGGTAGTAGTTGGTGATGATGCTGTTGGTGGAAGCCTCGTTCAGACTCAGCACGCGGATCTTACGCTCGCCCAGAGGCAGCTGGTGGACTTTCACCTGTATTTGGAAGGACAGTTGCTTTACACATTCTATGCCACCTCAATTTCTAGGCTTCTAAGGCTCAAATCACACCGAGATGGCAGCGAAGCGGCGAGCAGTTTCAGTGTCATATAATTTTAAACTTTATCGTCATTACTATAACACATAGTATCGCTTAAAGTTTAAAATTATATGACACTGAAACTGCTCGCCGCTTCGCTGCCATCTCGGTGTGATTTGACCCTAAGGAAGCGGTACAGTCACGAGCACTAATATGTCAACACTTGGCAACTTTCAATTGCGATTTTTTCGTGAAATAACGAATGCAACGTTGAAATACACACTTTACACAAACCTATGGGTTCGAAAATACTTTGTTCGTAATAACATAAAATTTCATTTAAAACTGAAGGAGAAAATCGTCTTTGAATAAAGCCAAGTAAATACATACTTATGCTCGTAACTGTACATAACTTCGTGACAGCGTTGATTCAGAGAGCGTTTTATTTTTTGACAACGTCAAACGCCCACCGTAATTTTTATGACTGCCGTCATTTTGCGACCGGCGACCGCTATATGACACCATCAGTTTCAAGCTTTAAGGCACATAGTATAAGGACACTTTTCTAGAATACATGTCGTGGGGACAGAGAATGCCGTAATAAATGAACACACCAGGCGAGTTCACTGGTGCTGTATAAAAATGTAAATGATACCGCTGTGAGCGCGAATAATCAGCTTCACATTCTCTTTTAAGATTATGATATGCATAATTGCCCGAATGATCAGTGAAAACCATGTTTAATGATATAAAAACAACCATCTTACGTCTGGGAATTCATCTTCGGTGAGCGCGTCCCACTTGAGATTAGCGTGCACATTCTCAGCTATTTTGATAGCCTCGTGCCACGGCAGGTTGCCTTGCATCAGTATCTAATAAAAGGAACAATATTGTTTTATTATTAACTAACATTTGCACATTATTTTGTAACGCGCTTAGCTCTAAGCGGTATTAACTTAGAAATAGATTGCGCAAGTAACGCATGAGATTTAGCGCAAATGTTATGTATGATAGTATATACCGTACATCCGCAATTTATTTGCCAAAAATGTAAACAAATATGAATTAATGGAAAAATAACTTCAATTCCTACACAATAAAGTCCAGTTTACGCTACAACTTCTAACATTTCAATGTTTAACATTTTAATTTTTATAACTTTGTTAATAGTGCTAGTCACTCTGAAATCAACTTAATTTTCATTGAAATAAAGTTGATATTTGTTTAAATTGAAATAGGGTAGGGGTGTGCAGCACTACGCACTTTTACTTTAAGAGCGTTTACGCCGTACGGCATTTCATACAAACTTTCAAGCCCTTGTTTTTTAAAATGAATGAACCAATTTTAATGAAACTTCTTTCTCTTTCTTGATATGATGATCTTTCTTCTCTTATGTCTCTCTTTTAATATGATGTCTGTGAAGTTTTGCCAGTTTAATTTGACCTTGTACACTCACCTCACAATACATCTTGCTGAGGAGCCGGTCGCTGTACTCCTGCAGCTCGGATAGTGTGATATTGTGTATGATGGCAGCCTTCTCGCGGGGAGAGATGTACGGCATCAGGAGGATGTTCATTCGGACGTCTCTGTGGTAGGCAGTGACGTAAAAAAGTTATGGAACTGGGACGGTTATAATAAGATTGTAGTGCCACTTGCCAGGCAGTTTTCATCACTGCTGATTCGTAACACGCGATACAGCCGGTCGACTCTGTAAAAATCTCACCGTGAAAACTTAGGTGAAGTGAGTTTGTTTTGCTAGAAATTTACACTATGGATAGCTCACTCCACACTCACTTCACCTAAGTTTTCACGGTGAGATTTTGACAGAATAGCACCGCAGAACCTGCTTTAATAGAACTGTACCCTAATAATTCCGTAACACACAATCTCCATCTGAAATCATCTGAATCAGTTTGAAGGATATCGCTAATACATTGCTGCATAAGTTCGAAAAATTTGTCTGCTCAACAACGTAAATAACGCAATGAATGTTGTTGAACTGTCAAAATGAAAGCCATTGCTACTGATAGTGTGTTACGCAACTACCCCGCCGTTTACACTTGCTCGAGTATCTGTTAAAAGTACAGAGTATAAATGAGGAGCGACGGAACAAACGCCGTTATTAACCAGGATATGTTCTTTTTTTTTTCGCTTCTCAAAATTGAAATACACAACCCAATACTAACAAACTGCTTCAAAAACCAGTAATTCCAACTGAAAAACTGTATAATCTGTCTACTGTAAGACTGTAAGTGTGTCTGTGTACATTAAGACTGTGTGTGTGTAATTGAACTGAAAAGTCGATGGTTTAATCAAAATCCAACAAATACATCACGTTGAAACACTATGCTATTAGTTTTTACGATTTTCTAAAAAAAAAATACAAAATGGATTTAACGGTTTTGGATTAGTTACTCCTCAAATATCATAATGTGTGCGTTTTGTACTTCTCTTTATTCGGATCCTATATGTGTATTTTTCTTATTACATATTTATTTTTACCCTATGCTGTGGGAACACAGGTTTAAATTAAAACCATGCAACAAACTGAAATGGGAGATTGCACTCATCAATATGAACAACTTTTACTAAGGGACCAAAACCGCAAACGCGAAAAAAAAATTCAGCTGTTTCCTACATTTCAGGTTTGGTCCCATAGTAAAAGTTGTTCATAATAATGAGTACAATCTCCCATTTCGATTTGTCGCATGTTTTCAATTTCACCCTGTACTCGTATACAGGGCAAACAAATATGCTGAGATGTCGGTTTTGGCGAAATTAATGTGTCCAGAAAATGCTGAATCCGAAGCTGTTCTTGTTAAAATTCAGACTATGTGTCTAATACAACGAACAAGACAACATCATTAGTCGATATTTTCATCAGGATTTTTTAACCAGTAAATATTTATGCAAGTAAAACGTTTTCTGCACACTTACTTGGCGAGTTTGTGCGGTTTAATGAGCACGTTGTGGTACGTCCGCGCGCGCACTTCGCGCACCGCCTCGAACATCGCGCTCGTCAAGTTCTGCGCTGAGGACCGCATCTCTCGGGTGATTAGTTCCACTAGTAACTGTATAAACAAATGTAGTGTTTACGACCAAAGTTATCTATTATAAAAATAGAAAACATTTATTCGACACGGACATGACACAACCGCAACAGTAAAGCCCGGTTTCCACCGCGAGCGGAACGGACCCATTAATGACTTTGTTCGTTCGTTCTATTATCCCGGTAGGTACGCTGGTGTAGATTGGATAATAGAACGAACGAACGAAGTCATTAAGGCTGCGCTCACTTTGGATACGTTTTCGTACGAATTCCATTCGTGCAGAAACGTACGAACATGCACGAACATTCCCGACCTTCTGAGTACTATGAAAGCGCTCACAATGCGCGCGAGTTAGTCGTACGTATACGTACGTGCAACTCCGACGTCCGAAATCAATCTGAACCTGTTGGGATTTTATTACACGTTCGTGCGTTCATCATCATCACGTATGCGCTAAAACCGGTACTCTGTCTATTTGACGGATAAAAACGTATTCAGTGTGCGCCCTCAATTCGTACGAACAGTGTTCATACGTTTACGTACGATATAATTCGCATCCAAAGTGAGCGCGGCCTAATGGGTCCGTTCCGCTCGCGGTGGAAAGCGGGTTTAAAAAAAAAAGAAAAAAAAATCCGTTCAGGTGCGAGCCGGACTCGCGCACCGAGGGTTCCGTACAAATTTGTAGGTATGTAACTAGAAATTTACGGTTTTCGGGTGTTTTCCTTTATTTGTGCTACAAGACATTGTTTCTTGCCAAATTTCATAATTTTAGGTCAACGGGAAGTACCCTATAAATTTTGATTCCCTCGAGAGTAAACGCATAACCGTCCGTATCTTTTTTTTACGTTAATTTAGAAGTTTGACTGTTTCACACCTTCAAGGGTCTGTAGACCTGAGTATATGGTTTTTATTTCAACTCGATACCTCCACGCGTTCCCGAGATAAAGGGTCTTGGCAGACAGACAGATAGACGGACAACAAAGTGATCCTGTAAGGGTTCCGTTTTCCCTTCTTTTTGTTCTCCCTTCCGCTCCACCCAGAGCGGGAGGAGTCATTTGATGATTTCCAACCCGCAAAAAAAAAAAAGGGTTCCGTTTTTCCTTTTGAGGTCATCATCATCATCATTCCAGCCGAAAGACGTCCACTGCTGGATTCAGGCCTCTCCCAAAAGGGGGGGGTTTGCCATAATCACCACGCTTGGCAGGCGGGTTGGCGATCGCAGTATGGTATGGTGGTGGAATGCATAGAGAATGCTGCTGCCCATTCTCCGGTTAGACCCTTAGTCGCCTTTTACGACACCCACGGGAAGTATGGGGTGGTGCTATTCTTTAAGTCCGGCACCACACAGACGACCTTTTGAGGTACGGAACCCTAACAACAATAAAGTAACTACTGCAATAAACAAAATAATCGTAATACATAATATCATTGCGCTGAGCATACAGAAAGGGTTACCAACTCAGCATTTAAAGCGATTAGCTGTTTTGTTTGTTAAAAAATTACTTGTTTTCTAGGGAAAATATACATGTACCCGAATAAAAAGTGTCCCATGTTTCAATCCGGAATCTAAGGGTCGCTGTTGCCAGAGTAAATAAACGAGCACGATTCACAAACTTCCCTGGTGACCACACCAGAAGATGTATTTACACCAATGCTGATTGTAAAAATATATTTCTACTACAATAAATATGTAACTTTAGTATAAAATCACAATTAAACGGCTGAACGGATTTGGTTGATACCTGGCACAAAAGTAGACATATCCTGGATTAAAATATAGCATACTTTTTGTCAGGAGGGACAAAAAGGAGGGCGGGGGGAGGGAGTGGCGACCTAGGGGTAGGGAGGGGGAGGGTTTTTGTCTAGGCTTTGTCTTTTTTCGGGCTTCGGCTAGGATATATAAAATGATGTGTACTCACGTGTAAATTCTGACTGTAGCCAGTCACTTTCATTGTGAGTCCTTTATCACCAACATACAGTGAGTGAGACAGGTCCGCCATATTAGCTGGGTACACTTCTTCCTGTAACCAAGGTTTATTATGAGCAATGCCTACTTATTTAAGACTTTATTCCAACGTGTTCAAAGTTGATATTTCTTTGGGCGTAGACATAAAAGTATTTTATAGACTATATTAATTACCTTTAGCCCTTGTTGTAACACGTCCGTCCAAAGATCGAGAAGACACGAACTGTGAACAAAGCACTGAATTGTTTTTATTTTTTATCAAACTTTATATTTTACTTGCAAATTTTAAGCAGTAATAGCATAACACCACGCTTGTGTTCCACAAAGGGTAAGGCAGAGATGTCCCTATACTACACAAACATTTCGCCAGTTACGTTGAAGACCCATGGTGGCGAGCCTATAGCCATCAATTGGGCACAAATCCAGACTACGGGCTGCTACTGAGAAATTCCAGATGGAAAAACCCAATAACACTACCTGCCCCGGGAATGGAACCCAGGACCTCATGTTCAGCAATAGTGCTTGCGACCACAAAACCAACGCGGCAGTTGGCCAATTCTCGAACCTAAAAGGCGTTCAAATTGAAATCGCAATCAGATCTCAAAGACAATCAATTAATGTCAAAAACTTGTCATAAATGTAGGGATTATTTTGGCAGATTGAGACTGAGATTTGAATGCGTACGTTCTTGAAAATACAAGAATTGCTCCTCAGATTTAAACGTAATATTATTTGGCTCATTTACAAGAGAATAGTTTCTAGTCCGCAAGGGTTACATCGAGGTGGCGCTAAAAAAGGATGCATGGAAGGATTTTGGGGGCTTTACTCAGAAGTGAGCCAGTGTAGGTTAAATAAAAAATAAAAAGTTTCTAGTCTTAGGGGCGAGAATTTCTGTATTTATGCGTATCTCCTAGGAAATATTCGCCAGGTGCATACCGCAAGATTCGTCTACAATCAAGCGAGCGCCTCTTGAACTTGTGATATCGAAATAGGGTTCCGTAGCCAAATGGAAAAAGCGGAACCCTTATAGATTCGTCATGTCTGTCTGTCTGTCTGTCTCTCCGTCCGTATGTCACAGTCACTTTTCTCCGAAACTATAAGAACTATACTGTTGAAACTTGGTAAGTAGATGTATTCTGTGAACCGCATTAAGATTTTCACACAAAAATAGAAAAAAAAACAATAAATTTTAGGGTTCCCCATACTTAGAACCGAAACTCAAAATTTTTTTTCATCAAACCCATACGTGTGGGGGTATCTATGGGTAGGTCTTCAAAAATGATATTGAGGTTTCTAATATAATTTTTTTCTAAACTGACAGTTTGCGCGAGAGACACTTCCAAAGTGGTAAAATGTGTGTGTCCCCCTTGTAACTTCTAAAATAAGAGAATGATAAAACTAAAAAAATATATGATGTACATTACCATGTAAACTACCACCGAAAATTGCGTTGAACGAGATCTAGTAAGTAGTTTTTTTTTTAATACGTCATAAATCGTAAACCACAATTTACCATTCATTCAATCAACTCAAAAATAAAAAAAACATTTAATTTCATAAACATAAACCTTATGCATAAACCCGGATGTTACGGAACCCTCGGTGCGCGAGTCCGACTCGCTCTTGCCCGGTTTTTTTTTTTCTCGTTTCGTTAGTTTTCTATGACATAATGCACTTTTAAGTAAAGACACCTCGTGTTCCTGCGCAAGTGCACACTTCAACTATTTTAGATCTACGCAAATTGACATTCGGCGCTAAGTTAAGTGGAAGTGGCTAGGACATGTACGCGTAAGTTGTAACCATGGTTTTTAATAATATTTCGTCATTTATTAAAAAAATTTTTGGTGTTTCATACATTTTGACCGTGTAGGCAACTACTGCACTTTTCTATGAAATCGACGTGATATTTCAACGCAGGATGGTTCAGAATCGTGTCCAGAATCCATGGTATCAGGTTGCGCGTTGATGTCCTGCCACCTTGTACAACTGAAGACAAATTCTCGTAATTTAAAACGTTCAAAATCTATTCAGTCTCATCTCAGCGACACACAAAAATGTTCGAAACATGTCAAAAAAGTAGGGAAATTAAAGATATTTTTGATAAAGTCAAAGCACATAAAAGCAAATTTGAACGTCAAAAATTACAACAAAATAGAATTGATTCTAGTCGTCCATTCCAAAAGGTAGTTATATATGGTATATGGAAAAGAATGGGCAAGAAACTCCACCGTTACTTTTTTTAAATGTTTTACAATATTTTGTATACATTAATTTTATAATAATAATATGTGAAGACGATGCACCTAAAATAAAATTACTATACCACAATAGGTAAAAGTATTAAAAATAAAACCATGACATATAAATTAATTATTTGATAGATACATAGATTGAGACTGAGATCAGACTGTGAACGTTCTGGAAATTTCGAGAGATGCCCCCTCTGGTTGTATGTATATACTCACTCTCTGGGCGACTTCAGACTTAGCGGCGAGATGAAGTAGAAGTACAGTAACGCGGTGGGGAAACGGAACTTGAAATCTGGTTTGTACCACAGCTCCATGTGGCGGTTCTTACGGATCAGGTTAGGCTGATCCAGTCTGTGGAAGTAAATGAATTGATTAGATATGCATAGATATGTAGAGATATATGACCGCCTGTTGTCCTCTATGAAACTGACAAAAGTTCTTGTTTGTAATTTGTTATGCTGTACAATTGAGAGTATTCTATCCATCTATCTAAGGTGGATCTGACACTACAGGACGCCAGGCGACGGGGCGCGGGAAACGGAGCTAAATGCCCCGCGCTGAGAAGCGTTTGTATTGAATTTGTATGTACAAACGCCAGCACATCAAGCTACCAGGAACTGCCAAATTTTCCCAATCAACCTCGAACCTAATGCTTTAGAAATAAAGTTGAAAATCTGTTAAAGAAATTTGATAGAACAATCTTTCTTTAACAGATTTTCAAATTTATCTCTAAAGCATCCTAATGCTTTAGAGATAAATTTGAACCCAATTAATTTAGCAATAATTTTTTTTTTTTTTTTTTTTTTAATTTGTAACGTATTCGAGAAGCTACTACAAAGTAGCTTGATGTGCTGGCGTCTGTACACAACACGCGCGGGGACGCGGGACACGCGCACCGCAGCGTGACGCGTGCTAGTGTGAGATCCGCCTAAAGCTTCATTCGAGTTGCAGGTGATATCGTTACTTCGACTTTCCTATGTATATCTTTAAGTAAACTCCCAAGACCTACGCTCAGTTCATGAGCGGTAGCTGTGTATAGTGTGTATGCACTATGATCCGGTTAGTATTTAAGGCTACGCCGACCGCCTAGCGACGCCCTCATCGTTTATTTTGGAATGAAAATGCGGAAAACAAGCACGTTAAGTTGTGCTCCACAAGATTATACGTTAATATTATTATAAACGGTAGTTTTACATTGTTTAGTTTTATTATAATCACTAAAACGGAAAATAGTGGCCAATAGTATCCGTTTTAGTGATTATAAACTGCGCGGTCGGCGTTTGGTCAGCGCCCCTTAAAAGATATCAATTAATATACGAAACTAAAAAAAATTTAACGAAAACTCACCTAAAATGATTGACAGTAGCAATAAGGTCACCGTGGCTCAATATCTTAGTGGCATCCTGATTCGCAGCTTCCACTTTCTTATGTATATCTTTAGGAGAGCTCCTAAGATCTATGCCCAGTTCTTGCGCGGTCTCTGTATACGCTGGGTCTGGTTGGATCAGGCTGAAGTCTGTGGTTATGTACACGTTCTTCTCCGGAAGAAAGAAATTGTTGTAGGGGCCCACGTTGAGCCAACGATCAAGCCACTTGCTGGGGATTTCTGTAAGAGAGAAAAGATGGTTAGTATGGCTGTATAGTAAGGGAATTTTATAAAGCATAATTTGCCCATAATGAGCCCACTGCTGAGACACAGAGGCCTCCTCTCGGCAAGAGGGAGTGAGCCTTCATACACCACGCGGGCCCAGTGCGGGTTGGTAGATGTCACATGTCTTCGAATTTTTGGTTCTAGGACATGCCGGTTTCCTCACGATGTTTTTCTTCACCGTTTTGAACACAGTGGTGACGAAATAATATATAATTTAATTTTTTATAAAGCTCTTATAAAGCTCGATCGCGGAATACGGAGAATTTCGGTGATCTGGACACTGAAACCAACCAAATTCATCGGAGTGACACAGACACGACCAAAATGGTATATGTCAGGAAACGAAATTTTCCGTATTCGGCGGCCGCAGTTTAGATAAACTTGATGATACTTGCCCCAATTGATGTTGTATATTTCTAAGGGTAGAGAAAGATACATATTTTTAATTTACAGGTAGAATTAATAAAATGTGAGGATATGAAAAACGACAATATTGAAATATTAATGTTCGATTTATAAAAAATAATATTAACTTACCGACTGTTTCTGAAACGCTAATAAAAGACGATGACAACCAAATATAACTTTCAGAGTTCATTTAATATTAGCCCTTATTACAAACACAATAAGGTATATTTTCTTGTTATCTTGTTATAAACAAAACACACATATTTTATTGTATTCAGAGGCAACTTCTTGTAATATTGAACTTTATATACTACACCTAAGGTATACTTTACAAAACTCACCCATTTGCTTGTATTCGGTTCCGAACCACTTTTCTTTGGAGTCGTAGTTGATAGGTGTGGAATGCTTGTTGGATAGGATCATGATATTCACCGTGTCGGCGCGCATGCAGTCCAGGAGCTCGGTTATACCCTGACAGATGAAATAATGTAACATAAGTAGCTAATAAAGGACTATTCAGATAAAAGCAATATCGCTGGCGAGTTTGGAAGCGATACCGAATCGGTATGCAATATCGCTGATGCGCTGAAGCGATACAGGGGGCCTAAAAAGGCCACTTTGGCAGAATCATAAAAGGATAACATAATTGTCTGTCTTTGTGCCGGACTTAAAGAATAGCACCACCCCATACTTCCCGTGGGTGTCGTAAAAGGCGACTAAGGGTCGTACCGGAGAATGGGCAGCAGCGTTCTCTATGCATTCCACCACCATACCATACTGCGATCGCCAACCGGCCTGCTTAGCGTGGCGATTATGGCAAACCCCCCCTTTTAGGGGAGGCCTATGTCCAGCAGTGGACGTCTTTCGGCTGAAATGATGATGATTATGGACAGTTGACCGTTATGTTAATCGTATCAAATCCCATTGTACAATCACGCTGTGAATGTGTGCGTGCAGACGTGTAGCATCAGCACACAACACACTGACACATACTTTCACAGCGTGTTTGTACACTTGGTTACCAGAAGTAAAGCGCGCGTCGTCAAATAAAAAAATACTGAAATTGAACGGGCGTAATTGGTTATATTTTATACGTACCTATAAGAATACAGTAAGATTGTTTACCTTGGGGTCATACTTGTAGTAGAGTCGGTCGCCGGTGATGTAGTGCTGTGGCGGGTAGAAGTGCATGTTCTCTGATAACGTCTCCACATACTCAGCCGGCTGAGATTCTTCCTCGAAGCGGAAACTTGTCTCTTCTATTGTCTGTTGAAAGAATTAAATTAAAACATCTATACATATATAAATTGGAGTCGCTTTTCGTGTCTGTCTGTGTGACCGCGTTGTTCTTCCGAACTACGCAAAGGACTTTGATCACCATCATTTAGAGAATTTATTCCGAAAGATTTATGTACAGTCACGAGCACTAATATATCAACACTTGGCAACTTTCAATTGCGATTTTTTCCTGAAATAACGGATGCAACGTTGAAATACGACACTTTACACAAACCTATGGGTTCGAAAATACTTTGTTCGTAATAACATAAAATTTCATTAAAAACTGAAGGAGACAATCGTCTTTGAATAAAGCCAAGTGTATACATACTTATGCTCGTGACTGTACATTCTAGCTGACTCGGCGAATTTCACACCGCCTCAGAAAGTTTCTTTTAATTGCATACCAAATTGTGCGTCAAAGGGTAAAAAGTAGATACACATGAATTAATGTAATTTACCTTTATTTCTTCGTATATTCTTTCTGAAGGTCCAATTTGTTTGAGCATGTTTATGTACGAGAAAATTGCTTCTAGTACCTGAAAACAAACAATTGGTGCGCTGTTAAATATCAATTCTTAAAAATAAGTATCAGTGTATCTGTTGCGTTCGCTTTAATATAGCCCGCGAAAATGTTTTTTCTTAATACGTTCTCATGCATACTAGCTGTTTTTTACGTCGCGCCGTAACGCAGGCATATTTATGAAAACATGACAGTTCTTTTATAACTGCAATAGTTTTGCAAAAAAAATAATTTCGCAGGCTGAAATAATCTATATTTCTTTCTTTCTTTACTTAAGAGCATTTCAAAACTCAGTGAGACGTGCGAACTCACCTCATCAACATGATCCAGTCCCTCTTTGGTGAGCACAACTTGCGTGGAGAACAGACTGTACATGGAAGTGTAGTCGATGCCGCTTTCTGAGTTACCTGTGTAGATGCCGAGAGCCCACACCCTGTAGATTACCAAAACAATAATTTATTTATTTGATACTAGCTGCGCCCCGCGGTTTCACCCGCGTAAGTGTCGATCCCGTGGGAATATCGGGATAAAAAGTAGCCTATATGTTAATCCAGGCTGTCAGCTACCTCCATACAAAATTTTATCAAAATCGGTCCAGCCGTTTGAGCGTGAAGAAGTAACAAACATATAAACACACACACATCACACACACACAAACTTTCGCCTTTATAATATTGGTGTGACTTCAAGCACATAAATGTACAGAGGCGGACTTAATGCCATAGGCATTTTCTACCAGTCAACCTTTGGGTGATGCAGAGACAAACAGTGGTAGGTGCAATCATGAAAATTGAGGAATACGTATTTTAAATATAACGATACGCATAAACCTATTAAAACTATGAATATAATATATACCTAATTACATATTAATATAAGCACAAATAAATATAATATATAAATACATTTATTTTTGCTTAATAATATGATTCATTTTCATGCGGATTTTATAGGAAAAACGGTAAAACTTTAACGAAGAAGCTGGGAAGAGAGGTTGTATGTACAGACGCCAGCACATCAAGCAACTACAATCTGTCAAATTTCTTTAATAGATTTTCAACTTTATTGCTAAAGCATAAGGTTCAAAGTTGATTGGGATTTTTTGACAGTTTTGGGTAGCTTGATGTGCTTCCGTCTGTACATTCAAAAATTAGAAAGTTCAGCACCTTTTGGATTTTTTTTTCTGCTAATTTCTTACACCTGACTTTTCACTTATTCTTGGTTTTTATTTGTTTTTATCTGATACATTATTATATAAAGTAAGGGTGAACAGGCTTCTTCTGGGTATGCTCACTCCATCGTCGACTTTGTCTCTGTCACCTCTGACCTAGACTCGAGTCAAGAGCAAACCCAATTCAAATAATAAAAATAATAAAAAGATTGAGTGCCTATAAGAGTGTGCTAAATAAATGTATTTTCTTTCCTTCTTTATTTTTAACTGCTTGAGGTTTGTAATTGTTCCAACTATTATGTCCGGACGCGTCATTTTTGACGTCACCATTTGTAATGTTTAAAATGACAATATTTTAAGTATGGTCAAGTTTTTCATAGGCCGATTAGTACTCATTACAGTTATAAATGTAAAACAACAGAATACATACTTTTTCCTGAGGTACGACAGCAAACTGCCTTTTCCCTCGTGTCCAAGTAGGTATGAGATGTACTGGTGTGGCTTGGACTCGTATTCAGAGAGCAAAGACCTCATGCACCATGTCAAATGTACCTGCAATGTAAACGACTAATTTATAGGCAAGTAATCAAAACGGTGGAGTAAAAAATGTGCGTAAAACTAGTCAACTATTGCGTAGTTCAAAATTCGTTCTGGATTATTATTTTACATGTATCACACACATTGTGTGTTTCATTATGTATGCCTGATGTGGTTTCCAAAGGACACGCAAACATTTCGATCTTCAATACCAGCTTTCACCCCCTTAAGAGCGTTTACGCCGTACGGCATTTAATACAAACTTTCAAGCCCTTGTTTCTCGAAATAAATGAACCGATTTTAATGAAACTTCATAGGCAAAAGATGGATACAAAGGTCGAATAAGTTACTTAAGAACATTTTAGAAATGTCTTATTTAAAAAAAGATAACTGGAAATGTGTTTCTATGAAAAATTTAAAATCGGTCTAATTTGGCTGTAACACTATTTTTCGAAACAAAAACATTTTCGAAATGTCTTCTTTAAATAAAGATAACTGGAAATCGCTGTTTCTATGGAAAGTTTAAAATCGGTCTAATTTGGCTGTAACATTAATTTTCGAAAATGTTTTCTACTAACTTTTTAGACCTTTGTATCCTGCTTATGCGTATGAAGTTTCATTAAAATCGGTTCATTCATTTCGAAAAACAAGGTCTTGAAAGTTTGTATGAAATGCCGTACGGCGTAAACGCTCTTAAGGGGGATGAATTTTCAAAAATCCTTTCTTAGTGCTCACCTTCGGAATAAAAAGGAATGCTTGTCCAAAATTTCCGGCTTCTACATCCAGCTGTTTAGGCTGTGCGTTGTCTGTCAGTGAACGAATGAATAAATTTAAGATTTTTATATTATTTTATAACTAACCTCAGTGGTATCGCCCACAGGCTTGACGTAGTAGATGCTCCTGAACTCGGGGGTGACGGTGTCGGTCTTGAAGCTGAACTGACTGAAGTCTGCAGAAGGCAGCTTGTTGGTGGGAATGTGGCCGAAGGTGTTCACCACGTAGTCTTCGAGGGAGGACAGGTCCATCCGTGCCTGGGGATAAACGTAGTGTAAGTGATAAATAGCACCCTGATTGCGTAAAGCCCCATCTTCTTAGCGTGTCGATGGCAATATTGTTAGGAAACGTTTTTTTTGTTTTGCCCAGTAAAGTTAACACCATACCGCTGACGCAGACCTACGTAGAGAACTAAGTAGTAATGTTATCATTAATCACTACAAAACCGATCACAAAGGACGTATTTTTTGCTTAGAACCAAAACAGTGCAGAAATGTTGTATGAAATCTCATGGTTGCACAGTTTTTCATTAATGCACTGTTTTTTATTTTTTATTTAGATATAAATTTACCAAAGAGGTAAATAAGGTCAGGTCAGGTAGGTCTCCCATTAAGTTTAACATAAAATGTATGCATTACATCAAAAAGATACTGGCTGAAAATAAAAATCGGCTGAATAAAACAGACTCGGTGAAAAAAAAACAAATGATGCGGATTGGTGCGCATTTTGTACCATTGTGAAACTTTCGACACTTCATATTTAGCAAGAAAAGATTTAAAAAATGGAAATAGCGATAGCGATATGAATGCAACTCCAGAAAGTGCAAAAACAGCTGCAAAGGAATTTGTTAATAACCTTTTGCCGCAAAAGTCGCGGGATAAATATTTAAAAGCTTGAGTTTTTATTTTGAGTAGGTATATTTTATCACGGTAAGTAGATTGGTAGTTGAAAGAAAAGTAGATTACGCACCTTGCTAAAGTCAGTAATTAATGCACTCGAGTTAATTTAGTGCCCTCGCCATCGCTCGGGCACCAACATAACTCTCGTGCATTAATAACTCACTTTGCGCTCGATGCAACAATCTACTATTTTATTTTGGTAGAAAAAGGTTTTGTTTTTATCGCTATTTTAGGCACTCAAAGGCATGACAGGTTAAGGTTGCGAGATGCAATATCTAAAAAATAACGGGTGTGCCCGTTGTTATGTTTATACATAAGGATTAAAAATATACTTAAGGCTATTTATCAGTAGCAGTTTGTGTATTAACCAGCCTGTTTGAAAATACATATTAAAGCATAGATTGATTTATTGATCTTATAGCCGTGGCTAAATAATAACAGCCGCACAGGTCCATCGATCAGGTTAAGCTACGCTTGCCGCAGTTGGTCTGTGGAGGGGTAACCATCTTTACATAGCGTGACCCCTCCGTGCCTCGAAAAGCACGTTAAGCCGTTGGTCCCGGCTATCATTCGTGGATCTTTGACAGTCGTTACGGGTAGTTAGAAGCCCGAAAGTCTGACAACCAGTCTTACCAAGGGCTATCGTATTACCCAGTAACTTGGTTGTGGAGGTCAGACAGGCAGTCGCTCCATGTAGAATACTGGTATTCAGATGCATCCGGTTAGACTGGAAGCCGACCCGACGGCTAGGCAGATGATGATAGTATAATGCCTCCTATTCCTTCTTTATTATTCGCCCTGCGTATTGTCTGACCTGCAGGTCATGCTAAAACGAAATATTATGAAACTAGTAACACAATATTTGTGTTTGATATCATAATGATCTAACGAACGAATGTTATTGTTTATTTAATCTCCGAACTATAGACAATTTCAATTTTATTATTAGACAGAGAACGCTTTCTCTATAACATGGTTGTTATCGTGATTGTTAATAACAGTCAATGGATATATACAGGATTATTGGTAAAACATTAACAACCTCTTAACAGGTCATTGTACTCATCATTATGAGCAACTTTTAGTATGGGACCAAACCTGAAATCGCGAAAAAAAAGTCAGCTGTTCCCTACATTTTGACGAGTTATACGAACATAAATGTAGGGAACAGCTGATTTTTTTTCGCTATTTCAGGTTTGGTCCTTTAGTAAAAGTTGTTCATAATGATGAGTACAATGACCTCTTAAGAGGTTGTTAATGTTTTACCAATAACCCTGTATAAAATAAACCATTTTTCAACACACTTGCTCGTAAAGTGGCTCTTATTGAACCGCTTTTAGGTCCATAATGCAGTGTATTAAAAACGCGTGCTTTTTCTTTACTTTAATCCACATGTGCTTTATTTCCACAGATAACTATTTACTAGTCGGAGATGCGCGCTTTTTTAATCTCATTAATTCACTTTTTTTTAAATAGTCAATATGGAATTATGATGAAATAGAGTTCTGTGTGTGTGTATTTTATGGTCTTTGCGATATCGTTTACAAAAAATCTATAATTTATTTATATGTTGAGGTCGGTCAAACTGCAAATATGCAAAAGGAAAAAATAAAGATATTGTCATTCTGTCTGCATTCTTACTTTTACCATTTTTAATACATAAACTACATAAAAAAAAACGATCAAATCTTGATATAAATTACTAAAAATTGTGTTGCGACGTGACACTTTTTAGTGCTGACCATAGATTCGTATATAAGAAGGTGTTGACCGTCCACCCAATTTCCTTATTTCGATCAAAACTTGCATACAGCCTAATCGATATTCGCGATAAATGAAATAAAAAAAAAATTAGAAACTGAATAACAACTATTATAACTAACAAAAAGTATTGAAAGTGTTTGCAGAATACCCAATTTATGGAATTAATTTATCATCATTCTCAAACAAAATTTTACTAAGCCTACCTAATAAATATATACTGGGAATTCTGTAGGAAACTATTAGAAATTATCAAAAATAAAATCCACAATATATAATAGTTGTTCAATAAATTAAAATAATTCTAAACAGCGAGCGCATTCCGAGTAAATTCAAATATAGAAACATTTCGGCGCGAAATTCAATAAATGAGGTACCTATGGCCTGGCTGTTAATGTCCAAAAAACGATTGAAATGACAATAGAAAAGCATAAATCATTATTATAAACAATGCTTGTTGTATTTACTGTTTAAAATACTTAATTTTATTTAATTTCCAAGTATCGATTACATTCGTCATATTATCAATCGAAATTTAAAAAAAAAATCGTTTGGAATAATCGCTTTCGTACATCATTGCAATAAAAAAAACAATAATGGTCGGCGATTTTGAACACAAATTGAGTACCTAGTGGTAATGATTAATACGTGTTATTGGACCTGTGTTTGAATATTACGTTAAGACCTGGGCATTTTCGTGTTGTTCACAATATTTTCAATAATATTTGTCACATTTTAAATCTTACATTTAACTGTGTGTGTGAAATTAGTGAAAAGTAAAATGTAAACACGCACGATTGGCGCGAAACTTCGACATTAGATATCCAAAAACTACATTACCACTAAGTACTTATTTACCTTAAACTATGGATAAATTCGTCAAATAATTAAATGATGCTGATTGAGACGATGATTCACAGCCCCTGTGGTGAAGTTAGGGTGTTCGAAATCTCCAATTTTTATGTTTTTTAGCCTCGACCACCACTGTCATCAAAATGGCGAGTATCGTATGACTTGAATTTATACAAGGAAAATTAATAATAGTAAACTTGTGCGCTAAATATGAACATATTATGAGGTGTTTATCCAACACTCCTAATTAACGCACATTCATTAAAATTTAAGATGTGATGTGTAGCATAGGTAATTCATTCTCAAACGTTCGTGTGATCGGGGCGGATCGGTTTTGTTAGTACCATAGACTAATATATTTAAAATGAGAGTCGGTGCTTTTATTTACAACTGCGCGCGCATCGCTAGTGCTGCTTAGCACGGCGCGCGGAAAAACAAAACTAGCGCGCCATTTTCCAAAGAAGTTAATATTTAACAATACAAGTCTGTTTTTTCCCTCGCAAGTGTGTTGAAAAACGTCGTATGAAACGCGTGTGCATTGATCATTAGACTCTCGGCTTTCTTATCGCACTCGCCTGCGGCTCGCGCGAATAATACCGCCTCGAGCATAATGATCAACATAGCACACATGTATCATAATGTACTATTACAATGGGGTAAGCTGAAAGAGCAGAATGTTAGTGGTTACTAACTTGACCTTTTTGAAGGACCAATAAGGTTAGTCAGTTTCTGTTTATGTTCTACAAGCCCTCCCGTTGCCTACTAACATCCATATTTTTTATTATTCCTTTTCACCTATCATTTATCCTCTCAACAAACATGACTAATCCATTTAAGATTCCCAGGTCGGCTAAAGTAGGTTTTCAAACAGTATTTTTTCAGTATCAGCCGTGAGTTTGGATTAGTGCCCGCTTGAGAGCAATAGGCTCGCCTCCTATTAGATAGGATTTCAAGATACCAGGCAAATGTGGCTGTCCTGTCCCTACCCCTGCGGGGATTACAAGCGTGATGTTACATTTACCTGCACTGCAACAGTCATTCTATGCGCGCTGTAATGTCTCTTCCTGAAGGCATGCGCGGCGAGGTGAAGTCGCTCATCGTCATCTATATCGTCCTTCAGACTGCGGAGGTTGCCCCACGTGAATGTTCGCGCGGGGTGACCTTCGGGGAACAGGCTGGAGAGCAGCTGGTCCTTGCGATTCGAGTCCGATGGAGAGGCTATTGCAAATTCTGTGGACAAGAGACATTTTTTGTTGATCGTTTTCTGATTTTTTAAAGGCATACTCAGTAGATTTATGCTATCTAGTTTGGGCTTTAGAGCGTGCATACTAACAGTTGGCAACGTCACAGATGGCTAACAAATATTTACATAAAGTACGATGGGCAAAAATTGGAACGCGTCCGCAGCGACCAATAATAACCAAACATTATGTAATTGAATAGCTCTTTTCATAGCTGTCACTTATTACTATTTGGGGGTCAGTCTCAGTTCAATGTGGCAGGGTGCGAAATACATAAAAAAAAAACAACCGAATTCTTGATTTTTTGACGTAGGTTAAAAAGGCCAATTTGAAAATTTCATACATTTTTTACCATCTAAAACTATATAAGAAGTGTTCGTCCAGACTGGGGCGCGGGTGCGGAGAAGACGCTGGTGCGGGAACGCGCGCGGGCTGTCTGTCCGCACTGGAGCGCGGCTGCTTTCTGCGTGTTGTCGTGACTAGTGTTTGTCAAAATTTTTTACTAGAAAAAAAGTTCGAACTAGTTTCAGAACGAGCCGAGCAGCCAGCGCCGCTCACCGCGCCCGCCTGCCCACTATGGACACTCAAAGGAAGTTCATTTATGTTTGAGTTAGCCGCGCCGCGCCGCGCCCGCCCCACGCCCGCACCCAGTCTGGTCAAACACTAAGTATTACGATATTAATTATTGGGCCCAGTGCTGGTAGGTGGATGTCACATGTGTTTCAATTTCTTCACGATGTTTTCTTTACTGTTTTAGAGTCTATCTTTGTTGAGTATATATCACAGACAGGAAGTAATCTGGTGGACTGTATGTAGCTAAAACTAACAAGCATGAATGGTTACTTATTCATTAATTACTATTGATGAAGTGTTTTTCAAAGCCTTAAATGTAACTCTCCTCAGCTAAGCCTCAGTAACGTGTCGAGTTTATTAATTACAAGACTACATATGTTTGTGAGGTATATTTGGTTTTTTTGTAATAATATTCCTTTTTATTGGCCTATCATAGCAGTCTATTGCTGGACATAGGCCTCTCCAACCGCGATTCTCGACTTCAAAATCCGTGGTTTCGGCCGAAGATACGAGTGTTCTCAACTCCGTACCACCTACGACCATAAGATTAGTTCGGGCCACGAACTAAGAACAAAATATGACAACACGATTTGATAGTTGTACTTACACCCGATGTGTTTTTACCCGTCCGATAAAGTTAATTAACCTCTCAAGCTCCGCTAGTGAGACACAATTGATTTTCAATTGTAATGTGTCACCAGTGCTATGCGTCGGGACGGAGGACAATAAATCGTGAGTAGGTTTCACTTCGAAGTATCTAACTACTTTAGAGAGTGGGCCTCCTGAGCCTTAGTTAGTGGGTCCTATCTTAACTCAATCAACTCAAATATTCTATTCTGCTGATATATTTATTAATTCCCACAACCTATTGACTTCTAAGATTTATCTTTACACTTTTACTGTCCGCGAAGCAGTCAAGATGAATTTTTTTTTCCTTCTTTGGCTACTGAACCGATGCCGACTATTCTGCCAGCGAAATTTGGTGACAGCAACGCAGCAAGGTGAGCCTGTACTGTACACTTCGTTTAAAAAAGCAAAAAGAAAGTGTTATCATGTATATTTGACAAAGACAAGTTTATGGCATGACAAGACGTAGCGAAAATAAAGTTGCTGTTATTAGTATCCACGGATATTTACATTATTAGATACTTAAGTAACGTGTCGTTATTCTTTCATAATTAAAACAATAAGGAAAACCACAGTGCTGTTGATCACTGGGTACTAACTATCTTACTCATCGCAGTGATGTTACCTAATACCTACTTTAAACATGTAAGTTCCATTAGGTCGACTTTGGATTGCCATCGTAGTGAAAGGATCACACTAATATTATAAAGGCGAAAGTTTGCGAGTGTGTGTGTTTATATGTTTGTTACTTCTCACGCTCAAACGGCTGGACCAATTTCGATAAAATTTTGTATGGAGATAGCTGACACCCTGGATTAATATATAGGCTACTTCTTATTCCGATATTCCCACGGGATCGACACTTATGCGGGTGAAACCGCGGGGTGCAGTTAGTTAAAAAATAAGCATGGAAACACGCTGATTGCCCAGGGTGCGCTAGACGTATAGTGGCTCGGTTTGTACTCTTTATTCTGTGTCTCGGTAGATACGTCGCTTGGGGAAGCGCCTGCACATAATATCGTGTCCAGCGTGTGCAGTTGTGTGCACGCTTCAGTACCTGGTGGACGCTACTGAAGGTGCCAAGCTCGTAGCCAAATTCTGGGCTGACTGTATACATATAGATTGCCATCGACCCGCTAAGAAGATGTTCTATTAGAACAGTAGAAAAGTTCGGTCAACGAATGTGAAAAAAAACTGGATATTTAGATCGCTTTTCAAGATGACTTGGACGCGTACCGCGAGGGCTGGTTTGAGGTGGCGCGGGAAAAGAGTTCCTGGAAGGTCTTGGGGGAGACCTTTGCCCAGCAGTGGGACAGTATAGGCTATACAAAAAGAAAAAAAAATTAAGCATAACTGAATATAAATTCTTACGCATTGAGAAATCTCAAAGTCCGCCCCTACATGGCAGAAAATTCATTTTTTTTTCGTTATATTCAAAGAGCATGTAGGTATTAGACGCAAGTATTTTTTGGAAGTGTTTTAGTCATTGATAGGTTATACTATTAAAACTTTTTAGAAACCGTTTAACCAGAAACATTGAAATCACGAAGAAAATCTTCCACGATTCTTCTTGATCAATTAATTATTCATTCAGCAGTTTACGCCAAACGATCCGATAAACCAAAGCCCAATCGCGTGTGGAATATGACCTTTCACATAGCTATTGGATTTATAATAACTTATAAGTTTTCTTTAGAACATAATCGGCGCAACCATTCAAGTGCGAATCAGATTATATACTACAGAAAATATATTAAATAATAAACGTTTTATAAACATAATCAAAAACACTGTTCAAGAACTCCGTTGCTATCATAAAATAGCCATCTTTTTAGGGTTCCATACCAAGATGGTAAATACATACATACATAGGCTGATGAACACATTACCACTCCTTTGCGCCGCGCAGTCGGGTAAAAAGGAACCCTTATGGTGTGACTCAGTCTGTCTGTCTGTCACAGCTGGATATCTCAAGTACTACTAATGCTATCAACTTGAAATTTGGAATAGTTTTAGATGACGTTTGCCCAACTATTTTGCAAATAAGAAAGAAATAAAAATATATGTATATTTTTTTTGCATCAAGGACTGAAAGGTGGTGTTAAAAATTCGAAGTAGGGCTACAAGGGCATGCGTCATATAAGAAAGAGCGCTGTTTGCACATTCTCAAACATTTTTTTAGGCCGCATAGTTTTCGACTTTTGATAAAAAATGTAAAAAAAAAACCTTTCTCCTTCCTTTGTCTCCGAAGTTTGCAAAGCAAAAATCTGAAATAATTCTGTGATAGAAGTTTATGTAAAGATTACAGGAAAAAATAAGACGATGTCTCTAAATAGCACACTTTATCAGAAATCATCAACAAAAGTTACATTAGTTCCACTATCTGCCAAGAGACAGCGCTGACCTAAAACTGCAATATTCTACACCGCAGCGTGGTGTTAAAATTCTCTGACGTTGGCCTCGCCGACGAAAATTTAAAAACATGATGGTACGGAACCCTCGGTGCGCGAGTCCGACTCGCACTTGCCCGGTTTTTTCAATATCTGTTTTCTATGTCTACTACCGTCCTGCGGGGAAAAGTCTATAATTTCATATATCACGCTCGCTTAAGCCCGTACATTTAATGACGTACCAAAAATAAACTGTGCAACATTACGCAACCATTATTTACTCTAAACCGTTAACCAGAGTAATATGGCTTTTTTTTTTCTTCTCTCAAACGAGTTTAACAATATTGACCGTACTCTTAATAGCATACAAATTACCTGTTGAGGCGACCATAATTTGGGCAGTTAGTGTAACTGGATTACTATCGTCTGATTACCTAATCCGTAAGTAAACCAGCTGTGCTCAACGTCTTTATTCGTGCGCAAGTAATCGGTAAAATGAGGAACATGTTAAAGACAGTCTTATCTTTCCAGAATAGGGAATATGGGTGTTTTTTTTTAAATTTAGACACGGGCACCTCCGAGAGAGAGTACTGTAAAAAACTGGCCAAGTGCGAGTCGGACTCGCACACGAAGGGTTCTGTATCACAAGGCAAAAACGGCGAAAAAAACACGTTAGTTGTATGGAAGCCCCCTTAAATATTTATTTTATTTTGTTTTTAGTATTTGTTGTTATAGCGACCACAGAAATACATAATTTGTGAAAATTTCAATTGTCTAGCTATCGCGGTTCTTGAGATACAGCCTGGTGACAGGCAGACGGACGAAGTCTTAGTAATAGGGTTAGGTTAGTCTTTGGGTACGGAACCCTAAAAAACCAGCCAAGTGCGACTGGCACACGCCCTCCATTTTGCCGCGCTTGGTGTGACGGCATAGCCTATGCCATAGACAACGGACTGAATCGCAAACACTCTTTTATAACACTAATGACATTTATTGTTATCACAGACTTTTTACTCTCATTCGCCCTAAACAATGGCGTCACTTTTCAAATATTTGAATTTCCCAGTTTTATTGCACTGTTTAAAAATTAATTTCTTGCTCAAAAAGACATTTGCTTCCATAATGTGTTATCTTGAAAATTGAAAGTGTCGGACTTATCACGTTATTGAACCAAAGAGGCGATATAATCAAAAATACTAATGAAGGCATAATAATTCTGAAGAAATACAGTTTATAAAAAATATATATTACTTGACCCAATGATATTATAAGTGGAAAAAGGTGACTTGACCCTTATTTTAATCACATGCATATCCTTTAGTTCATTGAATTGACAGCCTCGTCGAAACTAGCCCAGTTAGGTTCTCCTAGCCCAGTTTGGTTCTCCTAGCCCAGTTAGGTTCTCCTAGCCTAGTTTGGTTCTCCTAGCCCAGTTAGGTTCTCCTAGCCCAGTTTGGTTCTCCTAGCCCAGTTTGGTTCTCCTAGCCCAGTTTGGTTCTCCTAGCCCAGTTTGGATCTCCTAGCCCAGTTAGGTTCTCCTAGCCCAGTTTGGTTCCCCTAGTCCAGTTTGGTTCTCCTAGCCCAG
The DNA here is from genome assembly GCA_916614155.1 of Mesoligia furuncula. Classification (NCBI taxonomy): domain Eukaryota; kingdom Metazoa; phylum Arthropoda; class Insecta; order Lepidoptera; family Noctuidae; genus Mesoligia; species Mesoligia furuncula. Next base: position 13,389,952 of record OU744810.1, read on the forward strand.
TTTGGTTCTCCTAGCCCAGTTTGGTTATCCTAGCCCAGTTTGGTTCTACTAGCCCAGTTAGGTTCTCCTGGCCCAGTTTGGTTCTCCTAGCCCAGTTTGGTTCTCCTAGCCCAGTTTGGTTTTCCTAGCCCAGTTTGGTTCTCAGGAGAACCTCCAACATGAGACTTGAACAACCATGAGAGCAGTGGTGGCCCAGTGGTAACGACTAACGACACGACTTACGAGTTGTAGGTACCCGACAAGCGCTTGACTTTGTGTCTATTATTTCATCACTACTACTCTCGAAACGATGAAGGAAAACATCGTGAGGAAACCCAGAACCAAATATTCGAAGACGTGTGACATCTACAAGCCCGCACTGGGCCCGCGTGGTTGATTACGGCCCACTCCCTCTCACCGAGAGCAGGCCGCAGGCCGCAGTACAGTGTCCCAGCAGTGGGAACATTATATGCTGATCACAATCATTCAAAAATATGGGAGTAGTATTGGTATACCTCTACCAATGTTTTCGGGTAATAAAGGCGTATATTACGATTTTTCTCACAGTTTTGAAATATTTCGGTAGAAATAGTTCGAACGTTACGTATAACCCTCTCCGAATAATTGATTATACCTATCAAAGTTCAATTTTATACATAAGTATACACTTTTAGTTCCAAGTGACCTATTCGATCGATTTTCGATCAATCTTCACGGTGGAAGGTCCTACTAACCCACCATTACGTGTAAATTTCATATTCTACCCACATATCATCAATTACCATAGCAACGTTATAACAACAATACCCATACATCTATGATCTATGCACAGAGCATGGATCTATGGAGAATTTAATAAAATTGAACAATACGTGATTAAGAAATAATGTGCTTTACAATCTATCTATATACTAATAATAAAGCTGAAGAGTTTGTTTAATCGCGCTAATCTCTGGAACTACCAGTCGGATTTGAATAGAAGATTAAAGATTAGAACTGCACTCAGGAGAGTGCAGTTCTAGTCTTTCAGATAGACTAGGATCCTTCGTTGCGTTCAGGATTCAAAATAGCGCCCGCGACATTAAGACACTGCTTTATCCCCTTAATGAATAATCTACTATTCACAAATACACCTTTATCCACGAGGAGAACACTCTACTTTTCGCACCTACTGCGAAGTAATAAAAACTAATTCGATTGTCGAAATAGTAGTTTATGAAACTGTTAAATAACCGGAGAATACCTAGTTATGTGCTGATTATTGGTTAGGTTTTTGTTTTTATAAAATCAAAATGGCGGATTTTAGACACCAACATGTAAGGTCTTGAAAAAAAAAAATACCTACCATTACTATGTGTAACAATATAACACACTAGAAGGATTAAAATTAAAATGAAATGACAAAATCAAAACGCGACTGCAACTAAGATTCAAAACAAGCTTTTAGATACTTTTCAAGCAGTCTGATGCAGTTGGTGGCATCGAATCTGACATTAAATTAAAATAACATACCTACGTTTTTTTTTCTCCAATCTAACCTCACGCATTTTCTTCAAAATCACAATAAATAATATCGTCAATGGAGCGTCAGCCCAAATCCAACATTCTAACGCGGGGGTATACCTATGCGCCACAGCAACCGATCATTTTGATCGTCGACGGCGACTAAAACCTATGAAGTGAGAACTCTTTGGTCGACCTGTACATTAATAGTTTTTTTTTTTGTTAATGTTCCCATACGATATTCTTAGTTGACGTTCCAAATTCAAATCACATTATTGCCCAGCGGGTCATAATGAAATTCAGTACCTACTATATTAATGCTCCGGCTAGGGCCTAGGGCCTAGATGACTTGCTATAGTTTAAGTTTGCATGACATATAATTTGACGTTAGCCAGCAGGTGGTGTAAAAAAATCTTTTTGCGTTTGATAGCCGAATTCTTGGGGACGGCTGTAGTCTACGCTAAGACTCTTAAGCTAGCTTCCCACGGTCCGCGATATCGCGGACGGACGCGGAAAAGCTCGCACGACACACCGTGGGAAGGGTCTCGTCCGTGGCAACGTAGACACGTCTGTCGCGGTGTGTCCGATCCGCGGCCAGTGGGTAACTTCAAAGGTGCGGTGCGACCTCGATGAAGAGTGAAAGAGAACGAATCTCGTTTTCTTACACTTTGCATTGTGGAATGACAAGATGGCTTCGAATCTCTCAAGACCCACACAGACCGAAACGCACCGTTGGAAGAGCCTTGTGTGCGGTGCGTGGTTGTCCGTAGTCGTCTGCCGTGCGCGATAATCCGCAGTTAAGGTTCGCGAGCACATTCGCAAGAAGCTGGCAGTTTCATCACAACGGTAATATTTTCTCATTGTATGTCTTAGGTATATATTATATTCAGTTTTGATAGGTTTATGCGTATTTTTATATTTAAAATATTTATTCCTCAATGTTTATTATTGCACCTACCACTGTTTGCATCACCCAAAGGTTGACTGGTAGAAAATGCCTATGGCATTAAGTCCGCCTCTGTACATTTATGTGCTTGAAGTGTTAAATAAATAAATAAATCACGCACCGTGGGAAGCCAGCTTTAGGAGCCGAGCGAAAACAAAAAAAAACGCTAAGAACGCTAAGTGAAAACGAAGTAATCGCACGAATAGGAGATGCGATGCGACGGGGTGGAGGTCGGGGGAACAAAAATTCCTTACCAAGTCGCGGGCAGAAGATAGTACGTAATAAAGAAACAATGTACAGACGCCAGCACATCAACCTACCCGAAACTGTCAAATTTTCCCAATCAATTTTGAACCTTATGCATTAGCGATAAAGTTGAAAATTTATTAAATTAATTTGACAGATTGTAGTAGGTTGATGTGACGCACAATGGTCCACTGAAGGACTAAGTGCGGAAACCAAACCCATAACATAGAACATAGTAGGTTGATGTGCCTTCTGTACCTTTACAATACGTAATTAAGTTGTTTTTATACTGTTAAAATAACCGAAACATGATACGTGGTAGTGACGTGAAAATTATGCGATATATCATAATTTGCTCATTATTGTGGTCTAACAGTTGGCTGACGCTACTTGTCGATTATCTAATAGTTATGTGTTATTTATGTTAGTGTCTGGTTATTCTGTATTTTTTTTGACGGAACCAGTATATAACGTTGCAACTTAGTTTAGCTTTATTAATTGCAACGGTTACTGGTCTCTGGCGAAAACAACTTCCTCAAATTAAACGCAGGTGTCAGTGTTATTAAAATACTGGTATTCAGCTGCATCCGGTTAGACTGGAAGCTGACCGTAACAGAGTTGGGAAAAGGCTAGGCAGATGATGATGATGATGTCAGTTACTAAAATACATTACTAACGTTTGCCTCCAGAGTAAAATTACTCCATGATTGAGATAGATCATAATAGTCTTTCTTGTCTGTGTAGTGCCGGACTTAAAGAATAGCACCACCCCATACTTCCCGTGGGTGTCGTAAAAGGCGACTAAGGGGCGTACCGGAGAATGGGCAGCAGCGTTCTCTATGCATTCCACCACCATACTATACTGCGATCGCCAACCCGCCTGCCAAGCGTGGCGATTATGGAAAACCCCCCACAACTTGAGGGAGGCCTATGTCCAGCAGTGGACGTCTTTCGGCTGAAATGATGATGATGATAATAGTCTTTCTTATTGTAATTCTTTTTGTGATTATATTTCTAACTAAATATCTAGAAAAATTTGCTGTTCCATACATTTTAATCGTGTAGGTAATGTGCACTTTTGTATGGGACAGTGGACGTTGTATGTCATTCGTAATTCTTTGAGAATCTTTACGGGTACTCAGAAGCCCGAAAGTCTGACAACCAATCTTACCAGGGCGTATCGTGTTACGGTGTTACCCAACGGAGGGTGGGGGGTTGTGGAGGTCAAACAGGAAGTTCAACAAGTGCGAGTCGGACTCGCACACGAAGGGTTCCGTACCACAAGGCAAAAACGCCGAAAAAAACATGTTTGTTGTATGGTAGCCCCCCTTAAATATTTATTTTATTTTAATTTTATTATTTATTATTGAAGTTAAAATACAATTGAGTATTTTGTGAACATTTCAAGTGCCTACCTGTTGCCATTTTTGATATCGAGCAAAAAAGAGCAAAAAAAATCGCGTTTGTTGTATGGGAGCCCCCCTTAAATATTTATTTTGTTTTGTTTTTAGTATTTGTTGTTATAGCGGCAACAGAAATACATCATCTGTGAAAATTTCAACTGTCCAGCTATCGCGGTTCTTGAGATACAGCCTGGTGACAGACAGACAGACAGACGGACAGACGGACAGTCAGCGAAGTCTTAGTAATAGGGTCCCGTTTTTACCCTTTGGGTACGGAACCCTAAAAAGCATAGGCATATGTACTTAAATACTGGTATTAAACTGCATCCGGTAAGACTGGAAGCCAACCCCAACGTAATTGGGAAAAGGGTAAGCTGATGATGAATTTACACATGTATTTTGAAGGGTTAAAACTGACCTGACTCAATGGCTTCCCTTTCTCTCTGCATGGCTTCCTTGTTCATGAGGGGGCTGACGAAGAACTGGCTGAACATATCCATGGCCCTGGGCAGGTGCTTCTCTTGGATCTCGAAGTAGAACGTCGTCACCTCGCAGTCAGTTGACGCGTTGTCGGAACCACCTTTTTTCTAAAGAAGATGTACGGGTTTTAGAAGATATGTACGGGTTTTAAGATTAAAAAGGTAAATCTGATGTTACCATGCTGTACCTGTCAAGCCCAAAGTAACAAACATGTAAACACACGCACACACACCCCCACACTCACAAACTTTCGCCTTTATAATATTAGTGTGATTTATCATAACTTCAGGTGAAAACGAGAAGCGTGTAGGTATGTAAAAAATAACTTAAATGTCAACCTCATTAGCATGCTGCCAAATGTTCTGCTTTCACCGCTTTCGGAGAAGTTATATTTCTTACAGCTATCATCGGTGCGCACAACCAACATAACCAACACCCACACGCACATAACCAACTAGCTGCGCTCCGCGGTTTCACCCGCATAAGTGTCGATCCCGTGGAAATATCGGGATAAAAGTAGCCTATGTATTAAACCAGAATGTCAGCTATCTCCATACCAAATTTTATCAAAATTGGTCCAGCCGTTTGTACGTGAAGAAGCAACAAACAAACATACAAACACTCTCAAACTTTCGCCTTTATAATATTAGTGTGATCTTCATCATATTATTCATACTCAATATTGAGGCTACTAAAGCCTAGATGATGACAGGAAAGTTAGTGGAATAACCATCCAACTTTTTATTTAGTATATCCTACAAAACGGTAGAGTATTTCAGTACCTATAACTTTCCCACTGCCGGGACTCAGACCTCCTCTCTACGAGGGAGAGTAGGTCTACCACGTAGGCCTAGTGCTGATTCGGATTGGTTTCTACACCAGAACGACACCTCATACTCATACAGCCTTGTGACAGTAACAGATTACTATCATTTTGGTGGTAACGTTTATCTTACCTTGATAAAAGAATCAAATTCATTCTCCTTAGGATACTTCTCGCTGCCCATGAAGACCATGTGTTCAACGAAGTGCGCCAGTCCCTGTATGTCCGCAGGGTCGCTGTAGCTGCCCACGCCGACGCATAACGCGCATGCTGCCTGTGCCAAGGAAATAAGGAGGTTTAATAATAGTGCGAGCTTGGTAACACGGGCGAGAACCGGAAGGAATTCAACACATTGAGCTAGAACATTCTGTTGCAAACTCCTTGGAAATGGTTAACTTTTTAGAAGACTTTTATTTTTTTTTATTTGGTTGAATGTTATTCTTTTTTTATTGCTTCAATAATGATATTATTTCTGTAAGTAGGTTTGTACAAACACTTTTACACGTCAATCATATTTTTAAAAACTAGATGAGTTCGGCGTTTCTTATCCGACTACTCTGAGAAGATAGGACGTTTCTTTTAAAGTCCACACATCATCTTGGTCAGATCATGGGAAGACCATGTAGATTGGTGTCTGAAATGGTATTTTGAGGAAAGAACCACAGGGTGGACCTGTCCAGTCAGTGCACGCATTTGTCAGTAATCATGCAGCTCAACTCAAAACTTAAGGAGCTCAACAATTCGACGAACAACGCCAAAGAAAGGTCAATTGGGTAGGCCGCATAAATTACTCAAACTGCCAGACCATGACTAAAACTAACCGAGAAAAAATAAAGACAAAAGAAAATTAAACAAACGAAAACTTCTTCTTGCATCTGTCAAAAGGTTTGGTTTGTTTCCGATTCACGTCATATTTTTGATTTATTCCCTCTAAAATCCTTTCAGCACACTTGGATTTAGTCTTATTTCATTACACCAGACACTATTACATACAGCAGGATAATTACGTAATACAGTACTAGTAGCAGTAGGTTTCATTTTGACTGTTCAACGACATTCATTGCGTTATTTACATTGTTGAGCAGACACATTTTTCGAACATTTGGAGCAATGGATTAGCAATATGCTTCAAAATGATTCAAATTGAGAGTAATAATGTGTTACTGTCACTTTCATTGCCTTCAATAACAGTTGTTGCATAATTATAAGATCACCCTCCAGTCGTTATCCTAATATATTTGGGGTCGACGCAGCATGTCTTCTTTATCCTTCATTTACTTAACGCGTATGGTCAACTAGCTCCTGCCCGCGTATTCGTCCGCGTGAAATTTCCCCCTCCCCCCATTCACCCTCTTAGGGGTGGTCTTTGGGGGCCCTTTCTTAGTGGATACCTACTCTTCACAAAGAACACACACTCCAAATTTCATGTCTCTAGGACCAGTGGTTTAGGCTGTGCGTTGATATATCAGTCAGTCAGTCAGTCAGGACTTTGAATTTTATATGTATAGATACTTGCGAAATATATACATAGATACATAAATAAACACATAAACGCACGCCTTTTTCCCATGGGGTTAGGCAGAACCCGTGGTTGAACCTTTAGAACATCACCTGCTACATGTGATACGGATGGGAAACAAAATAAATATTTTTTACTGGTTCACTCAGACTTACGTGTAGTTTTTATCAGCAGTTTCATCAAAGATGTAACACAGGTGAAAGAAAAAGTTATTTTTGTATGAAATTGATATGCTATTTTGAAATCTATTGCATTCAAATCCGAACTTTCTCCTTTCACGCGAACAAGTTACAAGATCAGGAAATATGTAACCATAATAATCTCGATCAAGTTAATAACATAAGTAACGAAACCGGTTTAAATAAATAACTACACGTTAATAAAGTAGAGGCATGTAGAAATCATCTCATAACATAAACCATAATCTTATATTATTCCATATTAGTGGTGAACTGTTCATGGATAGGTACTTAGAAAGACCACTTCGAAGAGAAGAAGAAGGAATCATACATTAAAGTATTTAATGCGAAAGCGTCAGGGTAGCCCGCGAAATTTTTTTTTTTTTACAATTTGCTTTATCAGATTGATCTAAATATTTAGATCAAACTACAACCTAATAAGCGTAAATATTTAGATAAAAAACTAAACAAACCAAACAGCAACTGCCCATAATTTCGTAAATGTTTAATTTTACACTACGCAAGTTTCTTGCCCGTGGCATATATGGCAATGCAAGTCAATTTTTGCATGCAACAATGGAAGTGTTTAGAGGGTGCTACTCTTATTGTTGCTTCAACTGATGGTATGCCACAGGCAATTAAATTTCAGCGTGCATATCAGGCTTTAGACTAACTCCTGACCTGTCCTACTTACGGGAACTGCACTTTTACGTAGCACTATCAATCTCAATCTTAATAATTTTGAAGGATATTGCAAATACATCATTTACAGGGTTATTGGCAAAACCAAAATTAGCCAAATCGGTCCAGCCGTTCTCGTTTAGTCTCACTAGAACTCTCTAGTGAGACTAACAAACGTCATTTCATTTATATACAGGGTTATTGGTAAAACATTAACAACCTCTTAACCGCTTGTGTGCCGTAATTACAGACACAATTAAAAAGCCATTGTATCTCGCGTAGATCTACGTTCCGGCAGACTAAGGGTTAAAAGTTCATGTACTCATCATTATGAACAACTTTTACTATGGGACCAAACCTGAAATCGCGAAAAAAAATCAGCTGTTCCCTACATTTTGACGAGTTATACCTACGAACATATTTAGGGAACAGCTGATTTTTTTTTCAGGTTTGGTCCAATAGTAAAAGTTGTTCATAATGATGAGTACAATGACCTCTGAAGAGGTTGTTAATGTTTTACCAATAACCCTGTATATTCTTAAGTTTGAAAAATTGGTTTACTCTACAACGTAAATAATACAATGAATTTTGCTGAACTGTAAATTGAAAGCCATTGCTACTGATAGTGTGTACGCAATTACCCCACTGGAATTCTACCCGCCTAACTACTGAATACAGATACGTCCTACCAACTAATAGAAAGCGATACATTTTATTTCAAAGATACAACTTGTGTTACTAGACATATCGTACCGTATCGAGTGTAAGTTCATTCATAAAAATCTTGCATCGCTTTCTTAAAGCTATTTTCTCGTACGCGTTCTTCAACATTCTAATCAAATTTCTTTTGGTGCGACCGATGTCCTGTCGAAAGCATATTGTATTAGTAAGTACTATGTTTGTACGGTCAGCAACAAAAGTCGATTAACACTTCAGTTTTTTAAGTCTCAGTTATTGAGCAATATATTTGTTCAAAATTGCAGCATAACTACAATGTAATTTTGAGCAAACATTTTGCTCAATAACTGAGATAAAAAAAAACTGAAGTGTTAATATTTTGCTCAATAAATAAATAAAATAGTGGACGCTCTTGTACAGTCAGCAACAAAAGTCGATTAACACTTTTCTTTATCTCAGTGAAGAAAACTGAAGTGTTAATCGACTTTTGTGAGCATCCATGGGGTTTCTTGCCCGTTCTATTCCATAGGAACCTACTACGCTTTGGAGTAGGCTGGCTACTTGCTTCATCTTTGTGACTGACCGACTCCTTGACAATTCAAAACTAAGCCTTGCATCCATTCTTGAAAAAAAAAATGCTTTGAGTTTGAGTATTCTTTCATAAGTATGTCAGAAAAAAATAGCAACAATTATGGTGACACCTTCAGGACAAAGACTTTCGTGCTTCTGGAATGAATACGACTTTATTGTAGTCCAATAGAAAAGTGCTTTCTGCCAAGGATACAAATCAGAATTTCCTATCATTTATTAAAATTCTTCTACAGCATTATTTGCATCTTCGCTTTTATCTGGTATCTTCGCCTTACTTTCTCATTAATATGCTTATTCGTGTAAGTTACTTCCAAATAACTGTGATTTCACCAAACTCTTGATTATATTGATTTTATATTGTGCAACTGTAGACTGTGATGCATTAATTTAATTTCTAAAACCATTCATTTTGTTTAGAAAAGTGCCAAACGACATCATTGACAGATAGTGATTGTGAGGAGTCGAGACACAGCGATTTGTCACGTTTTCACTGAGATGGACGCTATTTTTTTTTTTGTTTTGCCTGTATTGCGGAGGGGCTAGGCAGAGGTGTACCTTAAGTACATCCACATTTCGCCAGTTATGTTCAAGTCCCATTTAATAGGAGTCTACTGCATTAATCGGGCACAAATCCAGACTCCGGGCTGCTACTGAGAAATTCCTAGATGGAAAAACCAAATAACACTTTGCCCGACCCGGGAATAGAACCCAGGACCTCATGTTCAGCAGTAGCGCTTGCGACCACTACACCAACGAACACCAATATGACGAAAAACTATCGTAGAAGAGCAGAGCTATTAGAAATATTGGAAGATGATCGTTTTTATACTCATTTCTGAAATGTTCGAAGTAATTGACAGACACAAAGGGAAGCTGAAAGGAATCTTGTTACATGGAGTACCCTTCTCACAACTTCCTTACAGTTACAGGACACGTTTCGTAGCGCGACCACGAATTACTTAAAAGATACAGCTAGCATCAAAATACAGGGTAAAACGGACTGTTCAAAATTTAAAAACTCATCCGAAGGCGACGGCAGACCGCAGCGCAGGCGGCAGCAGCATTACCATTGACAATAAACGCAAGAGTCTGCCGCTGCGGTTTTAAATTTGAACAGTGCGTTCGGTCCCTATGTTGTCGAGGCTAAGCCCAGGTTCGCCCGTGCGTGTTTTTCCCGGGGTGATTTCTTGGGATCCCTTCTTTTCGCATAATGTTCTTTGTCCTAATATACTTCAGCATAACGATTTTGGCACAATTTGTTTTGGCATAATAATACTTCGGCATAATTTTTTTAGGCATACTGTTTATGTTGGCATAATCATCTTAAAGACTAATTTGTTTTGGCATAAATTTGATTCGCATAACGTTAGTAGGCCTAATGACTATAAGCATAATAGTATTTAGGCATACAATTAATTAAATTTAATATGCTGTGCAACAAAAGTTAGTGACAGAACCGAATTGCTGCAAAACCGACTCCACGTAGTCTTGTTTGTCCTACCCCTAGAGTGTAATTTAAAATCGCGTAGGCGCGTGGGGCCGCCGGAGGCCCGCAGCGCCGGAGCCGTGACAGAAACCCTGCCTGCTGCATGTTGCATGCTCGCTTGAATGCTGCATGCTGCATGCTTGCTTGCATGCTGCATGCTTGCTTGCAAGCTGCATGCTTGCTTGCATGCTGCATGCTTGCTTGTTTGCTGCATGCTTGCTTGCATGCTTGCTTGCATGCTGTATGCTTGCTTGCTTCATGCTTCCTACAGCGAAAAAAAAACCCACAAAATTGTTCAATACGTTATATTATATTAATATGTTATATATTACCTGATTCAGGAGATATGGCTTTTTTCCAATCGTCGAAATAAATTGGTATATCCCCTTCGGGCAAATTTATGCTTTAGGATATTATGCTTAAAAAAGTTATGCTTTAGAACTTTATGCTTAATAAATTTATGCTTTAGAATATTATGCTTAATCATTATTATGGTTAGAGAAATTATGCTTAAAAAAATTATGCGTAAGCTGTTATGCGTAAATATATTATGCGAAAATATAATTGTGCCAAACAAAATTATGCTAAGTTATATTAGGTCTTAAAATTTTATGCAAATGGATAGGGAACCGATTTCTTTCGCGCACTGTAAAGGTATGAATCCGATCTCGGCAGCACGCAGCAGTGCTGCCGCGGCAGTGCAGTCGCAGCACTACTGGTCCCCATACATTTTCTATAGGTTTATACGAGATTACATTCCGAGCAGGGCAGCAATGCTGCGCAACACTGCTGCGTCACATTGCTGCTGCCAGAATGTAATCTCATAAAAACCTATAGAGAATATATTTATGTGGATCAGTAGTGCTGCGGCAGCACTGCTAAGTGCTGCCGAGATCAGAATCATACCTTAATTCTCAATGCACTGCTTAGCGCCGAGAGTTGAAAATCCAAACTGTTGATGCACTCTGTTGGATTCTCAATGCTTGGCTCAAGACCGATAATTTAAAATCCAGTGCGCGATAAAATCCCGTCACGATATTTTTACGACCGTACAAACGTGCATGGGTACCTAGCCAACCCACATGTATGTATCTGTCGCAGTCGGATTGTATAATCCGCCGTAATATTACATTACGATTAGCCGTTATCAAGAACAGGGCCGTTTTGAAATGCGGCGGTTCAACGATTAGCCGGATTGAATGCAGCTGAATAAAAAACCGCCGGAATGTATTCGCCGCCAACAACACGGCTAGCCATAATGTAATACAGCGAGACATTAGCCGCCTCTTTGACAAGTTTTAGTTCCAATTCTTAACACTCGTGGCGCTGCGTGACGTAACAACAACAATGCCGTCGGATACAGAACTACGTCGGCACCCCGAGGTTCGGTTTGGTTAGGTTACTTTAAACCCTTTACACAGAAATAGGAGCCCCGCGAAGTGGGGCTACGTCGACATAGGATGCAAGAGCGAGTATGGTCACCCTACAATCTAAGTAGTAGTACGATGCGGCTAAACGTGGCCCGCCTTATTGAAGAACGTATCGCAATGACAATCCGGCTAATCGTTGAACCGCCGCATTTCAAAACGGCCCTGTTTTTGTACGGCTAGTCGTAATGTAATATGGCGGATTATATAATCCGACTGCGACATATCAATGACGTTGAATTCTTCAACTTGAAAAGCAGTCTTTCAGGAACCTTCATGAATACGCAACGAACAGGTGACTCGATGGCTTCAATAAGCCACTGTTAAATAATAGTATCGGTCTATATAGTTAACAGAGTGTAAAACTATTCAACTGTTCTGTCATGAATACAATTTCGACAGTCTGACGCAATTGGATGGATGCAAGACTTAATAATACTGCGGGGCTATTATTTGAGCGTAGATTCGCTTGGATAGACAAGGTCGTCTGCACTATCTGTTTGTTTTACTAATTGAAAAGTATACGCTAAGGTTGCGCCTTAAATTGAGGAAGGTCTTTCTTTTTAGAATTTGGTAGGCTTATATCTCACCAGGACACCATGGTGGCGCAACCATAGTCGCGCTGCCAGCATAATATACACAAGTTCAATAATATTATGGTGGGTATCTCACCAGACGTCCGATCTGTTGCGCAAACAAGCATACATTTTTTGGCTGTGCGACTATGGTTGCGCCGCGGCTGGTGTCCTAGTGAGGGTCCGAATTTGAAAAATTACAGTTCGAGACTTGGCTAGATGTGGTGATGCCAGGTAAAGCCGAGCCCTAAAGCAATGGTTGCCGAGAGACGTTAGAAGGAACGTGGACAGACCAACAGCAAGATGGGTGGACGACCTACAGAAGATCGAGGGGAAGACCTGGATGAGACTCACACATACCAGGGAAGCATGGCACGAAAGGAAGGAGGCCTATACAGGATTAATGGTAAAACATTAACAACCTCTTAAGAGGTCATTGTACTCATCATTATGAACAACTTTTACTATGGGACCAAACCTGAAATCGCGAAAAAAAATCAGTTGTTCCCTACATTTTGACGAGTTATGCGAACATAAATGTAGGGAATAGCTGATTTTTTTTCGCGATTGCAGATTGGTCCTCTTCTAAAAGTTGTTCATAATGATGAGTACAATGACCCCTTAAGAGGTTGTTGGTATTTTTCCAATAACCCTGTATAAAGCAGTGGTGTCCTAGTGGTAACGGCCGCGACTTACGAGTTGTAGGTCATAGGTTCGAGCCCAGACAGGCGCTTTACTTTGTGTAAATTATTTCATCACCACTGCTCTCAAAACGGTGGAGGAAAACATCGTGAGGAAACCGACATGTCCTAGAACCAAAAATTCGAAGACATGTGACATCTATCAACCCGCACTGAGCCCGCGTGGTAGATTGGTGCCCACTCCCTTTCGAAGAGAGGAGGCCTTTGTCCCAGCAGTGGGAACAATATAGGCTGATTATGATGGGTGGAACAAGGCTGCCAATGATGATGATGATGATGGAGGATGACAGTTGAAGATCTTTGAATTGAATTTATGTATTGAGGCGTAGGTCTGTGTGGTGCCGGACTTAAAGAATAGCACCACCCCATACTTCCCGTGGGTGTCGTAAAAGGCGACTAAGGGGCGTACCGGAGAATGAACAGCAGCGTTCTCTATGCATTCCACCACCATACCATACTGCGATCGCCAACCCGCCTGCCTAGCGTGGCGATTATGGCAAACCCCCCCTTTTGGGGGAGGCCTATGTCCAGAAGTGGACGACTTTCGGCTGAAATGATGATGATGATGATGATGATGATGATTGAGGCGTATAACATTTTTCGACAAGGCAATTTAAATCTAAAATACGAATTATTTATGCAAATTCTTTACAGCATGTCAATTGTCAACAAAACGTTGATGTAAGTGCCTAATCGTTTTCAAGGTCTGTATTTGTTATCAATGCTATTGTCATTTATGTGACTGCAATTCATGATTTCAAAGCATTCAAGTAATTCCGAGATAATTTGATACACGCCGTGCATTGTTAAGTAACCTTGGCAGTGGTTTTAATCATAAATATTCATAACCTGAAAGCGAAAGCGCCAGAGTAACCCGCGAAATTCAGAACCTATTAGGGGCTATTCAAGTATTACGTAACCCGATTTTTTGCAATTATTAACCCCCTCCTCCCCCTTGTCATCAAAAATAAGCAAAGCGCTTACCCCCCCTCCCATGCATACGTAAACATTGTTGGTACATGCATTTTTCAATGTGTTCAGGTTTCTTTATTGATTCAAGAGCAGCATATGTATGTATATGCGTTTCGTTTTCAACCATTGACAAGTTGGGTTGCCATAATTATGTGTTCAAACCAAAATCAACAAAATTTTGTAGAAATTCCGAAAAAGTAAAAAAAAAAATACTGTTGACGTAATCACGATCCAGACCCCCCCATCCCCCATGTCATCAAAAATAAGCAAAGCAAAGACCCCCCGCCCCCCTGTAGTGCTTACGTAATACTTGAATGGCCCCCCTTATACGTTTTTTGCAATTTGCAGGTCTGTATCAGAGGAGCATTTCCCTAATTTTAAGAACGTTCCCAGTCTAATCTCAGTCTGAATCTGACAAAAAATGAGTTTTTGGCATTGATTGTCGCTGAAATAAGATTGCTACTAGTTTTTAGGGTTCCGTACCCAAAGGGTAAAAACGGGACCCTATTACTAAGACTTCGCTGTCTGTCCGTCTGTCTGTCTGTCTGTCACCAGGCTGTATCTCAAGAACCGCGATAGCTAGACAGTTGAAATTTTCACAAATTATGTATTTCTGTTGCCGCTATAACAACAAATACTAAAAACAAAATAAAATAAATATTTAAGGGGGGGGGCTCCCATACAACAAACGTGATTTTTTCGGCGTTTTTGCCTTGTGGTACGGAACCCTTCGTGTGCGAGTCCGACTCGCACTTGGCCAGTTTTTTTTTTGCTCCGGCTTATCTCTGTCATAAATTCACCCTTCGCCACTGCGCCCCAATCGTCCGCCCTTCACCACTTCCCCCCTAGCCTAGCCTAGCCTTTGCTGGGAAGAAAAATTAAAATAAATATTTAAGGGGGGCTCCCATACAATAAACATGTGTTTTTCGGCGTTTTTGCCTTGTGGTACGGAACCCTTCGTGTGCGAGTCCGACTCGCACTTGTTTCAATTTTTAAACGTTTTTAATTACGGGAATTGGCCATCTAGTATGTTGATTTTAAAATATGATTCGCGACCGTAACAAATATGTATTTACAGAATATTTCAAATCATCAATACTGTCTACATTAAAAACCGCAGACTGCCTTAGCGCATCCCCTTTAATACTCAATTGTCATTAGAATCAAAATACAGGATGAAATTGAAAACATGCGACAAGCCGAAACGGTAGATTGTACTCAAAAACTTTTACTATGGGTCCAAACCTGAAATCGCGAAAACAAAATCTGCTGTTCCCTACATTTATGTTCGCATAACTCGTCAAAATGTAGGGAACAGCTGTATTGTTTTTTCGCTATTGCAGCTTTGGTCCCGTAGTAAAAGTTGTTCATAATGATGAGTACAATACTACAATCTCCTATTTCGGTTTGACGCATGTATTCAATTTCACCCTGTATACCCGAGGTGGTATATGTACACAATTTAATCGGAATATGGAACGTGTAAGTAGGTAGTTTAGTAAGTCGTAATATGGAAGGGCTGTTAAGCTAAATTAAATGTTATAAAACTATAAAGGAATTGTTCAAACGCAATCACGTACTTGTTTTGACTACATGAGACTACACCTATTCGCACGTTACAATGTTTAAAAAAAAATGTAAATTCTATACATATATTAGTCATAACAAATTTGTTACACACTTCATGTAAAATAATGAGTTTACCGTTGCCAAAGTGGCAAAAACTGTTTTATGATTAAGGCGAGGTTTTCCCGGACCGATAGGCATAGAAAACACTACCTCAGCCCCCGCCAGTTGAACGCGGCGTATTTAACTACGATGCGCTGAGCGGGACCGCGCCACGTGACACGTTGTGACCGCGACTAACCTTTGTGCAATGAATGCGCGCCACGAAACAGACAAATACAGTAGATCAACTTTGATGTTATATTTTATTTTTAATGAATAAAATTTGTATGTAGGAACTTATCATCTACTGTTGATAAATTCTCATGACAGTTTCCGGTTAGTAAAAATTAGGTTAGTTTGGCAAAGAAACGTACTATGTAAAAAATCTAAGGTAAGTTTGTACCTATATTTAAAATACACATACCATCAACAACATGTCAAAAAATCTCACAAATCAGACTTTTTTCAAAATAAAATTTAACGAGAGGTGTCGCGGGACACCCGGATGGAACGGCGTTCCTTTCACTATGCGTTTCAGATGAGAAGATATGTTCTGGACAACTTCACTCACAACTTGTCAATAATGTAGTGTTAGCAACAAAAACAACAAAATCATTTAAGCAAACTTTATTTTTATGTTATAAACAGAAAAAATTAAGAAAATGAAAATAATACACAATAAAAAATATAACTATCCGAATTGAGAACCTCCTCCTTTTTTGAAGTCGGTTATAAAACGTATTTAATAATTATTAAAATTAACTGTTTGTGACACAGAAGTAGACGCCACATTCTCAAAATTCACTATTTGTGATACAGAAGTGGAAACAATAGAAGGTGTTGCAATATTTTCTTTGTTTTCTCGCATTTTTATTTTTCTTATATCCATTCCTCTAATATGTCGGGGATCTATGATTTCAGGCA
This sequence comes from Mesoligia furuncula, assembly GCA_916614155.1. NCBI lineage: Eukaryota > Metazoa > Arthropoda > Insecta > Lepidoptera > Noctuidae > Mesoligia > Mesoligia furuncula. The sequence goes on from OU744810.1 coordinate 13,406,733, forward strand.
ATAGACACTGCATATAAAAATTAATAAGTTTTTTTTCCCATTTTTTTTTCCCCAAAATTTACTATCTTTCACTATCTTGATTACATGTACGGGTATTGTTTCACCTGACCATATACCAAACAAGCAATATTGCCTCCCGGTAACATGGAGTTGGCCCTGAAATTATATTGCATTAATTTTTCAGAGATCAGACTGTAAACGTTCTTAAAATTACGAGAATTGCCCCTCTGGTGTGCAATCGACGTTTAAGAGATAGCTTACTATAATCACGTGTATTAATTTATTTTCGATATTTTTTTTACTCTGATATCATTTTAGTTTTTGTACATCGTACTCGGTACTAGTACTGATCAACAAAGTTAACGTATGTATTTAGGCAATCGGTATAAAAACATTTAAGATTCATTTCTTCTCTACTTGTTAACATATAGTTTAGTAAGACTTACTTATTTGCTGTTTCAACTTCTGAATTATCGGCAGTTAAAAAGTTTTCTGAAATCTTGTCTCTATCTTGTACTAATTTCTGTTTGACTTACAGTACTTTGAGGTTCACTAATAGTGTTTAAGGTTATAAACATTATGAGTCATGAATCGCAATCTATATTCAATTTATAACTTAACACTATTATCTCCATGATTAAGATGGTGATGATGATTATATTCATGACAATCATGAGTACAATCAATATTACTTTTATAATTGTTAGTACGTAATGACTAAAGTTGTATGTTTTGAAGAAAGTACTTACGTATGACTATGAAAAGTAGTATCAGGGTTATCTAGAGTCAGAACAACACCCCTGAGTATATTTTTTCTAATTGAAACGCTGCAAAATAAATGTTGACATTATAGTGGCATTTCAAATCGTTTAAATTATACATTTTACAAGTATATTTTATAATTGTCATATAAGTTTAGCAATATTTCGAAGTTATTGAGCAAAGAAAATAATCATTTCATCGAATTTAATAACAAACCTACTGTACTTTTTTGTACAGTGTCGCGTCTAAACAATGGTCGTAACATTTTCGTGCTTTTCCGTCAAAGAAAATCATTTATTTACACTAATAATATGTTACCTATATAATATTATTGTATTTTTTTTACAAGCTTTTATTTTTTATATTATAAAGAGATAAAATTGTAAGTTTTGTATGTACTTATAGGGAAACTACTACTGAAACTACTGATCCGAGTTAGAAAATTCTTTCACAAAAAATTTTTCAATAGGTAGTTACATTATTAAGGAGTGCTACACGCTATTTTTATTCTGATAAAGATATATTTTCCATAGGAAATCATAATAAATGTAATTGAAGTCGGAAAAAAACTCGTCGCTCGGCCGCTTATATTGCTAACGCTGGCTAAACCATACGAGGAACATCAAAATAATGTACTACAGAATTGTATATCTTGATAATGCCCTCAAAAAAGTTCGCGATGGTATATGTCTATATTATAAGGATAACTTACAGTAACCACTTTTATCTTTTTAAAATCAATAAAATATAATGAGTGACTTTCGAAGCAATTTTGACATACATTGTATTAATCCTTATCTCATTAAATATGTTAGTAAAATTAAGCATTCAATTTAGATCAAAACTGCAGTTTACAGCATGTCATTAGAATGAATACTTTAGAAGATATCACAGTATTAAAATTACGCGCACAACAAAACAAAAAAAAACAAAAGAACGGAAAAGTCTTCCTCAACAAAGTATTATTACGTATGCAAGTAATCTGATAAAATAAAACTACTAGGCAAAATTGTAGTGCTACTATAGTATTGATAATTTGATAATGAGTTACTTACCATTTCTCGAGTTGATATTTTCGTAATGCCCGAGGTGTCAATTTCCTGTATGAACTTTTGATCTTTGATAAATTCTTGCAAATATTCTTACAAATAATTATCATTTATCAATATCTTTTTCTCTCTGTCTTCGATATTTTCTGCCTTTGACATTTTATTTCTTAGTTTAGTTTTCAAGTTGTGTACTGCTGTTTTGTTAGACATAGATAAAAATTTATTCGCATACATACATGCATAACATGAAGCTAGGTATTTTAACTGGAGTTTTATCGTTTTAGACGAAATCTCCAGTAAATTATAATGAAAACTGTAGAAATTGGCACTTAAACAGAAAACAGGGATGTCTTGGTGAAAACAGTAAATCTACTGTTAAAACAGTAGGGTTGGCAACACTGTGCGTAATGTTTCTTATATAATGGAAAGCGCAAACGCGGAAAAAATTGGCGTGCGTCCGTCCTCGAAGACCTCTCGGCCGGCACTAAACGGCCCGCTCGAAATCGAATTGCTCAATATCGTATGATTTTTGTTCTAACAAAAATAAATAGCCACTTATATAAAATTCTACCTTACCCAGCGCTAGAAAATATTAAAACCTATTTTTTGATACATTACTTAGATGGTTTCGTAATATAATTTTTTGTTAAGAAGTACATTTGAAAAATCGATTTAGTGTCATCTTCGCGATTTTTTTTTATCGAGTCAATTATTAGTAATTACGTTTCCGTCTTTATACAGCGCTTGACCATATGTTCAATTTTGTTAAAATGATTTTTATTTTGCGGAATATTTACATTATTTAGATATACATAGCTCCAAAAAACTTAAAAATGGTACAACCTCGCCTTAAGGTGTTTTATGGTTTTTTAGTTTCACGGGTTCTCACTACCGCCGAGGTGTCGTTATTCCAATTACACGTTGGTTATATTTGATATCTTAGTTTTAGAAACAAGACGTGCCCGTATTGTGCCCGATAGTTTGAAAAATACTGTTACAATTACATCTAAGTATTGATTTGAGGTTGAAACCATTGCTCGGGTGGTAGGTGAACATACTATACGATTAGCATTTAACAGAATAGTTTTGGTGATGTTTTTGTTGGCATATTAGGGTGTCCTAGCTGACACAGGGCAAATAATTAAATTTAAAGTTTTGAGCGTCGTCGTAATGTCATTTACTTTGTATACTTATTCATTTATACTTCAACTACATAAATGTATAGAGGCGGACTTAATGCCATAGGCATTTTCTACCAGTCTGCCTTTGGGTGAGAGTAATGGGTAGCTCACCGTCGTCCGATCAGGACCAGGCCCGTGCCGGACGGCGCGTAAGTGTTCCACGCGCGCCTCAAAGAGATGTCAGCATCGAGGAGGGGCCCCTTAGGGCCGAAGCCTGCCGGGTGAGCGGGATTGTCCGAAAGGGTTACCGCTGGCCCGGAACATAAAGGGCTAAGGACGGAACACGGGTGGGTTTTAGTCAGTAAGAGTCTGACACTCCCTTCCGCTCCACCCAGATTTCCCATCCCCAAAAAAAAAAAAGCCTTTGGGTGATGCAGAGACAAATAGTGGGAGGTGCAATCATGAAAGGAATAAATATTTTAAAAATAAAGATACACATAAACTATTGTATATGTTAACGGAAAAGTGTGCAATCCGTCATTCTATACAATTTCTAAAATAGATAGGAAATCTATGATATATTTTTTAATTTGCACTTTTCCTAGAAAATCCATACATTTCCTAAATAGCAATCGGATATCTTAAAAATTCAATATGTTGTGCTACTAGACTAGAGGTTAGGTTCCTTTAAACCCTGCAGACAGAAATAGGAGCCCCGCGCACAGTGTTTTTTTTTTGCCTTAAAATCGGACATGGTATTTTTTTAAACAAGGGCTTAGAGTATTCCACGACAAATGCCAGAGTAAAACTCCTGCGTGGATTACTTTCATAGTTTTTCATTTAGAGCTAACTGAATTTTTGATCCCGGAATTTGCAAAAATACAAAAAAAATCTATAACTTTGAATACTTACACATGAAACAAAAATTTATTTTTTAGTTTGAAAGGCCTAAGGCTAGGCTAAATTACAAGCATTTTCTGGATGTCCTGCGACTTACTAGTGACTAATAAATCGCGATTAGGTGATTTCTGTTTTCATTTTTTTCTGGCTCCGCTTTTTGATTGGGGTAATTTTAATCGGCACAAATCAGTTAGTTACTTATATGCGCTAATAACAATAAAAAAACGAATTCCCTAATCCGTGGCCGGAAGGAGAAAAACGACTTTGAAAAAATCCCGGGATCTCGGGATTTTTTTTCCAGTTATCATCATCATCGTATTGTTTGGTTGATGAACAACCTAGTATTTAACAAAATTTTAAACCGCCCCAAGTCCTCTGACATGGTTTAACACACCGTTGAAAAATCACGATGTTTTCTTTCGATGTTATAGAGTGATAAAATTTGTTTAGGTATAATACGCACATGAATTTGAAAAGTCAGTGGTGAGCGCCTCATGGATTCGAACCTGCGCTCCAACAATCACTGCTGCTGTGCTGTTTCTTCCAGTGAAGGGTAATATGTGATGCGGGAAGAGGTCCACCCTCGTTAGGATAGATATAGTTAAGTATAGTTAGGTATAATTAGGTGCCAAAACCCCGCATCTGCATAGTTAAATTTAAGTCGTGTAAATCCTCAATGGTCATTGTACTCATTATGACGAACAACTTTTACTATGGGACCTCTCTGAAATCGCGAAAGAAAAACAATTGTTCAGTAAATTTTGACGAGTTAGGCGAACATAAATGTACTGAACAGCTGATTTTTTTTCGCGATTTCAATGTTTGTACCATAGTAAAATTTGTTTGTTATAATGAGTACAATGACCCCTTAAGAGGATTAAAACGACTTAACTTTAACCATGTCTACATATTACTCAGAGGAAACGGGGGTGAGGCGCTACGGAGCCGTCAAAGACCCATAGTGCCACATTGCCTCGGCAGGACCTGACCCGGCCTGCTGAGGGATGTCTACCCGAGCTCCGATCGGGTGACTTACTGCAAGGAGGGGCAATGGGGGCGCCAACCCTCATGCTGGTCAACGAGCGGCAAATGATGATGTTGTGGATCGTGCCGCAACCGGCACACTGATGTGGAGAAATCCCGGGAACCCGGGATTTTTTCAATGTCGTTTTTCTCCTTCCGGCCACGAATTAGGGAATTCGTTTTTTATTGTTATTAGCGCATATAAGTAACCAACTGATTTGTGCCGATTAAAATTACCCCAATCAAAAACCGGAGCCAGAAAAAAATGAAAACAAAAAACACTTTATCGCGTTTTATTCGTCACTAGTAAGTCGCAGGACATCCAGAAAATGCTTGTAATTTAGCCTAGCCTTAGGCCTTTCAAACTAAAAAAGAAATGTTTGTTTCGTGTGTAAGTATTCAAAGTTATAGATTTTTTTTGTATTTTTGCAAATTCCGGGATCAAAAATTCAGTTAGCTCTAAATGAAAAACTATGAAAGTTATCCACGCGGGAGTTTTACTCTGGCATTTGTCGTGGAATACTCTAAGCCCTTGTTTAAAAAAAATACCATGTCCGATTTTAAGGCAAAAAAACACTGTGCCGCGGTCGACGTCGACGACGACGTCGTTAGAAATAAAACATGCAGCATGCTAAATTTATGCTTTAGAATGTTATGCTTAATCATTATTATGATTAGAGAAATTTACAAACGTGTTTTATTTCTTTTAGTCACAGAAAGCGTTACTTTTTATATATTTCCTAGTATCATCTGGGAATTGCATACAATTCCTAGGAAATACATACATTTCACAGGAAATGTGGGTATTAAAGAATCTTTGAAAGATTATTTTACACTTTTCCTAAGTAGGCTCGGAATTGCATATAATTCCTAGGAATTGTGTAAAATTCCTAGGTTTCATACATTTCCGGTAACATATACATAGATATAAGTGAGAAGTAATATTTCTATGATTGTATAGAATCAAGTTATTCTAAGGGTTTGTTACGCCACTCCTTCTTGTCAAAGCACTAGGACGTGGTCGAGAGCGGGCGTTTTGAGGGACATTCTCATGTACGTACCAAAAGTGCTGATTGAATAAAAGTCGGTCTAAGTCGGAATAGATGTCGTTTATCTGTGTGTAGGTAGGCATGCCATAATATCTGAATAAGCTTGAAGACTTTCGTAGTCCATCCCGAAAAACGGTTTATGGGTAAGGAGTAAAGACCTAACTAAGCTGAAAAGTTATTGAGTTCATGTTTTGGCCACAGTATGTTCAATGGGCCATACAATGTACTCAATACATACAATAGTTGTAAAGGCAGCAGCGTACACAATTGTACAAATATATGCACTTCACGGTTACCTAATTATGCTTTGTATTCACATTCATTCAAAATTGGCCTCTTTATCTCACACAACATACTATTTATAGAACCGTATCGTGAGAACATGTTCTTTTTCATGGAAAACGTAAAATGTCTTTAATCACGTCATTCATGAATCATCGATTGACTTTGATGTGCACATCAAAGTCAATCGATGTTTTAAATCGATCGTAAAACGCGATCGTTTAGAAAAATAAACGTTTTTCGTCATGTGAGATACAAATTGCTTACATACAATCGAGCAATTTGTATTGTGGAAAATGTTAATTATGGTAATTTAATTACTGTAACTGACGGTTAACGTAATTAGAAATTTCTTTGCAACATTGACTAAGACACAGTACGGTCTATGCTTATACATAAGTATTTATGTAGCCTAACCGTATGATCTTGAACTTTAAATTAGGTAAACGGTCAAATTAGGTAAACGCAAAGACATTTAAAGTATTTACAATAGACGGGACATTGCGAACAAAACAGTGTCCCGGTACTTGTGACCTAGGCGTAACAAGTCTCTCAGTCTAGTATGGTACGCCTGCGCGTCAAGTTCAAGTCGCATTGACGCATTCGTGTCCAACAAAAGAAAAATATTTTGTATGGAAATATGCCGAGTTGCGCATTACGTTACTGCAAGTCTCGTTATGGTAAAACAACTGGACCTAAATTCAGTTTATTTTCGTATGTATTATCTATATTTACTCAGTAATTAGAATTAAATAATTTTTATAAAAAGATCTAGAAAATTTGTTTATTTTGTATTAAACGCCATCTATTGCTGAGTAACTTTACTATAGTTGGGTTAAATGACAGCTTAAGTGTTACCACTTTTTAACGAAATTAATATAGTGGTGTGACAAAATAATCGATTCATTCAAGTAACATTCAGTTTAAAATCGATCCATGTTTAATTGATTTTATAAAAGAGGGTAATAATATTAGAAGAATTAAAAACTAAGCTTGATGTGCTGGTGTCTGTACAGACACTTTTATACGTCAATCATATTTTAAAAACTAGATGAGGTCGGCGTTTCCTATCTGACTAATCAGAGAAGAAAGGCCAAAACAAACTCAAGAGGTCCAGATATTATAATCTTGGTCAGATCATGTCAAGTAGTTAATTCTTCAAAAGACCATTTCAGTATGGTCTCATACTGAAATGGTCTTTTGAAGAATTAACTATACCACACACATATAAAGATAATAACGATAATTTAGTAATTTGTATGAAAAATTTTTTTTTTAAATAAATCATTTGTAAACATTGAAACTATGGATAATTTTAATGCTTTCCTAATTTTTTGGCACTTATTTCAATTTATTCAAATGCGAAAAAATTGTCTTAGTTACTAACTTTTTTCAATATTATCGATACGTTTGAATCTATATGGTAAAATCCCTACTACAGGTTTTATAGTTTGTACTTAGTGTCACCCCGCATTGCCAGACCTACGGATTTATCCATAGATCTACGGACTTTGGACCTCGCCTCGGATATACGTATATCGATATAAGATTTACAAATATTTGCAAACAAAAGTGTAAAAAAATAATTTTGCAAAAAACGAAACGCAACCGACAATTGCAAAAAAGGTCTACTTTACACAAAAAGCAATATAAAACACAAAAGCATAATAGTTCGGCGGCAAAGCAGGCGCATCTAAAATTATTTTGTTTTAAAATGTAAATAACTACTTACTTAAAAACACACACTGAAACTGATACGTTGTCATAGACGGTGACACGGACAATGAATAGTAGCGAATAAAATTGTACTTAGAATATTTTTTCTGCCTGAGTCAATTTTTGCCTAATTTGTTTAGTTTTCGATATTTATCTAACTGATTGGATTTATATTAGATTTTTCAGGCACCACCGATCCGATTTTTAATCGATGAATTGAAAATCGTATCTGGCAACGCTGGCCACACTGGCCATCTACCGGGCGATAGCTGAACCTAATTGAATAAATTGCCGCTCTAATTATGCTATATCTTACCAGATGGCGGCACTGAGACATGGGATCACAATTTTTCTAAGACATTTCTTTGCATGGCCCCTCTATTGTACCTATCTTAAATCTCTTTGGGTAAACGACAATACAGCATCGCACTTTATCGCAGCAACAAATGAGGTTCAAAACAGCAATGCGTTTGGTGTTTGTTACGTTGCATCGAATGACCACCAAAACAAAAGTAATTTTGCAATTTAGTTTTAATTAAAAATAAATACACCTCTCAGTGGAATATTTTTTAAGTATTCCTCTAGTTGATCGAATTTCCTTAATTATCATTACACAAATTTTTTTTTAGACATGTAATAATATTATGTACCAATACCTCTAACTGTGCCACAAAAAACTGAGCGTTTTAGCATGAATCTTGTCTTACGATTCACTTTCTAACAGACACAAGGCCGAAGAACGGAGATCTTTAGCACTTATCCTACTTATTTGCTTTCAATGTTGAATCTGGGACTACATAAGTTTTCCGTTTTGAATTCAATAGTTCAACTCGGTTCTTGACCTATATTCACCGCTATGCAATGTAGGATTGTAGGTCATTGGTCGTTGACCATTAAACCGGTTCAAGGCTTCAAGTCGGCGCAGATAAAGGCGACGAGTTTTCACGATGATTTAATAAGGAAGTGAAAAATCTATTTCTTCTCAGTCAGAAGATGCTTCTGTATTACTAGACTAGTTTTTCTAATTTTACAAACTTCACAAGACTTAGTGCCAGGATGCGCCTGATATTATAAACAAAAACACATGCAACGTGTGTTGCATGTGTTTTTGTTTATAGCATCGCAAAGAGGTTTTTAGCAAATATCAGATACCTATTTGAGAAAGCTTAGCATCACAGATTGTTGTGAAAAAGGTGTGAAGTTCCTAAATCGAACAAGGAGGATCCGACCGGGAGGGAGAATCCTGTTCAATGGAGGAACTTCACATGCTAGCACTCCCGACCGGGTGTTGCCAGTGCCGGATTAATACTACTTGATGCCCTAAGCAATCCACGCCTGTAGGCCCTCCTATCCACTAGTCACCTCGTATTTTTCCAAAACATCGACGAGCGATTTGTAAAGATTGGCGCACATCTCTGTGACTTTTGGGTCTTGTAATATCTTGCTGATAAACAGCCTTGCCATTCACGTGTTAGCAAATACTGTTTCGGTGCTGTTGCCCCCCGAGACGCGATGCCCTAAGCAATTGCTTAATTTGCTTATGGGGTAATCATCAATGCACTGGGTGTTGCGTCAGGTTGACTACTGCCAAACGATTCATCCATCCTTGAGGTCAGCGAACTTGCAGCTAAAAGACAGCATACTTTCGCTGTCAGTCAGTTATTTTGTTGTTAATTATTAACAACAGAAAAAACGCAACTCACGTGTTGACTGTTCACTGAGCCGTGGACCGTGTGGTTTATTACCACCGCAAGTAATCACATCTCTGCTCAAGTAAATACGTTTTAAGTATACCATTATTGTTGCAGCCGGAAATACTATGTTATGGCAGACTAATTGTATATCAGGGCAGACAGGAAACCTAGGCTTCCAATTATTCTGAAGTTGTATGGATCAAGTTTTCGAGTCGTCTCAGGTCGAAGACGAATTTATCGGGTTATCTTAGACCAAGCTAGGCAAGGTTGGTAGATAACTCAGACGTGGTTATTTATGGTATGCCTTGTAAAGTTTAACCATTTTCTAAAGTTGCTGACTGGCAAGTCTTGTCACTACCACTGGTTTTAAGATCGCAGAGTAAAAATAACTAGACAAAGATAATAATAAAATAAAAGAAGATAGGTTTCGCATGACACCACCGCTTGTGAAGGCCGCGAGAATCCGTTGGATGCGAAAAGCACAGAACCGGTCGAAGTGGCGGTGAAATGATGATGATGATGAGGTGTTCGCATAATCATTTTTCTCCTGCTGTATCCCAACCTGGTTTCTCAGCCTGGAAAGACACATGCGATTTGACCGAGTCGTTTAAATTGCAGGCTTATCTAGTCCTATCTAGAAACGTAGCATCTGCTTCAATGCAATTACCAATTTATTTCGCACTTGACACAGAATAAATTGAAGAAGTCATGACAAGGTTCACAGAAATGCATTTATCGTGGGTTGCGCTGACGGTGGGAGGTTGATAAACTATCTCCGCTTACGCTTCCGTCATGTTATAACGGCCGTCAAGAATATCTGTCATTTTCACCCGTATTTGACATTAAGGTGCCAAGTCGATATTTTTTCACACAAATTTCTGGAGAGTATTAAGTACTCCACTGTTTGACATTGTGCATCCAAAGTAAAACACGATATTGTTTTGATTAATTTTGTCTGTACGGAAACAGAATAGTAAAATAAAAAGCCATTAAAAAGTTATGAGCCAACAAAGATTCGTTTTTCTTGCAATTTTTTTTAACGTAACTTTGGGTGTAAATAAGTAATAAAAGAACTGTAAAATCTTCAAAACTAAGTCCGTACCGACAAAGTTCAGTTATCGAAGAGTTCAATAAACTTTATTTGTAATTAATTTATGCATTGGTTTTTTCATAAAACCCGAATCACTTTTTGAATTTTTTTACGCGCCTCTCAGTTCGGAACGGTGTTTCTGTGCGTGAGAACTAGACGTTGTTCGCGTAGACTAGCGTCTAACTGCTCGTCACTGATACTAGCTCTGTCGGACACGAAGCCAGGTGAGACAGCGTGCTTTTTGGCCATGACCATCAGTGAGTTCGAGCTCGCGACAAGTTTACTCTTAAGGTGTCAAAAACGCTCTGTGTTTAAAGTTTGGACAGCCGATAGGGTGCTTGCAAACAGAAGGGTTCCTGGTAAAGACAAGTCGGTACCGATCGGTGCGGGTGAAATTGTCCCACATTAACTTATAAGCTCACACTTAAAGAAACAGGTTAAACATGTAACTGTTTCCTTCCGAAGATCAACCTGCAGAGATACTGGGAGTCGGGCCCGATAACCTGCTTCAATAAAAGTAAGCACCCTTATTGTGTGATCGTTCACCGCTTTCATACAGGAAAAGTTTTTAACCAGTGCGCAAATTTTGACATAATAAACTTGAATGTATTTTAATAAACACGTATTTTTTGTTTTGATATGTTTCAATAGTAAAAAATTAAGTTAACGCTTACGAGACTTGTTTACTCAGAAATTTATTTTATGGACGTCGCTTGCCAGTCCGTCGACCGGTCGCCCGATTCACGCCGCGCGTCGACCGGTCGCCTGACGCGCCAGCTGCTATCAGAAGTACTCACGCACGCTCGCTCTATGCGACGGCGGATTATTGACCCCAGTTTAGCGCTACAATTTTTTAAGTGTAGACTGTGTAAAGTTATTTGTAAACGTAATTTTTCGTAAATTCCAATTTATCCTTCATACCTTCATGGGCTTAGGACCATCAAAATGCAGAAAATAAATCATAATAAGTAAGAAAGTAATACGTTTTAGTCCATTCAAAATAAAACATTTAGGTATGATAGGTACTTAGACATGATACAATTTAGATTGAAACAATTGCATTTTGGCGTATTTAAAAAATTGGAATCAACTATCTTACAACAATGTCTAATCAAAGAGAACCTAACACACTAAGATTGTTTATAATTTCTTCTTACCTCTACATTTTATTAATCACAATATTTAAGGTATTGTTCGAAGTGACCTCCTCCTTTTTCAAGGCATAAACGTGCACGTTTAAATAAGTAAGCATTTAGCTTGTTTAGGACACTAACACCACTTTTTACTTCATTGAAAGCGTTAATTATTTTTTCTTTCAAGTCATCTAGGCTCTGAGCCTCTTCTACATACACCCGGCATTTCACCCTTGGGCTCGCATACGAGGTACGCTCTCCCTTTCGTATCTTCTTCGTGCTGCTCGTAAATTTTCATTGCTTAACAAATACACTCGCACCATTTCATAATACTCGCGGTGAGTAAAATGAGACATTGTCACTACGCTAGTCTAGTACGCGGCACAACGCGCAGGGACGGCGAAGGGCGCGACGAACATCCGACCTCCGCTTCCGCAAGTGACGTACTGCATGTGCACGCACGCGTTTTGTTTATCAAACGCCGCGCCGGCGCCGCATGCCCCCGCACCCCCGTCTCGTGCGCTAGGCGTGGTCCAGCGGCCGGCGGCCTTCGCGTTTTCATTCATGCTCATTCATAGTATTACTATTAAATTATATCCATGTCTTGCTTATTTCAAATTGGGACAAAGTGGAAAAATGAAAAAAAAAAAGTCATAAACTAAAAATGGAAATGTGTTCTATTGCTTACACTGAGCCACCAAACAAAATTTACGCAGTGGTTAAAAATTTATCCTGTATAGGGACTACAAGACCTAAACGCAAGTTTTATAATGAGTAAAAGTATATTTATGATCGACTACAGTAAACAAAATCAGAAAAAATTATATTCTTCAGGATATATGCTAGTTAGATAGTGTGTTGAAAACATAATACAACTAATTTGATACGATAGAAAAAAATCATGAAGATTTAACCTCTAAAAACTTTCTGTTTACAGTAAAAACCATACTAATATAGGTACATACAATCCTTCTGATTTTTTGTCAGATTATTCTACAAGCAACATACTAAAGCACTAGTGTTTTAATTTTTTGTCCAAACAATCGATTTTTTGTAAATGGATAATTGCTTCATATTTTTAACAGACTTCAAAAAAGGAAGAAGAAAAAGGTTCTCAATTCGACGGTATGCATTTTTTTTTTTTGTGTGTTTGTTACGCGATTACTCCGCCAATCGTGGACCAATTTTCAAAATTCTTTTTTTGTTTGAAAGGGTATACTCTCGAGGTGGTCCCATTATCATCAAGTTGGAATCTGATGAGAGGATCCCTTAGAAATCGAGGGAAACCCTGAAATTTTATAGGCAAAGCTATAACGATTTGGGTATTTTTTAAAATAACTTGAGCATTTGCTCTCGGAAATCATCATTTGGTAAAGTGGAGCTGATGAAGAAGACCACAGATGGCCATTGGAACTACTCGATGACAAATATTTCACGGGTTGCGATTCGATTACTTTAATATGGTTGCTAAGCAATTTATGCTCGTCACAATGCGTATGGTGAGTGGTTGTTGAGGAGTTCTCCTGGTTCTTACCAGGAGAACTCCTCAACAATTAACGTCCCAACATCGGGAAAAGCAATATTTTGTAACAAGTGATGAGCAGTTGACATTAGGCTATTGTAACTTAGATAAATTACAAACGGACCCACTAAAAAGTGAAAAATAAAAACTTTATACAAAAAAAAAACAACCGACTTCCAAAAATAATAGGTAAGTACTAAAAATTGCAAAATAACTTTAATTTCGGAAGTCGGTGTCAATAAACGAAAATGAGGGACCAAAGACACCGACTTCCGAAATTAAAGTTATTTTGCAATTTTTAGTATTATTTTTGGAAGTCGGTTGTTTTTTTTTTTTTTGTAAAAAGTTTTTATGCAATAAATTACCAGGGTTGTGTCATCGCGCTTCTCTTTCTTTTCTATGCAGTCCGACAGTGACCGCGCTTTAGGTCATGTAGTCCCCTTTATTCTATGGCTATGTTGTCGAGATAACGCGAACTATCTTCGCGCGCTCTCTCTCCGCTGTACAACCGAGAGCGTGCCAATTTAGTTCGCGTTATCGCACCAATGTAGCCATAGCACCAGGAAACCAAAGCATACGAGATGCGTAGGTAAAGAAATAATGGATGACGGAAACATTACGAGAAGTAGTTACAGGAATGTTTATCTGGCGTTAAAGATGAAGGATAGGATTAGGTATAAGAGCGGTTACTCATTATTGCAGTGACGAAGCGGCCGCCCAGCAGCAGGAAATATTTAATGTAACAATGTAGGCATGCCATTGGATGGATTCTACCAGAAATATGAAAGGGCTTATTGAGTTGCATGATTCAAGAAATCCATACTTGGATACTAATATAAAGGTTGGCATACATCGACGCGCAAAGTGTAACCATGGATTCAGTACTTGATTCTGAACCTTTTTCGTCGGTTATTTAAAAAAAAAAAGGTTTTGACCGTATAGGTAATATTATAAAACACTTTTCTACAAAACAGCTGATATATTTTTTTATTATTTAAGTTCCAACGAAAGACGTATACGCTAAGGGGTCTAGCAACATGTGCTGATTTCATGGTTACAATTTGCACGTCGATGTCCCTGCCACCCTATATTAAATGCGAAAGTAAGTCTTATAATGCCTGTCTGTCTGTTACCTTTGTCACATGGATAGACCATAACCCGAGTTAGGAGGGACTTAGGATACTTTTTATCCCAGTAGTAGGTATGTTCCTATGGGATAGTTATCGACCAACACGCGGGCGAAGCCCCGGGCAAAAGCTAGTTTACAGTAGCAAACAGCAGACAGCGTTTACAGTAGTAGTTTGTAGTATCTACATATATTTTTCAGAATATCTACCTTAAAAACTATAGGAACAACTTAGCTATTTTCTGTACCTATTCTATAAAACTTTGAACTATTCAACTTTAGTGAAACTTTCCAGTTTTGACCGAAAAGAAGTTGGTTAAAAAAACAAACAATGCTAAGGACACGCCTTATGCTAATACAATTGATCTGAATCAAGGTCAAACAGCGGCGTCGTATTATGATGCAAGTCTCCAACCCAAGGTCTAAAGCCAAGGTCGTAACGAGTTTATTTTTATACATAACACTACAATCAAATGCTATTTATAATCTTATGGCCAAAATTAATAAAGATAGAGTGGGATTTCACATGTTTTTCTTTTGTAGTTTAATTTAATATAGGTATTGTTACGAGCTTCGGGTTCGTGACAATAAAAACTGCCGATTTAATAACCAAAAAAATGACACTTTAATAATCAACACTAATTACAACTCAAACACACTAATTACAAAACACAATTACACTACTGATCGCTTTAGGTCGCACTTGAATATCGCTTCGATGCTTTCACTTCGATCGCTTTATCCAAACTGTGTCGGTCGTGGCGCGTCTCGGCCTTATATAGCGCCAAAGAGAGTTCTAGAATCTTCCATTGTAGAAACATCTAGAATGTTCGAGTACATGTCAGTCCCGACTGACCAAATGTCGATAGTTCGGGAAAGTTCTAGAAAGTTCGAGCATCGAAATTTCTAGAAGGGTCTTCACTACTAGTTCCGCTACTCGATACTAGATGGCGCTAGTGGTAACTACTGTCACCATGTACCAGGCATTAATTGTGGCGCGCAACACTGCCCCCTCCTAAGACATGCTCGTCCCGAGCATTATCGGCCCCATAATAACGCGCCAGTCGATCCACGTGGACGATCTTAGGAGTACCTCTTGCACCTTTCTGTATCCGGTAGGTTACGTCATTGATCTTTGTCACAATCCGGTACGGTCCGTCCCATTTAGCTTGAAGCTTAGGAGATTTCCCTTTGCTGCGGACTGGATTGTGCAACCACACTAGTGAACCTTCGTCGAACCCTTTATTGTTCATTTTACGGTCATAACGGGTTTTCATCTTTTCAGACATTTGCTGGCCCGATTGTCTGACGTGCTCATAAATGTCATTCATTTTGTTCCGCAAGTCGTTCGCATACTCGGTTATACTGCGTGGGGCATCAGGTGGTATTCCGGTGATCAGGTCTGCAGGAAGCCGTAATTCTCTTCCAAAGTTTGCAAAAGCTGGTGTCACCGATGTACTTTCGTGAACAGCGCTTCGATATGACAACAAAAACGGTTGTATGTGCTTGTCCCAATCTCGTTGCCGATTTTCCACAACTTTGGCTAGGTACCTCTCTAGTGTCTGATTAAATCGTTCCACCATTCCATCCGATTGTGGGTGGTAAGAAGTTGTTCTTGTTTTATGTGTACCCATAACTCGACAAGTTTCCTGGAATATTTGGGACTCAAAATTTCTTCCTTGGTCGCTGTGAATCTCCAAAGGTACTCCAAAACGGCAGAAGACTTCATGAACCAGTTTATCTGCAACTGTTGAAGCTTCTTGGTTTGGAATGGCGAAGACTTCCGGCCACTTAGTGAAGTAATCCATCACAACCATGAAATACTTGTTACCACTTTCACTTACCGGAAACGGCCCCGCAACGTCAAGGGCTATCCTCTCCCATGGTGCACCAACATTGTACAATTTCAATGCACCTCTACTACGAGTCTGAGGTCCCTTTACAGCTGCACAACTTGTACATTTGCGACACCAGTCCTCGACATCGTTCCGACAGTGGACCCAGTAAAACCGTTCTCGTATCTTCAGTAGAGTCCGTTTTACTCCCAGATGACCTCCTGAACAACCATTATGGTACAGCTGTAGAACATCCGGTACTTGAGCTTTAGGGACAACCATTTGCAAATGACAGCTGTCTCCCCGAGCGTTTTCCCATTTACGGCACAGGACTCCATCCTGAATCACCAAGCTGTCCCATTGGGCCCAATAGCTTTTTGTGGTCGAACTCATTGCTGAGACGTCGCTCCACCTGGGCTTAGGAGCTCTGGCCTTCATCCACTCCAGAATCGGCTTGATGTCCGAATCTTCCTGCTGTGCACGTTGTAGGCTTTCCTTCCACTCGTTGCTGAGGTCTGTCTTGAGCATCCTTACAGGTACGACTTCTTTACTTTCTTGCCTAGTACAATGCTTGCAGTTTTCAGGACAAGGTCTTCTTGACAATGCATCTGCGTTGCCATGAGATTTCCCGCTGCGATGTTCGACCTCGAAGTCGTATTCCTGCAGTAGTTCAATCCATCTCGCAACTTGTCCTTCTGGATTTTTGAACTGCAATAGCCATTTCAGCGCAGCATGGTCAGTTCGTAGGTGGAATTTCCGCCCCAGAAGATATTTGCTAAAGTGCTGCAATGACTTTACCACAGCAAGCAGTTCCCGTCTCGTAACACAATAGTTCCTTTCAGGTTTCGACAATGACTTGCTGAAGTATGCTACCACAACCTCTTGATCACCATTACGTTGAGACAACACACCGCCAAGTCCTATGTCACTTGCGTCTGTGTCAACTATAAATTCTTTGCCCGCATCAGGGTACCCCAAAATAGGTGTTTTGCACAGACGGTCCTTTAGCTCCTGGAATGCGATGTCGCAACTTTCATCCCAGCAGAAATGTCGCTTCTCTTCGGTTAGCTTATGCAGGGGTTTAGCTATATCTGCAAAGTTCTTGACAAATCGCCGATAATAGGAGCACAAACCCAGAAATGCTCTGACCTGCGTCTTGTCTTTTGGAATTGGCCAATCCTTGACAGCGGCGATTTTCTCTGGATCCGTGCGGATACCTTCTTCAGACACTACATATCCCAAAAAGCTAACTTGTCGTTTGAATAGTGAACACTTCTTCGGACTTAACTTGAGGTTGGCACTCTGGATCTTCATGAGCACGCGTTCCAGGTTTTGAAGGTGTTCTTCAAACGTGCGGCCTACGATGATGATGTCATCCAAGTAGACCAGGCAGGCATCGCCAATTAGTCCGGTAAGTACAAGTTCCATCAACCTCTCAAATGTTGCCGGAGCATTGCACAATCCAAACGGCATAACTTTAAATTGCCACAGACCCTTTCCTGTCGAGAATGCAGTTTTCTCCTTGTCGTTAGGATCAATTTCAACTTGCCAGTAGCCACTTTTCAGGTCCAGCGTGCTAAACCACTTCACTCCAGTAAGCATGTCCAGCGTGTCATCAATTCTTGGCAAAGGATAGCTGTCCTTCTTTGTAACGTCGTTCAGACGACGATAGTCAACACAAAACCGCATGCTGCCGTCCTTCTTTCTTACCAGCACTACAGGTGAACACCATGGACTAGATGAAGGTTCAATAACACCATCCTTCACCATTCCCTCAATCATGGTTTCCACTTCCTTTTCACGTGCTACCGGCAATCTCCTTGGCCGCTGACGGATAGGCAATTCTTCTCCTGTATTTATTTTGTGTTGAACTATGCCAGTCTTCCCGATGTCAGCCTCGTTTGACGAGAAAACATCGGCGAACTTAAATAACATCTTCTTCGCCTTGACCATTTCATTTTGGGACAAAGCGCTGCGGCAGTCTTCTAAAAGTGTGGTCACTTTTGTTTGTGCATCCTTGCTGAGGGTCCCAGTCGATAGATGTTGGCATCGACGCAACCAATCCACTTCCTCGCAAGTACCAACAAGTGTGCCTTTTTCTATTATCTGTTCCTGATCACAAAGGTTCAGCACACGTACCCCTGAGATGTCAGTGGCTCTGACCAAAGTCCGTGCCACTTTCCATGGAAGGTCATTGTCTACCCTTTCCACGAGTACACAACGATGAGTTTGCCCAGGATTCCGAGGAAGACTAACCGGCACAATCGTTTCCGATCTCGGCGGAAGAACAATCTTCTTAAGGCTGTACACATTCCCAGGTAACGCCCCTTCCATGAAAAGTTCCTCTTCTCCACATTTCAAAACACCTTGCTTGACGTCAATCTCGCAATAATTCTTCCTCATAAAGTCAAGGCCCAGGATGCAATCATCCATTATATCAGCCACGATGACATTATGCAGGTAGATTCTGTTGCCTAGCGTCAATTCCATTTTCTTCTCTCCATGGACGGGTATGCGCTGACCGGTGGCTGTTACCAAATTAATGCGTTCCCGGTTGTATGCGGAGTCCCCAAGGGACCGACTAGCAAGTTGGGAACTGACAACCGTGCGGGAAGCTCCGGTGTCTATGGTCAGCTTACACGGCGTTCCGTTGACCTCGCCCTTGATGATAAGGCTGTTCCCGTCATGGGTTTGTGTGATCGAAACCCTTGGGGCTCTTTGAACATCAGCCAGCACCCGCCCCGCAGTCCTGGCTATTACTCGTTTCCCTGCTGCTGGTGCTGCGTGGTGTTGTTAGCCGCACTGCCCTCTGGAGATCGGTCGACTTCTCTTTCTGCAGTTCGCTTAGGGCAACTGGATCGAAGGTGGCCCTTTTCCCCACAGCCGTAGCACCTAGGGCTGTATCCTTTATTGCGGTCGCGAACTGTAGCCGCTGCAACCTCCCTGACGCGATGGGAACGATGATCCTGTCGCACAGCTTCCACCTCCAGTGCATGGGCCAAGGCGTCCTTAAGCGTCCCGTGGTGCCCGAGCCTCACAGCAGCTCTCACTTCAAGGTCGCGGATGCCGTCGATGAATGCCTGCACCAGGTTTCCATCAATAAGCGCAGGTACGGACTGGTAAGCTTTACGAACCAGCTTCTCCACTTCAAGGGCCCACTGCTGCAGGTTTTCGTTACTGCGTTGCACGCGATCCTTGAGCTGCGCACGAAATACGTGTTCCAGGTGAGCGTCGCCATACCGAGCCTCCAATGCCTCGAGGAGCTGCTCGTAAGTCACTTCCTTACCGAGAGCTTCCAGGACAGTTAAGGCCTGGTCGCGCAGGCCTAGGGTGAGAGCAGTCATGGCCTGGCTTTTATTCCACCCGTTAGCCTTCATGACAGCCTCAAATTGGATTTTGTAGGCCGACCAGGAAGAAGTCCCGTCGAACGGTGGCACTTTGAATCCACGTAGCGAAGGTGTTGTAGCTACGGGAGCTGCGATTCTATCCTCAAGTTTAAGGTTACCCAACTCCTGCTTCACATCAGCAATGACGTTATTAAACTTGCTGATCTGAGTTTCAGCTTCCGACAGGCGGTTGTCATGCTGGGCAACCTTCTCCTTCACCTCCTTCATGTCTTTCCCGAAGGTTGCGTGAAGGTCCTTTATGAGGAAAATCTGCTCTTCCTGGCGGCGCGCCTGCTCCTCCTTATCCCGTTTGAGCTGTTCTTCTAATCGACGAGTCTGTTCCTCTTTGTCCCGCTGGAGCTGTTCTTCCAATCGATGGGCCTGTTCCTCTTGACGGCGGGACTGTTCTTCCTTATCGCGCTGGAGCTGTTCTTCCAACCGACGAGCCTGTTCCTCCTGCCGGCGGGCCTGTTCCTCTTTGTCACGCTGGAGCTGTTCCTCCAACCGACGGGCCTGTTCCTCCTGTCGGCGGGCCTGCTCCTGCAGCATCATCATCAGAGCAGCCAAATCTGGTGCTGCTGATGCTGGAGCTGCTGCGGACGGGCCGGCCTCCATGGTCGGTAGCTGGCCCTCCGACCTCTGTGGCGTAGCTCCACCAAATCGCCTCTGGTCCGTCTCTTGCTGGCGTTGACTCCGGGTACGGATACCCTCCGTGTCGTCTTTGGGTAAAACCGGCATGCTTTTTGATCCTCTCTTCTGACACCAATTGTTACGAGCTTCGGGTTCGTGACAATAAAAACTGCCGATTTAATAACCAAAAAAATGACACTTTAATAATCAACACTAATTACAACTCAAACACACTAATTACAAAACACAATTACACTACTGATCGCTTTAGGTCGCACTTGAATATCGCTTCGATGCTTTCACTTCGATCGCTTTATCCAAACTGTGTCGGTCGTGGCGCGTCTCGGCCTTATATAGCGCCAAAGAGAGTTCTAGAATCTTCCATTGTAGAAACATCTAGAATGTTCGAGTACATGTCAGTCCCGACTGACCAAATGTCGATAGTTCGGGAAAGTTCTAGAAAGTTCGAGCATCGAAATTTCTAGAAGGGTCTTCACTACTAGTTCCGCTACTCGATACTAGATGGCGCTAGTGGTAACTACTGTCACCATGTACCAGGCATTAATTGTGGCGCGCAACAGTATCTTTAATTGTCATGACTAAGCTGTAGGTAAAGTCACCAACATGAGTTCATTCACACTTTTATATTTAAAAAAAAATCAGTGCATAGAACCCTTTGTTTAAACTGATTTTTTAACTTTCATATAAGTAAGAGTTATTCTTTACATTCTGGTCTGTTCTGATTGTAAATAAATATTTTGCCCCATAGGAAAACAATAAAAAAATGTCCTTTTGGCCTTTTAATTTAGTAGGTAGGTTGGCCTGTTGTTGTTTATAAAGATGGATTTTCATGTAGTTTATTGTTTAATTAGATTATAACTAAGCAAATTAATATTTATAAGTTTTTGACTATTAAAAACTGATCCCATATAGCTGTTGCTTTGATTTATATTTATATTTTTCTTGGCAGGTACTTGTTTGAGCATTTCTTGAAGATTTTCTAGTTCCAAACAAGATTCAAATTAGATTAAGGTTTTTTTTCGTGTTCTAAATAATTTGAAGGACACCTCACCAGGCATTACACCTCAATAAGATAGATAAGGGGAAAAAACATGCCCAGTTCAAAATATTCCCTTAATAATCCTCTGATTTTATATGGAACTTTTTTTTTTATCCAAACAAATATTGTGACATGATAATGTTTATATTTCTACTACCTACCAAAGCAAACGAAACCTATCTTATATTAATATTGTATTATATGCATTTATGGGGCCTTGTTGCCTGAAATAAATGGTTAAATAATATTTATATATTTAAGTAGGTTCCCTTGTTAATAAGATGGTTAAAAATTCACCAAGTACTATTTTATAGGAATTCTGCCTTTCATAAATCCAGTTAAAAAAAAACCTATTCCGTCATTCGATTGTGTTTTTAAGTTTCACCTTAGTTACGCGCGAGACGCTAACGTGAGCGCACGCACAGATAGCGAGTTCCGCGTTTGTAGCTACATACTTTTTTACATCTACCTACAACTATAGTTTATTACATGTTTTCGTACAATGAATAACGAAGGGGAGAATTTGGAGTTTTGCGACTCCAGTGGGAGTGATGTTATGGAAGAGGAGATTTTAAGAAGCGAGCAACAAGTAATTGCAGAAATACACAAAGTAAATGAAGATGATACAAATCTAAGTCAAAAAATCCCTGAAAAAAGGACAAGAGAAGAAAGTGAAGAGATAATAGAAGAAGATGAGGGCTTTATCACAGTCAGAAAAGGCAAAAAACGGTTGACAAAGAGGCTGTCTAACAACACAGATAGAAGAAATTTAGAGTTGGAAGTGCAAAAAGAAATAGCTATGGTTATGATTACATCAAAAGAAATTTTACCCAAACAATTTGGAATGGCAAAGCTGTTGAGAGCCGAAAATATCCCAAATATTTCAAGAATTCAATACAAAAGCCCATATAAGGTACTGATTCAGTTTGAAAACAAAGAAAGTGCAAGGAAATTAGTTAGCTGTGAAAAAATTATTACTTTAGGATTCAGGTGCCAACTGGTCGATGAAATAAATTTGACATATGGTGTTTTGCGAGACATAGATCTAGAAATTGAAGATAAGGAGATTGGTGACAATTTGAAGTGTGATCATGAGATAATATCGGTGAAAAGATTAAAACGATTAGATGATTCAAATAAATGGACAGACAGCAGTACTATACGGCTATGTTTTAAAAGTTCCACTTTACCCTCATACGTATATGGGTATGGGTGTCGGTTTAAAGTGGAACCATATACATTTCCTGTAACGCAATGCTCAGGATGCTGGAGGTTCGGTCACCTTATAAGATATTGTCCTACAAAAAAAATTGTATGTCCAAAATGTAATGGTCCTCACGATAACTGTGAAGTAACGGACTTTAAATGCACTAATTGTAAGGGCGCTCATATGGCCCTGGATAAATCTTGCCCTATATTCGCCAAAGAAAAGTCAATCAGGAAAATTATGTCCTCTGAAAACTGTACTTATCGAAAAGCCCTATCAGTATGGTTGGAGAATAGAAAATCGCAAATGGAGGAAGCTGAAATGACTGAGACGATGGATTTTATGACAACTACAAGGGAGAACAAAACGTTAGGTCAATCAAAATCGTACAGGGATGCGGTAGCAAACAATTCATTTAAAGCATTAGTATTGGATAATGAGGCATATGAAACTGAAACTTCAGAAGACGAAGAAAATCGCACAGACTGCCAACAAACACAATTAAAAAAAAAAAAGAAGAAGAAGAAAAAGTGTCACAACAATCAGAACAATATTGGAGAAGAAGAAAGTAATTCTAGAGCAGAACCTGATTTTGAAACGAGCAACAGTAAACATAGAAGAAGACAGGAAAATACAAATTTTAAGAGCTTTATGAATAAAATAAAAGATATTTACCTTTTAAATATCGATTTCGAAGACAAAATAAAAATGTTTTGTAGTTATGTAGTGAAAGAGTGCATAGAATTTATTTTTGAATTAATACAAAAACAAGAGGTATTTACTAAATTAATTTCATTATTTTCCAATGGCTAACGTACAAAAAGTTTTTGGGTTAAATATAATGCAGTGGAATGCGCAAAGCTTAAGACCTAAACTCATGGACTTAAAACTTTTGCTGTCTTACAATAAAATTCACATAGCTCTGATATGCGAGACTTGGTTGGAACCTGATTCTAGTTTACAAGTAAGTGGTTATCATCTACATCGCAAAGACCGAGATGATGGTTACGGAGGTGTTGTTATCATGGTGCATAATTCAATTAAAGTTCAAGAGTGTAGTTTTAATTGTGTTAACCGTGGCATAGAAGTGGTATGTATTAGATTATTGAACTGTAGTCAGATTAAGTTTTTAATGCTAGTGTATTGTCCCCCGTCAGTGCATACTATCCAATCCGACTGGGATAACCTTTTTTCAACTTATAAACACAATTGTCTAATAGCAGGTGACTTTAATGCTCACCATACCAATTGGTCGAATAAAAATGACTCCAGAGGTGGACAAATATATGATGCAGCTTTGGAACATTTTGTTTCGTTAAATAATGGTCAGTCGACTAGAGTGAAATTAGTTAACAATGTTGTTCAACAAACTTCTCCTGATATTTCATTTATATCGAGTGATATAGCTATGTGTTGTGATTGGCAAGTTACGAATGATAGCCTTGGAAGTGATCACCTGATTATTAAAATGAAATTCAATTTTAAAGATATCCAACGAGTAAAGAAAAAACGTAATTTTAAATTTGCAAACTGGAATGATTATAATAAATACTTAGAAAATTATTACTCTACAACCTCTATTGAAGGTAACGTTCAAACGGAGTATAATAACTTTATTAAAAAACTTCATAGTGCAGCGGATCTTTACATTCCGATGACCAAAGAATTTAATAATCCTAGTAAAAATTTTCGGCCCCAGCCATATTGGAATCAATCAATCTCTAAACTTATTGCTCAACGTAGGTTAGCTCTTAGTCAATTTAGGAGTAATCCTACTCCATCTAATCTAAATACTCTAGAACACATTAGTTTTAACACCACATTAGCTATTCAACGAGCTAGGAATGAAAATTGGCAGAAGTACTGTGACGACATTAATGAAACCACATCTATATCGGAAATGTGGAAGCGACTAGGATGGTTAAAGGGTCGTCGTCGGTCACCCGTGACGTATATTTCTGACGATAAAAAAGAAGCTCTTTTAAATAGTCTGGCTCCTGATTATGTGAATCCATGCTCACCAGAGATACGATCAGTTAATGATATATTAGATAACCCCTTTACTATTCAAGAAATGAATAATAGTTTTAAAAAAAAAGATACCGCAACAGGTGACGATGGGATCACATACTCGATGATTTACTATCTACCGCATTGTGCTAAACTACATTTGTTAAAATTATATAACACAATTTTTATAACTGGAGAGATCCCTGTCCAATGGCGTGACATCCGAGTTGTACCAATACCAAAGAGAGAAAACCCTTCAAACAATGATCTTAAGATACGTCCAATCTCTTTGATTTCGTGTGTTTGCAAAATTTTACATGGTATGATAACGAAGCGTTTGGAGTGGTATGTAGAAAAGAATAATCTACTATCACCTTTTACGACTGGATTCAGGAAGGGACAGTCATGTTATGATAATTTAGTTCGCCTTGTCACACAAATACAAATAGGGTTTTCGAATAATTCCCCCACACTAGCGTGTTTTTTGGATATTAAGAATGCTTATAATAATATATTGATTAATGAACTAATAGTAAATCTCGATGAAATAGGAGTGGGTAAAAAGATATGTTTATATTTATGGAACTTTTTGACAGAGAGACATTTGAAAATTAAAGATGATTTTGACGAGAGTAAATTTATGGTTAAAATTTCCATTGTGGGCCAGCGATTTATGGGGCGGGGCGGGGGGAGGGGAGGGGGGGGAGGGGGGGGAAACCCCCCTGCGCCATCCCTACCCCGCGGAACCCCATGGTTATGGAGATATCCATGGTTAAAGTTTTTAGGTTAGGTTAGGTTAGAATAGCACTATTTAGTCAAATTGGGGGGAAAGCTTCCCTCTCCCCCCCCTAGTTTGCCCCTGTACCATCTCCACCCCACGGAACCCCATGGTTATGGAGATGTCCTTGGTTAAATTTTTTTTTTTGTATCCTATGTCGACGGAGCCCCGCTTCGCGGTGCCCCTATTTCTGCGTAAAGGGTTTAAAGTAACCTAACTAACCAAACCTCGGGGTGCCCTTCGCTCGCTCTTGCATCCTATGTCGACGGAGCCCCGCTTCGCGGGGCCCCTATTTCTACGTAAAGGGTTTAAAGTAACCTAACTAACCGAACCTCGGGGTGCCCTTCGCTCGCTCTTGCATCCTATGTCGACAGAGCCCCGCTTCGCGGGGCCCCTATTTCTGCGTAAAGGGTTTAAAGTAACCTAACTAACCGAACCTCGGGGTGCCCTTCGCTCGCTCTTGCTTCCTATGTCGACGGAGCCCCGCTTCGCGGGGCCCCTATTTCTGCGTAAAGGGTTTAAAGTAACCTAACTAACCGAACCTCGGGGTGCCCTTCGTTCGCTCTTGCATCCTATGTCACAGCGGGCGAGGGTTGCTCTCCCTCCGTGCCTCCGGTTTTTTATATACACAGACGAAAACGGAAGCACAGGGCTCCGGAGACGCCATGGCCTGGTAGTCAAAACAATCTCGATTGCAAGGGCAACAAACGATGCACAGAGCACGATGACTGCTTGACTGACACTGACAGCTAACAGATAAAATGACGCTATAAAACAAAATGGCGTCGCTTTACGTTCCGTTCCACAGAGTAAAAACTTAAATTCGTTATTTTTTGTGTAAAAAAGTCAATGTAATTGCATAATACAGCACGGTTATTGTGCAATTAATTACACACCAAATTTAATATGTGATTAAGTAAAAATAAAATTATATTTAAGTAAAAAATATGACATAAAACTGAATAAGATACACGTCTACTGTCAACGGAACGTTAAATGTCAACTTTGACGTCTACCATGACAATTTATCCAACCTAAAAATTTGCAAATGGCGTGATGTTTTCCAATTTGTATGGAAACTTTGAAAAATTATATCTCGTAAACCGTGAGTGTCCGCAACTTGAAAATTTGTGAAAAGATTTCTATTTATGAGTACTATCTACAAAAAAAATATGAACTTTCAAATCATTGGCCCACAATGGAAAGTTTATCCAAATTTATTATGCGATATGCCAGCACAGGGTGATCCTATGTCTCCCATCCTTTTTAATATAGCTACAATTAAAATCAGTAAAGAAATAAACAATATCTTTTTTTGCCAGTATGCTGACGATTTTGTTTTGTATACTTGTAATAAAAACTTGACAGAAAGTGTAAATAATATTCAAAATGCACTCAACGCTATAGTTATTGTATTAAATCAATTGGGGTTGACATTATCGACAACTAAAACCAAGTTATGTTTATTTAGCAGAGGACGGAAAAAACTCCAGTTACCGATTTTAATTAGTAACAATCCTATAGAATTAGTCACATCGTATAAGTATTTAGGTTTTTGGCTTGATAGCTGTTTAAGATGGGGTAAACAAATAAATGAATGTTACCAAAAGACACAAAGGCATCTTAGTTTGCTTAAAGTCTTGGCGGGGTCGACATGGGGGGTACACCCAAAACACTTGCATAAACTTTACGTATCTTTAATTAGAAGCAGAATAGATTATAGTTCCTTCCTGTTTGATAATAGTTGTAAGATCAATACTTATAAGTTGGACAAAGTTCAGAACCAAGCATTACGGATTATAGGTGGTTTCATAAGAAGCACACCCATACATGTAATGGAGTCGGAGCTTTGCGTTCCTCCTCTGCATTTACGTAGGAAATATTTAGCATGCAAATTTTGTTTGAAAGCTTTCTCTCAGTCTGACAATGTTACTGTTAATTTACTATCCGAACTAAGTTCCTTTTGTAATAATAGCTATTGGATCAGGAAAAAAACGCCTCAACTTGTAGACATTTATAATTTGATGAAAAACGAGATCATGTCATCGTCATCACCGTTAAGAATGTTTTCTCTTAAAACATGGGTGACTAACATCAATGTTAATAATGTAATCAAATGTCACTTGGACAGTGTTCACGCAAAAAAAACCCATGATTATAACAATTTAAAATACAATGTTATGTCCGAGTTAAGAGAAAAGTATGACGGTTGGTATGCCATATTTACTGATGGCTCAAAAAGCGCAAGTGGTCGCGGTGCTGCTTTTTATGATCCTCATGTAGCAAATCAATCATTTTACAATAATTATTTTAAATCTACCTATGAATTTTCAGTTATGTCGATGGAACTCATAGCAATTTTAGAAGCACTGGTGTATTCTCGATCAATTCAACAGAATAAAGTCCTAATTTGTTCCGATAGTAGAAGCGCTTTATATCATATAGCTCGATGCGCCTCTGGTGGCAGAGGTACATCGATAGCTTATGACATCCTCTCTGAAATTTATGAGAACAATTTAAAGGACATTCAGTTGAAATTGCAGTGGATTCCATCACATATCGGCATCAGAGGTAACGAGGAGGCTGACATGTTGGCAAAAAAAGCAGCAGTAGATGGAAAAGAGGTTCTAATTTTGCCAAATTACACTGAGTTGTTACCTAAATACAAAAAGTACTGTCACAGTAAGTGGACGGAATACTTTAATGAGAGGTCTTTGGAAAAAGGAATTTGGTATAAAACAATACAATGTGAGCCTCCTCGAATACCGTGGCTCATTAATGTGAGTTTGAGTAGATCTTTGATTGTAACAGCGTTCAGGTTAAGATCTGGTCACGTTCCACTTAACAAGTTCGCACACATGATGAGGAAATCAGATTCTCCAAACTGTGACGTGTGCGGTGTAATTGAAGATGTTCATCATCTGTTGGTGGAATGTGTACGTTACGAGACGGATCGAGATTTCTTTATACGAAATTTCTACTTGAGCAGAACTAATGTAGGTATGTTCCACGAGATGTTGTCCTCTCCTTTGTCCGAAGCCGCTAAAACGCTGTTTATGTTATTTAGTCGTAAGTTATAACTTTGTAAGTAGATGTAGTTTAGTTTAAGTTAGGTTACGATGGAATTGGCATGTACTTTATGTATAAAAATTCCTTAAATAAACAGAAAAAAAAAAAAAAAAAAAAGTTTCACCTTTTCATCAATATGTAAAGAAAAGATCTAGGTATTTATGTTGCAATTATAGAAAGGGTTCGTTGTAGGAACTACGGAACCCTAAAAAACAAAGAATGAGTATCAAATATTGTAAACTCCACTTAATTATTTTGCCTCATAAAGATTAGATTCTGTAACAGTAGCCATTATTTTGAACTTACATAAGTCCAAGCATTCTTACTTTCTTAGCTTATACATTAATTTCACATATTTTTTCACTCTTAAATTAACTTTTTTATGCATTATTTATGGACAGTTACAGTTGAAAAAAAGGAAATAAATAATTTAGAATGATTTGGGATTAAAATTATCATACTGACCAGTTTCTCCTCGTCGTATTCGCCGCGTCTCTTCGTGCCATGGTGGTCGCTGGCCGCAGATTGTGCCGACTTCCCACTCTCACTCTCAGGGTCTGTGCTGGTCTCATCAGAGCCACTGCTCTCCTCCTCACTGGAGCTAGTTTCGTTACCAACCGCTGGACGGCTAGGGTCTGATATCAGAAGCGCTGTTAGACCATTGTGCAAGCGTATAGTCCTGCAGAAACGTTCCAAAATATTATACTATTATTTGGTTATAAATCATTTTGTAAATAAACGTAGCACGTATTTATTTATACCTCACGGCCCATGTTGTGTTTAAAGTTAGTTAAAATATATTTTTCTATTTATCTATCAAATGCTACTCACTTGTAAAGTTTTTTATCAGCATCTGATTTGATAGGTTCAGGCAACACATCAACTTTCTCCTGGCGTAGCGACATGTTCATGGTTGTTTTGGGTTTATTACTGATCACCTTCACTTCTGGCTTAAACTTAGGAGTTTTGTGGAAACTACTTCTTTTAGACATCGCAAGTAATACGTGATTTGTGCCCAGATAACCAGATGTTTTTTGAATAAAAATGGACAAGAATTTTGACATTTATTGGCGCATGTGCTGGTGTTACAAGTTACAAGATATCTTTTAAAAATACTACCATATAAAATTCTACTATTATTTTCCGTGGTAGAAACGTAACTAACCACGACAACCATCACGAATTCAAACGTGTGGATAGGGCATTTACTTGCAGTAACTTGCAAGCATATTCTGCTTGTTGTCGGCGAGTAAGCATAACCTGATGCAATCGTGGTTTTTGTACACTGTGAAAACTGAAGAAAAACCCAAGCAATTTCAGAGGTCTCTTACAGTCCAGAGTTCCAGTTCGAAACATAGGAGGACCATGTAGAATAGTGTCTGAAATGTTCTTTTGAGGAAGAATCAGGGGCGCCGACTTTTAAAAAACTTTGTGGGTGCTCTGTTAAAGTTTTGACCGCTTGTGTCGCATTTATGCGACACGTAGTCACGTATTTCCGTGTCCCTACCGCTCGTGTCGTATTTCTGCGATAGAGAACATGCATGATTTTTTCGTTTTAATCAACGATTGCTCCTCCTTATTTATTGTAGGTATTATTTTATTGATTTAGGTATTCAGCTGCATCCGGTTTGAGTGGAAGGGGCACAGCAATTTATATTTGGCCAAGCGTTTGAAAGGTTAATACTCATGATGCCCATATTGCTTACCAAAATATATAATGAAAACAATCTAATCTAACTACCCCAAATCCTAAAGCGGTCTTTTTACACATTGTTTTATTGTTGTTAACTGTTTTAAAGTGCATCACCAACCAACAAACATATTATTGAAACATAGTTTGTGATGGCGAATCCGAAAACTGAACAGCGAGCGAAGCAAGCTCGGAAATTTACCACTTGTACAGAAATAAGAGTTAGAGCCGATTGATTTATCAGGTTTTATATCAATGCCCATGGGTGCTCCGCACCCACTGTTTACCTCTCATGGGTGCTTGCTGGAACCCCCTAGTTGGCGTCCCTGGAAAGAATCACACAGATTTGAGTGGCACTGTCCAGTCCAAGTCCAGTCAGTGCACGCATTTGTCTATAATCGTGTAGTCATAAGGAACTCAACGACTGGACGAACAATATTAAAAAAGTTTAAAACTGTGGGAAACTTTTAAAGAATGGTTTAAAAAAACAAAAACAAAATCAAAATCAGTTTATCCGTTCGGGAGCTACGATGCCACAGACACACACACACACTCACACACACACACACACACACACACACACACACACACACACACACACACATACACAATCACGTCAGACTTATAACACCCCGTCGTTTGTGCGTCGGGGTTTAAAAACTAATAAATTATAATGGTTTATGATAAGGATAATAAAAAATAAAAAAATTGGAAAAAAAATTAACGTTTTATTTTCAGGTTTCGAAGGCCCATAGCGTAATAGTATTACAAATAACTTCAATTTATGTATAGTCCAATTATGCACACACGCACAATAATAAAACATTACAAGGTCCATTTTTAGGATTCCATACCTCAAAAGGAAAAACTGACCCTTATAAGATCACTTTGTTGTCCGTCTGTCAAGAGCCTTTTTCTCTGGAACTCTTGGAGTTATCATGATTAAATTAATATCAAATACTGAGAACTGCAATCCCTTGAAGCAATGAAAAATCAAACTTCTACGTCAACGCAATCAAAAGATACGGGTGTTATATGTTCCGGACTCAAAACCTAAGGGAGTATCCTTAGGTTTTTCATGATTCTAGGTCAACGGTTGTATCCCGTTGACCTAGAATCATGAAATTTGGCAAGAAGCATTGTCATGTAGCACAAGTAAAGGAAAAAATCCGAAAACCGTGTATTTACACACTACTTTGTACGGAATCCTCGGTGCGCAATTCCGACTCGCACTTCCGGTTTTTTATAATTATTAGTAACGTTACGATATCAAGGTGGACGTCCTCGGTGGTAGAAATTATAAAAGCGCACATTTTCTTGAAGATTTATCAAGTCCTAGGTTCTGACTTGTAACTTGATAAATCTTCCATTCTAGGCCTTTCTAGCTTAAGGGGAATGCTTCAACCAGCCCGCGAAATTCAAAATTTCTTGCGTTTTTTGGAATTTGCAGGCCAGTGCTAGGTTGTATGTTGATTAAAATATTATTCGCGGCTGTAAGACGTATGTAGTTACAGAATTATAATAATCAAAATCACCAATACAACCCTCCAACTTCATAAAGGTGTAAGAACAAAAAAAAAACAGAAAAAGTAATTCTAACAGCTTTATGAACTTAGAGCGTTTTATTGATGATTTTCATGATTATAATTCTGTACCTATATATGTCTTACAACCGCGAATAATACTTTAATCAACATACAACCTAGCACTGGCCTGCAAATTGCAAAAAACGTAAGAAAATTTGAATTTCGCGGGCTGGTTGGAGCATTCACCTTAATGCCGACAGCTGATTTGTCGCTAGCGATGTCACAAAAAAATTTGTGTGTGCACCGCACCGTGTAGACGTAAGATTTCGAAATTGGAAATGAGTCGCCACTCGCCGGTGATCTTTGATAGTTGCGTGTGTACCTAGCATAAGGAAACTTGCGGCAAGCGCTTGCGATCTTCCGATGCCTTCACTCGCTTGTGCGTTTGTAGCACAGAGTACAAGACTGAAATTTTGCAGTTTGCAGTTTGCAGTAAGTGCATATCATATTGTATTATAGAGGTCAGTGATATCGGGTGAAGCCAGCTTTATTTGGAGGGGCCCCTTAGGGCCGAAGCCTGCCGGGCCAGCGGGATTGTCCGAAAGGGTTCCCGCTGGCCCGGAACATAAAGGGCTAAGGAAGGAACACGGGTGGGTTTTAGTCAGTAAGAGTCTGACACTCCCTTCCGCTCCACCTAGAGCGGGAGGAGTCATTTGATGATTTCCCATCCAAAAAAAAAGCCAAGCTTTATTTTTTACAAGCTTTTTTTGAACTACATCCGGAAATGAACTTCTTTGTTTTATTATCTGCCGCCAACTTTCATCTTCATGATTATTATGTTGGTAACTTGTTTTGTTATTAGTTTTCGTAGCTGTCAAAGTTGTCAGTTTTCAAAAACTTTGTGACGCTGGTTGTTTTCGTTAGTTCTTTTGTATAATTTTGTGTTTGTTTCAAATAATGTATTAAAAAACTAACGATTATGGATGAAACATACTCAGAAAGTGATGTTTCGCTCTCTCCCTCACAAATATTGGAACGTTTGCAAGTGTTGCGACAACTTCAGCTACTACAGCGCGGGAAGCTACAAAAACAACGATTGGAGTACAAAGCAGCCTCTGAAACTTCATCAAGTATCACTGAAATTGTTAGCCATTTCAGTAACAACACCAGTTATAACACATTTCGTAGTTTGCTGCAATCATCTAATGATATTTCGAATGAGGGTACACCGCAACCCAACACCAGCGATTTATCGCATAAAGTGCATGAAAGAGACTTAGTAGAAGGTGTTTCACTGCTAAACCTTTCTCAGGAGTCGGAGTTTATTGTCAGTTCATCTTTATCAAACAGAAGCAGAGCATCAGCTCCATCCAGGAACCAAGAAGGCATTCAAGAACTTGATGAAGCACCCCCATCAGAACCATCTCAAAATAAAAGTAACAAAACGTCTGTAAACTCTTCTATGAACAAAAATTCATTATTGCAAAAACAAATATCACTTGATGAAATGCCTATTTTATCTCCTAAAAAAGATTTTGAGACACTGCTGTTAGAAAAATTGCAAAATGAAAATAATGTACCCAAAGCAAAAAGCCCAGGGGGCAATAATTCTATCAAAGCTCATAACAAAAAACCTTTTCTTAGAAGAGGTGAAGGAATAGCCCGGCTAGGACTTAAGAAAGATGACTTTGTAATACAGAACACTAAAGCCCTGCCATGGAAGAGAAAAACTTTCCACAATAAAACAGAATCACCATTAAAATTAAACCTAAAGAAACTTAAGGAAAAAAGCAATGACGTTCAGAAGAGCAAAATTAATAATGTTCAAAAGAATGTCACCAATAATGTTCAAAAGAATGTTTCTAGTAATGTTCAAAGGGTCATAAAGAATGATTTACAAAAGATTACAGATACTGATGTGCAGATGTCTGAACCTTCAATAATAACAAATGATATAAGGCAAGCAAAATTAACGAGAAAGTCTCAACCTACTCAGAAGGTTGCAGATAATAATGATGAACCCTCAGAAACTATCAGCAATAATACAGGAAAACAGACTTTTGAATCTGTAAGCACAAACAGTAGTCATATTCATACTGCAAATAAAACGACACATAGACCCGAGCTTCCCAGAAATAAACACCCATTAGTAATCAATAAAGGCAAATCATGGGCGGCCGTACTAACTAAAGAACAAAATGACTTTCTAAGCCAACTCAAACAGAGTGACTATTACAAAAACTTTGCTTCACCTACAAAAAGTGTGGTTTCAGATGTTAGTTGTGACGAGACAATTACTAGGTTAAGGTATGAAAGAGAAACGGCAGAACAGAATATGTTCAACCTGCTAGAAAACAAAGTCACTCATGAGAGCTTTAGTTTAGAGAACTCATTCTTCAACCGCTTCCTTCGAAGTAACTTAGAATGCTCTGGAGAAAGCACTCCTTTAGCACTGCAGAAGTGTCTGTCACAAAATCCTGATTTGAGATATATTTTACCAGGATACAATGGTGAAGCCAGAAATGAGAATTCTCACAGTGAAGCTGAAACTTGTTGCAGTAACTGTACTGACTGCTGCAGTGACGCATGCTCTTCCGTGTCATGCTGTTCCTGCAAAACTGTTGAACAAACAAAGGATTCACCACAAACTCGAAATAATTCTAAAGAGAAAAAAAGAAAGAGTATTGATGCAAAGAGTAAAGCAGTCAAAATTAATCAAAAGGAGGTTGATAACACAGATTGTCATGATGACACAATGACAGAAACTGATGCCATGAAAGCGAATATTGCAGAAATGAATGCCAAGCTAATTTCCACAAGTGAACTGTTAAAAGATAGACTAGGTGAATTAGAAGACGAAATAGAAACATTTAGAAAGGAAAATGCCAGTTTGGCCAAATTACGCGAAGAAGTTGATCAAGATAGACAAAAGTTTTATGAAGAAAAGTCGGCTTTCGAACAGAAGTTCAATGAAGAGAAAGTTTTATCAGAATACTATCTAGCAGAAGAAAAAGAGAAACTAAATAATCAGAAACAAATGTACGAAAGATATGTGAGGGAAATAAGAGGCAGGCTGAACAAGAAAGAAAAAGATGAAGTTGTTAATTTGAAGAAGGAAATAAGTGATCTCAAAGATGAGATACGACTCAAAGACGCCAAGTCGACCTCTACAATAGCCAGACTCCGGAACCAAGTCAAAATTATAGAAAAAGAGAAGAAAGACTTGCAGGAGGAGGTTGAGAAATTAAAGAAACAAAACAGACGAATTCAACACAGCAACGAAGTAACAAGAAGATTGACAAATATTAAGTACCTTGAAGAAATAAATAAAAAGTTAACGAATATGTCCAACAAGGACTCGCAACCGACAGTAAGCAAAGACCGTGACGTGAAATATAAAGCTTATGAGATTGAAAGGCAGAGCAGAAGAGTTGACCCTGTTAATAAAGGCCTCATAAGGCCTAGAGCTAAAAGTGTTCCCAATCTACATGTCACTTCTAGGTATGCTAAATATTTCAGCCAAAGAGACACCATCAGTGATATGGACCACAACAAACTGGCAAATGTGGAAAGGTTTGATCATTCTGATGAAGAGAACGTAAGGGCTGACAATGACTCTATTTCAAATGAATCGCTAATTGACGATGATGACAGAAATGAAGATAACAATAATTTAGAAAAGATCTACATTGAAAGATTTAGAACAGCATCACCTAAAAGCAATCAATCTAGCAGGTCTAGTGGTTCAAGCTTAAACTTTGAGCTTAATTTAAATGATAAACCAATGAATGAGAATGCTAAAGGTTTCTTCATCCAAAAGTCGAGTTCAGGATCATCAAGAAATTCAAAATCCCCTAAAAGAACAATTTCGCCATGTTTTAATAAAAATGAAACAAATGTACACAAATCTAAGTCTCCAGTTTCTATACTGAGCAACAGAACAAGTATGAACAAATCACCTCCTTCAAGAAACTCTGTTGAGTACTTATCCAATCATTCTGGTTCAAACATGTCACAGAACAAATCCAAGTCACCGACATCTGCCTTCAACCATTCCTCCCTAAAATCAGTGACAGTCATCCACAATGAACAGTACAGGGATAAACTACTGACTTTAAGTCCAGAACCTTCTGTTAGTAAGACTAGTTTTACTAGAACCACCCTAAATCCTACAGAAGTAAAGAAAGCGGATGGTTCTAGAGAATTGAGGTTTCCAAATGGGAACGTAAAGCACATATCTCCAGATGGAAATTATAGCAAGTTTGTGTACTATAATGGAGATATAAAGGAGAACTTTTATAGTGAGGGTAGAATTAAGTATTTTTATGCGGAGACTAAAACTTACCACACTACCCATGCTGATGGATTGGAAGTTCTGGAGTTTTCAGAGTGAGTATCATAATGCAGCAAGTTATGTTGGCCTTTAACAGCCCCGTTGGTCTTGTGGTCGCAAGCGCGACTGCTGAGAGTGAGGTCCTGGTTACGATTCCCAGGTTGGGCAGTGTAATTGGGTTTTTCCATTAGGAATTTCTTAGTAACAGCCCGGAGTTTGGAAGTTGACGGTGTGATACCCACGTGCTTCGATGTCCTGCGCCTGATCTCTCTCCGGTCATGTCAGATTGCCGTCCCTTCGGGCTCTGAGAGTCAGGGAAGAGAGAGTGCACCTTTGTCTGCGCACACTTATACACTATAATATCTCCCGTTGAGATTTGCCGTCATATCCGAAATACGGTCTGGAGGACTATTATTCTTTCATCTTCCTGACTCTATGCAAGTCTTGATCATGCAGTTTACAGCAAAAATCTGAATAGTATACCCATACATTATATAATACTAGCAGCGCCTCGCGGTTTCACCCGCATAAGTGTCGATCTTGTAGGAATATCGGGTTAAAAGTCCTATGTTCTTTCCCGAGACCCAAACTATCTCTATACCAAATTTCATTTAAATAGGTTCAGCGGTTTAAGCGTGAAGAGGTAACAGAGACAGACAGACACACTTTCGCATTTATAATATTAGTACCTATGGATTGCTTAGCAACTGGGTATAGTGGTTACCAGGCAATATGTGCTCTCCACACAGAAACTCAACGTGTTTTTCCAATGTGTGTAGCCAGAAACTACCAGCAACTAGTAAGATCATTATAGTAATTATCCATCCAGCATACTGCCCTCTATAGCAATATTTATTTTTGTGTGCTGCATGCGCTTATATTTCAAACAGCTGGAGTTCCAGAACTGGCAGTAGAGCTATATTCAAATGAACATGATGCACCACTCACTGATCTGCGTGATCCTCATAATATGACCTGACCAAGAATATGTCTGGACTTTGTTTGTTTCGTTGATTCTTCGCATAGTAAACACTCCAAACCTTATGTGAAAGTTTATTTTAACTAATTTATAAAAATACATACTTATCATTATCACCGTCGTCTTTTACAGTGGCCAAGTAGAAAAACGCTACAAGGACGGTTCCTCGGAGATCCGGTTACCGAATGGCAGCGTCCGGTACTTCGATCCGAAGAACAAGCACGTTCGCGAAGAGTGGCGGTTTCCGGACGGCGCGGCGCTCACCGTGGCAGCCAGTGGCGAACAGCGCATTGTGTTCAGTAACGGACAGGTTGAAGTACACGCTAAGGATCATAAGGTGAAGAGACGATTTTTTATTTTTTTATTTGAAATGGGTTTGCTCTTGACTCTAGTCTAGGTCAGAGGTGACAGAGACAAAGCCGACGATGGAGTGAGCGTACGCAAAAGAAGCCTGTTCACTCTTACTTTGAAGAGATTCGGGTTGTATGCGCTCGCGATTGTTTTATTTACCTCAACGTTACGCCTGTTTGCCCAAAAAGGATTGGCAAAGATGTTACAACATAATCAGTCTGTAATGTTTCCACTGGCCTCCTCTCGAAAGGCCTGGCCCTTCGAATTTTTGGTTCTAGGACACGATGTTCTCCTTCACTGTTGCGAGAGCAGGGGTGATGATATCGTTTACACAAAGTATAGTAAAGCTTAAGCGAACCCACGACCTACGACACGTAAGTGGAGGTCGTTACCACTGGGCCACCACTGCTCCACTAGGAAAAATGTGACAAATTACATTTCGCTAGGTTAAGTCCTATGGAATTGGGCGAGCCAATTGCCATTAACCGGTCATAAATCAGCACTCCAGGCTGTTATTGGGAAATTCCTGATTAGGAAACCACTGCCCGGCCCGGATTCGAACCCCCAGGACCGCTCGTCAAGCTGTTGCACTGAACACTAGACCAACAAGGCAGTCAGTAAAATTTTCGAGTCCCGTTTGTGCCATTTATATATGCAGGATGGCCCGTAAAACAAGGTCCAAATGAAAATTTTAGAAGCTTCAAGAAAACATTCAAGAGCTTCCCGAAATACCCTCATGTATGTACCCGAAATACCCTCTGTGATTATTTATAGTTTAGGAGCTAGACGGTTTTAAATATTTTTTGGGAAATTCTCACTTGATTTCAGGTTTTTTTTAATTATCCTTAATTTATCTTATGTTCTACGATTGATAAAAATATTATCCGTCTAAACATCGCCCAAAGTGGTTAAAACTAAGCTCAAAGGGTAAAAAGCTCGACAAGATTCGTCCTAGTTTTTCAGTGTTTAGAAAAAGAAGGGTGGCAATGACTCCTAAGTAGTGTGGTTAAAACTAAGCTCAAAGGGAAAAAAGCTCGACAAGATTCGTCCTAGTTTTTCAGTGTTTAGAAAAAGAAGGGTGGCAATGACTCCTAAGTAGTTTTAAAAACTTCCTCGGACCCTCAGCTTTCCAAAGCAATGCAAATAATAAGTACTTTTCGGGACATTATTTGGTAAAATTGGAATTCGAACATGGTAGGTAAGGCGAAAACACATTTTTTTCATACTTAGTTGTAGTATAGTATTGTATGTGTTGCCGCTTGGAGTAATCCATTTTTTATGCTCTTCCTAGCATCTGATTAAATATTTTCAAAAATACGACACAGCAAGAGAAAATTTAAAAAGTCTGACGCCAAGTGAAAATTTTCCAATAAATAATATAAACCCGATCGAACCGTCTAGCTCCCGAACTAAAAATAATCGCGGAACATACACGAAACTATTGTCCATGCATCCATACTAATATTATAAATGCGAAATGTGGTATAGAGATAGTTTGAGTCCCGGGAAAGGACGTAGGATATATCCCGATATTCCCACGGGATCGACGCTTATGCGGGTGAAACCGCGGGGCGCTCCTAGTGAGTAATAAATTCACCACTACCACCTTTAAATGTCATATTATTCAATACAATTTATAATCTCTTTTCAGCGTCGTGAATTCCCCGATGGCACAGTAAAGTTAGTCTACAACGACGGGACGTCTGAAACACGGTACGCGTCTGGACGCGTGCGTATGAAGGATAAACATGGCAACCTGATCATGGACTCGGCCCCTGGATCAAGTTAGGTGAATTTGTACCTTATTGACTGTTGATTAATGTTGATATTGTAATGAAGTGCCTTGGAACTGATGTCGCTGTTGGACTGTTAGCACAATAGAATTAATTAATGTTCGAATGCAATTACTGATTCTTGTGTAATGTTTAAGACTTTCTTCATGAAGTGAAAACTCCTTTTTTAAATTTCTTTCAGTTATCTAGACTCTATTTTATAGTAAATGAACTCTTTTATTTCTTGTTTAGAAAACTATTAGAATCTTAAGTTTTCTTTCAGTTATTCGGTAGATTCTTTCAATTATTCAGTAGAACACTGTGCATGTGACATTTTTAAGCAGTTTAATTGTGATAAATAGCTACAACTTGTTTATATGATTACTTTTAATGATCAATGTTGAATGTTATTTATAGGAAAATTTTATTTAAGTTGTAAATGTGTAATCATAAATTTTGTAAGGGAAATGTCGAATTTAATAAAGAATGTTATATTTTACGTATGTTTTGTTCTATAGCTTCTTCATACTTATTTGGAAAAGCCCTTTGGCATAGAGAGCGTTATGTGGCATCAGTAAATCAAACATTGATCGTCATTTTGAGGCCGTTATAATTACGGCACTTCTATCTAAAAAACCCAAACTATGAGCTGAGCTTACTACCAGTTACAGTCCGATACAAACTTTATGGCGGCTCTCTGTACTTCTTGTCAAGTAAAACAATCAACAAAAATAATATACAATTTTAATCCTAATTCTACACTACATTAAAGTTGTAATTTAACTGGCAGATATCTGGTAGCGTGTTTGCGAGGTTGGTTTGGGTATGCCCTCTAGTTTGAAGTTGATTGGTTTCATAGTGTCTTCTGTACCAAATATTTTTTTGAGTGCTTCCCTAGCGGCCATCTCCTTGGCGATCGCTACTGACTCGCCGAATCCTGGAATGTGGAATTTTTTTATAAGGAATTGAATGTTAGATAGAAAATGCTGCAGTTATGACAAATATCAGCAATTAGTATTCTTTTAAATGCTACGGGCCATGGCAGAGATTTACATAATTAAATAGAGAAATTGTTCACTTAAACAAGGAGGTTATTGATAAACTCCCATAGTCTTCTTTCTTTGCAGAAGAGCAACGTTTATAATAAAAAAAAAAATAGTTCATGCTGAGGTGAAAATATACACAGTTTGCAGGGGCCCCCGGCTGCCTAGGCTGCGCCGAAAAAAAATGTTTTATTGCTCATTTCAAATATTCAGGTACTGGTTTTTCTTACCGGAAGACACCATTTTCTTGTCTACATAAAGACCGACCCTGTAGCAAGCCAGCATGGTGTTTCTGCCCGTCTCGCCAATCAGCCGGGGTTCTATTTGAGCACCATCCTTCTGGACAAGTGATGTCAGCATCGACCAAGGGTCTTCTATAGGCAGGTACTCGTTGACGTCTTGACCTGAAACATTAGCAGGCAAATAATTAGCTGTAGTTTTTATTTCTTATAGTAATAAACGTATTTTTCCGTCGACTTCGTCCGTGGATGTCAAATCACACTAATATTATAAAGGCGAAAGTTTGTGTGTGTGTGTTTATACAGGAAAAGTTTTTAACCAGTGCGCAAATTTTGACATAATAAACTTGAATATATTTTAATAAACACGTATTTTTTGTTTTGATATGTTTCAATAGTAAAAAATTAAGTTAACGCTTACGAGACTTGTTTACTCAGAAATTTATTTTATGGACGTCGCTTGCCAGTCCGTCGACCGGTCGCCCGATTCACGCCGCGAGTCGACCGGTCGCCTGACGCGCCAGCTGCTATCAGAAGTACTCACGCGCGCGCGCTCGCTCTAACGACGGCGGATTATTGACCCCAGTTTAGCGCTACAATTTTTTAAGTTTAGTTAGACTGTGTAAAGTTATTTGTAAACGTAATTTTTCGTAAATTCCAATTTATCCTTCATACTTTCATGGGCTTAGGACCATCAAAATGCAGAAAATAAATCATAATAAGTAAGAAAGTAATACGTTTTAGTCCATTCAAAATAAAACATTTAGGTATGATAGGTACTTAGACATGATACAATTTGCGTCAATGTCTAATCAAAGAGAACCTAAGACACTAAGATTGTTTATGATTTCTTCTTACCTCTACATTTTATTAATCACAATAATTTTAGGTATTGTTCGAAGTGACCTCCTTCTTTTTCAAGGCATAAACGTGCACGTTTAAATAAGTAAGCATTTAGTTTGTTTAGGACACTAACACCACTTTTCATACATCTTGGTTTGCTGCTAAAATTGTCCTCTCATTAGGGACCGTGGGATTGAGGATCCTTTGGGCTCGCATACGAGGTACGCTCTCCCTTTCGAATCTTCTTCGTGCTGCTCGTAAATTTTCATTGCTTAACAAATACACTCGCACCATTTCATAATACTCGCGGTGAGTAAAATGAGACATTGTCACTACGCTAGTCTAGTACGCGGCACGCGCGCAGGGACGGCAAAGGGACATCCGACCTCCGCTTCCGCAAGTGACGTACTGCATGTGCATGCGTTTTGTTTATCAAACGCCGGCGCCGCGCCGCATGCCCCCGCACCCCCGCCCCGTCTCGTGCGCTGGGCGTCCAGGCAGCGGCCGGCGGGCGGCCTTCGCGTTTTCATTCATGCTCATTCATAGTATTACTATTAAATTATATCCATGTCTTGCTTATTTCAAATTGGGACAAAGTGGAAAAATGAAAAAAAAAAGTCATAAACTAAAAATGGAAATGTGTTCTATTGCTTACACTGAGCCACCAAAAAAAATTTGCGCACTGGTTAAAAACTTTTCCTGTATGTTTGTTACTTCTTCACGCTCAAACGGCTGGGCAAATTTTGATTAAAATTTTGTATGGAGGTAGCTGACACCCTGGATTAACATATAGGCTACTTTTTATCCCGATATTCCCACGGGATCGACATTTACGCGGGTGAAACCGCGTGGCGCAGCTAGTTTACCATAAACAACATAATTATGGCACTTGGTACTAGTGAAGCATTCTATCAGAGAAATAATTTTTGTAATTTGATCAGTACTTCCGGAGCTTACTTCTTACAAATAAACACAATCTTACCACTTTATAATTTTAAATTCTGTTGTAGAGACATGTTTGTATCACACATCATACTCTTGTAACTTTTTTAATTTTATCTATTCTATGATAATAATTGGTTTTTGAGGATAGACAGTAATCTTTCACACAAAATTATTTCATATTCAATCAGTATTGCAAGGAACACTAGGGTCTAGTATCAACAAAATGATTTGTTCCTTGAGGTGTATTGAGAGAGTAGACTGAAAGAGCGAATGCTCATTTTAATTTCACTCTATCAAATTCTCCTTACGTCAACAGAAAAAGAGCATTCTTTCGTTATTCTAAGTATACTGAAATATCAAGAAAATCAGGTAAAGAATGCTCCTGCTGGTTCTGTTTGTCTGGTCTAACTTTATACTTACACTAGCTGACCCGGCAAACATTGTTTTGCCATATAAATTATTTCTAGCTGCCCGGCATTACTTCGTTCGCGTGGTGTTCTACCCCTTACCTTACCCTACCCTACTCCTATCCTACTCCTACCCTACTTCTACCCTACTCCTACCCTACTCCTAACCTAATCCTACCTTACTCCTATAATTAAAAAAAAAAGTTATAAAGTATCCTATGTCCTTCTCCTGGTTCTAAGCTACCTCCCCACCAATTTTCAGCCAAATCGGTTCAGCCGTTCTTGAGTTATAAATAGTGTAACTAACACGACTTTCTTTTATACATATAGATAAGCGTTATATGATAACAAACCTTGTAACTGTGTGATGACAAAGTCCCTAACAAAGTGCGCAGCTCTCTCTTCTCCTGAGGAGTCTAGTAATGCACCAACCAGAGCCTTGAATGTATTTGCTAGAATGAAGTTGTCTACTGGATATTCCTAGAAACAAAATAAATATAATTAGTCATATCTACAATAAAGCCTAAATTACATGCATATACTAGCTACTAGCATTGTGTTATTATTCTGTGAAGAAAGGGAGAGAAGTTCCAGCAGCACCAGTGTCTTGACAAACTCTTAATTTGCGTGATCTGGGAATCTGTGACCTCTGTGAACTTAATTACCTGTTACCATCAAAGGGTTTTCACCTTCTTTTTTTAAACAGCGTCTCGCAGTTCTACCTTGGCTGTTGACAGCTGATTGACCATACTTTTGGTGCCATAATAAATTAAAAGCGTCCAGTCAGGCCAAACGTCATGTCATTTAAGCGACTACACGCTAAGGGCACCCTCTGTGGACGGGCCTCGGCTTAGGGCGTCGTTGGTCCCAGGACAGCAAGGAACAGGCTGGATTAGATTGACTTGTTCATTTTGTGTTACCTTAAATTTATAGCATATTCACTATTCAGCCTATAATGTTCCCACTGCTGGGACACAGGCCTCCTTTCTGTGACAAGGGGTGGGCCATAATTTACCACGCGGGCCCAGTGCGGGTTGGTAGATGTCACGTCTTCGAATTTTTGGGTCTAGGACATGCCGGTTTCCTCACGATGTTTTCCTTCACCGTTTTGAGAGCAGTAGTGATGATATAATTTATACAAAGTAAACCGCCTGGCTGGGTTCGAACCTACGACCTAAAACTCGGTAAGTCGCGACCGTGGCCACTGGGCCACCACTGCTCATTCCTTTCTGAATTACATGGTATTTTTAATTATCAGTATCATAACTACAAAAAAAAAATATTCCTTATCTTGTCACTTAATATTTTAACTTCTATTTTTGCCATGGTTGCCCGTGCAGTGATTTTGATTTCTATCCAGCTGTATCAGGATAACTGTTATCATCCTCTGGCCCTCACTCCAATTTAATTGAGGTTGCTTCTATAATGTTCCATACATAGATCTATTAGCCTGTTAATTCTTGTATTCACTAAAGGGCCAGCCTTTTTTTTTTTTTTTGCTGATGGGAAATCATCAAATGACTCCTCCCGCTCTGGGTGGAGCGGAAGGGAGTGTCAGACTCTTACTGACTAAAACCCACCCGTGTTCCTTCCTTAGCCCTTTATGTTCCGGGCCAGCGGTAACCCTTTCGGACAATCCCGCTGACCCGGCAGGCTTCGGCCCTAATGGGCTCCTCCTCGATGCTGACATCTCTTTGAGGCGCGCGTGGAACAC
This sequence comes from Mesoligia furuncula, assembly GCA_916614155.1. Taxonomy (NCBI): domain Eukaryota; kingdom Metazoa; phylum Arthropoda; class Insecta; order Lepidoptera; family Noctuidae; genus Mesoligia; species Mesoligia furuncula. Next base: position 13,451,017 of record OU744810.1, read on the forward strand.
GTACGCGCCGTCCGGCACGGGCCTGGTCCTGATCGGACGGTGAGCTACCCATTACTCTCCGCCCGCAGGCCCGCGCCTACGGTGGCCGGGAGTCGTCACGCGGCTCCCGACCCAGCCATCCTTAGCCATCATCACAATAGTCACCACTTTTTTATGTCCGTTTCAACCGCGCGGCCACCTCATAATATTTGATGAAACTTTGCCAGGAATTAGTGCTAATTTGTTACTTTACACACCTCTTTTCCTGAATTTGTTACAAAAAAAACTAAGACGCTATGACAAAGAATAGTTGGCCGCTAGAACCGCCACTTGCCGTAGTCATCGCTCGTGATTACACAGAAACTATATAATGTAGATAGACGAATGATGCATCAAAAGAAAGGTCTTAATTTGTTACATTTGTTACAAAAATAAAAAACTTCAAAACGTAAATAAACAAAAAGTTATGCAATATTTAGTTTTCAGGTTATGACCTACCTAGGTATATCATAAATATCAAATTAATAGAGGCTAATGTGTATGGACAATTAGTTACTAATTGGTTACAGCGAATAAACAGAAAAAAATAATAGAAAGTAGGTTCAATAATTTGTTAGAGTCGATTTTAGTTGGCCGCTCGGACGGCAATATGCCTAAAATACAATGGCGTTTATCTCGTTATTAAAAGTAGGTTTAAGCTTATTTAAAGGACTAATCGACGGGTAACGTGACCTGGTTTGGATAAATATGGCGAATATAACTGCAGCATTCATATTTTAGAAGATATTTACAATAAAACAGTAGTATGAAACCGTATGAGAGTAGGGTGACCATGAATTTTCACAATGAAGTGAGACTGAATAGTGATTATTGGAATGTTCGATATTCATATCTTATTTTTTTAGGGCGAGTGCTTATACAGGGTTAGTTTTCAAAGACCAGCCAAAGGACTTTGTTCACTTTCGGCTTCGCTTGAACACGACGCTCGAAAAGAAACAAATTAATCAAAAATCATTTGTGTTTGGTTTAGTGTTTGCACAGTTATTTGGATTATTTAAAGAAATTATGACGATGGATGCAAATGTACCACTTGTGGAGCGACCTTCTGCCTTATAACAGATTCCACTTCCACAAGATCGAGGGTATGCCTTCTCCTTTGCGTGATATCAGTACCACAATTCGCACATCGGAGCTGTATCACAGTTTCCACCACAGGCAGGAGTTGAAGCGAAACTGCCTCGTTCGTATCCGTACGATTCAGTTCGGCGAGTTCGAAGGGGGTATCAGTGTCCATTTTCAAAACCAAAACAATACTTGAAAAATTATCACAGCAAAACGAAAAAAATAATATTCACGTTGCCAAGAAACAGTGAATGACAAGTGACTTGAAGTGACAAGACAACTGACATTGAAATAAATCTTTATTTTTAATAATCGATTTATTAATTGATTAAAATCGAATTTAATTGATTAACTTCGATACTTGTAAATACTTTTGCTTTCCAGATAAAAACTAAGGTCAAAACATGTTCGAAATAATGTAAGTGATTACAAATAACAGCTCAAATTGACTGTAAACTCTTGCCTCTTAAATGAACTTCAAAAATAACAATTAGAATCGATTTGTAAATAATTATTTTGAAATAAACGATTAATTGTAGGCATCACTATGAACTAATGAAGATCGAGTACTGTCAATATGGGTAAGAATAAAACAATTTCAGTACTTATTAAATACACTATTCGTGGGAGCAAGTTGATACAAAAGTATAGAATAAATAAGCGTTTAAAAACTAAACATGATTTTTGATTAATTTGTTTCTTTTTGAGCATCGTGTTCACGCGAAGCCGAAAGTGAACAAAGTCCTTTGGCTGGTCTTTGAAAACTAACCCTGTATACGCACTCGCCCTAAAAAAATAAGATATGCATATCGAACATTCCAATAATCACTATTCAGTCACACTTCATTGCAAAAATTCATGGTCACCCTATTCTCATACGGTTTCATACTACTGTTTTTTTGTAAATATCTTCTAAAATATGAATGCTGCAGTTATATTCGCCATATTTATCCAAACTAGGTCACGCTACCCGTCGATTAGTCCTTTAAATAAGCTTAAACCCACTTTTAATAACGAGATAAACGCCATTGTATTTTAGGCATATTGCCGTCCGAGCGGCCAACTAAAATCGACTCTAACAAATTATTGAACCTACTTTCTAGTATTTTTTTCTGTTTATTCGCTGTAACAAATTAGTAACTAATTGTCCATACACATTAGCCTCTATTAATTTGATATTTATGGTGATATACCTACCTACTCGTAACCTGAAAACTAAATATTGCATAACTTTTTGTCTATTTACGTTTTGAAGTTTTTTATTTTTGTAACAAATGTAACAAATTAAGACCTTTCTTTTGATGCATCATTCGTCTATCTGCATTATATAGTTTCTGTGTAATCACGAGCGATGACTACGGCAAGTGGCGGTTCTAGCGGCCAACTATTCTTTGTCATAGCGTCTTAGTTTTTTTTGTAACAAATTCAGGAAAAGAGGTGTGTAAAGTAACAAATTAGCACTAATTCCTGGCAAAGTTTCATCAAATATTATGAGGTGGCCGCGCGGTTGAAACGGACATACTTTTTTAGCCAAGTTAAAGCGTTTACGCCGTACGGCATTTCATACAAACTTTTAAGCCCTTATTTTTCGAAATTAATGAACCGATTTTAATGAAACTTCATACGCATGAGCAGGATACAAAGGTCTAAAAAGTTATATAAGAACATTTTTTCGAAATGTCTTATTAAAAAAAAGATAACTGGAAATCTCTGTTTCTATGGAAAATTTAAAATCGGTCTAATTTGGCTGTAACACTATTTTTCGAAAATGTTCTTAAGTAACTTTTTAGACCTTTGTATCCTGCATAAGCATATGAAGTTTCATTAAAATCAGTTCATTAATTTCGAAAAACAAGAGCTTGAAAGTTGGTATGAAATGCCGTATGGCATAAACGCTCTTAACCTATTCCCAGTCGGATTAATATGGCAAATGGTTTTGTGCCTGTGCTGCTTCAGTAGTATTTATATGACTGAGAACGTTATGCTATGCTCGTTTTTTATTTCGTTTCATGACTATTTATTCAAAATAGGTATTTATTTGTTGATTTATGAGCTGGGCGCTGGGGGCATGCAACTTGATATAAAACCAAGGGGTCAATAGTTTAATAATAGTGTTAACTGTCTAATTACTTACAGCAGCCAGAATAATATCTTTGGTGCCTAAATGCAGGGATATATTTGCTAAAGTGGCCTCGCTGGTAAGGAACCTTCTGACTCCCTTCACACCTTCTATGGGGAATTTAGGCAGCACCGTCTCTAAGTAGTTCTGAATGTAGGCATTTATGAACTGGTCTCCTGGAAATAGATATAACTTATTTTAAAGAGGAGCCTGGAATAGAAATTATTGCATGACTATTGCAAATGGAACCATAACAAGTTTTGTATATTCATGAAACAGAAATTACTTTCACAACTATGCTTGAGTAGACATGTACTGTTACCGGCACGTAACTTGGCAAGAGATTTTCGTAGTGGGGGAAGTTTGCGCATATAAAAATGTATGAAATTGTGCGTGCGCAAACTTCCCCCACTACAAAAACTCTTGCCAAGTTACGTGCCGGTAACTGTATATGTTACACTGGAATTCATATTAGGTATATATATGTCATTCTAGACAGAATTTCCGTTTATAGTAATTTATTAAAATATTGTTTAACCTATCTCTATGAGGTCCCTGTTGTCCTTCATTTTGATATCAAACTCCATTTCTTTCTGTTTCATCTCTTCTTTTATAACGTAAGATCTGTCTGTGAATGCCTGCAGTAGCAAATCTGAATCAAAGTCTTCATTCAATCGCTGTGCAAAAGCGTATAGTTCAGCTTCTAAGTTCCATTCAAGAAACGTATTTCTTGGGTTGGTCTTCTTTCCACCGAGCCTGTCTTCGCGACGTTTGAGTTCCATCAGGGTTGGAGCCACCCATCGATGTATCTTTTGAGCTACAAGACATCAAATAGACGATAAAACTTCATAAATAAGAATGATATGTAACACAACTTACTATATAGAACAAACTTACCTTGAGTGGTTACAGGATAAATTTTAACAACCTTCGCAAAAAGCGGCACGCAACGTCTTAGTAGAGCCATATTTATTTAAAATAAATTGTCAATTGTTCTCAAAATATTTCAATTCAAAACATCGCAAGCAAAGAAAGATTCACAAAACAAACGTCAGATTTTTGAGGTTAGTTTATTTTGGTTAGGGTTGCTATACTTGGCGTCGTTGATATTTGATAGAAAACAGGGACTTGAAACGTTACTCAAAATAACGTTACGCGTAGTTCCAGTACCGATTATTTGTACCGTTCCACCAGGATCGTAACAAAATTAATTCCTTGGCTATAACGATACTGACAAACGGAACGAAATCTTCACTAATAATATTATCAATATATCGTTATTAGTATAACGATATAATAACGTAATCATTTCGATACTCAACTTTGCCAGCTTCATGACATAAAAGATGACGAAAAAGTATGAAGAATAACGTTACAAATGAATCTGTAACGTTATTACAAGTAGATAAGGTTAATTTTACTGATACCTATAACGTTACTTAGAATATTGTTCTACGAAAATGATATTCTATAACGTTTTTCTTTGTAACGTTATTGATATTATTAGGTTTTAGTATCGTTACAAATTTTGGAACGTTATACGATAACATTAGTGGTAACGGAACGAAATTCATTTCGTTTTCAAGTCCCAGAGCGCCTTGCAAGCGGCGACGAGCATGCAGCCGCAGGGGAGAGGGCTATTGCCGCCCCTGCCGACTCGCATCAATGCGATGATCGCCGAGAAGAGTCGCCTTCGCAAACAGTGGCAACAGCTTAGATGTCCGACGCTGAGAAATCAGCTAAACCGTCTCGCGGATAAGATTAAGGCCGAGCTCCAGGCGCACACCGCCGAGGGCTGGGAAGACAGAATTGACGCCACGACGATAGTTGGCCGTCGTTACACAAGTTGTACGGCCAACTTACAAGTACCCCAGCCCCGGTGCGTCCGCTGCTAAGTAGCGACGGGGCGCTCAAGTACGTAGCGTCAGTTCCGCCCCAACCCGACCAACGACACCGACCATGTCGCAGCAGTCGAGCAACACCTGGGAGACTACTTCGTCACGCCGCGCCAATAGCTCCCGATGAAGACCCGATACTTTTCTCGCCGGGCGCAGTTAGACGCGCCATCTTTAGGACGAGGCCCAGGAGGGCCCCCGGTGCTGACGGTATCACCAACACAGTGCTGCGCCATTTGCGGTTTACGGCGATACTGCGCACGGGGGCCTTTCCCGCCTTGTGGAAGGAGGGGCGCGTCATTATGCTGCCCAAGGCGGGGAAAAACATATTGAAGCCGGAGAGCTATCGGCCGATCACGCTGTTGTCGACCGTCTCCAAGGTGTTCGAAGTACTCCTGCTGCGACATCTCCAGCCCCACATAGCGCCGCGTCCGGAGCTGTTCGGGTTTCGGGCGGAGCATAGCACGACGCTCCAGCTGTCGAGGGTATTGCACCACCTCGCAGCCGCGCTAAACAAGAAGGAATACTCGGTGGCAGTATTCCTCGACATGGAGAAGGCCTTCGACCGTATGTGGCACGACGGCCTCGTATACAAGATGGCCACATCCGACGCGCCCCGTCGCGTTGTAAAAGTGGTCTCTACTTTCCTTGCCAACAGGACTTTCAGGGTGGTGGTCGACGGGGCGCTGTCTAGCGCCCGCCCGGTGTTCGCAGGTGTACCGCAGGGCAGCTGCGTCTCGCCGGCGTGTTACTCGCGTTACACCGACGATATCTCCACCACTCCGGACGCAATGCTCGCGCTGTACGCAGACGACGCCGCGTACATTACTACATCGCTCAATGCGAAGTACGCGGCCGTCAAGATGCAGCGCGCGCTCGATATGCTTCCCGAGTGGCTGTCCAAATGGCTGCTGTCGGTGAACGTGGGTAAGACGCGGGCGATGGTCACCGGGTCTGCGCCTCTCGCGTGGTCGCCCCGGGTCAAGTACCTAGGGGTCACCATCGATCGTAGGCTCACGATGGGGCCACACGTCCGCTCGGTCGCCGCACGGGGTAGGGTCGCCCGCACCCTGCTCAAACCAGTGCTCTCGTCCCGCATCCCGGCGCGCGTCAAGTTGGGTGTGTACAAGCTGTACGTACGCCCAATCATGACGTACGCCGCTCCGGCATGGTTCGCCCTCACGAGCGAGCCGAGCCGAAAGCTACTCCGCGCGCAGGAAAGTCTTGCGCTGCGGATCATAGTAGGCGCGCCTCGTTTCGTGAGGAACGACGTCATCCGGAGGGATCTCGGGATTGTGAGCCTGGATGAGTTTGTGCGTCGCCTTGCGACGGGAATGTTCGCGCGTACTGACGCATTTGCCTGGCCCCATGTCCAGGACATTGCGCCCTGGCACGCGCGCCCCCCTGACGTGAGACCTCTGCCTCGCGACCTGGTAGCGGACGACGACTCCATCGCACCGGACTAACGCCTCGAGTGAGCCGCACCCAGGTTACACGCGGCTCCCCTGAAACAACTGTACTCCACCATTTACATACGCTCGTCGCGTAGCGCGTGCTAGTTAAAGGCGCGGGCCCACCGCTGCGCACGGAGAGGCTACGCACGTGTATTAAGCTTCGCTTTGTAAGAAAATTTATGTGGTTGTGTCCACTGCAACCTACGGAGAGGCTACGCATGAATTGACGTCATGGATACATGCGGGGCTTGCTCGAATAGGCGGTTACATAACTCAACGCTGTCGACGTGGGTCTACGTTTCCACTGGAGTACACGAATATGACCCACGACTGTGTACAGCTCGCTTATAGCAGTGCAGTTTTCAGCCATACACCTTGTGGAACGGACGCGTTTCATGTCAGTGGCACGTGCGTAGCCTCTCCGTGCGCCGTGCCACGCTATACATAGTCATGTACTCCAGTGGAAACGTAGACCCACGTTGTCAAACAAATTAATACACGCAGCTAAAATTCAGGCCATTGTCGCCAACCAAATGAGGGGCCTGTATCTACAGGCCACCGTGTTGCCTCTGCGCCCGGGGGGCTCAGCCCCAGTACCGATCTCACCGACCGGGACAGTTTGGATAAAGCGATACAACCGAACACATCGAAGTGATCTTCAAGTGCGACTTACAACGATCAGTAGTGCAATTGTGATTTCTAATTAGTGTGAGTTGTTAGATTGTTGTTTATTAAAATGTAATTTTTTTTTGGTTATTAAATCGGCAGTTTTTATTGTCACGAATCCCAAGCTCGTAACAATAGCTTTTAGATCGGTTGACGGTTTTCACTAGTTTCGTTTCCAGTGATATTGCACCAGTAAAATGTAATCGGAAGTGCTGCTGGACTGCTGGCGATTCCACCAAAGCGGAGACGAGAAGAGAGGAGATGTTTTAGAAACAACCAATACGATTTCGTTAATTACGTTCCAATTTTTTTTTCTGGGTAAACCATGAACGACTCGTGACTCCGTCCCTAAGGCGACCCACTGACCAAGTAGAGGCCGCAACCAGCTGGGCGCTTAGTACTGCTCCAAAAAGTAAAAGGAAACAGTCTAGTAGCAAGTCTTTAAATAATTATACTTTTCATAATAAAACAGTATACAACCACATTGAAGAATACGAGTTCATTCATGTGCAACAAAGTATCAAAATAAAAACTCATAAAAACATTACAGCATCAGCTTTTCCGGTTGGTGAGGAAACCTCTCACTGAGCTGAAGAATCCTCTTTTTATTTTGCTGTTTATTGGAATGATTGTGTGGTTGCTGTAGAAGGACGCCGACGTGTCGTATATCGATGAACTTACTTCGACAGCCTGAGAAAAAAAAAACAAATTGTTACCTACTTTGAAAGAATTGTATACGCTTGCTCTCCAAAACTCGTCTGGGGCCTAAAAAGGCTACTTTGGCAGAATCATAAAAGGATAGCATAATGGACAGTTAACTGTTAAGTTAATCGTATCAAATAAGTACCGTTGGTGAAGCATTTTCAGTTATGTTTTTTGTCTGTGCTAAAATACCAATCAATCCAATCCAAATTCAATCCCAATCTCTTTGATTTACCTACGTAGTGCAGCGAAAAAAAGAAAAACACGGACTGTCGTCGCCATATTAAAATTCTTAATGTTAATCCTTTTATGATTCTCCAAAGTGGCCTTTTTAGGCCCCCTGATCAGGCAAGACCTATAAGAATGAACCAAAGAAGCGAGGAAGATCTTAACGTGGATGTCCAACAACATCGTCCACATGTCACGCGATGACCTATCAATTTTATTGTCTTACTATTAAGTTATATTCCTATTTGTCGCATAAAAATCTCTAGCCGTGCCGTGCCGCCAGTGGGCACAGGCCCATATGAATAAAATACTCACACCAAGTGAAGTACTGATGTGATATGAATCAATAGAACTATTGACGCTAGGCAGGTTAGGTGGGGGCCCAATCGGTAGTTTTACTTGTGAGTTTCTGGTCGATCTCATGACTAAGCACGACATAAGTCTCCTCAAAAACGGCTTCTTGGGTTTCGAATCTTGCGGCTTTATCTTAGCACATTTATTTTCTGAGTTGTGTACGTCTTCTGAATATAATGAGTAGGCAGAAGTTCCTAGATTGGGTGTGGCGCATTTTCTGTGTCCTGAAAGAGAACAAATGTTGGCAATTAAAGTTGACGAGTAATGGCACCCTAATTGCGTAACACACTATGAATCACAATCTGAATCATTTTGAAGGACATTGCTTCGTAGGTAGGTACTACGAAGCAATGGCTTAGCAATTAGCAATGTCCTTCAAAATTATGCGTTCGAATTTGTCTGCTCAACAACTTAAATAGGTAGGTAACGCAATAAATGTTGTTGAACTGTCAAAATGAAAGCGTTTCCTACTGATAATGTGTTACGCAATTACCCCGCGGGTTAATTTAAGTTGTAATGAATTGATATAAGTTTGAAAATTTATCGTTTAAAGTTGAGAATTCATTTGGAATGTGTCCTTATTGATTTATGCAAAAGTAGTGCAAAGGTCTGATCATGAGTCCAATTTCCTCAATCGTCCAGCGCATAGGTTCTTGAACTTATTTTGTCCACCACCCACTTTGTGATTTTTTTTTTCTAGAGCCCCCAATTTTTTTTACTTACCATATGTCGCGAATCTACAACAGCTTATATAGTTTTCTCTGGGTCCTCTACTGCCCCTTGAAAATCTCAAACGTCCACGAGGGGCGTTATCACCCACGTTGAGAACCTATGGGCTAGCGTAATACATAAGCAAAGCTAGTAAGATGTAAGGCCACGGTAGATGTCGGCCCACTAGCTTTAAGCCTCACTTCGCGCTTCAAAGTACGTACCGCGCTTTCGCACAAAAGAGTAGGCCTGACAATATCAATATACATAGATTTAATACAATACAGGCTTATGAGCGCATCTACGCTCGTACGAGATGAGTACATGGGCAAAAGCGCGAGTATATATACCTACTAGTCAAAACAAAATAAGGGCCACTTATAAATTTTAACACAAACTGATTTAATTATTTTAAAGCGTTCGTTCTTAAAGGACATAATCTTTAGATTTAATACAATACAGGCTTATGAGCGCATCTACGCTCGTACGAGATGAGTATATGGGCAAAGCGCGCGTATATATACCTACTAGTCAAAACAAAATAAGGGACACTTATAAATTTTAACACAAACTGATTTAATTATTTTAAAGCGTTCGTTCTTAAAGGACATAATCTTTTGTGTGGTATTGCCTGAAGTGTTAACAAACACAATGTGAGGATACCACTTGCATAATTTTTGAAGTGGGTACTTTGATACTTTTTTTTGTAAACACTTGAATTTACCCTATTCTAAGACGAATTCTTAAGTAATTTAAATTGTGGATTCTTTTGTGAACAGTCGTACATTTGCTTAGTTAGAACGAACGTGTATAAACATTTTGAAAGCGCTATGTCGAGGATTCGAAGACATATATATGGACCTGCAAACCGCAACCAGAGCCATTACATTGATCCAAGAGGGACAATCGCAACGTTCTGTAGCTTTACAGCTTGACTTTTCAAGGCGAGCGATCCAGAATGCTTGGAATCAATTTCAAGAGACTGGGAGTGTAACCAGAAGATGGGGGATCTAGCAGGAATCGAGCAACCACCTCACATGAAGACCGCTACATACGTTTGACTGCGCGAAGAGAGCGCGTCGTCACCGCCCGCGCCTTACAAAATCGCTTGCGCCAGGCGACCGTTACCCGCGTAGTGGGTGATCAAACGTTTAGAAATCGGTTACATGAAGATCAGCCGTTTTCTAGGAGACGCGTAGTGCGGATTCCAGATAAGTGAGAGAATTTCGGATGCCGTGGGACCCCCAAATCTGTCACTTTCATGGAAACAATTCCATGAAAGTGACAGATTTGGGGGTCCCAAGGAAGGAGGAATCTCTCTATCAGGTCGAACCGAACTCGCAATACTCAGTGATACATTGAGGAGATCATAAGACCTCATTTGGTGCCATTTGCGCAAAGAATTGGTGCAAGATTCACATTAATGCATGACATTGCCCGCGCTCATACAGCTAGAGCCAATAGGGAAGCCCTAGACGACGCTGGTATACGTGTCTTGCCGTGGCCTGCCAACAGTCCGAACCCTAACCCCATCGAGCACATGTGGTATTTGTTAAAGAAGTGTCCGAGACACAAATCAACTCGTACATAATGAAAGACAGCACATTAACGTGCTCAAGTCAAGCTGGTAACGGCTGGTCAGAAGAGATAGTGGGACATCTGGTGGAGAGTGTGCCATCCAGGCTTCAAGAATGTTTTCGAAAAAGAGGAAGACACACAAGATACTAAAGAAGTGAAACAAGTTAAAAATCTTTCGACATTTTTATTTTAACCTCTTTTTTCATTAAGTGTATTTTTTTGCTGAAATTGCATTTTTTACAAAAAACATATTCAGATGTTCTTTTTTATCTATAAAATTTTGCAGGTTTTTGCATTAAAAATAGCTGATTAAATTGAATTATTTATCTATCCTCAATCCCAATACATTTATTAGAATACAGAAAATACCATGCTTATTTTGTTTTGACTAGTATAGTAAAAAAAAGTGCGACCAGAAAAACGCTAATGTGTAACGCTGTTAGAAGAGGCTTTGTCCAAATGTAGAATTTCTAATACCCACCTCTAAATAAAGTATGAAATGAGTTCAAATGACCTATACTCGAGTCTGACCGGGCTCCTACATCCGTCGACGAATATGCTACCTGCTTCATAAAAGCAACACCCGCGTAACGCATCTCCACTGAAGACATTGTTTTTCTAGGATTGTCAACATGCTCTGCTTCTTCAGCATGTTTTAAATTGTCTTTTGTATCTTTAGCATTAAACAAAACATAAGTTTTAACTTCAGTCTCGTTCCGTTCGTCGACATTTTGGTATACGCAGCATGCAGAACCGTCTTTCATTGGAGGCTTAGCCTTGTCACTATCGGGGCTTTCTTCTGGTGAGTAGTCGAAGTCGCCTATTTTATCGAAATTTGCATTTGCTTTACGAGTTCTGCGATCAGTTCTACCCAAATGTTTAATATTTTTTTTACTGCAGGGGAACTCAGTCTGTGCTGCTGTTTCATGTCTTGATACCTGGCTTATGTCTGCTGTTAGTGGACTCAGGGCCTTCTCCAATTTTTTAGGCGGCGGCGCCCGGTCCTTTTCTTGATGCAACTTTAGTTGAAGGGTGTCAACGGCGGCGTCCTTAGCCTTTTTGGTTCTAACTTCACCGATAGATATTTCACTACTTTCACGCTTTGTCAACAGTGGCTTTCGTTTAATGTGAGTACTTTTCTTCATAATTATGGTCTTCTGGATTGTTTTCTTTACCTTGTCGTATTGTTGGCGAGACAGGATGATAGGCTTTTGCTTCGAGAACTGTTCCACTTGCAGTAACACTTGGATGTTTCGGTTTAGTATTAATTGTTGATAGATAGCAGATTTATTTTCGTCTTTCTTTTCTCCTACATTATAATTGAAATCATCTTCTTGCGAGGTTTTTTTTGGGAATCGTGTTTTAACATTTTTAGACCGAACCTGAATAGACACATTTGCCTTATCTTTTGAAGGACTTGGTTTGAAATAAGGGCATAGTTTATGAAACTCATAATTAATTTCCGTGACTTGGTTTTCTTTGCTAAAAAAAGAAAGTTTTATTAAATATAATTATTGAACAAACAAAAACATTGCAAAAAAAATAATAATAAGAAAGCTTAAAACCATCTTTGCCGGTAGAGACACTGATACGGAATTCCGACATCGTTTCCACAAAAATGCCCCTAAAAAAAAAATTAGCACAATGTTAAGTTAATAAAGTAACTTTAATAAAAACGGAAAATAAAAAGCCAAATGTGTGTCGTAATGCGCACAGGGTTTCGCTGTTAGAATGAATACTTAAGCACAGTATTGATTTTACCGACTGCAAAAATAAGTTTGTATTTCGTAGTACGTAGATATTTCTCGGAAAAACTATGAAAAACATTCCATAACTCATAAACTATTGACTTAAATAAAAAAGTCATACAAAAACATCACAATCTTTTAAATTACGGAATCCTATGATGATACGAGTATGATACACGCTTTTTTATTTACCCTTTTGTAGATTATTTTATATTTTATAAATTTAAGGACTTTGTAGGCCTTGTAGACTTGCACCCCAATTCCGTAACACACTAATCCACTGCTTCATATGTTCGAATTTGTCTACTGAACAACGTAATTATAACGCAATGAATGTTGTTGAACTGTCAAAATGAAAACCACTGCTATAGTTGCCGGCACGTAACTTGGCAAGAGTTTTTGCAGTGGGGGAAGTTTGCGCACGCACAATTTCATACATTTATATATGCGCGAACTTCCCCCACTACGAAAATCTCTTGCCAAGTTACGTGCCGGTAACTGTACTGATAGTTACGCAGTTACCCCGCTGTTTATTTCTGTTTAAGTTTTGTTACTGACGCTGTCAAATAGATAACTAACTGACCTGACTTGTTTTAGAGTAATTGGGTTTTACTTTATCCACACCAAGAAGTTCCCGGATCTGTTTGTCCCTCTCAATGGGATCAATTATGGAACAATCATCACCAGTGAAGTGCTTGATTGGAGCTGAAAAATAATCATTTAAACTATGTAACTGTGCAAGGTACCTAAACTTAGACAAAGAAAAGTATAGACGGCGGGTATCTCCATTTCATTTCCACAAGAAAGGGATAGAGTATTGAGTTATTATAAGTAACAGAAAAGGATAAAGCTATACTATTTCCGTCTCTCAGTGCGTGCCAGTTTTTTCAAGGCAGCTACTCATGTAGCCTATCTTAGTTAAGTTAGTTTTTTGTCTCATGTGTGGCCACGCTACCCGATGCTCTATAGCTTTCTTACTCTAAGTACCTAAATGACTTTTGCACCTAGAGTTTAGCAATAGACAAGGCGTCACAGATTATTAATAATATTAGCTTCTGCCCACGACTTCGTCGGCGTGAAATTTCTTGTTACCCCGACCCATCCCGTCGCATCGTATCGCCTGCTCGCGCTAATACTCAGTTTTTGCATAGCGGTCTTTCTGACTTTTTAGGGTTCCGTAGCTAAATGGCAAAAAACGGAAGCCTTATAGATTCGTCATGTCTGTCTGTCCGTCCGTCCGTCTGTCTGTCCGTCCGTATGTCACAGCCACTTTTCTCCGAAACTATAAGAACTATACTGTTGGTAAGTAGATGTATTCTGTGAACCGCATTAAGATTTTCATACAAAAATAGAAAAAAAACAATAAATTTTAGGGTTCCCCATACTTAGAACCGAAACTCAACATTTTTTTTTTCATCAAACCCATACGTTAGGGGTATCTATGGATAGGTCTTTAAAAATGATATTGAGGTTTCTAATATCATTTTTGTTCTAAACTGAATAGTTTGCGCGAGAGACACTTCCAACCCAAGCAACACATTAGCGGAAATTACATCCATAAACAAGCTATATTACAGTTAAAGGCTCTTATGTAGCTGGACTAACGGATAAGTTGATTCTTGAGACTGTATGAGGGGTGATCTCTACTCTGTTAAGCAGCACAACTGACTAATGGCTGTATAATGGAGAAAAAAACCACAAAATGCATTTTAGTAGAATTTGAAAGAACTATTGTCCAGCCTTTGGCTACGTATAATGCTACCAGCTGGTTAAAAAGACCAACGCTTGTAAACGGCTGCTTAACGCGGTAAAGTTACACCTTTTCTCAGTTGTGAGCTGTATTAGAGAATCAAATTTTGCCATTGGCTTTTTTATGGCGTACATCAATTCTATTATGATGCTAACTTAATGAGCTTAGTAGTAGCTGGGTAAAAGCATTTACTGACTGCATGAGCTGTAAATTAGTGTAGCTTTACTCTACTTTAATTCCAAAGCTTACAGTGTAAATATTAGCTATTTTACAGCCTCTAGAATGATTGAAGAGTAAACATATTTTAGTAGTGCTATGATAACGTCAATTTTGACATAACCTCGCAACGCTAATTAATTTTCGTGCGAGAATAAAATACAATTTAAAATGAATACGGTTAAACCATGGAAAAATTGGAAAAGAACTGGTGCAGTTAAAAATAAACTTTCAAAAGTATACAATAAGCAAAGGAGCAAAGATAGTGAAAATCTCCCTCATTTATCTAGCTACAGTCACGTGCCGGTGTCGATTAAAAATGAGGGTTCCGGACACATACATTTTGTTACCAATGATCATAGTTCCGTACAATTAATGGATTTGATCAGCCAGACATATGAAGATGACGGAGAAAATATTTATATGAAATACATTTTATTTAAAGAAAATATAAAAGAATGGGCAATAAAGAGACATACTTATTGCTCAAAATGTAAAGATAAATATTTTATGACAAATAACCGTGACATATTGAAGTACAATCAATGGCTACAAAATAATCGACTTCACAGAAGTTTTAAAACTTCTTAAATGAAATCAGAGGGTGTCATCAATTTTCGATATACCTAAATAAAACTACCTAGCGTGGACCGTATTAGAACGACAATATACCCACGAGATGTGAATTTCAAATGTGTATATATTATGCTCAGACCGACAAAAAAAGATAGACAGCGCGCCGCGAACATTAAAACTGAAGCCACCTTTTTATCTATGTGTGTATCGAAGAGTTGCCATTTGTTAAATTTTTTCCCTATAATTTGGGGATATTTGTGTGAGTAGGAACTAGTATAATATTGTACGAGTAAGTTATTGTTGAGTGGTATTAATTGGAAACCTAAAATATTAAATACATGAAAAAGAAAATAGGAATATAACTCGAAGTAAGAAATCATATTTATATGTATAATATTAATCGAATGGGGAAATTTTAAATCGTATTATGGCAACCCCCGCATTTTATGTCACAGCTTTCGTTCGTTGAGGTTTTTTGTTCCAAGTAACCTAAAATTTAATAATAAAGAAACGATGTCATTTCAAGTACACAAGTGAAAAGTGATTCCGTGAGACTTTTATAAGTTTTGCTGTTGTTTTTGCAACTTTTCACTACACAGGAATAATTATATTTTTTAAATCTATGTTTACTTGACGACGACTCGTGACGTACTAAGAGCGATGAGCATAGTTTTAGTGTAGGTGTGTGCGTGAGCATGTATGTTTACTTGCAGGAGCAGAGTTTTATGACTTCACTTTTGATGTTCGCGACGCGCCGTCTTTCTTTTTTGTTGGTCTATGTTATTATGCAGAAAAACGAGTTATATTTCATACCACTTTTACATACACTGTAAATAATGAATATTATACTAATATGAGATTGTACATATATTAATACTGCTGGGTAAGGAATTGTCAATAAAAATAAAAGTAATTATATAAATTTACTGCGCTTTATTTTATTAATCACAGATTCAAGATTTGTCTTTGGTAATTCTATGTGCTAAACCTTTAGTTGGTTATTCAAGCAGTACATATTTCTTCTTCGTCAAAATATTCTATTTCTTAATTGTTTTTTTTTGTCTTTCTCAAAATATGTACTTAGCATTAAATAAATTTCTTCACCAATTTAGTTTTCAATTCCATCCATTTCTTTTTTCAGTTTGCGTTACTTTACTGGTTTTCTTTTCTTTTCTCTTACTTTGCTGTTGAAGTGTCTAAAAGTAAAAGCATCAAATTAGGTAAAGTGATGTAAATTAATGGGTAAAAGAAGCGGAGGTGAATATTTAGGTTGGCTGATGTTTTTGATTTTCAATATCGGAATACCTTTTTACTTTATATTCTGCATTTCTAAGCAACATGACAATTTATTGGCTCTCTAGTTGGGATAACAGGCGAGAATAAATAGGATCACAAAATCAAGTGAATTACCTAATGCTCGAAATGGTTTTCTATCAAGATTAGAGATCCCTAAGACGCTGTTGTATATTCTCACTTTACTCCTTCAACCAGTCGTTAGAATAACTGAAAGCCATTGTACAGCTAGCGTACAGTTCTCAGCTGATTAATAGAATTAGTTATGGCCATTGAACAGAAAAGAGAGGGTCAAGGGAATTTAGTTAGAATTATTGCTGGATAACGATTTAACGCCATTTTAATGTAAACAAGCTGATTACATATGAAAAAAAAAACACTGATATCTGTTAAATGTTCATGATATTTGACAGCTATTTAAGTAAAAACACATTATTTTATTGTTACAAATAGATATGAATGCTCATTAAATGGAAAAAATTAGTAAAAATCCATAAATAATTCGTATACCGTATTTATTTTGTATAACATTTTTAGTAAAACTATATTATTTCCATGGCGCGTGTAATATTTGATAATATCACCTAAATATTTAACAGTAAAGTGGCACCCGCAGTACAATTTACCAATAGAGAAACAAAACAAACGTGAAAAAGACTTACCTTAAATTAGAAATTATTATTTGTCAACAGAAATAGTTAGACCGCCATGACATAACACTGGTTGCACTGGACAAATAGTTTTTTGTTGCCATTTCTTTGTAAATTTAACAATAGCCGTTACTAAGCCATAAACCATCTTTTGGATGTCTAAGAGAATTAAAGGAGCTGGATAGTGGCCTATTGACAGCTGTCTAAGCCCTTGTACAGCTTATGTACAGCTCTTAGAATGCTCAACATCTGTTAACAAGCTACTGTAATGCTCAGGGCTGGTTAATTTGGGGCCAAATTTAGAATTATGAGAACTGTGTAGCCGGATATACAGCCCTTGTACAGAAAGCACAACAGACTCGAGTTTTCAAAAATTCTGTTGTCCAGTGACTATACAGCTATGTGTGCTGCTTGGGAAAGTGGTAAAATGTGTCCCTCCCCCTGTAACTTCTAAAATAAGAGAATGATAAAACTAAAAAAAATATATGATGTACATTACCATGTAAACTTCCACCGAAAATTGGTTTGAACGGGATCTAGTAAGTAGTTTTTTTAATACGTCATAAATCGTAAACCGCAAATCAAATATAAAAAAAAAACATTTAATTTCATAAACATAAACCTTATGCATAAACCCGGATGTTACGCAACCCTCAGTGCGCGAGTCCGTCTCGCTCTTGCCCGGTTTTTTTTTATTTTTGCTTGGCTCGTAAGGGTCCTAGCGTGATGTTAAATAGCTTATAGCCTTCCTCAAGGATTGGGCTATCATGCAAAAAGATTTTTTTCAAATCCGACTGGTAACTGGTAGTTCCAGAGATTAGGGCGCCGGGCGTTCAAACAAACCAACAAACAAACTCTTCAGCTTTATTATAAAGTTTATACTATTTGTTATAAAGATATACTTAGTTAGTATGGTAGTAGATATAAGAGGGGCCCGTGACTAAATAATAACAGCCGCACAGGTCGATCGATCAGGTTAAGCTACGCTTGCCGCGGTTGGTCTGAGGATGGGTGACCATCTTTACATACCGGGAGCCCTTCGTGCCTCGAAAAGCACGTTAAGCAGTTGGTTCCGGCTGGCATTCGTGGATCATTGACGGTCGTTACGGGTAGTCAGAAACCCGAAAGTCTGACAACCAGCCGGTTAGACCGGAAGCCGACCCCAACATAGTTGGGAAAAGGCTAGGCGAATGATAATGAGTAGTAGATGTAAAAGGAGACAAGGACACACTTATTAGATGTAGGGATAAAAGTTAGAGGCAGAAAAAAAAACGTAGTGTCTCCTTCGCTTATGCAAACTCCTTGTCTGACCCAAGTTATTATAGACAACAACTTACTAGGGCCACTGTCACGGTACGATTTCTGTGGAAAATATTACGTTTTTCGTACAATCAGAAGTCAGGTTATTTATAGCCTGATGTGTAAGCCGTGCGTACCAGTTCACGAGTGACGACTGCAACTTTTTTTAAAAACAAACTTGTTCGGTCGGGACCTGGGTATCCCCGTCAGGAACGAAGTTCGTTACGCGACACTCACAAGCGCACACACTCGTATATAATAGAAAGAGACGGAGAATAAGAGGAAGTGTGAATTAAATACATGTTTTAATACAGAGCCGTGTAGTATAATTTTTTGAAGATCTCTTAAAGTTGTCGCCATTAAAGATTTTAATTTTGACTTTGTTATTGGCACTCTCGACGACAACCGTGGCGAGAAATGTGAAAATTTCGCAGCCGCCATCTTGAATTTTCATTGTGACCTCACTATTGGTTTCAGCGCCCTCGAAAACCATGAAAGCTATCTAGAGAAAGTCGCATGGAGATAACGCTTTTTCTAACGAACGTAACCTTGACGATTTCTACCAGTTTACTCCTACTGCAAGCCGCTATGTTAATGAACTTCGTGCCAGTAAAAAAACAAGTTTTTTTCGAGTGATTCTTAAAGACTGGTTTTATATAGTTTTTATATATTATATTATGGTATCCACTATTAGATTTTCAAGCCATAATTAATGTTCAGAATATTCCTAGGCGATCTTGCACTCTGGGCAAGTGCCCAGGGCCCCGTGATCGACGGGGGCCCGGGCATGTTCCCAAAAAATCATTCTTTGCAGCCGCTCTTCCATCCACGCTTATTAGTACCCAATTCAATGACAAAATAATTAATTTACATAACCTAATCAGCCTATAATGTTCCCACTGCTGGGACACAGGCCTCCTCTCTGTGAGAGGGACTGGGCCGTAATCCGTAATCCACCACGCTGGCCCAGTGCGGGTTGGTAGATGCCACATGTCTTCGAATGTTTGGTTCTAGTACATGCCGGTTTCCTCACGATGTTTTCCTTCACCGTGTTGAGAGCAGTGGTGATGATATAAATTACACAAAGTAAAGCGCCTGTCTGGGTTCGAACCTACGACCTACAACTCGTAAGTCGCAGCCGTCACCACTTGGCCACCACTGCTCCTAAAAATAAAAATAATAATTTGCCGAGCAAATTTTAAACACTAACCTGCGAATGCTAAGAGTTGCTTTTCCGAATCATTTTACAATTTATCTATTCATTTATTGTGATTGTAAAGAAATAAAAATAATCGTTGAATATTTTTTGAATTTTTATCTACTCTCTACACCGGGGCCCAGTGATCCTTAGGTGCCCAGAGCCTCCAATAGGTTTGAGACGGCCCTGCGGTCCGCTCGTGTATGTTTGCAATTATTTATTGCTCTCCCTAAGATACAGCTATATTCAAAGAGGTTCAAGTCATTCTACGAATAATTAAATATCACCTAGGAATTCCGATTCATCTGGACCGATATCGGCAAGATCAGCCCTAAAACAAGTTTGTGTGTCCTTTATGTTATGATTACTTTTATTATCTCCACGTCTGAAAAAAACAAATGCTAAGTTAGAAAATAATTGTCGTTAATAGTACTAAATAAAAATAAGTTCGATTTGACAAAATGGTCAGGTTAGGAGAACACGCGAAAAGCAATAAAAAATAAATCTACCTGTGAAAAATCTCTAGACTATCTCGTATTGTAAGTCTTGAAACATGTTGCATTATTGGTAATGATACCTCATCTTCTGAAGGCTGAAACCAAAAAGCAAGAGGTTTGGAAGTTTTTATGGAACGCCTGAAGCTTTTTTAAGGCCGGTTGGCGCGCTTCACCGACCGTCGTCGGTCGGTCCTGACGATACGCAATGACCAGCCGTCTGTTGGTAGCATTCAGTGTTCTCCTGATCGACAAACAGTGCCAACTGGTACAGTCGTTTACACATTGGACGTATACGTACGGTCGGTTCACCGGAAGGTCCAGCATTGAAAGCACTCTTTATTTTCATAGCACGTTGGTCGATCGACGTACGGCATGCGGAAGCGCACAACCGGCGGTCCTCGTACGCAGTGCATCGAATCGTGTGCGTGCGTACAGTCAGTGTTACACTGTAACGTTTAATGAACGTCAGTGTTACATTAACGTTTATTGACAAACGCGAAAGACGTAGGCACCGACGGTAGGCGAAGCACTGTAACTGGCCCAAAAGCTAGATGATGGTTATTTGATGTTACGATTAGATGATATTACGAACATTACAGTACGTATATGTATAATTATAATGCCAGCGAAGTGGAGCGATTTCAGATCCTTACGATGTTCGTCTTCCAACTTGTGAATACTTACGTTGTAAAGCTCAATTGACGGACATTTCGTAGGCGATTTAATTCCAGACTCAAACCCTCCTCTTTCGGGTAAACCCAACAAACTTCCCAACGATGGTTCATCGACAAACTTTTGGGAACCCATATCTTTTATTGTCTTTCGAATCGTCAAGTCAGTTGACATTAATTTACCTCGATTAAACAACACATCGTAGTACTCTGTGTCGCCGTCTATATCTATAGTGGCCTTAGAACTGTCAAACCTGGCAGGATGTTTCTGAGTCATTTGTTCAGTCAGTTTCTTTGTATAAGTGTCTACTAATACTTTTTTAGCCCGAGCGTGGTCCGTATTAGTTCCAGTTTCGGCCTTTGTTTTTGAAATAAGTCTTGAGATTTGTTCGCTTTTGAAACCTTGGGCTGGTTTAGCAATAAAAGTTTCTTGATGTTTAGCCATCCGCGGTGTAATAACATTTGTTCGATTTCTGGAAACCTGTGTCGCACAAGAAATCGTTAGAGGATCACTTCTAGTTACTTGCGTTGCATGATTCGAATAGTATTGTTGAAACTTAGGTACCTGCGTTGCTTGAGACACTTGAGTCCTGAGATTTTTAATAGGCGGAGGCTTGCGTTGTGGATATTTTTGAGACGCCACTGCTTCATTAATCGAATGTTTAATAGGAGCTATGTCCTGCACACTACCAAGAGTATCCCCGCATTGCGTTGCATTGGAAGTTGAACAACTTTCCGCCTCATTAGAATATTGAGTTGGATTGGACGTAGTACAATTTTTATTTCTTTTGGCTGTGAACTGTGTTCCATTAGATATATTGTTACGTTGATTTTTTTTATTAGACATTTGTGTTGCATGAGACGAAGTATAAATACCTACATTTTTTTTAGATACTTGTGTAGCATTCGTTACAGTTAGATTCTTAAAGTTGTTGGAGACCTGTGTTGCACTAGACCTATTCAATTGTAATGGTAGTTGTTTTCGTGAATTAGAATCCTGTTTCAATTTATCTTTTTCTCGTATCTTTTCTTTTATAGCTCTCAGCGCTTTTTGACGATCAGGACTTCTCTTTTCGGTGACTGGAAGCTTCAGCGAGTCGTCTGGCAATTTTTGTTTTGATACCTTTCTTACAGGTGATGGCGAACGACTCATACGTGGACTTTTATAGTTTAGTGTTCTTGTATCACTTTTATTCGAAGCTTTCTCTGTTTTTATAACGTGGTTACTCGTATTCGTGGCCATTCCCGCCGGTGGTGAACTTACGGCAGAATAATGTACAGTTTTCAGTAAATCTTCCGGGCTTGATTTAGGGTAAACAGAGATGATAACCATAGGGCTTTGACAATCTTTAAGAGTGTTATATTCCGACATTTTGCCACAACAACTGCACTGGACCTTCTTGTCTGAAAATGTTGCACACTTCCCTTTGGGCGCAGCAAATTGGATATTAAAGTTGACTTGAGTTCCTTGTGATTCCTTGCTGGAATCAAACGTAATTTTGACATAAATAATTTTATCGGTACCCTAAAATAGATTGTCCGAAAATCATTTATCCATAACACGTTTGCTATTTATACTTCAGTAACCATAATGTTCAAAAATTCGAAATTTTGTTTTACATAATTATCTTTACTTCTAAAACTATTCTGTCAATATCGAGTAGGTACATACTATAATAATTGAATCTCCTAATTTTGCATGAAATAAAGTCATATGTCCTAAGTATTGTATTATATTATGTATTATTCCGAATGTTCATTTATTTTTTGCTAATGACATTGTGCTGCTGAGCACGTCGGTCTGTGGTTTGAGGACCCTGATACAGGTCTGTGAGGAGTACGCAGGTAGGCATGGGCTAAAATATAATGTTACCAAGAGTCAATGCATAATTTTTGGAGCCAGCGGTGCCGAATGCCTGAGAAATGTACCGCCGGTTTTTCTCAATGGTGTTCCCCTAGACAGAGTATACCATTTTAAATATCTGGGGCACATAGTCACGGCTGACCTCAAGGATCATGCAGACAACAAACGGGAGCGGAGGGCTTTGTCAAAAAGAGCAAATATGCTGGCCCGCAGGTTTGCACGTTGTTCAAACCAAGTTAAGATCACCCTTTTCAAGGCATATTGCACCTCACTGTACACGTGCAGCCTGTGGGCTCGCTACACACAAGCGAGCTACAGCGCCCTCTGCTTCCAGTAGAACAACGCTTTTAGGATGGTATTGGGGCTGCCCCGCTTCTGCAGCGCCTCGAGCATGTTTGCGGAAGCGCACACCGACTGTTTTCACGCCACCATGCGCAAGCGGTGCGCGTCCTTAGTGCGCAGGGTGCGGGCCAGCTCCAATACTGTCCTGGTGATGATCGCTGAGCGAATTGACTGCCCCTTCATTAGGAAATGCTGTAGCAGACATGTTACATAGCCAGTTTTAATAGACATTTACATATTATATTTATAGTGACTTGTTTTGTATTGTTTTTATATTTTGAATTTGTCTATTTTTTTTTTTTTTTCTTTTGATTTAATTTTTAATTCTGTGACGCTGACAATTTGTATCTTTTAATTTTCGTTTACTTTAATTGCATTGAAATTTTATTTTAATTTTAATTCCATGACCTTTTTAATTTGTATTCGTAAATTTATTTTATTTGTATGCATTGAAACTTTATTCAGAGGCATTTTATTTAGAGAAATTTTTATTCTGTGGGAGTAGGCATTGTAATATTTTAATTTTATGTAAATATGGGTCTTGCCTGAATTAAATGAATTTTATTTTTATTATAATAAAATTGTTAGTCCTAAAACATTACCTAAAAATTAGGTTTTTGTGACAGAAAGTAATCGCTGTAAATCCGACTCCACGCAGTCTTGTCTGCCATACGCCTAGAGTGTAATTTAGAATCGCGTAGGCGCGTAGAGGCAAGGTGGCCCGCGGGCAGAGGAGAAGGAGGCTGCGGTGGCGGGCGAAAGCCGTCTGCGAAGATTAGCACGCGTGGGACCGCCGGAGACCCGCAGCGCCGTAGCCGTGACAGAAACCATACCTGCTGCATGTTGCATGCTCGCTGCATGCTTGCTTGCATGCTGCATGCATGTCATACAAATAAGTTTAAAAAATATTATTAGGATAAATAAAACTATAAATAATTTGAATTTAGGACACTAACTTTTATTGAAAACGGTTTTAAGTCTTTTGTATAATATTGATTGTAATATTTATGACAAACAAATTTAGGGCATACCTACTTATTGTATTTAGGGATTTCAATTTTATCGCACGTGACATTAGGTTCGGGCAAATTATCATTCGGACAAATGATGATTAGGACAAAAAAAATATGGCACTCTAGATTATATACAGGGTTATTTGAAAAACACCAAAAACCTCTTAAGAGGTCATTGTACCTACTCATCATTATGAACAACTTTTATAGTAAAAGTTGTTAATAATGAAGAGTACAATGACCTCTGAAGAGGTTTTTGGTGTTTTTCCAATAACCCTGTATAAAAAAGTTAGGTAACACGATAGAGAACCAATTTTAGCAATATTAAAAGGTATCAATTATAAACTTAGTGATAATGTTTTTACCTTACTACTTCCTTCACTGGTGGTTTTTCAATTTCGGGGTCATATTCATAGTCAGCTTGTATACACGAATCTTGCTGTAGCCTGTAGTAATTAATAAAAAACTTCTATTATATCTATTTTACTTCAAGAAATAATTGACAGAATCCTAATTCTAACTAATATTATAAATGCGAAAGTAAATTTGTTTGTTTGTTTGTTACCTTTTCACGCCACCACTGAACCGATCATCCTGAAATTTTGCATATTATTATACGTTGTCAGGTGTACAGAAACGGACATAGGGTACCTTTCATCCCGAAAAAAAGTGCTGTTCCCGAGGAAAACAACAATAACGTTATTATGATAATAGATGGCGCCACGTGTCTTTCGAATAAAAAACAGGACAACGTCTGTTGGGTCGACTACTCGCCCGTGGTCCCCATGTCTAGTCCCCTTTGGGGTACCACGAACAAATATTTTTGCCCGTGGAACCCCCTGACTATCACTCTTCTTATTAAATATATTTTTATTACCCGTGGTACCCCATCTCAAACCTTTTAATGAAACATTTCAGCTAGTAAAGTGTTGTTCTTATAGTATGTATTATGGAATTTCAAGAGCATACAAGTTGAAATAGTACATTATGATACATGTGTGCTATGTTGATCATTATGCTCGAGGCGGTATTATTCGCGCGAGCCGCAGGCGAGTGCGATAAGAAAGCCGAGAGTCTAATGATCAAGGCACACGCGTTTCATACGACGTTTTTCAACACACTTGCGAGGAAAAAAACAGACTTGTATTGTTAAATATTAACTTCTTTGGAAAATGGCGCGCCAGTATTGTTTTTCCGCGCGCCGTGCTAAGCAGCACTAGCGATGCGCGCGCAGGTGTAAATAAAAGCACCGACTCTCATTTTAAATATATTAGTCTATGGTACTGACAAAACCGATCCGCCCCGATCACACGAACCTGTTTGAGAATGAATTATGCTACACATCAAATCTTAAATTTTAATGAATGTGCGTTAATTAGGAGTGTTGGGTAAACACCTCATAATATGTTCATATTTAGCGCACAAGTTTACTATTATTAATTTTCCTTGTATAAATTCAAGTCATACGATACTCGCCATTTTGATGACAGTGGTGGTCGAGGCTAAAAAACATAAAAATTGGAGATTTCGAACACCCTAACTTCACCACAGGGGCTGTGAATCATCGTCTCAATCAGCATCATTTAATTATTTGACGAATTTGTCCATAGTTTAAGGTAAATAAGTACTTAGTGGTAATGAAGTTTTTGGATACCTAATGTCGAAGTTTCGCGCCAATCGTGCGTGTTTACATTTTACTTTTCACAAATTTCACACACACAGTTAAATGTAAGATTTAAAATGTGACAAATATTATTGAAAATATTGTGAACAACACGAAAATGCCCAGGTCTTAACGTAATATTCAAACACAGGTCCAATAACACGTATTAATCATTACCACTAGGTACTCAATTTGTGTTCAAAATCGCCGACCATTAAGGTCACAGCTCATTAGAGCCACCCGGCACCCACTCCGCACCGCGTCGCCTCCTGCGGCTAGTATTCTTTATAATGGACTTGTATGGGTATGCGCTCACTACATCAACTCCGTAGCGTCACCGGATCGCCTCGGTCGCAAGCTCTCCACGCGCGGACGGCGGGTGGACCACTCGGTGCCAACTCGCTGCTCGCATGCTTACCTTGCGTTGACTGCGCATTGCCAACGCGCGGGTCCCGAGTGGACCGCGCGCTGCCCTGCGACGCCGTGCGACGAGGAGGTGCGGGGTGGTTGCCGGGTGGCTTTAATGAGCTGTGACCTTTATTGTTTTTTTTATTGCAATGATGTACGAAAGCGATTATTCCAAACGATTTTTTTTTTAATTTCGATTTATAATATGACGAATGTAATCGATACTTGGAAATTAAATAAAATTAAGTATTTTAAGCAGTAAATACAATAAGCATTGTTTATAATAATGATTTATGCTTTTCTATTGTCATTTCAATCGTTTTTTGGACATTTCACTTAAACAGAGTCAATAACAGCCAGGCCATAGGTATTTATTGAATTTCGCGCCGAAATGTTTCTATATTTGAATTTATTCGGAATGCGCTCGCTGTTTAGAATTATTTTAATTTATTGAACAACTATTATTTATTGTGGATTTTATTTTTGATAATTTCTAATAGTTTCCTACAGAATTCCCAGTATATACATATATTTATTAGGTTGTCTTAGTAAAATTTTGTTAGAGAATGATGATAAATTAATTCCATAAATTGGGTATTCTGCAAACACTTTCAATACTTTTTGTTAGTTAAGTATAAGAGTTGTTATTCAGTTTCTAATTTTTTTTTATTTAATTTATCGCGAATTTTGATTAGGCTGTATGCAAGTTTTGATCGAAATAAGGAAATTGGGTGGACGGTCAACACCTTATACGTATTAATTTTTATCAAGATTTGATCGTTTTTTTTATGTAGTTTATGTATGAAAAATGGTAAAAGTAAGAATGCAGACAGAATGACAATATCTTTATTTTTTCCTTTTGCATATTTGCAGTTTGACCGACCTCAATATATAAATAAATTATCGATTTTTTGTAAACGATATCGCAAAGACCATAAAATACACACACAGAACTCTATTTCATCATAATAATTAATTTCATTTAAAATATTTTCAAACTCCGTGTTTCGTGGTACTAATCACGACCTCAAGTCACGGACCGTCTACACTCAGGTTTTATCATCTTAAGTACACGCACCTATTGTATACTTAAGTGTCAAGTTTCATTTATTAATTAGTCCATCACTCGGCTGATATCGTAAACCCAAACCGTAGCTTGAGAACGTCAAATAATATGTTTATTATTACGATCATGACTTCAAGATCGATATCAAGTGCGAGCTCTTGGGCTGTGTGACGTTTATTAATACGGGCCGTAGTGTTGTCGTATGTCAAATTGTAGTTTAGTTAGCATGGAATTAGAAAGTACTATTGGCATAGAGAAATATACATTAGTTCAGTGAGAATCCGCAATAATAAAACGCCAGTCAGGGTCTTTTCCGTTTGGTTTCGGAAGGGACCACGGACAATTTAAGGTGGATAATTAAAATTTTCTTACGTTTTTTGTAATTTGCAGGTCAGTATCAGGTTGTATCTTGATCAAATATCATTCGCGACTATAATATATATGTATTTACATAATTATAGTCATTAGAATAGAATCTTTCAAGTTAGATTTTTCCCTAAGAACATTCCATAAGAAAGATGTATTATGATTCGAATGATTATCATTGTGTAAAGTCGTACCTGTTATAGTCGCAAATCATATTTTGATCAAGATACAACCTGACACTGACCTGAAAATTGCAAAAAACCTAAGAAAATTTGAATTTCGCGGTCTACCACTGCGCATTCACCTCAAAATTGTCCGTGGTCCCTGCGCATTCACCTTAAAAAAATAAATATTAATTCATTTTGGGACCAAAGACAATACTGACTATTTAAAAAAAAGTGAATTAATGAGATTAAAAAAGCGCGCATCTCCGACTAGTAAATAGTTATCTGTGGAAATAAAGCACATGTGGATTAAAGTAAAGAAAAAGCACGCGTTTTTAATACACTGCATTATGGACCTAAAAGCGGTTCAATAAGAGCCACTTTACGAGCAAGTGTGTTGAAAATTAGTATTACTACCCCCTTACTAATAAACGTGGTATAGCATCTGTATAGTTACACAACGCTTTGTCTTCTTCTTTCGAAAGTCAAATAACTCACGACTGAAAGAGAGAAATCGGTGTGTAACTATTCATCTGATATTATACGTTTATTAGTAAGGGGGCTAAAATATTAACAATGTAAAGGAATAAATGAAATAGTGAATAATGAGAATGTATGTATGTAAGCTTAATAAAAATTTGAACGCTTGCTTGCAGGCAGAATACGATGTCACCTTTACCAAAACAATGTATTTCTAGCAATGAAACGTTTGATTTGAGGTTCATCATCATCATCATCATTTCAGCCAAAAGACGTCCACTGCTGGACATAGGCCTCCCCCAAAAGGGGGGAGGGGGGTTTGCCATAATCACCACGCTTGGCAGGCGGGTTGGCGATCGCAGTATGGTATGGTGGTGGAATGTATAGAGAACGCTGCTGCCCATTCTCCGGTACGCTCCTTAGTCGCCTATTACGACACCCACGGGAAGTATGGGGTGGTGCTATTCTTTAAGTCCGGCACCACACAGACCACCACACAGATTTGAGGTTATGATTCCAAAAATAGTATGATTCCGACGGCGCATGCGAAATTTTAGGTTTATAGTGAATATTTTGCATATACAAGTAAAAGGTGGCGCGGCCTGATGCATCTTCATCTTAACCTATTAGAGAGCTGTGCTGCCAAGAGTTCGTCGCGCCACTTCTTCTTCCCAGCACTATAGGCTAGGCTAGGCTAGGGGGGAAGTGGTGAAGGGCGGACGATTGGGGCGCAGTGGCGAAGGGTGAATTTACGACAGAGGTAAGCCGGAGCAAAAAAAAACTGGTCAAGTGTGAATCGGACTCGCACACGAAGGGCGGGACCCTTCGTGTGCGAGTCCGATTCACACTTGACCAGTTTTTTTTTGTTAGGTACCACAAGGCAAAAACGCCGAAAAAAACACGTTTATTGTATGGGAGCCCCCCTTAAATATTTATTTTATTCTGTTTTTAGTATTTGTTGTTATAGCGGCAACAGAAATAAATAATTTGTGAAAATTTCAACGGTCTAGCTATCGCGGTTCTTGAGATACAGCCTGGTCACAGACAGGCGGACGGACGGACAGACAGCGAAGTCTTAGTAATAGGGTCCCGTTTTTACCCTTTGGGTACGGAACCCTAAAAAAGCATGTAGGCGTTTTGCAATGTTTTAATTGTATGGTGTATTAAATACCTACAGTATGATATGATTATAGTTCAATGCAGAATTGTACAGACGCCAGCACATCAAGCTACTACAATCCGTCAAATTTCTTTAATAGATTTTCAACTTTATCGCTAAAGCATAAGGTTCAAAGTTGATTGTGACAATTTGACAGTTTCGGGTAGCTTGAAGTGCTGGTGTGTGTACATATAGTCAATTCATCACCATTCTGAATTTTTGAAGGGAAGCCGGTGGTAGGTAATCGAGTTTTATGGTACCTTCGCCACTGTTGGGGGGTTATGCGTCAGGGTCAGCGTCAGGCACTTGTTGTCTGGCATATTTGCTGAACTGGGCCTTTTTGGCGCAGCCGTGAGGCACGGATTCCTGATAATTTATTACATCGGACTTTGCACTTTTTATTTTTATCTTTATTTTTGTTTTTATCTGATGTAGGTACGACTATTATCTAACTATCTGGTGTACTGTGTGTCTTGTAGCCTGTGCTAAATAAATGTATTTTCTTTCTTTTTTTTTTCTTTATGTAATTTTGACGTTCCAAAAGTTTTGATTCTCACCCTAGTTTGAATAAATTACTTTTGATCGGAATTGGACTAACGTCAGTAAAGGAGGCGATGAAAAGTTTCTAACTACTAAACTATGCAGGGTCAAACTAAATTTGCTAACGAAACTCCGCAGACGACATGTATATATCTAATCTGAGATATCTAATCATGTTAGATCAAAAACAAATTAATTGGATGACTTTTTGAGGGGTCCTCGATCGCAGTTAGCGTAGTCACTTGAATCACCAGCAGTGATCGGAATAGATAGAGCTATTTAGGTTCATTGACCGCAAACATTGATGTTAATATGGATATTCCACGGGATTCCGACTGATACTACAGGATTTTTACGGAATTTTATTGTCGCTAGAGTGACGCACCGGTTTTTGTCTTTTTCTGCGACACTAGAATTAAATTCTTTACCAACAGTAACTTCGAAACTAAACTTAACTTCGTAACTAAAAGGGAATATCCATATTATTCTAACCTATGGCAAGTACATAAAACAGCTCCACCTATTCCGATCTATGATCATCAGTTTAAAAATCAGTTTCTTTAAGGGCTGATTTTTCCATCGCCAGATAACTTTTATTCGAGGAATAAAATAGATTTTTGACAGTTCTTGTATGAATTATCTGTCAAGATTTCAAAATTATTCCTCGAATAAAGTTATTAGGTGATTGAAAAATCAGCCCTTAGTATAATTCATAGTAGTATCGATATCTTAAACTCGATAAACAAAAGAATACAGATTTTCTCAACTCATAAGTCATCATCATCATCATTTCAGCCGAAAGACGTCCACTGCTGGACATAGGCCTCCCCCAAAAGGCGGGGTTTGCCATAATCGCCACGCATGGCAGGCGGGTTGGCGATCGCAGTATGGTATGGTGATGGAATGCATAGAGAAAGCTGCTGCCCATTCTCCGGTACGCCATTTAGTCGCCTTTTACGACACCCACGGGAAGTAAGGGGTGTACTTCATGACAACTCTCCCGGCGGTCGTTGACTGCCCCAAAAAAGACATCAAATATTTTATATTTTTATTTTATCGTGTTCAGATAGAGAGTTTCGCTAGCTAATTTAATTTGACCTTGTATTTAGTCAAATCTTACGTTGACTGTTCTTCAGTGGTGCCGTATGACGTATCAGCAATAACAGGCGAAAAATCGCGAGTTAACTGAGCAACATCTGACATAACTGTAATAAAATGAATAAGACATTAGCGTTCATATCGTTAAACTGGACTCGCAGTACCTAATGCCTCGTAATGTTTTTCTGACACAGATTCGTCATACCTTGTTTATCGTTAACAGTAGCTCCATATCTCAGTATGTACTTCTCGTCTTCAGAGATACCGAACTGCCCGAATATGCGCACGCGACTTTTCTTATGCGGATCCTTTTGTTCATTCACGCAGATGCAGTTTGGGAAAAAATTCCAGCCCATTCCACTCTTCGGCTGTTCGTCCGAGGGCGCCGCCGCCTCTGGTACCTTCGTCTCTTTCTTCTTCTTCCTATCCATGTTCAGGGACTGGAGCAGCTGTTTGAAATTTGTCAGTTCTGTTATGGGTACCTCTTCATGTTTCGCGTAATTATCGTGGTCGCTGGAGAATTTTGCGCTGCCCGTGGTCTTGATCTCATAAATTTTCTCTTTTCTTCGTCCCGCTACTATTAAATAAACGTTCTTAGTTTGTATGGAATTCTCGTGATTTGACGCAGTACTATGAACTCTTTTTGGTATGTATCTCCGTCTTCTGAGGAGCTTTGCCGCTTGAACTTGATCCTTTTTCGGTATGACTGTAACTTTTATGAGCGGTTTGTCATAAGTATTTGGCTTTTTTTCTGTCTTGAGTAAGGCGGAACTAGTTTTCTCCGTTTTATGTAAGCTCTGGAAACTTAAAAACGAATACTGCTCTCCTAGAATCTGTTGGAAATAAGAAAAATGCCTTTAAATGGAATTAAATAATACAAACCTGATTATGAACGTATTGGATTGATCCCCAATTTCACTAACGATAATAATATCGTAGTCTGACCTGTCCCTCAGATGTTTTCTTCAGTACCAACGATGTAGAAGATTCAGAATTTTTGACGGCTTTACAGTTTTTTGCGACGTCGCCGCCGCGTGCTAGTTCGGCGAACTTATGGCGAAAACCCCGTAACAAGTGCACGTCGTTCGTGTTCGTATTATAGGAACAACCGAACGCCTGCTTGCTGCTGCTGATCCTTTTCACTGGCGGACTTAAGAAGTCCAGTGATTCTAAACAAACAAAAATATGAATAAATGTGCAGAACAAAAAAAACTAATAATTTTGAATCAAATAAAACAAAAATTAAATCAGACCGATAAATTCAGACTCTGCGCTGTAACAGTCCATAATGAATTTCGAGGCTGCATTAATTATTAATTAATATTAAATACAAACATCGCTACGAAACAACATTTTTCGGTAATAAAATTTTGACAATGATCATACTTTGACAACGACAACTGGCATTAGTTGTTCTCGTTTTTGACAATATGTCGGTTGATTGGCGAAAAAGATTAGGACTTAAAGAATGTCCAAAGGTTTTATTGAAAATACCTCGAAGCTCCGTGCAAGTCACAGAGTACTTTTTGATAAACTGAAAGTGTAAGTCGCTTTATATTGTAGTCTTTGGTGTAAGTTAACTGTCACGGAATGACATTTATTATCAATTTCGGTTTCGATTTGGTTTCGATCACTGCTGATTTCGATCAACTCAACCACACGAGACTTTCCTCATTAAAATTTTTCCTCTATGCTATAAACTATACTGAAAAACTCAACTAATTGTGCTAATTAAATCAATACAATAAGACAAAATTCAGGTTATTTAAAATCCAATGAGTATCTCAACAATAAATTTGGTACCATCTACCAAACTTCATGAAATCGAAATTTTACTTTTGGAAATTCTAAGCGGAATCCAGTAAGTAGAGCAAAATGTCTGAGGAAATCGACGAGCATTCGCTGAAGACTACGTTGCTACTTCCGGCCAGAGTTAGAACAGGCATGATAATCCCGACGTCCAAAGAAACGTATTCGAACACCCAGTGGAAGGCGAAGGCGGCTCCTCTATGTGCCTACGACATGCTGTTCCACCCTCCCGACTATAACCCCAAAGCTGCGCGCACTGATCGTCAGCAACCGCAGATCATACGACAGAATATTTGGGACCAAGTAATTTTATTCTTTGTTTTTAATAAAACCGGGTATAACTTACTGTGCTTGATAGTATCTTCAACAATCATTATAGCCTTTGTTCTTGCTGCATATTTTATGAACAAAAAATAACGTCACCCCTATTCTCCCAAAGGGTTAGGCAAGACCCCTCCATGCCTCGGAAAGCACATTAAGCGGTTGGACCCGGCTGTTTGTGGATCTTTCACTGTCGCTACGGGTTGTCAGAAGCCCGAAAGTCTGACAACCAGTCTTACCAAGGGGTATCGTATTACCCAGTGACTGGGTTATGGAGGTCAGATAGGCAGTTGATCCATGTAAAATACTGGTATTAGCCGCATCCGGTTTGACTGGAAGCGAACATCAATATAGGAAAAGGCTAGGCGGATGATGATGATGTCTCTGGAATAGTAAAGCATCTGGGATGATAGCAACGCATCTGGGATTACGGTGGTGATCAGAAAGAAAATGTGTTTATTCGTGCCGGCATGATAACTTACCAAGTTAGCAGCCGGTGGACTGGCTTGCACTGCACATTCGCGTCTCATCACCTTTATACATGTAACTATTTTGCAACAGGAATTTCACAAGGGCATACCATCAACGACTCATTTTACCCTTGGAAGGCCCAAGTGGCCCATCCCTGATCGGCCTACTAAGCTGTTCGTGAGGGTTGTAGGTAAGACATCCAATTAGTAAACACAGTTTCTCTGTTATAGTTAAACAAAGAAATCTATTGAAACGTAAAGAAGCGCGCCATAGCTGCGCCCCGCGGTTTCACCTGCATAAGTTTCGGTCCCGTGGGAATATCGGGATAAAAAGTAAAGTACCCTATACGTTAATCCAGGTTGTCAGCTACCTCCATACAAAATTGTATCAAAATTGGTCCAGCCGTTTGAGCGTGAAGAAGTAACAAACATGTAAGCACACACACTCACACACTCACAAACTTTCGCCTTTATAATATTAGTGTGATTTAGATTGTATTCCGCATCGTAGCATTAGGCCGGACTGCAGTGCTGTGCCGTGATTCGCTTAGTACAGCCCAGGGTTTCAGCCGGGGTATTATGACGTATTCATGCCATCATTTTACTACTGTGAGAGAGAGAGACGGAGCTATAGATTAGCACCATTCCTTTTTTGCAGTGGTATAATCATCATCATTTCAGCCGAAAGACGTCCACTGCTGGACATAGGCCTCCCCCAAAATGGGGGGGTTTGCCATAATCGCCACGCTTGGCAGGCGGGTTGGCGATCGCAGTATGGTAACTATGGTGGTGGAATGCATAGAGAACGCTGCTGCCCGTTCTCCGGTACGCCCCTTAGTCGCCTTTTACGATACCCACGGGAAGTATGGGGTAGTGCTATTCTTTAAGTCCGGCACCACACAGACAGTGGTATAATGATGGCATTAAATACTTCATAATACGCCTCAGACAAAAAACAATGGTTTCCTACAAGAGCGGCGGCCGCTACACAGATAACGGCCGCAGTGACGGCGGGGTTTGACTTGACGGTATAAAAAAATTCTCTCTAGTAAAACACACCAGCTTACTTTCATAAATAAGGTTTTGGTGATGTCATTCGCCGGTAAATTGGAGACGCTGTAAGGCCGCTCTTTTGGGAAACCTTAAGGGCACTACACGACCTAAACGCAAGTTTTATAATGCCTAAAAGTAAGTAGGTATATGATCGACTTCAGTAAACAAAATCAGAAAAATATATGATATTCTTCAGGATATATGATATTAGACAGTGTAACTAAAAACTTTCTTTTCACAATAAAAACCGTACTAAAAGTCTACATACAATCATTCTGATTTTTTGTCAGATTATTCTACAAGCAACATATTAAAGCACTACTTAGGCTGAGTTGCATCATCTAACTTTAACCGTAACTTTAACCATAACTGGTGATTTTGTATGCAGTTTGACAGACTTTTGACGTTTGTTAAAGTTAAAGTAAGATGATGCAACCCAGGCTTAGTGTTTTAATTTTTTAGTTAAAGCAATAGATTTTTGTAAATAGATAATTGCTTCATATTTTGCGATAAATTACCAGCGTTGGGTCATCGCGCTTCTCTTTCTTTTCTATGCAGTCCGACAGTGACCGCGGTCATGTGGTCCCTAAGTTTACCCATACACACAAAACGTGTCGGAATGCCGTTCCATCGGACTATGAGAGTGAGGGACCTCACTGTGCACCTGTGTTTGCGTCCTATAATATCTGCTTGTCACTAGGGTATACTCCGTTGAGATTCGCCGCCCCGTGACCAAAGGACATAATTCAGGTGTCGAACAATTTGTACCCAAACATTAAAAGTCCAAGGGCAAGAGAAAAAAAATATTTTTGGTACCTTTAAACTCAAATAGCAGCCAAGGGATTAATTGTTGACCTACCTATGTTGTTATAGTTAAAATAATATGTCTGTAGTAGACATAGTTATTTTCAGTACAAAGTCCGTATTTTTTTAAATAATGCTCGATACATTTTAAGTCAACACAGGATTTTTTTTGTATTTTGAAACTTAAATAGCAGCGGAAGGGTTAATTAACTATACACTCTCGTTGTAATATAATAATTTAAAAAAATTAAACCAACTTCAAAAAGAAATGAACTCAAAATTATGAAATAACTTTAATTTCGGAAGTCGGTGTCTTGGGATCTGTATTTTTAGTTTTAGTTTTTTGCCATCGACTTCCGAAATTAAAGTTATTTCATAATTTTGAGTTTATTTCTTTTTCAAATCGGTTTAATTTTATTAAATTACTTTTTATTTCGTAATTTTTAGTTTTAAGTAAAAACTGGAATATTTGTTTG
Source organism: Mesoligia furuncula (assembly GCA_916614155.1). Lineage (NCBI taxonomy): Eukaryota > Metazoa > Arthropoda > Insecta > Lepidoptera > Noctuidae > Mesoligia > Mesoligia furuncula. Next base: position 13,486,816 of record OU744810.1, read on the forward strand.
TAATAAGTAGGTAATGGTTTTGTTTTAAGTTTTGTTTTAAATATTGCACTAGAATTTGATCAAGGTTTTGAGATGTTTTCTCTTTGACACTACACCCGTAGCTCGTATCAATAAGCCAGGCCGTCACACTTACACGTATTAGTCCATATCTTGAAAATTACTGAATCGATTTTGATGCAACTTGCACCGTTCCCTAAGTTGAAGTCAATGTAAGTCATTACAAAAATAATGGTCACGATCCGATTAGCAGTTGCGGAGAAATGCGTGGACAAACATACATACATACTACGTCTATAAAATTTTGTATGGAAGCCCTAATAGATTGTCATATGTGAATATAATGCAATTCCAATAATAATACATACATACGTGTCGAATTTATAACCTCCTTTTTTTTTAATTCGGTAAAAAAATGTTCAGGATGTTATTTGCCATAAGAAAAAAACAGTATTGTTTGTTTCTGGCCAGCATTTCAGTTTTTGGGTAGGTACGAAATGAATGATGTCGGGATGATAATAAATGTATTGTTTGTTTTTCAGTTAAAAACGAGAATCCACATATGCGTCTGTATCATGTGTTGGAATGGGCGCAATCCAGTGACGGAATGATGAGTGTCTGCTATTCGTAGATCCCTCAAAATTTTTAGATCATCATTGGCAGCCTTGTTGCGTCCACTGCTGAGTATAAGTTCCTCCCTTTTGTGCCATGTCTCCCCGGTCTGTGCGGGTTTCATCAGTCTTCTACCTTCTAATATAATTCAATCAAACAATCATCTGCGTAGACTAACAATAGTAAGCCGTAAAACCCCTAAAGTATCGATGAGTATTAAAGTATTCACAATAGTATTTTTTTTTTCAAATAAAATTATTTGTAAATTATTTTTTTGTTTAATTTTTTTTTGTTCAAATTAAATTATTTGTAAATTATTTTTTTGTTTTAAGTATTGCTTTTTCAAATTAAATGTTTTGTAAATTATTTTTTTGTTTAATTTATGTAAAATAATAATCCTACATAAACACTGTCTAAAATACGATTACACTCTTCTTTATATTGCAGAAAAAATGAAGCCTAAAAGCCCAAAAGTAAATTTTTGAGGACTGAACCTGAACCTGAACCTTAAAATTTTATTTTTTTGTCATTCATATCTCATGGGCACATATTATGAAACATTAAAACAAAAACTCTTTAAAAAAATGGCTTTTACAATACTGCTGTTTTTCAGGAAAGCGCTGTTTGTCAAAAAATCGCTTTGTATTACAGTAGGTAAGCCTACATAATTTTCACTGTAATTCTGGATAAGGTATCTTTCAGGAAAGTCTACGTTTTAAACGTTTGCTTTTCAACGGTTGTGTAGGTTTGGTGTCAGTGTTCAGTAGTTAATTATAGTAACGGAAACCAATTATAACATGACAGCTTTACAGCCATGTAGGTAGGTATGTACAGCTTGCAACAAAAGTAGATTAACACTATTACTATCTAACCCCGTTACTAATAAAAGTTGTCGTCTTCTTTGTCTTCTTCTTTCTTGTCTCTTTTTTTCTTCTTTCAAGTCAAATGATATAATACGTTTATTAGTAAGGGGGTAAATAGATAGACCAAAATGAACTAGAAAACATAATGAGGACATTCTGGTGGACCATGGGAAAAATAATTTCTCATAGTCCACCTAGAAAACATAATGAGGACATTCTGGTGGACCATGGGAAAAATAATTTCCCATAGTCCACGTTGAAAACATAATAAGTACATTCTGGTGGACCATGGAAAAAATAATTTCCCATAGTCCACCTAGAAAACATAATAATTAACAACTTTCCGAGTTTTTATTTCAATTACTAGTTTTTGCCCGCGGCTTCGCTTTCGTTTATGTCGGAATATATCCAATAGGAACGTATTACCAGGATATAATAGTACCGTGGATAGGTGACCATCTTTACACACCAAGACCCCTCCGTGCCTCGGAAAGCACGTTATGCTGTTGGTCCCGGCTGTCAGTCGTGGAACTTTGACAGTTGTTACGGGCCGTCAGAAGCCCGAACGTCCGACAACCAGTCTTACGAAGGGGTTTCGTATTATCCAGTAACTGGGTTGTGGGGAGGTCAGATAGGCAGTCGCTCCATGTAAAATACTGGTACTCAGTTGCATCCGGTTAGACTGGAAGCCGACAATAACATAGTTGGGAAAAGGCCAGGCAGATGATGATGTGTTAATTCTAGGTTATAAACTATATTCTGTGAATCTGTGCCAAAGGAAATTGCTCATTTCTCTACTGACCGCCGTTGCGCATCAAACAATTTTGTATGCTACCATAAATTGGATATAAAAGCGGGGTAATGTCGTACTTTCATGGGAAATTAAAATGATCCATGTATTTATTGGGGTTTTTGTTGTACTTTGATTTTCTGCTCAGTTTTGAGGTTAGTTTTGTAACAATTCTTCCACCAAAAAAACAGTATTTTACAACAATATGATTTGATTCACATAAAACAACAGAAAATAGTTCCAATAAATCAATGAATGATCCCAATTAAATAATATTACAAAGGTAGGTCATGCTAAATGTAGGTTTTGATAGGAAATAGAAAATAAAAATGCTTGAATATAGGAATGCAATAGTTTCATTGGTCCACATTATCATCATATTCATAAAATATGTCGTCTAAAAGCGGAGCCGGTGGCTCCACAGACCTAAATCGAGCCCAACTAAGATACCACAAAATGGTCATAATGAGAGCACATCATCCCATTGTCTGATTACCCACCAAACAATTGCAATAATAGCTATTAATATCACCTAGGTACTGAGTTACTTATTAATTAAAATGTAAGCGTAACCTTTCTGCTGACATGTCGTGACTTAATTCTTCCCCTTACTAAATACGTGTCCGTTCCCAGTACCAACGGCAAGTCAACCTCAATGTCGTTTGCTAGTTCAATTCCGCATATTTCGTTCCTACTCACATGCTCCCAATAATACGACTAACATCTAAAAATAAATATAATAGATATATCATATTCAGTAAAGAAATTGATCTTAGCATTAGTTTAATAGAAAATATACATATTGTATTAGTTTAATAGAAAATACACATATTGTCACAGACAGGCAAAAGTCACAAACAAAATCAAATCAAACTAAGAAAAGTATAACTGGTGGTTCTTAATTCTCATCTCATCATCACCTTCTCAGCGTGTCGATAGCAATCTAAATGGACTCGGCCCAGAATTCAGCTACTTGTTTGCCGCCATCACCAGCGTCCTTCAGTTCCAGTAAAGTGCAGCAGACGGGACACGATATTAAGTGTCCCATCGTTTGTGGAACAGCACAACATTTACACTCCAAGGCGGTGTCGTCTATGAATCTCCACCTGAACAGGTTGTCCTTACTTCGGCCAACCGTGGTCCGAAGGTTACCCAAGGTAACTCATGTCCTGGTAGGAGCTCTTCAGCCGGTGGAACGAATGGTTTGGGTAAGGAAGCACTGTGTCGCCACAGCTTCAGTCTGTATTGTGATCGTTCGCAAGTGAGTGGTACAACACACTTCCCCACTTTTCTCATCATGATGCATTTAAATGTATATTTTGAACTTAGTTAAACAGCTTCTAGTATTAGCTGTAAACAACAAAATACAAATGTGCTGAAAGACTTCCATTATATCCGTTGCGTCTTCGAATTGATGACGGGGTAGACACAGCTCCCAGAGCGTGACATTTTTAACGAAATCGTTGGTGATTTACTGCACTGAAAACACAGGCCGTAGTCGTAAAAACGTTCTACACAATCCACAGCACAGAAACAGTACAATGGTCTCTATAAGAATTCTTGACCGTGCAGAAATCTGAAGACTCAACTGGACACGATGTTAACGCAATGATAAGTTATTTTTTAGCACAACAAACTCAACAACTATCAATAAACAAGTAATAACAATGTTCGCTGCGAAGTGCTGGTCGGCAGGTCGACCGACATGAGATGCTTTGTTTGACAAATAATTATTGACAGTGAGTGACACTTTTGACACATTTGGCAGTTAACCTTTCACTTTTCCCGTGATAGTGTTACCAACAGTTTATCTTAATCACCCTGACCATGTGATTTGTCAATAATAGAAATAGTTTTAATTAGTAAAGTAATGTAACTACACTAACAAGTATGGACAAATAATAAGTCTGAAATAAATAATTTAATTTAATATTATTTTAAAGATCTTAAAAATATATAATTATATTAAGTTAATTACGTTAATTAAAAAATAATAAGGAGGACAAATGATAAAAAAACACTTTTACACGTCAAACATATTTTTTTAAACTAGATGAGAAGGGCGTTTCCTATCTGACAACTCTGAGAAGAAAGGCCGAAACAAACTCAGAGTCACAATCTCTTTTAAAGCCCAGACATAATCTTGGTCAGATCATGTGCAGACCATGTGTAAAGGTGTCTGAAATGTTCTTTTGAGAAAAGAACCACACAGATTGAATGGGCCTGTCCAGTCAGTGCTCCCATTTGTCAGTAAACGTGCAGCTCAACGCAGAACTTAAGGAGCTCAACGATTCGACGAACAATACCAAAGAAGGGACATTTGGGTAGGCCGTTAAAATTAGGTACTCCAACTGCCAGATCATGACTAAAACGGAATCAATGACCCAGGAAGAATGTCATAGTTGAAATTATTTTTAAAACTCAGCGTCTGTCTTTATACTAAGCGTTAAGACCGATTATGGGAAGGTTCTTAAAATTGGCAACACTGCTTTTACAAAAATACTCCATTTAAAAAAGTATGCAATACAATCGAATTAATAACTAATTAAATACAAAATATTAACCTCACATACGATTTCAATCAACTGAACTCAGAAAAGATAAAAAAATATTTTATAATTTATAAGTATATTTTTATGGCCATACTCTATTGCTTTAAAGCGGTACTGGTTATGGGCAATTTCCTTTCATACTTCAGCTGTTTTTGCGCCAATCCGGAACATGCATTTAGACAAACGAACAAAAATTCTAAAAACTATATTTTCGGCATCAGAGCCTCGCCTAGTAGTAATTAGTATTTTTATAAATATTCAATGTACAGTTTTGATTTCGTTAGATTTTATTTTATGTGTCTCTAGATGGATATTATGGGTTTAAAAAAAATAAAGTCTTATTGAACTTTTGTTGCTGGCCGTACCTGACCTACTGATAGCATTGACTTCATTTTGTCTACCTATTGCCTAGTGCCTTACGACAGCTGATGATATACTGCAAGTAAAGTGCACAAACTTGACTGCCCCGGTGGTCTCGTGGTCACTAGCGCGACTGCTGAGCCTGGGTTCGATTCCCTGGTCTGGCATATTATTATTGGGTTTTCTATTAGGAATTTCCAAATAACAGCCCGAAGTTTGGAAGTTGGCGTTTTAAGCCGTTGGTCCTGCGCCTGATCTCTCTTCGGTTGTGACGGATTGCCGTCCCATCCCATCGGACCTTGAGAGTGCGGGAATAGTGAGTGCACCTGTGTCTGCGCACTTTCAGTATAGTCTAAGTAACCTGTGCTGCGCACACACTTTGGTTGGTAGATGGGGGGGGGGGGTTGGTAGATATCACGTCTTCGAATTTTTGGTTCTAGGACTAATGTAATAGTCCCCCCAAACGCCAACACTTCACCACTTCCTAGTCCTTTAGCTGGAAAGAAGAAATGACGCAATAAACTCCCCAGCAGTACTGCTGTCAGTCCAGTTAGAAGAACTTTATTATATACAATAGTAAGTACTTAAGTGAGATTATGAAACACAAATTGCTAACGGGGGTAGCTAGCTATCGAGTCTGACAGCATTAGGAATCCTCCATAGATATGACCCAAAACGCATACGAAAAATGCTTATTTATTTTATCGCTGAAAGATACGCATACACAGTTCAAACAGATATTTACATATTCGTAAAAACTCGCGCATGTAGAACAAGGAACAATTATCTAATCGAGGTGGCATAAATAATGTGACTCAATGAGGTGCATAATTGACACATTTGGACCCTTTTTGGTCTAGACGGCAGTGCGTAAGCGCACGCTTATTTTCGAGTTGCGAAAGTTGTGTTGCTATTTTAATTTGGAGGCTTCACATGAATTTTTATTAATGTAAGTGATATTTTTAGATATGTTTTTTTAAAATACATTGTTAGCACATTAAATAGCAAACGGTGAGGCAGATACAGCGAAAAAAATAAATTTCAACCATTATTGATTACATTAACTCGATCTTTACTATAAACTTACTTGTTCATTTTTCTCAAAAATGCTGAGCAAGATAAATTTCCCGTCTTTCAGCTGTTGGGTTTACTAAGAACTAAAAAAAGGTAGGTATGTAATAAATATGTCCTTTTACAAATCCTATCCAATTAACGCAATTATAAGAGGACCACTAGTGTTATATCTAACCTATTGCTAAGGGAAAGAACTAACATCGTTATCTTACGTTACCTTGTGCTTCTTTCTATAATAACGGTGCTAGTTAATAGCGTAGAACGGCGTAACACGACGTAGAACAGCATAGCCTGAATAGCGTAGCATTGTATACCAGACGCGTAGCCCTGAAAAGCGTAGCGTTTCGTAGAATAGCGTAGCCTTGAATGGCGTAGCAGTGTGTAGACTAGCGCGTAGCATAGAATGGCGTAGCAGTGTGTAGAACAGCGCGTAGCCTTGAAAGGCGTAGCAGTGTGTAGAACAACGCGTAGCCTTGAATGGCGTAGCAGTGTGTAGAACAGCGCGTAGCATAGAATGACGTAGCAGTGTGTAGAACAGCGCGTAGCCTTGAAAGGCGTAGCAGTGTGTAGAACAACGCGTAGCCTTGAATGGCGTAGCAGTGTGTAGAACAGCGCGTAGCCTTGAAAAGCGTAGTGCGTCGTAGACACATCAAGCACACCGGGTAAGCTCAGTTCGGCCGCCTACGTTGTCAGACAATACACTGACGTTGATACAGCTCGGTTAGTCTATTTTAGTTATTTTCATAGCATTATGTCTGTAAGGGGCTGACGCCACAGTATTGTAATGGTAAGACGCGGGGCTCGGGAACCGAGCAGTTAGCCTCTCGCCTCGAACCAAGTAGGTCACTGTAAGCAATGAACTAAATAAATGTGGTTACTTGTTTCGGTGTATATCCTTGCGTATTAATTATCTCCACCACCTGTAGGTCCGTAGGGTCTAACTCACATGTCCTACATCAACATTCTGCTGTGGCCTGTGGGCCACAGCCGCTGATATTCAAAATATATTTGTTCTTAAAAAATAAGCTGTACGGGGAATTTACCAGCTAGGTGCTAGAGAGAATTTTTTAAATATATTGGTATTCTCACGGTAGCATCACAATTCATCTTCACCAATATATAATATACTAGCAGCGCCCCGTGGTTTCACCCGCATAAGTGTCAATCCCGTGGGAATCTCGGGTTAAAAACTATCCTATGTCCTTCCCTGGGATGCAATCTATCTCTCTGCCAAATTTTATCGAAATCCGTTCAGTAGTTTAGGCGTGAAAAGGTAACATACAGACAGACACACAGAGTTACTTTCGAATTTATAATATTATTATAAAGTGCAGTACATCCAGTATTAGGCAAAATACATACACGTATATGTTACTGTAAAAGCCCGAACTGCGGTAAATCTTAGGATTTACCGGTAAATCCTAAGATTTACCAAATCTCACCGGTATAAGTCCGAATTGTTCTATAATAATCTTTAATTTCGAACTTTTACCGGCGTTCAGTTGGTAAATACTAGGTTTTACCGCAGACACCGGTAAATGTCCGAAATCAAAGATTTAAATACACTCGAGAGCAATAAATTAGGGTCACATAAAGAAACCTGAAAGTCTCGGAAACTGAGAATGCTAGCTTAATGAAGTAAGTTGAAGTTGACAAAGAAAAGAAGAAGAAGAGAAGAGAAGAAGAAGGAAAAGAAGAAGAAAAGTCCGAGAAGTGGTCCGAAAATTCTCTTTAACTGGAGGGCAAGGATTCAAAAAATGCAACTGCCTTAAAAAATGCTCGACGAAGAAGTGCGCTTGCAAGTCATCAGGATTACTTTGTAATTCTAAATGCCATAATACACTCGAGAGCAATGAATCCGGGTCACTTAAAGAATGTTAAAAATCTCGGAAACTAAAAATGATAGGTTAATGCAATAAATTGTATTTAATAGACAATGTAATACTCCTTAAATGAAAGTAAAAAAAATATGAGTCACCATACATTTTATTAACACAAAATTACATAAAGAAAAAAACTGCTGATCTCTCCTTAAAACAAAAATAGGAAACATGAAATTTTTGAACTTTATTACGATTTTCTTGAATTTTAATACTTCGTATTGCCTCCTCGTGCTTCCATTACTGCGTTTACGCGGTTTGGCATGCTGTACACCAAGTTCCTTATACGATTTTGGGGAATATTCTCCCATTCCTCTGTGAGAGCAATTTTGAGCTCACGAAGCGTGATTGGGGGAGGGTTTCGTTGTTTTACGCATCAGCCTAGCTCGTCCCAAGCATGCTCGATCGGGTTGATATCCGGGCTGTGCGCTGACCACTCCATACGAGTAATGTTCATCTCTTGAAGGTAGTCATTCACAATCCTACCTGTATGAGGTCGGGCATTGTCATGCATATAGCATCCTCACCTAAATTGACCATAAATGGACCAACGTGATCATTGAGGATTTCTTCCACATATCTTACGCTAGTTAAAGAGCCGTTTTCTATGATCACCAGCTCTGTGCGACTTTCAGAAGAAATTCCGGCCCACACAAGTACAGACCCACCACCGTAGGCTACTTTTTCTTCGATGCATGCTTGCTTGAATCTTTCCCCTGGTCTTCGATACACTCTGTGTCTTCCATCGTGCTTGTAGAGCATAAATTTTGATTCGTCGGAGAACATAACTTTTGACCAATCTTCAATACTCCAATTTACGTGGCTCTGGGCATATCTTAGTCTTGAAATACGATGCCCACGCTCCAGTTTAGGGCCGTTTGCAGGTCTAAGGGGTTTTAAGTTAGATTCAGCAAGCTGACGTCTTACTGTCCATGCACTTGGGTTACTTCCTCCGAGGCGTCGAAACTGATTTGTGAGTTCAGTTCCTGTGAGAAAGCGATTTCGAAGCATGGTGTTCACCAAGTATCGGTCTTCTCGTGCTGTGGTACACCTGGTTCTGCCCGTTCCTGGTCTGCGTAGGTTAGAACCAGTTTCTTCGTAACGTCGGAGAACTCTTTGTACTGTTGACAGCGACACACCGACAGTCCTGGCTGTATCGCGCTGACTCCGGCCGGTTTCCAGCATTGTAAGTATTCTGGTGCATTCTTCAGGCGTAAGCGACATAATTTCAGCTTGAATAATGAACATAGAGCACTATCAACATGGTTTATGTACCCACATAAATGACAGATTACAAACAAAAGCAAAACCAAATGCTGTAATTTCGTAGTTCCATCTTCGAAAGTGGCCCTTTTTCAAATTTGATTTTTTTATGATATAACTTTACAATAACTAAGAAGTTTTAATACCTTCATTTAAGGAGTATTACATTGTCTATTAAATACAATTTATTGCATTAACCTAGCATTTTTAGTTTCCGAGATTTTTAGGATTCTTTAAGTGACCCGGATTCATTACTCTCGAGTGTAGTTCACCATGTTGCAATAAGTGAAATCCTTTTCTTAACTGATTAGATTAAGAACGTTTAGCTTACTCGTACCTAACGTAAAGTAGGTGTTATTAGTGATAAGTATTTTTTTTGCGTTTTATTTTTCTAAATCATGTTTTAAGACTTGACTAATAATAATAATGATTGTAAAGACTGTTTTGTTTCTGATTTGTGTTATCTACATTTTATTTTTCTAAAGAATGTTAAGAATGTTGTAAGACTTGACTAATAACAATTTATAATGATAGTAATAGTATTGTTGAATAAATAGTTTCTGATTATTAACTGCATTGTTAAACTTTGAAAACTAACGTTTACCGGTATCTGTGGTAAAACCTAAGATTTACCGATTGAATGCCGGTAAAAGTCAGAAATTGATGATTATTAGAACAATTCGGACTTTTACCGGCGACACTTGCTAAATCTTAGGATTTACCGGTAAATCCTAAGATTTACCGCAGTTCGGGCTTTTACAGTAACATATACACTATAAAAACAGTGATAATCACAATATTAACACTAAAAATAAGGACAAACTACGTGCTTTTCACCGGCTTCATAAGGTTCATAATTAATTTGTTGGGCTTAGTAGAGCTTCCCTTTTTCATTGCTCTGAGCGGTGTAACATTGTGTAGAACAGCGCGTAGCCTTGAACGGCGTAGCATTGTGTAAACAGCGTCGTAGAACAGCGTAGCGCGTCGTAGAACAGCGTATCGCGTCGTAGCGCCGCGTCGCGAGTCTTCAATAGTGTAGTAAGCATGGCGTAGCACAGCATGGCCTTGAAAGCGTAGCGCGTCGTAGAACATCGTAGTATGAACCCGTAGCATGGTGTAGAACAGCGCGCAGCCTTGAAAGGCGTAGCAGGTCATAGAACGTCGTAGTATGAACCCGTAGCACCATGTAGAACAGCGCGTAGCCTTGAAAAGCGTAGCAGGTCATAGAACGTCGTAGTATGAACCCGTAGCACCATGTAGAACAGCGCGTAGCCTTGAAAAGCGCAGCAGGTCATAGAACGTCGTAATATGAACCCGTAGTACCATGTAAAACAGCGCGTAGCCTTAAAAAGTGTAGCAGGTCATAGAACGTCGTAGTATGAACCCGTAGCACGATGTAGAACAGCGCGTAGCCTTGAAAAGCGTTGCAGGTCATAGAACGTCGTAGTATGACCCCGTAGCACCATGTAGAACAGCGCGTAGCCTTGAAAAGCGTAGCGGGTCGTAGAACATCGTAGTGTGAAACAGTAGCATGGTGTAGAACAGCGCGTAGCCTTGAAAACCATAGCGCGTCGTAGAACATCGTAGTATGAACCCGTAGCACCATGTAGAACAGCGCGTAGCCTTGAAAAGCGCAGCAGGTCATAGAACGTCGTAGTATGAACCCGTAGTACCATGTAAAACAGCGCGTAGCCTTAAAAAGCGTAGCAGGTCATAGAACGTCGTAGTATGAACCCGTAGCACGATGTAGAACAGCGCGTAGCCTTGAAAAGCGTTGCAGGTCATAGAACGTCGTAGTATGACCCCGTAGCACCATGTAGAACAGCGCGTAGCCTTGAAAAGCGTAGCGGGTCGTAGAACATCGTAGTATGAAACAGTAGCATGGTGTAGAACAGCGCGTAGCCTTGAAAACCGTAACGCGTCGTAGAACATCGTAGTATGAACCCGTAGCACGTTGTAGAACAACGCGTAGCCTTGAAAACCGTAGCGCGTCGTAGAACATCGTAGTATGAACCCGTAGCACGGTGTAGAACAGCGCGTAGCCTTGAAAAGCGTAGCGCGTCGTAGAACATTAGCACGGTGTAGAACAGCGCGTAGCCTTGAAAAGCATAGCAGGTTGTAGACCGTCGTAGTATGAACCCGTAGCACGATGTAGAACAGCGCGTAGCCTTGAAAAGCGTAGCGCGTCGTAGAACATTAGCACGGTGTAGAACAGCGCGTAGCCTTGAAAAGCATAGCAGGTTGTAGACCGTCGTAGTATGAACCCGTAGCACGATGTAGAACAGCGCGTAGGCTTGAAAACCGTAGCGCATCGTAGACCGTCGTAGTATGAACCCGTAGCACGATGTAGAACAGCGCGTAGCCTTGAAAACCGTAGCGCGTCGTAGAACATCGTAGTATGAACCCGTAGGACGACGTAGAACAGCGCGTAGCCTTGAAAAGCGTAGCAGGTCGTTGAACGTCGTAGTATGAACCCGTAGGATGGCGTAGACCATCGCGTAGTCTTGAAAACCGTAGCGCGTCGTAGAACATCGTAGTATGAACCCGTAGCACGTTGTAGAACAGCGCGTAGCCTTGGAAACCGTAGCGCGTCGTAGAACATCGTAGTATGAACCCGTAGGACGACGTAGAACAGCGCGTAGCCTTGAAAAGCGTAGCAGGTCGTTGAACGTCGTAGTATGAACCCGTAGGATGGCGTAGACCATCGCGTAGCCTTGAAAACCGTAGCGCGTCGTAGAACATCGTAGTATGAACCCGTAGCACGTTGTAGAACAGCGCGTAGCCTTGAAAACCGTAGCGCGTCGTAGAACATCGTTGTATGAACCAGTAGCAAGTTGTAGAACAGCGCGTAGCCTTGAAACGCGTAGCAGGTCATAGAAAAGCGTAGCAAAGCATGTCCTTGAAAAACAATTAATTTCAGCAATACATTGATAATTTTGTTCCAAAGAGAAACAATGAGATATTTTCGTTTATTCGTATTACCTACATTATGTTTTTATACGCTAATTAAAATAAAAAATGTATCCTTTACCGAAGGATGTTGTATTATGTAATTAAAACAAGCATGTAAAGTTGTAAATTAAGCGGCGGCGATCACCGCAATGGAAATTATCAGTTTGCGATGTTTTTAGGGTTTCGTACTTGAAATAAGTACCAACGACCCTAGCTGCTCCTTCTCAGCGTGTCGATAGCAATCTAAATGTACTCGGCCTAGAATTCGGATACTTGTTTGGCACCATCACCAGCGTCCCTCAGTTCCTGTAACGTGCAGCTGACAGGACACGCAGGACACGATGTTAAGTGTCCCATTGTTTGTGGAACAGCACCACATTTACACTCCAAGGCGGAGAGAATAATTTACAAAGAAAAGCGCCTGTCAGGGTTCGACCTACAACTCGTAAGTCACAGCCGTTACCACTGGGCCTCCACTGCTCCGCCGTTCTAATACACTCTGTATAACAATAAGGCCACAGACACAAAGTCAGCGATTGCGGGACGGCGGCGCGGGAACGCGACGCAGACCTCTCGAAGCCAGCGGGCAGATTGTGCCGCGCTAGAACGGCGTAGTGCTGTATTATGAGAAATTTGTGTCTTTTTATGTCTAAGCAGCGACAACAGCATCTTTTTGATACAACATTTTGAAACGTCGCGTCGGACGTTAAAAAGCAAAAAATAAAACGCATAACACTACGTTAATGCAGACGCGCGGGCACCGCTAGACAGGTGCGTCGCGGCGCACCGCTCCGCTCGTACGCCGCTCCCCGCGCCGCTGCCGCCGGCGCCGCCGCGTTGCGCCCGCTTACTTCTTGTCCGCAGCCTAATGTATCCTTGCGTCCGAATAGAACTCGGCCTTTTTCGCCGTTTAAATAAGAATTCTTTTGTTGTTTTTGTTAACGCGATGGTCCCACGTCCATTTTTAGGGTTCCGTAGCCAAATGGCAAAAAACGGAACCCTTATGGATTCGACATGTCTGTCTGTCTGTCTGTCCGCCCGTATGTCACAGCCACTTTTTCCGAAACTATAAGAACTATACTGTTGAAACTTGGTAAGTACATGTATTCTGTGAACCGCATTAAGATTTTCACACAAAAATAGAAAAAAACACAATAAATTAAAAAAAAATTTTTTTCATCAAACCCATACGTGTGGGGATATCTCTGGATAGGTCTTCAAAAATGATATTGAGGTTTCTAATATCATTTTCTCCTAAACTGAATAGTTTGCGCGAGAGACACTATCAAAGTGGTAAAATGTGTGTCCCACTTGTAACTTCTAAAATAAAAGAATGATAAAATAAAAATAAATATATGATGTACATTACCATGTAAACTTCCACCGAAAATTGGTTTGAACGAGATCTAGTAAGTAGTTCTTTTTTATACGTCATAAATCTTAAACCACAATTTACCTTTCATTCAATCAACTACTATATAAAAATAAAAATAAAACATTTAATTTCATAAACATATACCTTATGCATAAACCCGGATGTTACGTAACCCTCGGTGCGCGAGTCCGACTCGCACTTGCCCGGTTTTTTTGGAAGTCTGTTACCTAACTAATTACCATTTTTTACGATTTTGTTATCAGATGAACTAACATGATTGAGAAGTTGCGAATTGCGATTAACTACAATTGTAGAAAAGTATTTAATTAGTTAAACTCATCAGAGTAATCGTGATATCAGACCGGAATAACTCAACGGGACAATGCGTGTTTCACATAGATTATCTTTGGGTTCTGCAGTTCTAAGATCATCATCATCATCTGCCTAACCTTTTCCCAACTATGTTGGGGTAGGCTTCCAGTCTAACCGGATTCAGCTGAATACCAGTATTTTACATGGAGCGACTGCCTATCTGACCTCCACAACCCAGTTACTGGGTAATACGATATCCCTTGGTAAGACTGGTTGTCAGACTTTCGGGCTTCTGACTACCCGTAACGACTGTCAAAGATCCACAAATGACAGCCGGGACCAACGGCTTAATGTGCTTTCCGAGGCACGGAGGGGTCACGGTATGTAAAGATGGTCACCCATCCACAGACCAACCGCGGCAAGCGTAGCTTAACCTGATCGATCGACCTGTGCGGCTGTTATTATTTAGCCACGGGACCCTCCTGCAGTTCTGCAGTTCTAAGATATACAGGGTTATTGGTAAAACATTAACAACCTCTTAAGAGGTCATTGTACTCATCATTATGAACAACTTTTACTATGGGACCAAACCTGAAATCGCGAAAAAAAATTCAGCTGTTCCCTACACTTATGTTCGTATAACTCTTCAAAATGTAGGGAACAGCTGATTTTTTTTCGCGATTTCAGGTTTGGTCCCATAGTAAAAGTTGTTCATAATGATGAGTAGAATGACCTCTTAAGAGGTTGTTAATGTTTTACCAATAACTCTGTATAGTCTGATAAAAACATAACCCGCCTTTGCATCGCGCAGTCGGGTAAACAGGGTTTACATTTTTGAAATAGCTTTAAGACCCTTCGCGAAGGCAGATTGATTGTTTAGTTGATGAATTATCATAACAATTTTTCATGTTTTAGGGTTCCGCGCTAAGGTAGCCCGCGAAATTAAAATGTTCTTACGTTTTTTGCAATTTGCTGGTCAGTATTAAGTTGTACGTTGATTAAAATATGATTCGCGGTTGTAACAAATATGTATTTACAGAATTATAATCATTAGGATCAGTAATACAACTTGTTAAGTTAGTATAATAATTGTAAAATGTCAAGATTTCATGAAATAGTCTTTCAGTGGGATTACTTGGTCTTAGAGAGTTGCGTTGATGACTAATTACTGACCTACAACTTAATACTGACCAGTAAATTGCAAAAACGTAAAAAAAAATGAATTTCGCGGGCTACACTGGCGTTTTCGCCTTAACTGTAGGTACTCTTTGTTTTTGACATTTGATACTAGGGACCTACTTACTTATTTAAACCTTTTTAAGAAAACTGAGAACCTTCGGGTTATAATAAAATTACACAATTTCTTTTTTTACTCCCAATTTTCCCAGGCCCGTTTCTGGTCAAAGGCGAAAAAATGTTGTTAAAATTCTCTAGATGCACGTCTCGTTAATTGCTACAGAACAACTGGCAGTAACTCATCAAAATTATTTTTTATTGCTAAAAAATGTTGTTAGCTCCTCCATTTTACCAGCAAAAACAAAACTTCTCAAAGAAGGAACCATAAAAACTTTAATTCCACACACACATTCGTAATTCAGATTATGAATGGTCAAGCGATTCGCACTGTGTTCGAGGTAGTAATTATGATTCAGTCAGTTCTCATAAAAGTTAAGTAGCTGTGCATTCAGCACCTCGACTACTTGCTTCTTTATGTTGCCATAATATAGTATAAATAATATAGTGCAATGTTCGTTCGACTGGGGAAATGTATACGTAAACTTTAGGTATGTACGAAACATATATACTTTTTTTTTTGATAACCTATACTGTCCCACTGCTGGGCAAACGCCTCCCCCAAATCCTTCCAGGAACTCTTTTCCCGCGCCACCTCGAACTAGCCCTCGCGGTACGCGTCAAGGTCATCTAGCCATCTCTTTCCGGGCCGACCTCGGCGCCGCAGTTCATCTATAAAGTATTTACGAAACTGTCTAGTAGAACTAGCAACTGAAAACGAGTTGGCGAGCAGCGAGCAGCGAGTGTGTAGTTCCGATAGTTTTGTTGCTGGGCTATCAGCGATTGTCCGAGTGCGACGGGCGATTACTCGCACCACTCTCTCGGGGCGGTTAGTCCCAGAAGGGTTTGTCTGGCTGGTCTCTCGGCGTGAGCTCTGACCGCCAAGCGAGCATCGCTGAGCGAGTATTATCTTTGATAGCTCTTGTCGCTCAGCTACAAACCAGTGGAGCGTGTCCTCGCCGGCAGTGTGAACAGTCAGCGATCAACTATTAATATTTGCATCTCTTTTGTTTACACGGAATGTATATCTATTGTACGTTTCTTCAGTGAGAAAATAGCCGATAGTTAGTCGCTTCCTCGTCGGCGGGCGGCGGGACAACTAACATATATTATGTAAAGTGTTTTTTTAAAGCGAAAAGTAAAAAAAACAATAAATTTTTTTTTCTTTCGTTCTTTTTGTGTTCATGCAGTGTAGGTACGGCCGCCAAAAGAAATAAGTAACAACCCCGTCAAATATATGTAGTTAAAATTTAGTAAGAAGCCGAAGGATGTTTTGGAATGAAATTTAATTTGATAAATGAACTGTTTGTTAAATATCAATTGAAACATTCATCGGTTTCTTATTACTAAACTTCCACTATATCCGACGACCCTGGATATTTATCTCCTTTGGTGACCCCTGACCGTACATACCTACTACTCGGCTTCATAATCTCCTATACTCCAATAGCATTGGTTTTAATTTATACTAGGTTCTGCCCGCGACTTCGTCGGCGTGAAATTTCTTGTTCGCCCACTTCGTTTCCGCTTAGCATTCTTTTCTGACTTTTTTCTATTTGCTCGGCTCCCAAGGGTTATAGCGTGATATTAAATAGCCTACCTCAAGAATTGTGCCATCAAATGCAAAAAGTGTTTTCCAAATCCGACCGGTATTTCCAGAGTAAAAATAAAATAAAAATACTCGTGCGTAAAAAAAATACGGAACCTTTTTATCATCACTTTTTTGCCTGTCTGCCACAGAGATGTTTCTCAAGATCCGTGCAACGTAGGAACTTTAATTTTGGCATAGCGTTTAGGTCTCGGCGGTGCACACACCAAGAACGATTCTATTTAGGATTATTTGGGAACCCCCAAATAATCCAGTTTGATTTATATAGGTATATACATATATATAAGTCGAACTAACCCCAGTAACAATAAATAGGTTCCTTTTAATTCTTGAATTTGTTTTTTTATTGTTTATTTTGCTTTTTAGGGTTCCGTAGCCAAATGGCAAAAACGGAACCCTTATAGATTCGTCATGTTTGTCTCTCTGTCTGTCCGTCTGTCTGACTGTCCGTCCGTATGTCACAGACACTTTTCTCCGAAACTATAAGAACTATACTGTTGAAACTTGATAAGTAGATGTATTCTGTGAACCGCATTAAGATTTTCACACAAAAATAGAAAAAAAACAATAAATTTTAGGATTCCCCATACTTAGAACCGAAACTCAAATTTTTTTTTCATCAAACCCGTACGTGTGGGGTATCAATGGGTAGGTCTTCAAAAATGATATTGAGGTTACTAATATCATTTTTTTCTAAACTGAATAGTTTGCGCGAGAGACACTTCCAAAGTGGTAAAATGTGTGTCCCCCCCCCCTGTAACTTCTAAAATAAGAGCATGATAAAACAAAAAAAAAATATGATGTATATTACCATGTAAACTACCACCGAAAATTGGTTTGAACGAGATCTAGTAAGTAGTTTTTTTTAAGACGTCATAAATCGTAAACCGCAATTTACCATTCATTCAATCAACTCAAAAATAAAAAATAAACATTTAATTTCATAAACATAAACCTTATGCATAAACCCGGATGTTACGGAACCCTCGGTGCGCGAGTCCGACTCGCTCTTGCCCGGTTTTTATGTTCTATGGTTGTGTATTCGTGTAGGTATATGTTATTTGGCTTTGACTTCATTTTCGACAGTACCTATCCGCGATTTGATACGATACGTCTTATTGCATGTTTTACTCGTGATGGTGATTATAATATGTGGTGTGTGGGGGTGTGTATGTTGTGTGAGGGGCCCGTGGCTAAATAATAACAGCCGCACTGGTCGATTAATCAGGTTAAGCTACACTTGCCGCGGTTGGTCTGTGGATGGGTGACCATCTTAACATACCGTGAGTACCGTGACCCCTCCGTGCCTCGGAAAGCACGTTAAGCCGCTGGTCCAGAGATGTCATTCGTGGATCTTTGACAGTCGTTACTTATAGTAGAAGCCCGAAAGTCTGACAACCAGTCTTACTAAGCGGTATCGTATTACCCAGTAACTGGGTTGTGGAGGTCAGATAGGCAGTCACTCCATGTAAAATACTGGTATTCAGTTGCATCAGGTTAGACTTTAAGCCGACCCCAACATTAGGCAGATGATATGATGGTGATTATAATATGTACGAGTATTATGTCGTGTTTTTGTTTGTGTTGTACGCGGGATGGGTCCATGTTGGTGCAGGATCTTATTGAAAGGGCCTTTGCCCTGCAGAGGAACAACACAGGCAGATTTTTTAAAATCGTGTCTCGTTATGCAGCCTTGAAGATATAGCTCAAAAAATGACCGGTACCCCGTGAATCCTTATTTCCTAGATTTTTAAAGCAAATAAAATGATATTAGATGAAACCAGAAACTATAGAACACCACCTGCTACGATCCCCATGGGAAAAAAGCTTTGGTTTATGTACGACTATATAACCCATATTTTACGGGAAAATTCTAGCTGTTTGCGACACTGCCATAATTGCAGAAAAAAGAAAACAAAAATAAGTGCTTACTTACGAAGGTCGTTTGACCAGCAGTGCGATGATAGTTTGACCACGAAGAATGTTAAAATTCCTCGTGGTCAAATCAGTTTGACTACTAAGTTAGACCACGAGGAATGGGTCCGATTCTGTAACCATCTCACCGTGAAAACTTAGGTGAAGTGAGCGTGGAGTGAGCTGTCAATAGTGTCAATTCCTAGCAAAAACAAACTCACATCACCTAAGTTTTCACGGTGAGATTTTTACAGAATCGACCGGCTGGGTAGTATTTTTTTTTTTCAAATAAAAATTGTTAGTTATCTGAATCGTATAGTGCGGATATTGCTTTTCCTTGACACTCTTTCCTTCGAATGCATGGTTAAGGAGCTAGCGCAGGTTCATTAATTACACGCAGTTCAGTAATTACGGCAAACCAGCGACCGTTACGCAGACTGCTCAGTGTACACACGGCGACACATCAAGCTATTTACATTTACATTTCCACTGACCTCGCATTGTATATAAAGTCGTACAATCAGAATCAGCTAATACTGGTTATTATGTATAGCTTGACGTGTATCCGTGCGTACTTTTACATGTAATATTTTTGGTCAATATCGTAAAACTACCTGCTAAAGGCGCAGGCATTTCCTAACTGTCTGATCCCTGAAAAGTAATACCAAAACAAACTCAGAGGTCATGGTCTCTTTTTTAAAGTCAATTTAAAACATAATATAATTAAGATACTTATTATGAGAGAGAGAGAAGGGCTTGTGTTGTGGCTAAGTAATAACAGTCGCACGGGTCGATCAAGTTAAGCTACGCTTGCCGCGGTTGGTCCGTAGATGGGCAACCATCTTTACATACCGAGACCCCTCCGCTCCGTGCCTCGGAAAGCACGTTAAGCCGTTGGTTGGTCCCGACTTCCATTCGTGGATCTTTGGCGGTCGTTACGGGTCGTCAGAACTTTGAAAGTCTTTTTTTTTTTTTTTGCGGATGGGCAATAATCAAATGACTCCTCCCGCTCTGGGTGGAGCGGAAGGGAGTGTCAGACTCTTACTGACTAAAACCCACCCGTGTTCCTTCCTTTGCCCTTTAAGTTCCGTGCCAGCGGTAACCCTTTCGGACAATCCCGCTGACCCGGCATGGCAGGCTTCGGCCCTAAGGGGCCCCTCCTCCATGCTGACATCTCTTTGAGGCGCGCGTGGAACACGTACGCGCTGTCCGGCACGGGCCTGGTCCTGATCGGACGGTGAGCTACCCATTACTCTCCGCCCGCAGGCCCGCGCCTACGGAGGCCGGGAGTCGTCACGCGGCTCCCGACGCCGGGGGCGTCCCCCGAGGCGGCTGAGACGGGAGGCTCTCTCCGTGAACCGTCCCGCCACCTCCTTCGCTAGCATGACTGCTTCGCAGAAGGAGGTGACTGTCTCCCACTCCCTCTCGCCCCGGACCATGGCTTGCACCAGGGCCGAACGCGAGAGGTCGCCACCGCTGCCGATCGCCTCTACGAGGACACGGCGGTGCTCCGCCCAAGCGGGGCAGACCTCCACCGTGTCCTCTGGGCGATCCTGGCAATGGTGACACCCAGGCGTTTCCTCCCGCCTGATGATGTGCAGGAACCTCCCGAAACTTCCGTGTCCGGTGAGGACCTGCGTCAGGCGGTAGGCGAGGGCGCCGTGGCGCCTCTCTAGCCACCCCTCAAAGAGGGGTCTTATCGCCGCTGTCGCGGCGTGCCCTGAGCTGGGTTGCGACAGTCGCTCTTTCCATACCGCCATGAGATCGCGCCGGAGATCCGTCCGCTCCGCAGCGATTTGCCGCGGAAGCGGAGTTTCCCCCCGGTATAGTGCCTCCGCGCGCCACTGATACAGGCGCGCGAGGACTATCGCCTCCAGATCCCATCCCAGTTCGGCAAGGAAGCTTGCCGCCTCGCAACTTTGAATGTCTGACAACCAGTTTTACCACGGAGTATCGCGTTACCCAGTAATTAGGTTTTTTTTAAAATCTGTTTTTATTTAGGGGTTTTTATCTTAGAGATATGCCAATGCCATTATACCCTTTTACAATATAGCTACATACATCGAATTTTATTTTATCTTAACATCTATGTATAAGTAATATAGTAATTAGGTTGTGGAGATCAAATAGCAGTAGCTCCATTTCAATTACTGGTATTCAGCTGCATCCTGTTAGGCTGGAAGCCGACCCGAACATAGTTTTGAAAAGGCTAGGCAGAAATAAACTTGTTATGTGTGTCCAACAACGCAGGTGGCAAAGGATTTAAACTTTTACTAATGGACATTCAAACGTATCGATACAGAAATACGACAAAAATTGCTATGCTTTAAAATGATGCCGTGGCGTCGAAAGGGATTTTGCACGGCATTGAAAGACGCGCCACGGGCTCCGGCGGCGGGATGCCGTGGCTTCCTGCGGTAGGCAACGGGATGCCAAGGACTCCGGCGTTGTGACATATCGCGGGGTGAGGCGGCGGGGGTAGAGAAGCGGGGAAGCCGCTGAAATGCCGCGGTATCTAAGCGGCTAGTGTGCGCTGACTGACGGCAAAATTCTTTGCCATGCCGTCCCGGTCTGCGTAGGCCTTAAACTATCCGGATTACTGGACATCGAACCCGCCATTTTGATTGGGAATTGACTTACTAGTTTTCTTAATAAATGGACAGTCAACAAAAGAGATAAGTATGGAGGATCGTCGGATATAGTTGAAATTTAGTAAAAAACCGATGGATGTTCTCGAATAAAATTTAATTTAATTAATAGAAAACAAGCAGCTCATTTATCAAATTAAATTTCAGTCGACAACATCTATCGGTTTCTTACTAAACTTCAATATATCCGACGATCCTGCATACCTACTTATCTCTTTTGTTGACTTTACATACTTGCCTTAAAACTAATCATAAGCTAACGTCTGACAACAACCAAGTGGTATTGTGTTCCCAGTAGGTACTTACATAACTAGGTTGTGGAAGTCAGACAGTTGGGTATTTGGTACGATCAGTATCTTACCCAGTATCGAACTATCTGCCCTCCTCCTCCTTTGGGGTCGGCTTCCCGTCTAACCGGTTGTAATTAAACACACCGGTGTTAAAAAAAAAGAAAAACTGTTTGAGAATGTGCAAACTGTGCTCTTTTCCATTGGGCACTCTGGGCAAATGCCTGGGCATTTGCCCAGAGTGCCCAATGGGCCCTGGGGCCCCGCGATCTTCGGGGGCCCCGGTCTGCTCTCATAAAAAACATTCTTTGCAGGCACCGTTCCATTCGACGCATTATTAGTACCCGATTTAATGACAAAATAAGTTATTTGCAGTGCGATTCACAATGAGTTTCTAGCCCCTCAGTTATGAAATATTAGTGTTTCTCTTACTGTCTCATATCTACACAGTGGCCCCGTGATCATGTGCCCAGGGCCTCGAATAGGTTAAAGACGGCCCTGCCCACATGTCCTAGTAGCCCCACTTCGAATTTTTCAGACCTCCTTTCAGTCCCTGTTGCAAAAAATATACATATATTTTTATTTCTTTCTTATTTAAATAAAAATAGAATTCAGAATTCAATTTTTTTTAACTTAATTCAAAGGCTTATCTTGATTAATGATTAGCTAAGGCCATCACAAAAACAAAAATTGTTTATTCTGCATAACAAAACATACAATACAATTAAAAATAAAAGGTCAAGAGCGAGTCGGACTCGGATCGCGCACCGAGGGTTCCGTACCATCATGTTTTTAATTTTTCATCGGCGAGGCCTATATTCGTCAGAGAATTTTAACACTGTCCGCTGCGGTGTAGAATATTGCAGTTTTATGTCAGCGCCATCTCTTGACCGATAGTGGACCTAATGTAACTTTTGTTGATGATTTCTGAAAAAGTGTGCTATGTAGAGACTTCGTTTTATTTTTCCTGTGATCTTTACATAAACTTCTGTCACATAGAATAATTTCAGATTTTTCTCTTTGCAAACTTCGGAGATAAGGGGGGAACGGTTACTTTTTTTTTAAATTTTAATAATATGCGGCCTAAAAAAAGAAAAAATGTTTGAGAATGTGCAAACTGCGCTCTTTCATATGATACCCCACATGTCCTAGTATTCGTATATTCCTACACTTCGTATTTTTCAGACCCCTTTCGGTCTCTGTTGCAAAGAATTGACATATATTTTTATTTCTTTCTTATTTGCAAAATAGTTGAGCAAACGTCATCTAAAACTATTCCAAATTTCAAGTTGATAGCATTAGCAGTTCTTGAGATATCCAGCTGTGACAGACAGACAGACAGACAGCCCGATCGACAGACTGAGTCTCACCATAAGGGTTCCTTTTTACCATTTTGGTACGGAACCCTAAAAAAGACATAAAATAAGTAAGTAGGTAAGCTCGCTTTCATTGGTTCGGTGTGTGCGCACACTAAGATTTTATCAACAATGAATTTATTCCCAGACCTTGATTTTAAACATTGGCACGTAAATAACGTATATTTCTGTACAATTAGTAAAAAACTGGCCAAGTGCGAGTCGGACTCGCACACGAGGGTTCCGTACCACAAGGCAAAAACGCCGAAAAAAAACATGTTTGTTGTATGGGAGCCCTCCTTAAATATTTATTTTATTTTTATTATTTATTATTAAAGTTAAAATACGACTGAGTATTTTGTGAATATTTCAAGTGCCTACCTGTTGCCATTTTTGATATCGAGCAAAAAAGGGCAAAAAAAATCGCGTTTGTTGTATGGGAGCCCCCCTTAAATATTTATTTTATTTTGTTTTTAGTATTTTTTGTTATAGCGGCAACAGAAATACATCATGTGTGAAAATTTCAACTATCGCGGTTCTTGAGATACAGCCTGGTGACAGACAGACAGACAGACGGACAGACAGCGAAGTCTTAGTAATAGGGTCCCGTTTTTACCCTTTGGGTACGGAACCCTAAAAAATACCTTATTATAAGGAAGAATAACTTGTAGGATTTAGTGACGTTATACCTACCTGTGGCATTGTCGGGGTGGAATACAGTTTACAATAATGTAGAATTCTTTACATATACTGCCGACGTAAGATTATATCTGATTGTTTCCACTCCGCGGTACGGTGACTTTAAAAAGTTAATAATAATATCATAATAATCAGCCTGTAATGTTCCCTCTGCTGGAACACAGGCCTCCTCTCGGTCAGTCATGCTAGCGAAGGAGGTGGCGGGACGGTTCAGGGGGAGAGCCTCCCGTCTCAGCCGCCGCAGGGGACGCCCCCGGCGTCGGGAGACGCGTGACGACTCCCGGCCACCGTAGGCGCGGGCCTGCGGGCGGAGAGTAATGGGTAGCTCACCGTCCGATCAGGACCAGGCCCGTGCCGGACGGCGCGTACGTGTTCCACGCGCGCCTCCAAGAGATGCCAGCATCGAGGAGGGGCCTCCTTAGGGCAGAAGCCTGCCAGGTCAGCGGGATTTTCCGAAAGGGTTACCGCTGGCCCGGAACATAAAGGGCTAAGGAAGGAACACGGGTGGGTTTTAGTCAGTAAGAGTCTGACACTCCCTTCCGCTCCACCCAGAGCGGGAGGAGTCATTTGATGATTTCCCATCCGGAAAAAAAAAGTCCGCCTCTCGGTGAGAGGGAGTGGGCCGTAATCCACCACGCGGGCCCAGTGCGGGTTCGCAGATGTCACATGTCTTCGAATTTTTGGTTCTAGGACATGCCGGTTTCCTCACGATGTTTTCCTTCACCATTTACTTTGTGTAAATTATTTCATCACCATCAGTGGTGATGAAATAATTTACACAAAGTAAAGCGCCTGTCTGGGTTCGAACCTACGACCTACAACTCGTAAGTCGTTAACTCGTAAGTCGTACGGCCGTTATCACTTTAAAAAAAAAATTGTTATACTTATGTACAACCCGGTCACATTAACTGGACGCTTGGCCTTGATGACGTCATTTCGGTTTTTTGGTAATATACCTAAAAATACCTAATAAAAAGTATAATTAAAACAACAACAGAAAACTAGCCAAATTATCGACGCGCGTATCGGTAACAAATACAAAGACATAGGCCTAACACTTGCTGGGCGAGCTAAGGAATGCGGGCCTCGCATTCCAGAGATGCGTCGAGTTAATGTGACCGCATTGTAGTTAAAAGTGACGTTTGAATAAATGATATTGAGATTAATTTGACCTAGTAGTAAAGAATCGAGAAGAGTTACTTTACGGTACGGCGTAGAAACCGCGCCATAGAAAAATCGTGTCTGTCAACTAGCTTCCATAGTGATCCATGCAACTCTGGAGACCATTGACCATGGATGACCTTAAGTTCTGAGTTGAGCTGCACGGTTACTGACAAATGCGTGCCCTGACTGGACAGGTCCACTCAATCTGTGTGATTCTTTCCTCAAAAGATCATTTCAGACACTAATCTACATGGTCCTCAAAGATGTCCGGATTTTTTTATATACACATTGACATTGATGAATTTTATTTAGACAATGACATGAATATTTACTTTGTAAAGTATTTTTATTTTTTTTATTTTTCATTTAATTATTGTGAATGTGAGGACTATGTGGGTCATTTTTTTCTGTTTTCCTTCTTAGTTTTAATCATGATCTGGCAGTTTGAGTAATTTACGCGGCCTACCCAAATGTCCGTTCTTTGGTATTGTTCGTCGAATCGTTGAGCTCCTCAATTTCTGAGTTGAGCTGCACGATTTTTGACAAATGCGTGCACTGATTGGACAGGTCCGCTCAATCTGTGTAGTTCTTTCCTCAAAAGACCATTTCGGACATCAATCTACACACACTTCGTGTCTTCACACGATCTGACCAAGATTTTGTCTGGACTTTAAAAGAGACTGTGACCTCTGAGTTTGTTTCGGCCTTTCTTCTCAGAGTAGTCAGATAGGAAACGCCGACCACATCTAGTTTAAAAAATATGATGACGTGTAAAAGTGTTTGTAAAAACCTACTTACAGAAAATAAATCATTTATCATTTATCATGCCTAGACACGGCGGATAAACCGTAGTTTATCACGGCAAGAAAAACGTGTGCGTACAAGGGGCTTAAGAGATTTGTAAAGGATCTTGTCAAAAGTACTACCGTCAAACGGGGTGAATAGGGATCCAGGGGTGAATCGGGACGAAATTTTAAAAGCAATTTTAACATTGAAATAATATAGTTTGTTGCCAAATAGGAGTCTAATGTGTTTATTGTATTATAATTAACGATAAAGTGTCCTTTTCGGGAACAAACTGTATTATTTCAACGAAAAAATCCATTTTAAAGTTTTGTCCCATTTCTAGGATTCCGTAGCCAAATGGAAAAAACGGAACCCTTATAGATTCGTCATGTCTGTCTGTCTGTCTGTCCGTCCGTATGTCACAGCCACTTTTCTCCGAAACTATAAGAACTATACTGTTGAAACTTGGTAAGTAGATGTATTCTGTGAACCGCATTAAGATTTTCACACAAAAATAGAAAAAAAACAATAAATTTTAGGGTTCCCCATACTTAGAACCGAAACTCAAATTTTTTTTTCATCAAACTCATACGTGTAAGGTATCTATGGGTAGGTATTCAAAAATGATATTGAGGTTTCTAATATTATTTTTTTCTAAACTGAATAGTTTGCGCGAGAGACACTTCCAAAGTGGTAAAATGTGTGTCGTCCCCCCTGTAACTTCTAAAATAAGAGAATGATAAAACTAAAAAAAATATATGATGTACATTACCATGTAAACTACCACCGAAAATTGGTTTGCACGAGATCTAGTAAGTAGTTTTTTTTTAATACGTCATAAATCGTAAATTGCAATTTACCATTCATTCAATCAACTCAAAAATAAAAAATAATTTCATAAACATAAACCTTATGCATAAACCCGGATGTTACGGAACCCTCGGTGCGCGAGTCCGACTCGCTCTTGCCCGGTTTTTTGAATTGGGATTATTCACCCTGTTTGGTGGTACCTCCATACCTACCTATTTCTGCCACCATATCTTAGTGTTGGTGTTAGAGTATGGGGCCCGGTAATGCACCGGCGGGGTCACAATTTATCAGTAGTATTAGGAATCAGCGGTGCTATTCTGTAAAAATCTCACTGTGAAAACTTAGGTGAAGTGAGCGTGGAGTGAACTGTCAATAGTGGCAATTCCTAGCAAAAACAAACTCACTTCACCTAAGTTTTCACGGTGAGATTTTTACAGAATCGACCGGCTGTTAGGAATTGTTATAGTAAGTCATATATTTCATTTTATAAGCGGCGTTAGAAATAATTTTAGTAGTATATTTTAAAGTATATAATTTTAATATATTTTTCTGCTCACTACAAAATAGTTATATGTATTACATAACTGCCCCGTTGGTCTCGTGGTTGCAAGCGCGACAGCTGAGCGTGGGGTCCTGGGTTCGATTCCCCGGTGTCGGACAAAGTGTTATTGGGTTTTCCATTAGGAATTTCTTATTAACAGTCCGGAGTTTAGAATTTGGCGGTTTAATACCCCCGTGCCTCGGAAAGCACGTAAAGCCGTTGGTACTGCGCCTGAACTCTCCCCGGTCGTGTCGGATTGCCGTCCCATCGGACGAGTGAGAGTAAATGAACAGAGAGTGCACCTGTGTTTGCGCACACACTTGTGCACTATAATATCTCCTGCGCACCTGGCTAATCTCCATTGAAATTGGCAACCGTGACCGAAAACGGTCGGGGAGGCTATTATTCTATTATTATTATGTATTACATAATTAGTTATATTATTGATTTTTGTTTTTATCCTGGCAACACTGACTGTTGCGCCTTCGCACCAAGTAGTGGAGGGGATTTTTAAGCGTCAGCGCAACGGGCAAGAGGGTCGAGAACTCGAGACGATGTTAGAATAGACGAAAAACAACGACTTGTTTTTCGTCTTACACGAGTGCATAAAACCGAAATTGTGGTACAGGTGCTGTTTGAAAAATTAAGTTATGTACACTGTTTTAATAACAAATAATGAATGATAACAACTAATGATATTAGAGTTGTGATTTGTGATTATTCTTTATTTTCAACAAAAATAAATGCCTGAGAATCAATTTTTTGGGGTTTCCTTTTAGTAGGAACATTCATTGTGTTTGTTATTTACGTTGTAGAGCAGACACATTTTTCTAACATATGAAGCAATGGATTAGCAAATGATTCAGATTATAATTGACTAGCTTCTGCCCGCGACTTCGTCCGCGTGAAATTTCTCGTTCCCCCGACCCAATGCGTCCATCGCATGTCCCACCCGTGCCGTTACGTTGTTTACCTACGCTTAGCGTTCTTTCCGACATTGTTTCATTGTTGCCAAAAATGGCAACAGGTAGGCACTTGAAATATTCACAAACTACTCAGTTGTATTTTAACTTTAATAATAAATAATAAAATTAAAATAAAATAAATATTTAAGGGGGGCTCCCATACAACAAACATGTTTTTTTCGGCATTTTTGCCTTGTGGTACGGAACCCTTCGTTTGCGAATCCGACTCGCACTTGGCCAGTTTTTTATTAGTAGAGAAGATTAACATTAAAATAAATTCTCCTTATTGAAAAAAAGCGGACTTAGAAAATTAATATAAAAATTTAAAAAACCCCCGACACAAAATAATAATACAATTAAATTTAATTGGAAAAGGATAAAATAATTTAAAAACCCCCGACTTAAAGAATTTATGTAACGAGACTAAAACAGATAAATTCATATGGCAGTCGGGGGACCTTTGAAAGGGAATGAGGAATAATAACTAACGATATGAAAACTAAAAACTTGATAATTATTTTTTTGTCCGATAAATGCCCTAGATTGATGAGGAAAGTGGAGTGATGACTGGTACCTACGACCACTGCGTTTACCATTTATACGAATGGAATTATCCTACTTAACAAACGTATTTCTACATCAGATAATGTCGCAGTCCCATTTTATAAACTATATCTGAAATACTTAAAACGACTCACCGCCTGACCACTCTGAGAGGAACGCCCTGCGGCCGGTCTCTCCAGGTTGATGCCCCTCGGTGTCGCTCTCCCCACAGGCTCTAGGAGTGCCGGGCCGCTTAAAGCGAGCCCCTCCGTCGTGTTGCACCGCACTACCTCGGCCCCTCCTCGACGTCGGCACTTTGGCCGACAGGTTCTCCTCACTTGCGGTGCGACCCATCGACCCCGCTTGGTCCGAGTCTTACTCGCGCGGGCGTTTTCTCCAGAATTTGGAGCGCTCGCGCAAGTCCTGGTCGGACATGGTTTGGTCCTCTAAGGGACGGGAGCCTCCTCGACTCTGGTTGCCATCGGCAAACGGAAGACATTCGTTTCCCCCCCAGAATACGAATGGGGGCTTGACGTTCCCGAAGGGAACGTGGTGGATTCTCCGGCTGCTGAGCAGCCGGTACCGCCCTGAGGTAGTTTTTTGTCGTGTCTTTTCCATTGTTTTTATGTTCCTTTTTAAGGGTGAGGTCCCTTTTTGCCGCGCTAATGACCGGATTGGGGTAATTTTTTATAGAGGTTGTCTTCCTCGCGGCCCGGGCCTCAGTGGCCCGGACCCGGGTCCTGTGGTCAAGATTACGGGGTGGCCGACGGCTGGGCAGAACCAACCGGCGCCGCCCCGGCGCCCCGCGCTGCCGCCGGATTCTGGACAAACGCAGCGCGGGCATAGGACACCCTCCACCACCCACTATCGTGGGTACCGCGGCGCGAACCGCCCCGTGGCGGTCTACGCCCACTCACTCCCTCTGTAAGCAGAGGGAAGTAGACGAATGACCGTCCGAAAAACATAATACAACTAATTTGATACGATAGAAAAAAATCATGAAGATACCTCCAAAAACTTTCTTTTTACAATAATAACCATACTAATACACATACAATCATTCTGATTTTTTGTCAGATTATTTATTCTACAAGCAACATACTAATATACTAGTGTTTTAAATTTTTAGTGCAAACAATAGATTTTTTGTACTTAATTAAACAATTGCTTCATATTTTGCAATAAATTACCAGCGTTGTGTCATCGCGCTTCTCTTTCTTTTCTATGCAGTCCGACAGTGACCGCGCTTTAGGTCATGTAAGCCCCTTAAGGAATTCATTTTGAGTAACTCTTAGTAGCGAGCTGAGGTGAATATTGAAAATTGTATTGTGAACCTTAATAAACCTAGAAGTGTAAAGTCTTACTTACGGTACAAACACGTGTAAAGATAAATGCAATTTTCTTATCTAAGTACTTCTTAATAAATTACGTCACAGATAATTGTTAATTACCAGTGATCGGAATAGGCTGAGTATATTTACCTAAGGTTTAAAGAATAGAGACGAAAATCGGAGACTTCCTTATGACAATTTTTTTTTTACCAGCAAATTTACCGGAACTCTAATTATGTAACTTCCAATATCTTATTTTATCATTATCATTATAAATGCCAAATAAAAAAAAGCAATATTAAAAATATATCTATTTTTAATATTGGTTATTTTATTTATCAAAACATTGATTACGATTTATTAAAGCCTTTATAATGTTGATAAAATAAGATATTGAAAGTTATATAATTAAAGTTCCGGTAAGTTCAACGATTAAAACAAAAATTGTCATAAGGAAGTCTCCGATTTCCGTTCCTGTTCTTTAAACTTTAGGTAAATATACTCAGCCTCTTCCGATCACTGTTCATTACAAACATACGATGACGGATGGACCCTTGAGTAAAAGTGCTTCATCTTGTCCCATTGAATTTATAAGTTTGGATTTTATGATTCTTCTTTAATATTTGATAGGAATATTAATTGATCCTTATGTTTTTTTTTACCCTTTCGATTGGTGCCGTAAAAGTATAAGATGCCATTTTTTCGGATTTAGTCGGTTCGATTCTCGGGTATTTAAAAAAAACAGTAAATGCAGTTTTGCGTCTTTTAAAAAATAAAGGAATGTTTCCTTTGAGTAAAATTTGCTCAGTATTTAGAGTGCTTTTCTTCCCGAAAATTCCACCCTGTATATACTAGCTGACCCGGCGAACTTCATACCGCCCCGCCAGCCGCTCTGCCCCTGCTTTTTAAATCTCTGATATCTTCTAAGATATTCATTTTAATGATATGCTGTAAAGGGCAATTTTGATCTCCATAAAATGCACAACGTATTGTATTAATTAGATAACGAATAATACTGTATTGCTTAAAATGGCTTGGTAAATAACCCATATTTTTTTGTAATATGCAAAAGATTAAAATGGTTACTGTGGGTTATCCCTAGGAGATAAACATATACCATCGCGGCCTTTTTTATCGATATTTTTAAGATATACAATCCCGTAGTACATTTATTTGATCTATCTCGTAAGATTTAGCCAGCGTTTGCAATGTAAGCGCACAAAAATATGTTTGTTACGACATCACATAACTAATCTTTGAATTTGTCGGCTTTTCTCTACTATGATATATAAGCATGTATTATACATATAAACCTTCCTCTTGAATCACTCTATCTATTAAAAAAAAGAAGTTAAAAAAAAAATATTAAACCGACTTCAAAAAGAAATGAACTCAAAATTATGAAATAACTTTATTGATGATGAATATTGATGATCTGTATTTTAGTTTTAGTTTTTTGCCAGCGACTTCCGAAATTAAAGTTATTTCATAATTTGGAGTTCATTTTTTTTGAAGTCGGTTTTTTTTTAAAATTACTTTTTTATTTTGTAATTTTTAGTTATATGTAAAAACTGGAATATTTGTTTTGTTTTAAGTTTTGTTGTAAATATTGCACTAGAATTTGACCAAGTTTTGAGATGTTTTCCCTTTGACACTACACACGTAGCTCGTATTAATAACCCAGGCGGTCACACTTACACTTATTACTCCATATCTTGAAAATTACTGAATCGATTTTGATGAAACTTGCACTGTTCCCTAAGATGAAGTGAATGTAAGCCAATTATAAAGTAATGGTCACCATCTGATTAATAGTTGCGGAGAAATGCGTGGACAAACAAACACACATACTTACATCTATAAAATTTTGTATATTTGTTTGGAAGCCCTAATAGATTGTCATATGTGAATATAATGCATTTCCAATAATATTACATAGGTACATACGTGTCGAATTGATAACCTCCTTTTTTTTGAAGTCGGTAATGAAGTCGGTAATTATGACCCGTTAAGATATTTTTTTTCTAACTGACGCAAAATTTGTATGCTGGTTGGTTTAGAATCTATAATGTAGGTACCTACTGAATTCATGGTAGGTACCCAAACACAGCTTGCGTATTCTGTGAAAACCTAACAGCACGGCCACTTAATTATTATCGAATGCTCCCACTCCATTGCTGCTCATGGAAGTTCCCGTGCTCTCCACCATAGTAACAAACTTTACGCCCACATCAGCACGCACATTTTCTATGTGCAAAACTATTAGGGCCTTAGCACACCTCCAACGCGAAATTAAGTATGCGAAGCCACTACACAAATTCCGCTGTGGAACAGTACTACATTATAATAATATCGCGTTTCGAGTAGCAGAACATCATCGAACAACAGTTGAATTGTAGCAAAGGGAGCAAAATGTCGTCAATTTCGACTTGGCAATTACAGTAGGTTTATTCCGGACCTCTTGGATTAGTTTTCCTTAAAATCAACATCCATTTTACAAAAAAAACTGATGCATTGTTTTATAAACTTGTCGACTGCTACAGTTACGTGCAATAAAAAAGGCGGCACCGCAACAAAATGGCGGAGTAAGCGTGGAGACCTATAGCCGGCTTTAAAGGATCGGCGAAATCACGCAGGAAAGAGAATCATAATCAAATCCGTACGTTAGAACAGGCAGTTTCGCTTGTCGTACAACGGACAAGTCACAGTTGAACTACCGCGGTTTCGCGGCGGAAGTGTGATGCCTGGCTTAGCTAGGTAGAAATAAAAAAGTAAATTAATCCGCAAATTAATCATAATTTCATCATGATGAACTCATGATGGAATTATGATTATAATCATAATTTCTTATATTTGTACTGGATAACGATAGATTACAGACAAGCTAATTAAGGGGCTTACAGGACCTAAACACAAAAAACGCAAGTTTTAGAAACAATAAAAGTGTATGATCGACTACAGTAAACAAAATCAGAAAAATATATGATATTCTTCAGGATATATGCTAGGTAGACAGTGTGTTGAAAACATAATACAACTAAGTTGATAAGATAAAATAAAATCATGAAGATACCTCTTAAAACTTTCTTTTTACAATAAAAACCATACTAATATACATACAATCATTCTGATTTTTTGTCAGATTATTCTACAAGTAACATACTAAAACACTAGTGTTTTAATTTGTTTGTCCAAACAATAAAGTTGTAATTAAATTATTGCTTCATATTTTGCAATAAATTACCAGGGTTGTGGCATCGCGCTTCTCTTTCTTTTCTATGCAGTCCGACAGTGCGACATTGTCGGACTGGATAGTGACCGCGCCTTAGGTCATGTAAGCCCCTTAAGACGAGATTGTAAAAAAAAAACCTACTCCCTATCATAAATCTTGTTAGGTACCTATATAGCTCAATGGGCAAGGGGGTCGAGTCAATCTTGCTGCGAAAGTCGTGTCGAATAGTCGAAAAACAAGTCGTAGTTTGCCACCGAAACTGTGGTTTAGTTGCTTTTTGAAAAATTAAGGTATGTACACTGTTTTAATAACAAATACGAGTTGTGATTATTCTTTATTTTCAACACAAATAAATGCCTGAGAATCAATTTGCAGATTCCTTTCAGTAGGTTGTTTACTTTGTAGAGCAGACAAATTTTTCCAACATATGAAGCAATGGATTAGCAATATCCTTTAAAATGATTCAGATTATAATTGACTAGCTTCTGCCCGCGACTTCGTCCGCATGAAATTTCTCGTTCCCCCGACCCAACGCGTCCATCGCATGTCCCACCCGTGCCGTTACGTTGTTTACCTACGCTTAGCGTTCTTTCCGACATTGTTTCTTTGTTTTCTGCTCCTAAGGGTCATAGCATAAATACCTGCCTGTCTCAAGAATAGTGCTACCAAATGCAAAAATATTTTTTCCAATCCGTCAGGTAGATTGTTCCAGAGATTAGCGCGTTCAAACAAACAAATAAACCACTTCAGCTTTTTTATTAGTATAGAATATTAACATTAAAATAAATTCTCCTTAGTTTATGCCACAACGGACTCCGAAAAACATACACTGATTAAGGCACTATCTCGAAAATCTAAACTAACTATTACTAATGTAATACATCTTAATAAGTTAGTATAATCCCCAAATGTCAAGATTTCATGAAACAGTCATTCTTGGGGATTACTTGGTCTTAGTTGGGTTGATGACTTTAATGATTATAATTCTGTAAATACATATTTGTTACGGCCGCGAATTATATTCCAATCAACGTACAACTTAATACTGTACAGCAAATTGCAAAAAACCTAAAAAAAAATTAATTTCGCGAGCTAGGGTTTTATTTTTACCCTCTTAATTACCCTTTTAATTTTAACCCTTAAGGCGAATAACCCTTAAGGCGCTTTCGCCTTAAGGGTTAAAATTCTAACATCACCGTTGCGTTAGCTTTCAACCATAAGCCTTGATAATAAATTTATTGATTTTTACTTCGAAAATTAAGGACTTTCCATACACAACTTCATACCCCCTTTTAACCCTTCGGGGGTGGAATTATCAAAACCACTAAGACACGTATACATTAATTTTCAATCGTCAGCCTAAACACAAAATTTAAAGATCCTAACTTCCAAACTGACGGACTTTCATATAAACTTCCATCCCCTATTTTACTCCTTTAGGAGTGGACTTCCCAAAAATCCTTTCTTAGTGGATACTTACTCTTCACAAAGAACACATTCTCCAAGTTCCATGTCTTTAGGACCAGCGGTTTGGCTGTGTATTGATATATCACCCAGTCAGTCAGTTTACCATGTTATATACGGGTTGGAATTTTCGAAGCGTACCTGGAGGGAAAGAACTCTAAATACTGAAGACAGCAAATTTTACTCAAAGGAAACATTCCTTTATTTTTAAAAAGAAACAAATCTGCATTTAAAGATTTTTGAAAATACGCTTGCCACACCCGGGAATCGAACCGACTAAAATCCGAAAAAATAGCATCCTGTACTTTTATGGCACAAATCTCGCTGCTCAACATGGTCAATTTTTTAAACAAAACCTATGAAATCTAAACTTATTTTATTCGAACGAAAAACACGAGTAAATTAACTAAAATTAACGAGTAAAAAAACGCAAGTTTTAGAAACAATAAAAATATATGATCGACTACAGTTAACAAAATCAGAAAAATATAGAAGTGTAAAGACATACGTTACAAACACGTGTAAAGATAAATGCAATTTTCTTATCTAAGTACTTCTTAATAAATTACGTCAACGATAATTGTTAATTACTAACATATTCGATGGACCTTTGAGTAAAAGTGCTTCATCATGTATAAGTTTGGATTTTATGATTCTCCTTTAATGTTTGCTAGGAATATTTGATCTTTGATTTACCTATCGATTGGTGCCGTAAAAGTATAAGATGCTATTTTTTCGGATTTTAGTCGGTTCGATTCCCCGGTGTGGCAAGCGTATTTTCAAAAATCTGGAAATGCAGTTTTGCTTCTTTTTAAAAATAAAGGAATGTTTCTTTTGAGTATTTGCTGTCTTCACTTTTTGAGTACTTTTTAAGCTTCGAAAATTCCAGCCTATATCGCTGACCCGGTGAACTTCATACCGCCCCGCAAGCCGCTCTGCCCCCGCTTTTTAAATCTCTGATATCTTCTAAGATATTCATTTTAATGATATGCTGTAAAGGGCAATTTTGATCTCCATAAAATGCACAACGTATTTACTGTATTTAATTGAATAATACTGTATTGCTTAAAATTGCTTGGTAAATAACCCATAATTTTTTTGTAATATGTAAAAGATAAAAATGGTTACTGTGGGTTATCCTTAGGAGATAAACATACACCACCGCGCACTTTTCTATTGATATTTTTAAGATATACAATTCCGTAGTACATTAATTTGATCTATCTCGTAAGGTTTAGCCAGCGTTTGCAATGTAAGCGCACAAAAATATGTTTGTTACGACATCACATGACATTTCTTTGAATTTCTCTATTTTTTTTCTACTATAATATATGCATGTATAAAATATAAATCACTCTATCTATTAAAAAAAATCTCATTAAAGATCTAAGCATACATACATAGGGATAGACAGACAGCTGGAAGCGACTTTGCTTTATACTACGTAGTGATATATATATAGATAGGTATTGTGTAACGCAATTGGTGTAATGCAGGCTCAGGAGATATTTTAGATTTGTCTCTGGGATTTCGCAGCATCTGCAATGCCTCTGGTGTTGCTACCTATGGGCGGCGGCGGGCACCGGTGCCGGACCGCAAGTTTGTGTACACGAATGAATATCGTATCAATGCGGTGCACACACGGTTCCGGCGCGACGCCGCGCCGCGTGCGGAGGCGGCGTCATGTACAACACTACGCCATGGCGTCATGTACGGTGGGCTGCATCAATTGGGTACCCCAGTTGTATTAAAATTTTCATACAACTGGGGTACCCAATTGATGCAGCCCACTGTACGTCGACGCGCAAACTGTTACCTGAATTTTGTTACATGTATTCAGTACAAAAATGAAAAAAATATTTTATATTTTGACCCGTTAGGATATACTTTTTCTAACTGACGCAAAATTCGTATGCTGGTTGGTTTAGAATCTATCATGTACCTACTGAATTCATGGTAGGTACCCAAATACAGCTCGCATATTCTGTGAAAACTTAACAGCACGGCCACTTTATTATTATCGAATGCTCATTGCTGCTTATCGAAGTTCCCGTGCTCTCCACCTTAGTAACAAACTTTACGCCCACATTAGCACGCACACTTTCTATGTGCAAAACTATTAGGGCCTTAGCACACCTTCGACGCGAAATTAATTATGCGAAGCCGCTATACAAATTCCGCTGTGGAACAGTACTACGTTATATCGCGTTTCGAGTAGCGGAATATCATCGAACAACAGTTGAATTGTAGCGAATGAAGCATAATGTCGTCATTTTCGACATAGCAAAATAATACAGTATAGGTTTATTCCGGACCTCTTGGATTAGTTTTCCTTAAAATCAACATCCATTTTACAAAAAAAATGAAGTTTCGCTTTATAAACTTGTCGACTGCTACAGATACATGCGAAAAAAACGCGGCACCGCAACAAAATGGCGGAATAAGCGCGGAGACAAATCGACAATCGAGAAATCGAAATCGCGCAGGAAAGAGAAAGAATCATAATCAAATCTGTAGGTACGTTAGAACAGGCAGTTTCGCTTCTGTTTCGCTTGTCGTACAACAGACAAGTAGCTACTTAGAAATAAAAGTAATTTAATCCGCAAATAAACACAAGAGTTGATCATGATGGAATTGTGATTAATAATATCATAATTCCTGATTTGTACTGATAACGATAGATTACAGACAAGCTAATAAAGACGAGATTGGAAAAAAATCCCTACTTATCTTAAATCTTGATAGGTCGCAGTATAGCTTTTTTTAGGACCTATATAGCTTTTTTTAAAGTACCTACCTACTTGAGTGGACATTTTTAAACACAGCATCTACCTAGATAAACCTGGATGTACCTACGTATTTAATTTTTTAATCGATAATTTAATTGACGCTTTCGAGTTTCTTTGACAATATACATTATTAAATACAAATATATCTATAGGAAATAATTTATTTGTAAGATACTTCTTCTTCATCGTGTCAATGGCACGACAGTGTATTAAATTTTGGTGGTTCAAAACTTCATAAGATCTTCTAAGACTCAGAAGAGACGTAAGACGAGGATGGGACGTAAAAGCGGCGTCCGTTTCTTAATTTTCATTATTCTTCGTACAAAATGTTTTAAAGCGATCTGGCCCATAACGTATTACAGCAACACAACAGTTAAAAACAATTTAAAAAAAACAATGACGGATACATAATTATGTAATAGATAGGTACATGGTGCTTACATAATATACAAGAGTAGACGAGTTTTCCCTAAAATTTTAACAAATAATAGGTAAGTTAGTGTGTGAATTAAAGTTATCACAGAATGTAAATCAAAATATTTTATTTCACATAAACCTACATGGGCACTTATGAAACTTCAGAAGCTAGGTGCACGCACGGTTCCAATTGGTCGTTTCCTATGGAGAAGAGCCGGCAAGAAAGTCCACGGTTACTCTTTTAAAAATAATTAGCTTTTACAATGTTTTCACATTACAGTAGATATGGGAGCACAGTAGGCCTGCCAACAAGTACCAGGTACTTAATAAAATAAAAAATAGTCTACAAATCTAAATCTACAAGGCCTACAAAGTCTCACATTTACAAAATAAGAATCTATCAAAAGGATAAATAAAAAATTAAATATAAATATTTCCATTCTATACAAGGCCAGAACAAGGGTGTGAAACTAACCCCGTATGGATTGGAAATCACTTTTTTACTAAGGTG
Organism: Mesoligia furuncula; assembly: GCA_916614155.1. Lineage (NCBI taxonomy): Eukaryota > Metazoa > Arthropoda > Insecta > Lepidoptera > Noctuidae > Mesoligia > Mesoligia furuncula. The sequence goes on from OU744810.1 coordinate 13,525,204, forward strand.
TTCCAATCTATACAGTACGTAAATACTCGCGTAGGTAGGTATACTTCGTAGTGACCTAACTAACTATCTTATTCCATAATATACAGTGATGTATACATTGTAATCGCAGATTTAAACATAGCAATACAAAGTATACGCGAGCAGTTTCCTAATGTGCGTGTGGTGTGAGGGCCACTTTGTTAAAACTCTTTAAAAATGTTCTTAGGATTTAGTGAACATTCCAAAAGAATTGTGAAAGTTGGAATCCGATTTTGTGAAAGTCTAATAACCGAGTTATAGACTGTAAAGTTGGGCCCTCAGTTCTCACATAGAGAATTGAGGGCCCACCTGAAACTGATAAACTATGGACACTACAGAAAAAGTCTTTATGCCAAAATCTAAGCTAATGCCAAACAAAAACTGTGAAAACAAGATATTATCTCAAAACACTGTCCTACTTTGTCTAACTTCGTACAAAATGGGCCCTCAATTCTCATACATGTAAAAGTTTATAACGCAAATAAAATGAAATCATTAACTTACAGCTACTGTTTGAAATCCTATATGCTACTAAATAAATTGTGAAAATTTATGAAAGCAAGAACAGGTCACCACTTTTTGTTGTTTGAAAGTTATCCCTCAGTCCTCCATTTCTTTTGTTTTCGATTTATTACGCTTATCGTATGAAAGATAAGACAAATACAAAGTTGTCTCTTTTTGTAAAGAAAATTTAGCTTAGATTTTGGCATAAAGACTTTTTCTGTAGTGTCCATATTTTATCAGTTTCAGGTGGGCCCTCAATCCTCTATGTGAGAACTGAGGGCCCAACTTTACAGTCTATAACTCGGTTATTAGACTTTCACAAAATCTGATTCCAACTTTCACAATTCTTTTGGAATGTGCGCTAAATCCTAAGCACATTTTCAAAGAGTTTTAACAAAGTGGCCCTCACACCACACGCACATGTTTCCTATAGCTGCGTTCTGGCCTTGTATAGAATGGAAAGACGCATGATTGATTGATTGATATAATTTACAGATCAGTGTATTGTGGTCAACGCAGTCAAACGCTTTTGACAGGTCACAGAAAATGCCAATTGCATCCTGGGACTTCTCCCAGGAGTCCAAAATGTAACTGATGAGATTTAATCCCGCGTCTGTGATTGTCGACCACCTTTCGTGAAACCAAACTGGCGACTACGTAAAATCCCATTTTGACCTGAAATGTGACTACATCTGGTCTAGCATGATTTTTTCATAGATTTTGCTCAATGCTAGTAGCACAGATTCTTTAGAGGTCTATAATTGGAGGGATCAAACTTACTACCTGATTTGAAAATTGGTACTACTTTACTACGTTTCATTAATTCAGGAAACGTACCGCTGTCTAAACATTGATTAAATATACCTGTTAGGGCAGAAGCAATTGTGTCAATAATATCTCCAAGAACCTTAACAGACCACCAGACTTACCTAAGGGGGATACCCTTAGGTAAGTCTGGTGGTCTATAAACACGTAAGAAAGTATGTCCTTCAACCTCTGCTCATGCTACGTCACGCGATCAACAGAGCAAGCAGTGATACCCTTTCTTTCTATTTAAAACAACTATTACATAATATCAAAGTACCACCCCCTATTGAGGACCTGCGGTGCTATTCTGTAAAAATCTCACCGTGAAAACTTAGGTGAAGTGAGCGTGGAGTAAGCAGAATAGTGTCAATTCCTAGCAAAAAGAAACTCACTTCACCTAAGTTTTCACGGTGAGATTTTTACAGTATCGACCGGCTGTTGTACGCAATGGCAACTGAAAAACTATTTATATAAACAACATTCTATCCGGTTATAACCAGGAATATTTTTTAATGATTAAACTTTTTATTGTCCTTAGGTTTTCGGGAGCAACACCAACATGGAACAGCCTAGTATTTTAGCAGCCCAGGTGAGTGGATGTTTTTAATATTATTTTATCTTTCTGCTGTACTCTTTGTTTATGAAAAGATCCTGGAGGATAATATTTTCGGGGGTATTTCCTATAAGTCATATGTAAAACGTTACTGACAAAGGCCTCAGGCGAACCTGGGCGGAAGAAAGAAAGTGACAGAATCAATTACTTCTGCATGCGAAAAAAGAGAGCGCAACAATGCGCTGGAACCAAAATAAAATAAAACAACGGAAGCGCCAAACCACATAAAAATTGTTTAAAAATAAATTAAGCTGTATATCAAAAATATTTTCAGCCAGAGTTTTCAATGATTAACCTATTATTATTATTATTTAACCTACTACGCTCATTCTGAATGCAATATTGCAATGAAATTACTTAGGATTTTAGAATTACAGAAAAAATAATATAAAAAAGGTGAGGTATTTTCGGAATTAAATTCTATAGAGGAAATTTAACCCAATTGCGTTTTCCTTCAGTCAGCGTATTAATCAAAAAGTCAATAAACATTTATCCAAAAAATAAATCCATATATGCTGTAATCACACTATCACACTAATATTAGGTATAAAGGCGAAGTTTGTGAGTGTGTGTGTGTGTGTGTTTAAATGTTTGTTACTTCTATACGCTCAAACGGCTCGACCAATTTTGATAAAATTTTGTATGAAGGTAAGTAGCTGACACCCTGGATTAACATAACATAGGCTACTTTTATCCCGATATTCCCACGGGATCGACACTTGTGCAGGTGAAACCGCGGGGCGCAGCTAGTACATACATAAACTCACGCCTTCTTCCCATGGGGGTGGGCAACAACTACAGAACGCCACCTGCTACGATCCTTACACAGTCCTTTTGCCTCGTTTACGTTATACATCTGGGCTTCAAGTCTGCTATTACAATAGTGTCAGAATGGTCTATCATTGATCTCATAATTGTTGATTTTGACAAGTTTGGTAATCTACTAATATAATGGCGTAATTATGACTTTCCAACGGTCAACCACTGACACTCCATTGAAAGAAATGGCATAGAATGGTAATCTCGTACATAATGAAAAATGAATTACTGACTTAAGCGGGAATCTGCTAAAATTATGACAGTTCCTTTGATCAGTGACTTACCATTAGAACGTCATTGTGCAGTTATTGCTTTTAATTCGTTACGAGTATCGTGTAATTTCTGTGCCATTGACCGACCAATGATCAACCATTATGAATTTAGCAGATTACGAACTTTTAGCAAAATGGCAATGGGATGGTGGTGGGATCGTGTTGGAATGACGAATTTATAAAAATAGCAGACTAGGGCCCCTGGTCAGACACGCACATCGGTTGCAAGTACTACGCACCTGATCTTTCTGACAAACCAAGAATGTGACCAAATATGTACTTCTATGGGTTGCCTGTAAATGTGTTAATCCGGGTTATAAACTGGCTGGTTGGTTATCCCGTCGGCTACCTCCAACCAAATTTTCTCAAAATTGGTCCGTTTTTATTTTTTGGTGCTCCGTGGAAATCCTCATGAACTTCTTCCGTCGTGGGGATGACAGAGGGGCATGACACTTACCGGCTAAAACCACCGCGGTGTTCCACCCTGCCTATGGCCGGGGGTGCGGGATTCGCGTAACCATTCACCGTTCCCCCGACAGGCCTCGACCCGCTGTTCCTCAGCGGGTCCCAGCCGTTTGAGCGTGAAGAAGTAACAAATATACAAACACACTCACTTACTTTCGCCTTAATAATATTAGTCTGATGTTACCTACTTATTTCTTTATTGCCACCAGGATTGCGGGTGCCCGATAATCCAAGAAGGGCCGAGTCTAGTCAACTCCCCGGTCTGCAGTGGTAACATCCTATTCATGGCACTCCTGCAAGCGTACCTGTGGGGACGCTGTGACATCTCCACACCCTGCCAGAGGATCGAATCGGTGGACGAAACAAATGACGACTACGACTTCATTGTGGTGGGCGCTGGAGCCGCGGGCTCCATCGTGGCTGGCAGGCTGGTCGAAAATACTACATATAAAGTAAGTGATTATTTTTTTAAACTAACGCTAAGCGCGCACTGCGATGCGATTTTACTAATCGCATGTTCAGTAACGAGCACTAATATGTCAACACTCGGCAACTTTCAATTGTGATTTTTTTCATGAAATAACGAATGCAACGTTGAAATACGACCCTTTTCATAAACCTATGGGTTCGAAAATACTATGTTTGTAATAACATACAATTTCATTAAAAAATAAAGGAGAAAATCGGCTTTGAATAAAGTCAGGTGTATACATACTTATGCTCTTGACTGTTCATGGGAAATAAATTCCCGACCGCTAATATATTTTTTCAAGCGATTATTTACCGCAGTACGCGAACTCTAGTATATTGGTACCAACTCGTATTGTTCACAGTTTAGAGATTATTTTCTGCAACGATTTAATTTTGAACAATAACGTACTAGAGTTCACGCACCGCGGTAGACGTAGTATTCCACATTGAGTGAATGCACCTGAGTGACACCTGAGTGAATGCACCTGAGTGAATGCACCTGAGTGACACCTGAGTGAATGCACCTGAGTGAATGCACCTGACACACAGCGACACATTCACTCAGGTGCCATTTAGGCAGGTGCCCAATGTGGAATACGTCTCGCGGTAAATAGGTAATCGCTTGAAAAATAATATAATTATAGCGTTAGCGATTTTATTTCGCATGAACATGTGTTTTAGAAAATGGCATCGTATTGCTATCTTGCAGTGGTCCCCGAGCCCCGACTTACGAGTAGGTCGTGGGTCAAAGTAAAGCGCCTGCCTTGGTTAGGCAGGTGCTTTACTTTGTGTAAATCATTTCATCACCACTGATCTCAAAACGGTGAAGCAAAACGCATCTTAAGGAAACCGGCATGTCTTAGAACAAAAAATTCGAAGACATGTGTCATCTACCAACCCATACTGGGCCCGCGTGGTAGATAGAGAGCCCACTCCCTCTCGAAGAGAGGAGGCATGTGTCCCAGCAGGTTGACTGCCTTTTCACCGAAAATTATTTGCCAGATTTTCACTTGCCAACTAACGTTTCGCAGAATTTTATTTAGCCGAATAATCATTTGTCAAGTTATCATATAATTTTGTTTTATTTCCAAACCTCACAGTTACCAACTGTACCTACGTTTGGTCTGCTTTTCATAATGACACTTTTTAAAATGCCAACTTTCAATTAGAAGAATGTTTTAGTTTGCTCAGAATGATTTAGTTGTTTATTGTTTACCAAATCTAGTAGGGTTTCTTTAAGATTTTTTTAATATTATGGGCAGAGACCCGTGTAAAGGGTTTAAAGTAAACTAACCAAACCGAACCTCGAGGTGCTCTTCGCTCGCTCTTGCATCCTATGTCGACGTAGCCCCGCTTCGCGGGGCTCCTATTTCTGTGTAAGGGGTTTAAATTAACCTAACCTCGGGGTGCCCTTCGCTCGTTCATAAATATCTTTTCAGAAACGGAATCAGGGTGTGAAAGGTTTGACAAATGATAAATGTCCCAAACGTTTTGTGTCATTATAATAATCAGCTTAACAATAATTCTACCAAATGAAACGTTGTCATACAAAAATTTGCTAATCGTTAGTTGTCAAAGTGAAACATCGGCGAAACGTTGGTTGGCAAGTGATAATCTGCCAAACAATTTTCGGCGAAACGTGCGTCGTGCGACCCAGCAGTGAAAACATTACCTATAGGCTGATTATGATAGATATAATGATCTTCTCGTGACTTCGCCCGCGTGGAAGCTAAATATCCCATAAAATGTATCATTTAGCACTTGGCAATAGTGTAGCTTGCTATCAGTGAAAGATTTTTTTAAATCGGCTGAGGAGTTTCGGAGATTACCTCCTACACGCAAACTTACAAACTTTATCTCTTTCTAATATTAGTGTAGATTATAAAAAAAACTTATGCAAAACTTGGTAGAGTAAGCCTCTCGCCCAATCCCCGCAGACCCGTCCGACTGCCTCATGATCAGCATTCTCCCAGCAACGGATATGTCATGTATGTATCCGATACTGGGAGCTACCTATATTTGAGTAGGTATCATCGCTTGTAACTGCCGGTGCCTCATCGGTCTATAGTGGTTGCAAGCGCTATTGCTGAGCATGAAGGTCCTGGCTTCGATTCCCAGGTCGAACAGGGGTTTTCCATTAAGAATTTCTCAGTAACCCAAAGTCTGGATTTGTGCCCGGTTGATAGCAATGGGTTCGCCTCCTATTACATGTGGGACAAAATATGGGTGCACCAAGGTAACCCAGAGGTTTTTTAACCCCGAGGGGTTAGGCAGTCCAAACCCCGAGGGGAAAACAGGCGTGGGGATATGTTATAACATCGCTCGTAATCTGCGTTCGCGATTTAATTGACAAAAATGTAAACAAATATGAGTTTATGGAAATCTACACCATAAAGTTCAATTCACGCTACAACTACAAACATTTTTATAAGTTTGTCAATAGTGCTGGTCACTCTTAAATCAACTTAATTTACATAAAAATAAAGTTGATATTTGTTTAACTTGAAATAACATAAATTGGAAACATTTTGTAAGTTCTGATACATATTTTTGGGTGAACAGAATACCTAGAGCAGATTATCTCTTGCAGGTGCTATTACTAGAAGCAGGTGGACCAGAACCTATAGGTGGTCGAATCCCAGGGTTCTACAGATCGTTCTGGGGTAACGAAGAAGTGGACTGGCGAGTCCGCACCGTACCTGACAATTACTGCCTCGATCAAGGAGGACAAGGATGCCAATGGCCGCTTGGAAAAGGCTTAGGTAAGATATCGCTTCGCTTAACGATCTCAGTCTAGCACAAGGCCTTTTGCACACACGGCGAAATTTCAAGCTATACATTTCCAGTTTTAGCTGACCTCGCATTGTTGGTATATGCTTTTCGTACAATGAAAAGTCAGTTTATACTGTAAATGTATAGCTTTATATGTCGACGTGCGTACACACACGTTTTTCTTGCCGTGAAAAACTACTGCGTCGAAGTGATTTCTGTGTGGCGTTGATGTGTGGCGTTGAGTGGTTTGAATGACTTTAACGCCACACAGTTCTGACGCGAACTCCGTTCATTAGTATTGAATTTCTGATTTTGATCATCTACTTTTGCTGTTGACTGTACGTACGTACTACTTACTCGATGCACATTGTGTCTAAACTTTTACCAAAGGAAATATATTATAATTGTTCCTCAATAACGGATATACAGATCTTCTAATGGTGATCGTCTTTTTTTGATCATCTTAAATTGTCTTTTTTTTTTACCGGCCCTTTTTAAAGTTTGTTCACAGGAACCGCTGACCCTGTATTATAGGTACAGTCAGCAACAAAAGTCGATTAACACTTCAGTTTTTTTAATCTCAGTTATTGAGCAAAATATTAAACCTTCAGTTTTTTAAATATTTGTTCAAAATTGCTGCAGAAGTACAATGCAATTTTGAACAAATATTTTGTTAAGTAACCAGCACACAGTACTTTTTAATAGACTGAAAGTAACCAATAAAGCATGTTTGAAAGCCTACCAATTACATGAACAAACTGTACCCACAGTAGTATTTAAATGCTTTCTCCGTTCATAATGTCGATGGCTAAAAATAGATAGAAAAATACGAACTCCATCAAATCATGACTGCAACCCGTCTTAACATATACCCTCCCTTTTTCATCTTAAGGAGGAACAAGTCAACTGAACGGTATGATGTACCACCGAGGCCATCGTGCCGACTTCGATGAGTGGGTGGCAGAAGGCGCCGACGGCTGGTCCTGGGACGAGGTCCGGCCTTTCATGGACATGGCGGAAGGCAACAAGCAAGTTGGGTCACTCGTGAGTGCGGAATACCACTCCGAGTGTGGTAAAATGCCTATCCAAAGGGTACGTAGTAGGTAGTATAAGTACATAATCTGCATTCGCGATTTATTTGCCAAAAATTTAAACAAAAATGAGTTTATGGAAAAATAACTTTGAATCCTACTAAATAAAGTTCAGTTTACGCTACAACTTTAAACATTTTTATACCTTTTTCAATAGTGCTAGTCACTCTGAAATCAACTTAATTACCATTAAAATAAAGTTGATATTTGTTTAACTTGAAATAATAATTTGAAACATAAGTTTGAATAGACTTTACATGCACAGATACATAAACTCAAGCCTTCTTCCCATGGGGAAAGCAGAATTTAAACTACAGAACGCCCCCTGCTAATACATATTCATTTGCTTCGTATACCTACTTCCATAATTCTGGTCATACACGCATTCCTGTTGCGAGAACCTACTATGCACCTAACTTTCTGAAGAACATCACAAAAAAGGTCACTTTAATATTATGTCCTTCTAGGGCGTTTACTATTATGTCCTTCTAGGGCGTTTAACATTATGTCCTTCTAGGGCGTTTCCACCCACATCTGCCTTGTGTTAGTCGCCCTTCATTCGTCCTCTCAACTTGACCAAACCATCGAAGCATACCTACTCTTTTCAATTTTTGTCACTACATCTTGTTTCTATCGTCGTCTATCGTCCATAGTTCCACCGCGAAGTACAAGTACCCCATAGCATAAGTTTTTCAAGCATTTCAGACGTGTTTTTTTTTGTTTGTTGATATCCTCATGAATCCTCCGCCCTGGTGCGGTCGGAAAGATTTTTTTTTTCGGATAGAAAATCATCAAATGACCCCTCCCGCTCTGGGTGGAGCGGAAGGGAGTGTCAGACTCTTACTGACTAAAACCCACCCATGTTCCTTCCTTAGCCCTTTATGTTCCAGGCCAGCGGTAACCCTTTCGGACAATCCCGCTGACCGTCGGAGGGATCTGTCAGAGTCTGCTCTCATACTGACTAAAACCACATGGCATCTTCAACTACCTTTAGCCGGGGAGCTGCCCTTGCGCTGTTCGTCATGCTCCCCGGAAGCTTTTCAGGCTGTGGATGTCCTGTCATGATTCTGCGGAGGAAACTTGAAGGGAAGATTATGAACTTGACAATAATTTTGTTAGCAGACAAGAGGAAGCTGCTACTACTGCTAGATCCTGCTGATTTCTTTCTTTTCGTTGTTTATTACGAGTATGACATCTAGTAGTAGAAATGGAATGGCCATGGACATAATTTTCTTCACTTTTTTGGTATTGGAAGTAATACGTTGTACTATTTATTCTGTGGTAATACGACGCGTTATTCTCCTAGATTATTATACCTAACGTACCCACACATCCCTATGTGTTTGTTATTGTAGCGTATGGCACTCGTGGGTTGCAGTTAAAATTCAGCATCAGGTGGCCCACCCTGTGGTGTCATCTGACATTATGCTGAGCTGAGGCCCTTTTGACATTATAGTTAATCTTTGTTTTCTATGTTTTATAGTTTTATGGTGTACCTATTTTTTTGCGTCGTTTTTCTCAGGAAACTTATTTATATTATAGAGGTATGAGGAACAGGGTGTAAAGTTTACTCATCCTCCATAGAAAAGGGAGGAACCTCCGACCAGACGGTGCCACTGCCCGATGATTTATAACGGGCCGTTGTATCTATGCTAGTTGCGCGGTAAACTGTGCTTGCGAGATGCAGGATTTTGCGTGACGACAGTAAATAATGTACACGGTAAAAGTAGAGACAAAAGAGATAACAACGTGTCCTTTCTCTTCCAGTTCCCCTACCAGCCACCAGCGCTTGATGATCTAATTGAAGCCATCGAAGAGGCAGGGTTTTCGATGATCACGGACATGAACGATCCCAACACTCCCGACGGATTCAGCATAGCACAAGCGTTCAATGAGTGAGTATTGCTTAATATTTATTAGTTTTCAAGACTTAGAATTGAACTTTTTTTAAGTTGCATTTGACAATGAAGCAAACGGTCAGGCAATATGTAACTAACAGGCAGTTTAGAGGTACTAACCATATATAAAATATATATATATATTTGATCCTGTATATTTGTGGTTAAGTTTCGCTAGCTAATTTAATTTGATCCTATATACTTGTGGCTAAGTTGCGCTAGCTAATTTAATTTGATCCTGTAGGTATACTTGTTTTCAATTTTTGATATTTTGGAATCTTACGAATTTTCGATCAGGGTCACGTGTCATCTTACGAATTTTCGATCAGGGTCACGTGTCCTGACGCGAGCTTTACATTTTTTACCCGTTACGAAAAAAGTGTACAACGCCGCTAAAGAAGTTTTCACTTCAAAATAATTGCTGTTTCATGCATTTTGGCCGCGGTTGGTACCCATTGCATTTTTATATGAAAGAAACAGCAGATTTTTTTTGATAACCTACGAAAAGTTTCTACGCTACAGGGACTAGAATAATGTGCTGAATTCATATGGCTGTAGTTAGCGCATCGAAGTCCCAGCCATCCTAAAGTGTATAACGCATCAAACTATTTACCCTAGGCACTAAATTAAATGACTAACTAAATTTTACAGCTGTTTTTTAGGGCTCCGTACCCAAAGAGAGATCTAGACTGACAGACGGACATGACGAAACTATAAGGGTTCCTTGTCAGAACTACGGAACCCTAAAAAGGTACAACAACCAGCCTAACATAAAATCCTGCTTCTGTCCTTCAGCAATGGCCAGCGCTATACCACAGCTCGGGCCTACCTACCTCCGAAGTCCGAGCAACCCAACCTTGACGTGAAGCTGTTTGCCCACGTGACTAAGGTCCTTATCGACGAAGACTCAATAGCCTATGGAGTTGAGTACGTGGACAGTGAAGGCAACACCAAAACTGTTAATGCTACCAAAGAGGTAAGAGACACTTTGTATTTTGAGGAAAATCAGGGCCTTGGCTCTACCCCAACTGTGTAACACACTTTCAACCACAATCCCAAGGATTTTTTTAAATTTTTTTTTTTGGATTTTGGTATTTGTTTTTTTTTGGCCTCGTAATCATTGACTGCTCGACCATTTTGTTGAACTGTCAAAATGAAAAGCATTGCCATTGTAAGTGTGTAAGTGATTAAAGGGTTCCTTCTATCTGGCAGAATGTTGATGCTCAGAAATTTATTTGGCATAACACACTGGGCCATACTCTTCTTTAAACGAATTTTTTAACGAATATTGTTTGTTCAGTGTATTTTTCCATGGTATTTGAATGAACTATAAAAATAACGGTTTCTATAAGCGATCTCGGGACTTGGGGCACCCCGACTTGGGTTAGGTTAGGTTCCTTTAAACCCTCTAGATAGAAATAAAATAAATTTGAAATAAATAAAATAAAATTAATTCGTTGACGGAGCCCCGCTTTGCGGGGCTCCGTCAAAAATTACTTTTATTTTCAACTACCTACCTCTTATTAGTTAATTACTGCTTGTAAACCAACTTATAACCTAAATAATTTTATTTTTAATGTTTAGGTTAAAACTGTGACCCCTTTGCACGTACTCACGTACCTATGCCAAAAGATGATTCTGACTGTGAACTTTCTGCGATATATGTTCTACTTTTTAATTATTATGGATATGAAATTTATGCATAAAGATGATTTTGACTTACAAAATTATGAGTTTTGAATGTATGATAAATGAGTGTACCTATGCCAAACGATTTTCTGCGAAATGAAGTTTATGCTATAGCCTACGCTGTTATGCAAAAAAATATTATGACATAAAAAGCTCTGCCCGTGATTAAAGGCTCCCGCAGACAGGGCGACGCGACGGTGCGACGAAAATTGTTCTACCAGAATCGCGTCGCACAGTCGCGTCGCGATTCTGGTAGAATAATTTTCGTAGAAATTGTTTTACAAGAGCCAAATCGCGCTGTCGCGTCATGCCTGTCTGCAAGTATAACTACTTAGATGAGTACCTACAAGCTAACTGAAGGACCTTTGGGAAGTTTCTTTTATTCTACAGTCTCCCTGAAGAAATTGGCACTTGACTGTACTGTATAATAATCTATATAAATAAAACAAAGTCAGGTTAGTTACACCATTTGTAACTCAACACGCCGGAGGTTCTGTATTTATGATATTTGATTTGTTGGATTTATCTCCACCCCGAATAGCAGTACCTATAACTGTTATAACGGGAAAAATTCAAGAACAAAATATAATGAAGATATTCCATTTTCTCATACCTACATTTTGTATATTTATCAATTCTGAGGCGGTACGTTGTTCGTCGGGTCAGCTAGTATTATTATTATAATTTACAAAAGTTTCAAGTATTAAAATTAATTCTGATCTAATAATATCATTTGCAGGTAATCCTCAGTGCAGGAACCTTAACCAGCCCCAAAATCCTGATGCACTCCGGAGTAGGACCGAGAGAGGTCCTAGAGCCATTAGGGATCCCTGTGATAGCCGACCTTCCCGTTGGCCAGAGCCTGAAGAACCACTGCGGAGCCACATTGTACTTCATGCTGACCGCGGTGAATAACACCGAAGCCCTGAACTGGAATGCCTTGGTTGAATTCCTGCTGACGAATAAAGGACCTATGAGTTCTACTGGAATTACTCAGGTAACATCTTTGACGTACTTTTAGCGCTCGTGTACATTTGAGGGGCAGTGGTGGCCAAGGGGGTTGGCCGCGACTTACGAGTTGTGTAGATCGTAGGTTCGAACCCAGACAGGCACTCTAATTTGTGTAAATTATTCCATCACCACTGCGGTCAAAACGGTGAAGGAAAACATCGTGAGGGAACCGCCATGTCCTAGAACCAAAAAATTCGAAGACATGTGAAATCTATCAACCCGCACTGGGCTCGCATGGTGGATTATGGCCCCCTCCCTCTCACCGAGAGGAGGGCCGTGTCCCAGCAGTGGGAACATAATAAGCTGAATATTGAATATGCTATAAAATTAAGGTAATATAAAATGAACAAGTCGATCTTATTCAGTCTGTCCCTTGCTGTCCTCGAACCAGCGTCGCCCTAAGCCGAGGCCCGTACACAGAGGATGCCCATAACGTGAAGTCGCTTAAATTACATGTTTTTGACCTTAATTTATTATGGCACCAAAAGTAATGGTTAATCAGCTGTCAAGGTTGACCTGCGAGACTGCGAAAAAATAGAAGATGGAAACAACCAGTACCACTCTGATGGTAACACGCAATTAAGTTCACAGACGTCACAGAATTCCATAATCACGCAAATAAAGTTTGTCTAGACACTGGTGCTGCTAGAACTTCTTTCGTTCTTCACAGACTAATATAACACATTGCTTCCCCCATCCACAGCTCACGGGCCTCCAGTACTCCAGCTACGCCGATAGGAGTCTCGAGCAGCCAGACCTACAGTTCTTCTTCAACGGTCTCTATGCTGAATGCTCAAAAACTGGTGTCATGGGTGAGCCAGCTGGAGACTGCCCCAGCTCCGGGTACAACGTTTCGTAAGTAGATTGTTTATAAAGCAAATTATAGTTTTCATTCAAGAAATAAAATGTCTCGTTAACAAAGGCAACCTAAAGCTCTCAACGGCATTTGTCAGCAAGAAAAACTATATGTTGGAAACTTTGAATTGACCGCGTAACTACTTGAAACATTTGGAGACACTTTGTCACTGCTCAATGTCACAACATAACTCAATATAATTCTCATTTCCAGAGCAAACGCAGTGGCCCTCCTACCGCGCAGCACGGGCTGGATGACCATCAACTCCACCGACCCCTTCGAGCAGGCGCTCTTCTTCCCCAACTTCTTCGACCACCCTGACGACATGGAGATCATCAAGGAAGGCCTCCAAATGTTGCGCCGGATATTTAATAGTGAGGTTAGGGACATCATTATCTTTTTTATTTATTCTTCTTTGATAAAAACACGTCATTAGCAGCTATACCGGGTGGCAAAGACGCGCGACGCGCAACCGGTTACCATGAATTTACACGAGTTGAATTTAAACGTTGGTCATTTAAAAAAAAATTCCACGCAAGGGTCTGAAGGGCAATCATGTAAGTACTGAATTCGTGGTTACAGTTTGCGCTTCAATGTTCCTGCCACCCTAGGCTGTATCAGCTAGTATTACGAGAATTGTTTTACGTATATTTCTATCGAGAAGGAACTTTGTATCGTAGCGCTACCCTGTAGATAGAGAGACTTAGGAAGAGTATCCCGGGAGGCCTCTATCCTGTAGTGGTAAAATACGGCGACATTTTACCTCGTACTAATTCTTCTTCGAACGACGATCATGAAATTCCACGACGTGTCAAAAATAAACTCATGACAAGTGATGTGATGGCTGCTGATTTTATAGTCAACCAACTACAGCAGTTGACACGCGTTTTAATATTGCTTAGCTAACTTTTGTTTTTTATTTTAATTCTAGAAACGGTGTGTTACACTTGCTTTGTTATTTATTAAGTTTGAAAATCCTTTCTTAGAGCGAGGCCCCATTAGTGCGTTGCGTCGTCGCAGCGTCGACTCTATAATGACTAATGATTAATTAAATTATGACAATTTAATTATTATTTCAATTAAATCAGTCAATAATGTCTAATTTATTAATCATTATTATATTCATAATGACTCAACGCAGGTGTGGCATACAATGCGAATCACTGTCCATTCCAAGGTTGCCTGGAAGAGATCGCAGAAAGCGATAAGGCCGCCCGTTGTATAATTTGTAGTGTTTGATGTATCTTTTTCATGTTATGTATTTTGTGGTGTACAATAAAGTATATATAAATAAAGTAAATAAATAAAATAAATAAATAAATAAAATAAATAAATAAATGCGTTGATCCGTTGCAACGACGCAACGCAACGCACTAGAATATCGATGGCCTGTAGTGACTGTCATGAACGTCAATGATGACAGCGACGAAGATTTAAATCGTTAGATTCGTCCTACCGCGTCAAAAGATAGTCGCGTTTCTGTTTCGTTTTGACACCTCTTACTCACAATGACACAATAATCTTTTTGGCTAGGGCAATGAATAAAAGACGATTATGTACTTAATATTATCTTCCTATCAAACAGATTCTACAAAACAAATACAAAGTGGAGTTAGACCCTGAATATACGGAGGTTTGCGATGAGGGAGCCGAAACCTGGTCTGACGAATGGATGGAGTGTATGATTCGAGTGCACACAGACCCGCAGAACCACCAGCTCGGTACCTGTGCTATGGGCAAGGTCATCGACCCACAGCTCAGGGTGTACAATCTTTCGGGTAAGTTTATACTAAGTAATTTCATGCTAAGGCTTGCTTGGTTTAGCATAGCAGGACTTGACCTCTTAGCGCTTAGCTCGCCAAATGTTATCTTCTACTAATAATAAATCTGAAGAAATTGTTTGTTTGAACGCGCTAATCTCTGGAACTGTCAGTCGGATTTAAAAAAAAAATGGATTTGATAGCCCAATTTTTGAGGAAGAATATAGGCTATTTAAAATCACGCTATAATCCTTAGGGGCCGAGCAAATAGAAACAAAGTGTAATGTCAAATAGCCTATACCTTAGGCTATTTGACATTACGCTAAGACGCCAATAACGTAGTCAGAAAGAACTCTGAGCGCTAACGAAGTGACGGGGCACAGGTATAGGATATATTTTATATTAAAACAAGAAATATCACGCGGACTAAGTCGCGGGCAGAAGCTAGTGTTGTAGACATACCTACAGGGTTATTGGTAAAACATTAACAACCTCTTAATGGGTCATTGTACTCATCATTATAAATAAACAACTTTTAATATGGGATCAAACCTGTAATCGCGAAAAAAAAATCAGCTGTTCCCTACATTTATGTTCGTATAACTCGTCAAAATGTAGGGAACAGCAGATTTTTTTTTTTTTTTTTTTGACAGTTGTTATGCTTACGGGTCGTCCCGAAAGTCTGACACCAGTCTTACCAAGGGGTTCGTATTACTTAGTGACTGGGGTCTGGAGGTCAGATAGGCAGACGCTCCATGTAAAGCTGCATCCAGTTAGACTGGAAGCCGAGCCCAACATAGTTGGGAAAAGGTGCTAGGCAGATGTTATGATGACCTCCTAACCCTCTGCTAAACACACATCTTCCAAAATTCATGTTTCTATCAGGCTATGCGTTGTCAATCAAGCATAAACTTATCAATCATTGTTTGAACTTTCAGGTATACGAGTATGTGACGCGGGCTCCATGCCCTCGCAACCGACCGGCAACCCTCAAGGAGCCATCATGGCAGTCGCCGAAAGATGCGCACACCTCATCAAAGAAACATGGCAATGAACCAATACCTAACGATTTACCTGACTTTATCTGCTATGCAACTTATCTCTACTTAATATCTAACGAAATTCCTGACCGTAGAATAAAATTGATGTCAGACAGTTCCAATATGGAAACACTGTCAAAAATTTAATATGTTATACTCAGGATAAGACTTAATCTAGGTATAAAAGTTTGGTAATTCCACCCTTAATAATACGACATAAAGCTTTGTTATTGTTACTTCGAAATTTTAATAAAATGTTGAATATTTATGAATTTATATTTTTGTTTTGATTGTTTTCTAGCAGCGTCCCGCGGTTTTACCCGCATATGGTTCGATCCCGTGGGAATATCGGGATAAAAGTATCCTGTGTGTTATGCCACTAGTCGATATTTTTTCCACACAAACAATCAATCAATCTTTATTTCGGGAGAGTATTACTCCACTCTTTGACATTCTGCATCCAAAGTTAAATATGATATTGTTTTCACTTATTATTAATTTTGTCTGTACGGAAACAGAATAGTAAAAAATAAATAAAAAGCCATTAAAAAGCTATGAGCCAACAAAGATTCGTTTTCAATTCGTTTTCTTGCTATTTTTACCGACTTCAAAAAAAGGAGGTTATCAATTCGACACGTATGTACTTATGTAATATTATTGGAATTGCATTATATTAGACAATCTAATAGGGCTTCCAAACAAACAAAATTTTATAGAAGTATGTATGTATGTATGTTTGTCCACGCATTTCTCCGCAACTATTAATCGGATCGTGACCACTTTTTGGTATTGGCTTACATTTACATCAACTTGGGGAACAGTGCAAGTTTCATCAAAATCGATTCAGTTTTTTCAAGATATGGACTAATACGTGTAGGTAAGTGTGAAGGTCTGGCTACGGGTGTAGTGTCGAAGGGAAAACATCTCAAAACCTTGGTCAAATTCTAGTGCAATATTTACAACAAAACTATTAACTAATAACTATTACCTACTTTATTTTAAACAAATATTCCAGTTTTTACTTAAAACTAAAAAATACGGAATAAAAATTAACTTTAAAAAAAATTAAACCGACTTCAAAAATAAATTAACTCAAAATTATAAAATAACTTTAATTTCGGGAGTCGGTGGGAAAACTAAAATACTTACAGATCCCAAGACACCGACTTCCAAAATTAAAGTTATTTCAAAATTTATTTTGAGTTATTTTATTTATTTTTTTAGTTGGTTTAATTTTTTTAAATTAGGTACTTTGTTAACGTAACTTTTTGTGTAAATAAGTAATAACAGAAATGTAAAATCTTCAAAACCAAGTCCGTATCCGACAAAGCTCAGTTATCGAAGAATTCAATCAACTTTATTTGTAATTGATTTATGCACTGGTTTTTTCATAAAACTCGATATTCCAAAGCACTTTTCGAATTCTTTTACGCGCCTATCAGTTCGGAACGGTGTTTCTGTGCGTGAAAACTAGACGTTGTGCATGTAGACTAGCGCCTAACTGCTCATCACTGATACCAGCTCTGTCGGACACGAAACCAGGTGAGACAGCGTCTTTTTGGCCATGACCACCAGTGAGTTCGAGCTTGCGACTAGTTTACTCTTAATCCAGGGTGTCAGCCTACATCCATACCAAATTTTATCAAAATTGGTTCTGCCGTTTGTGCGTGGGGAAGTAACAAACATACAAATACACTCACAAACTTTCGCCTTTATAATATTAGTGTGATTGGAACGGACCTATTTTTATTAACTCCCGACGCAAAAACGACGGGGTGTTATAAGTTTAAATTGACGTGTCTGTGTGTCTGTCTTGCCTCCTCTACATGTCGGCAGACGCGTGCGCACACGTCGTCAGATGCATCAGCAGATGGATCACCACGAGCCGACCACACGCCTGTTGGTCGTTCAGTCTGTGTTAATTCTCGACAGACGCAACTCGTACGCACGCAACATAAAAAAACCGGGCAAGAGCGAGTCGGACTCGTTCACCGAGGGTTCCGTAACATCCGGGTTTATGTATAAGGTTTATGTTTATGAAATTAAATGTTTTTTTTTATATTTGAGTTGGTTGAATAAAAGGTAAATTGAGGTTTACGATTCATAAATCGTACGTCGTCGTCGTATTACGTCATAACGTATTAAAAAAAAACTACTTACTAGATCTCGTTCAAACCAATTTTCGGTGGAAGTTTACATGGTATTGTACATCATATTTTTTTTTTAGTTTTATCATTCTCTTGTTTTAGAAGTTACAGGGGGGGACACACACATTTTACCACTTTGGAAGTGTCTCTCGCGCAAACTATTCAGTCTAGAAAAAAATGATATAACAAACCTCAATATCATTTTTGAAGACCTATCCATAGATACCTCACACGTATCATCATCATCATCATCATCATTTCAGCCGAAAGACGTCCACTGCTGGACATAGGCCTCCCCCAAGCACCTCCACTTCGACCGGTTCTGTGCTTCCCGCATCCAACGGGTTCCTGCGGCCTTCACAAGGTCATCGGTCCACCTTGTGGGAGGCCTTCCAACGCTACGTCTTCCGGTACGCGGTCGCCATTCCAGAACCTTCCGGCCCCATCGGCCATCTGTTCTGCGAGCAATGTGCCCTGCCCACTGCCACTTAAGTTTGGCAATTCTTCGGGCTATGTCGGTTACCTTGGTTCTGCTGCGGATCTCCTCATTCCTGATTCGATCACGCAGGGAAACTCCAAGCATAGCCCTCTCCATTGCCCTTTGGGTGACTTTTAGCCTTCTTATAAGGCCCATTGTGAGCGCCCACGTTTCCGTTCCATAAGTCATCACTGGCAACACACACTGGTCAAAGACTTTCGTCTTGAGACACTGCGGTATGTGGGACGAGAAGATATTGCGTAGCTTCCCGAACGCTGCCCAGCCGAGTCGGATTCGTCGATGTGTGATTCGTCACACGTATGGGTTTGACGAAAAAAAAAATTTTTAGTTTCAGTTCTAAGTATGGGGAACCCCAAAATTTATTGTTTTTTTTTCTATTTTTGTGTAAAAATCTTAATGCGGTTCACAGAATACATCTACTTACCAAGTTTCAACAGTATAGTTCTTATAGTTTCGGAGAAAAGTGGCTGTGACATACGGACGGACAGACAGACAGACGGACAGACAGACAGACATGACGAATCTATAAGGGTTCCGTTTTTTGCCATTTGGCAACGGAACCCTAAAAATGGATGTTGAGACCGTAGCTGCGGCAGTTATTTATTTATTTAGTACTTTTAACTACTTTTGAGTGTGCATAGTATGTCATGTAGGTATTTGTTTTAATTCCAACCGAAATCCAAGCGCACGGCAGTGCGCAGGTCAAGTTCCAGCCTGAAGTAAAAATTACCTAATTAGACTCTATTAGATGTCCAATTTGCAAATTACAGTATCCAGTTTACAGTAGCCTCAACATAATCAATTAATTGAAATAATTAAATTATTTTATTGAAATAATTAAATTATTTTAATTAATTGTATAGGTCTAAACTTACAACATTTTTATTTTTGTAGTACCTACTTATTTTTCGGATTCTACATGCAGTTTTCTCTTGATACAACTCAAGGAATTGAAATGTTTAGTCTGTACTCGTATTAGCCATTTCAGCGAACGAGATTAATAGGTAAACGAGAAAAAAAACTGCAAGAAGCACGCATGCACTCTCATTCACGACTACGATAACACACGCCGGGCGCTCGCGCTGAAACCCTTTGATCCGTGCCACAAAAACGGACAACAAACGGATTGGTGGCAGATGCCTTTGCCGATGTCAAATACCTACCACAGACTAGCAAATTACCCCGTCTACACGTCGGCGGAGGCATTCGCAGATGGCCATCTTCTGATGAATCTGTCGAAGTGTAGAGGAGGCTTCTGTGGCATCGTAGCTCCCAAACGGATGAACCGATTTTGATTTTGTTTTTTTTTTGTTTGAATGGTGAATTAGTCGGAAGTGTTCTTAGCTATATTTGATGAAAATCGGTCCAAGATGGCCGCCGCCACAAAATGGCGACTTACATATTTTTTCAAAACTCCCTCATTAAGGGTATCAAATGAAAGGGCTTGATAAGTAGAATAATGTACACTATATTGAAAAGGAATGAGTAATATTAACTAACGAAATGAAAACTAAAAACTTGAAAATTATTTTTTGTCTGGTCAATGCCCTAGATTGATGAGGAAAGTGGAGTGATGACTGGTACCAACAACCACTGAGTTTGACCATTTTTACGAATGGAATTATCCTACTTAACAAACTTATTTCTACATCAGATAGTGTCGCAATCCCATTTTATAAACTAGATCTGAAATACCTAAGATATCTAATAGCTATGAAATACTAGAAAAAGGATAGGTATAATAAAACAAAAAACCGGGCAAGAGCGAGTCGGACTCGCGCACCGAGGGTTCCGCACCATCATATGTTTTTAAATTTTCATCGGCTAGGTGACAGAGAATTTTAACACTGTGTACTGCGGTGTAAAGACAAAGACAAAGACATTTATTCGTAGGATATGGTAGGTACAAAGTTGGTTGGTATAATGGATAAGTTCAACACATCCGCCGCTAACAGCGGCATACGAATATTTACAATGTGAACCTAATGTACACGTGGGTAGGTATAAAACCTAACTTGTTTATTACATAAACTCTATTAGACACAAAACACTTATAAAATGGACATTTTATACCCTTATAATAATTATGTATAAATATCAAATAAAAACATAACAATAACAACATTTCTATTATCTAACTAAATAAACCTACCATATTATTAAATAGAAAAAAAATATATATGTACATTATTTACTTATTTACCCTTATAATCAAAAAATTCTTTTAAAGTGTAAAAATTATTTTGGAGAAGCCAATTTTTCATTCTTTTTTTGTAAAAATTAAATGGTAGTTCTCTTATCACTTTTGGAATGTTGTTATATATTTTAATGGACATAAGGTAGCTGTTTCTGTAGTGGAGAGTGCTACTACAAAATTGGTTTTTTAACTTGGTGGGGTCTCTTTTTTGTAAATCTATTGTTTTCGGCTACTGTGGAGAAGAAGTGCGAGTTTTTCTTGACAAATAAGGCTATTTCATAAATGTAAGTAGAAGATAGAGTTAGAATCTTTAGCTTTTTAAAAATTGATCTACAGCTCTCGTATGGAGGCGCCCCAGTTATTGCTCGCAAGCACTTTTTTGCGCTATGAAAGCTCTTTGTATGTGTGATGAGTTACCCCATAAGAGTAAGCCGTACCTCAATACAGACGCTACGTAGCCGTGATAGGCGTTGAGTGCAGCTTCTTCATTCGCTGTTTTGCGTAGTTCTTTAAGTGCGTATACAAATCTGTTTATTTTTTTACATAGATTTTCAATGTGTATTCCCCAATTACAATTTTCATCTAGTGTTAGACCAAAAAAATTTAAAGTATTTTCTTTATTAATTATTTGGTTATTATCATATAAAGTAATTTTTGGTGGATTTTGTTTGTAGTTTGCAAATTAAATGAATTTTGTTTCAGTTAAATTTATTTTTAGGTTGTTTTCGTTTAGCCAATTAATTATATTATTGATAGTTTGATTTACTTCTTGTTGATGTAAATTTTTGTAGTATTCCGGTATTATTACTGACACGTCATCTGCAAATAGTATGTACTTATGATTTGTTATGTTTGGCAAGTCGTTAATGTATAACAGGAAGAGAAGAGGCCCAAGGATGCTTCCTTGGAGCACTCTGGACCCATTGTGTCTAAATAAAGATTTATGTACCATTGCAATAAGTTTATCATCAATACGGGATACTTCAACACACTGTTGTCTATTGCTGAGATAACTTTTCAGCCATTCTAACGCTGGACCTCTGATGCCGTAGCGCTCACATTTATCTAGAAGTGTATTGTGGTTAACGAGATTAAAAGCCTTGCTCATATCTAGAAATATTACTGAAACAGAGCGTTTTTTACCCGACTGCGCGACGCAAAGGAGTGGTAATGTGTTCATCAGCCTATGTATGTATGTATGTTCCTTTGAAGCACTATACAGACCAAACGCCTGGGCCGATTTTTATGATTCACACGTTAATCGATTACTCTTAGTCCGGCGAGTGTCACTAAAGACATGACGTTAGTGAAAATTCAATATGGCGACTACTGGACGCCATATTAAATCTTTTTTTTTTTTTCAAAACCTTTAAACTACAAGGCACGCTTCCAATAAAAGGAAGCCAAATCCATAATAAATCAAACACAGCGCTAAAGTTAATTTACTTCCAAACATAATTAAGTTGTATTTCAATAGAGCGATTATAAAGAGTATGTCATTTATCTAAGGGTAAATAAAAGACTTAACAAATGAGGGTCCTTATTAGTATGCATATCACGCATAGCGTGGCTCGCACAAATTGGACTACTGGTCACGGCAAGGGACATGGTGATAGACGGCGCCAATTTAGACGTTTTTAAGGACCAAATATTGAAAGGCAAGCACTTGGTGACTGATATTGTGCCCTCTGACAAATTAACGAGATTAAAAGCCTTGCTCATTTCTAGAAATATTACTGAAACAGAGCGTTTTTTATCTATATTATCTGTTATGGACCTTAGGTCAGATAGGCAGTCGCTCCATGTAAAATACTGGTATTCAGCTGCATCCGGTTAGACTGGAAGCCGACCCCAACATAGTTGGGAAAAGGCTAGGCAGATGATGATCTGTTATGGACCTTACTAACGAGAATGCTGCTAGAGTTGTTGACTTACCTTTTATATATTGAACTAGACGATTATGCATTATTTTCTCATTTTTTGAGAATATTGAAATGAGAGTGATCGGTCTATAATTATTTTTATCTAGTGTACTCTTACTTTTATGAAGGGGCTTAACTATTGAAAATTTCAATCTATCAGGGAAGGTTCCCTCAGATAGTGATAAATTAATTGTGTGGCACAGTATTGGTGATATGATTTCAGCACATAATTTGAGTATGTGTGTAGAGATCTCATCATACCCTACCAACTTTTTATTGTTTAGGGACATTATTATACGAAACACTTCGGTGTCAGAACATGGGTTCAAAAATATGCTGGAACTGTTCCTATTGGGTTGAGATGAACAGGTATTTCTTGCAGGTTGAGGTTTTATATTAGCAATATCAATAAAAAAAATATTAAAAGAGTTAGCTATTTGACTCGGATTGTTTAAAATACAGCCATCGTGATCTATTGCATTTATTTGATTAAATGTTTTATGAGTGCCTGTTCTATTTTTGATGATATCCCACGTAGCTTTGTTTTTATTTTTAGATTTTAGTATGTGGTTAAGGTTTAAACTTTTTTTTGAGCGGAGGACGCAGGATTTTAGTATTTTATTATATTTTAAATATTTAGATCGTACATCGTTATTATTATTTTTAAAGTAACCCATTTTTTTAAGCTGTCTTTTATAAGTGCAAGATTTCCTTATACCTTTAGTAATCCATTTGGGTGATGTATTATTAACGTAAACTTTAGGTTTTCTTAAGCGAAAACATAACTTATAGAATAGTGAGTTTTCATGAAATATATTAAAACTTTCGTTTGCGTAAGTGTTCTCGAGAACATCTATCCATGACAAATTCCCAATAGCTTCCACAAATTTTTTGATGTTATCATCTGAGTAATCCCTGTTTACATTATACCAGTATTTTAGGGCAGGTTTCTTCTCTTTAACTGGGAATGTTAATGTTTGACAAGTGTTGTGATCTGATAGGAAAACTTCGTGAGTGTCTCCGGTTGAGTTTTCTATGTTACTTATAATCTGATCTAAGCAAGAAAGCTGACGTGTTGGTTTATTTATATGTAGGCTTAAGCCATAGTTAAATATAAGATCTTTAAGTTTATTTGTATCGTTGCTTTCTTTTAAGGTATCAATATGTAGGTCCCCTGTAACGATAATTCGTTTTTTCCGTTTGAGTAATTTGTGCAATAGTAGGTCTAATTTTTCAAAAAATAGATAAGTGTTTGAATTTGGAATTATGTAAATACAAATAACAATACATTTTAAAGAAGGTATCTCTACTCCACAACATTCAAATATTTTTTCAGTACATAAATCCTTAGGCAATTCTGTGTTCTTAAAATCAAAAACGAGCTTGCTAGATTGAAATTTTTAAAATTAATATTTAATTCGTCGCCTGCTCTTACAAAAGTCTCAGAGAAACATAGAATATCCACGTTAATATTTTCATCTACTAATTCATTTAAACAGAGTTGGACAGAGTCCGTTTTATTCGTTCATTCCCAGTCGCCCCCGCGGGGTTAGCCACCGGAGGCAAAAGGGAATAAAAATTCCCAGTCGCCACCGGTGGTGACTGAGAAGTCATTGCCCCCACTTCAGTTTCGCTATACATTGCTTTGTTTCTCAAACTTTATTTCAATGTTATCATCAATTACATAGATGCAAGTTTGGAATTAATTTCCTTATTATTTTATTCTTCACAAGAAACAAAGCAATGTATAGCGAAGCTGAAGTGGGGGCAATGACTTCCCAGTCACCACCGGTGGCGACTGGGAATTTTTATTCCCATTTGCCTCCGGGGGCAATCCCCGCGGGGGCGACTGGGAATGAACCGTTTTATTGAGCAAGACAGCGATATTTTGGTGCAAAAGAGTAGCGGTACAATCATAGTAATTGCAATCAGTATTTTTATTGATCACGAAAAAGATTATTATCTATTTTAGAATCTAGTTTTTGCTATGTACAAGTAGAACTTCGTTGAGTGTTTACTGAGAAGTAAAAAGGAATAGTGCCCCTTTTTGGAGGCGGATTTGAGGAAATTTTAATGACTTGAGGTTCAGTACTAGGACAATGTCTTATAGCAGTAGTGGTTGCTCTGATCACGTTTCCGCGGTCCGCTTTTGTGCAGGATGCGCGGTTCCGGAGATGTGCAAATCAATTAACTAATATCTAATTGATTTCCGGTGCTACTGCACCCTCATTAGCGTTTCATTGTTCGCCTAATCCTCTTATCTATTCTACCTCGGGTACCGTCATTGTGTGGCACCCTCGTTAGCGATTCATTGTTCGCCTAATCCTTGCATTCCTTGGCGTTCTTATCTATTACTCATTGTTAAAACGTGAGATAACTTTGCTGACTCATAGAGTTACTATCAGTTTCGTTGAACTTAGGAATTTGCTTTAGATAAGCATGGTGATATATAAGAGCGAACAGTTGCAGTCATGAAATCAGTCTATGGTCGTTTGACCACAGTGGATTGTATACCGATACTACGTTTGTGGTACTTCAGCGCATCAATAATCATGGAGGTAAGTGTTTATTCTATTGACAAACTTACTTGTATATCTTTTGTTGTTTCCTAACGTGTGTGTGTGTGTAATCACAATGTAAGCAAATTGATATTAACATGATATCTCTGTTGTTGCAGAGATCATTCAGCTTCGCAGACGATAATGAAAATACCTATTAACAGTATTACTACTCACCGCTCTCCCCTCAACATGAAGAAGAGGGCTGTTTTATTAAAAACTTATCGCGATTAGTTAGTTCACAAATATCAAGTCAACATCGTGCAGTTTATATATGCGATTCATGTTTAATTCATTTCCCATCAGAGGAAAGACTTAATAACCATCAACAATATGATTGCGCTCACATTTGTACGGAATTACCCAACGGTGAGGATTCCAAAAAGGATTGGTGGATGACATCGTCATTAATAACACATGCGATGGTGGAAAAAGGAAATCGCAACTGATTGATAATTTTTTTGAAGTGGTGCCAAAAATAAAAAAGAAGAAACTGTTATCGTCAACCGTGGCACGAGCCGCTAGAGATGGTGTATCATACATTTCTACTAATTCTGACGACGGAGCCCAAGCGACGCATCTCATAAAAATTGAAATGTACGATATGAAGAAGCTATGTAAGATTCCAACTACCGATCATTGGAAGCACGCTACCACGAGGATTAAATATTATGTAAAGAATAATAAGGATAGCATCTACGACAACACAAACGGCCTCGTATACAATATTACAAAGACAATAGCAGAAAGTGAAAACGTTCAAAAATACTTTTTTAACAATGATAGCCATTAGCTGATTAGTGAATGTGATTCTGTTTACTTAAATTACTTCTGTGTACTCATTAGATTCTATCTGTCTTTCTAGTCCTTTGCTAGACTATAAATATTGAACATTATTTGAAATTAGGTATCAGTTGGTCTACCGACACTTAACTGTTACGTACTGTGCTCCCTACTTTCTTCTTTGCAAAGATGGAAAACTTCAGTGAAGTGTGCACCAGTGCTTTCTTTTCCGCATCCATGGAAGAGAATATGGAGCTATTCGACAGTGAATTCGATCAGGAGATGTCAAAAGTTTGTGATGAAATGGAGAAGCGTGAACTGTTCGATTCATCATATGATGATGAGTTGTATAATCTCTGTGCAATGGTTGAAACAACGTTGATGTAAGTATTAAAAGTACAAACTCAATAAGAAATATTATTGTAGTAATGTTTTATTTTAAGATTTATCTAATAATTTTCTTGCTTTTTGTTACAGTCAACCACAAGTTGGAAGAGGTAACAAACGAAGTATCACTACTGACGAAAATATGGGTACCAAGAAAACAAAATTTGATGAAGGAGCTTCTACATCATCGATTGAAACCAATAACGTGGACAACAATAAGGTGGAATGTGACACATGTCATGTTTTTATTAATAAAAGGTATCTAAATAACCATTTAAAAAGTAATTCTCATAAAAATAATCTTTTAAAATCACATAATTCATTAACAAATGTAACAGTTGTTGAAACCGCTTTTGGTAACCGAATTTTAACATATAGAATTAATAGTAAAACAACTCAATCGATGCAATATTTTGAAACACCGGAATCGTTTTTAAATTCATTAAAAATTGATATCTTATTTTTGATAAATGAATGTATTCAACAACATACAATTTTTAAAATAAACTTCATATTGCATGCTGATTTCATACAACAAACTAAAGATATTAAAAATACATTTGATTTTCAAACGTTTAATTACATAATTAGTCAGGGTGATGACTTAAATATTTTTTATTCATCATTAATAGACACTGTAGTCGGTAAAATATGTCAATTTGAAAAAAAAGATAGTGGTTGGAGTCTTAATCAAATTAAATACATAGACATGAATGTTAACAAATTCAACCCCCTACGTGGTAGTTCATATATCGATCTTCCTCAAGATATTAAATCAAAAAAAGCTGTAATCAATGTTAAAAATAATGATAATATGTGCTTCAAATGGGCATTACTCTCTGGTTTATATCCTGTATGTAAAAGTGTAGATCGGGTAACATCTTACACAATTCATGGAAATAAACTAAAATTTACTGGTATTTCTTTTCCGGTTAAAATTGCAGATATATCAAAAGTAGAGAAATTAAACAATATTAGTATAAATGTTTTTGGCTTAGAGTATAATAAAGAAAAAAAGTGTAATTCTGTTGTAGGTCCGTTATACTTAACAAAATGTCGTACCCCTAATCATATCAACCTACTATATATATCGAATGGTACTAACAATCATTACTGTTTTATTAAAAACTTATCGCGATTAGTTAGTTCACAAATATCAAGTCAACATCGTGCAGTTTATATATGCGATTCATGTTTAATTCATTTCCCTTCAGTGGAAAGACTTAATAACCATCAACAATATGATTGCGCTCACATTTGTACGGAATTACCCAACGGTGAGGATTCCAAAAAGGATTGGTTTGGTAAAGCAACATCAAATAATAAATTAAAATTTGATAAATTCACAAAAAAGTTGGAAATGCCCTTTGTGGTTTATGCAGACTTTGAGGCCTTTTTGAATCCGATAGAATCATCTAGTAACAATCCCTCCAAGTCTAGTACAATTAATATTCAAAAACATGAAGTGTATAGTTTCGGATATTACATTAAATGTTCATATGATAACAGATTATCAAAATATGAGACGTATAGTGGACCAAACTGTGCACAAGTGTTTATGAATCGCCTTTGTCAAGATGTGAAAACAATAGTTAAAAAAAATAGCTTCCAAAAATGCCCCGTTCCATTATCAGATGAAGATAAAATTAAATTTTCAAATTCAAACATATGTCATATTTGTGAAACTGAGTTAAATGAAGATCCTTTTTACGATTTTGATTGGCACACTGGCAGTTTTAGGGGTGTTGCACATCAAGTATGTAGTTCTAAGTTCAGAACCCCTCGTCATGTTCCAATATTTTTACATAACCTCAGTAACTACGATGCTCATTTTATTGTCCATGCATTAAACCTCGATGATGGCAAAGTTGAAGTTATTCCACAAAATAAAGAACGATACATATCATTTTCAAAACAGTTAACAATAAATAATCAACCAGTAACTTTAAGATTCGTAGATTCATTGAATTTTTTATCGTGTAGTTTAGATCAACTAGCTAAAAATCTTAATGATGATCAGTTTACAGAACTAAAAAGAAACTATCCTAATAATGAAGATTTTTTACGTTTAAGACGGAAAGGTATTTATCCTTATGAATTTATGCGTAATAGTGATTGCTTGAAACATCCATTACTTCCTGATCAACACCAGTTTTATAGTTCACTCACAGATTCGAATATTTCAAATGATGATTATAATCATGCAAAAGATATTTGGCAACATTTTAAGTGTAGTAGTATGTCTGATTATTCCAATTTGTATTTAAAAACTGATGTTTTACTTTTGACCGATGTATTCGAAAACTTTAGAAAGCTTTGTATTAAAACTTATGGATTAGATCCTGCCCATTACTATACTGCTCCAGGTTTAAGTTGGGACGCAATGTTAAAATTTACGAAAATAGAATTAGAATTGTTAACGGACTATGACAAAATTGCTTTTTTTAAAGCTGGTATTAGATGGGGTGTATCTCAGTGTAGCAATCGTTTTGCTAGAGCAAATAACAAATTCATGGAGGATTATGATAGTGAAAAACCTAATTCATATCTAACATATCTTGATGCGAATAATTTATATGGTTGGGCAATGTCCCAATCCCTTCCTGTTGGTGGTTTCGAATGGGTAAATTGTAATACGGATTATAATGTGTCGGATACGTCTGATTTCGGTTATGTTTTAGAAGTTGATTTGGAATATCCTGATGAACTTCATAATTTACATTCTGACTTTCCGTTATGTCCTGAAAACATATGTGTGGGTAATACTAAAGAAACTAAATTAGTTCCTAATTTAAATAATAAAAATAAATACATCATTCACTACAGGAATTTAAAACAATGCATTGAAATGGGAATTATATTAATTAAAGTACATAGAATTTTAAAATTTAAACAGAGTTCTTGGTTAAAGGAATACATAGACTTAAATACTAGTTTGAGAACGATAGCTACATCAAACTTTGAAAAAGACTTTTTTAAATTAATGAACAATTCTGTCTTCGGTAAGACTATGGAAAATATTGAAAAAAGAGTAAATGTTAAACTACTAACTCACTGGGACAATCGTGGTAAAGTTTTAGGTGCTCAGGATTTGATTGCAAAACCAGAATTCCATAGTTTATCAATATTTTCAGAACATTTAGTCGCAATACAATTACGAAAAACAAAATTAATTTATGATAAGCCAATTTATTTAGGATTTTGTATTTTAGATATATCTAAGACCCTTATGTATGAATTTCATTATAACTACATGATTAAAAAGTTTAGAAATAAAATTAAGTTATTGTACACCGATACCGATAGTTTGATATATCAAATTTTTACAGACAATTTTTATGAGGATGTAAAACCAGATCTACTTCACTATTTTGATACATCAGATTATCCAGAAAATAATATTTACGGTTATCCAAAAATAAATAAAAAAAAGTTAGGTTTTTTTAAAGACGAGAATAATGGTAAAGTATTGAGGGAATTTGTAGGGTTGCGATCAAAAATGTATGCCCTGGAAGTAGAAGATAAATTTATAGCAAAGGCAACAGGGGTTAACAAAAGTGTTACCAAAAAAATGAATATGAAAAATTACAAATCGTGTTTGTTTAATAAAAATGTACAATATTGTAGTATGCTTCGATTTAAGTCAATCAAACACACTATTTTTACACAAAAAATAAATAAAGCATCTTTATCATATAATGATACCAAACGATGTATTATGAACAATAACATTGATACATTGGCTTGGGGGCATTATAAATTACGCTAAGTGTTGATGTCGACTTTTTATTTCTGTGTATATACAAAATTTGTATTGATTGTAAAATTCTGATGTACATACTAATTGTGTTAGAGTTATAATTATTCGATTGTAAATAATGTCATATAAGTAATGATAAAACTGTGAACATACATTTGAGAAGATTGTAAAATTCTGATGAGTACTAATTGTGTTAGAAATAGTATAAGTATGCATAATAGTTCTTTTTTTCATCAATTTTATGTTTTATGTAATTTTAGCAATATATACTTAATTTTTACAAAAACATTTTCATTTTTTATTTCATCCCTTTGAACTCTAGACGTGTGAAATGTTTCACTTTATCCATCCGTTTACTTCTATTGTGGCAGGGGCAAGTGGATGTGGGAAGTCAAATTTTGTAACTTCATAAAATCAGTTAAAGAAATATGTAATTGTGATTTTAACCAGATCACATGGTGCTTTGATGAAATGCAACCTTTATATAATTTACCAAATGTTAACTATCATCAAGGAATTCCTAATCTTAATATGTTTGATGGTGAAAACCCACATCTTGTTATTATTGATAATCTAATGAGAGTCTGATGGAAGAATTGTGGATATATTTACAAAAGGTAGTCATCATAGGAATCTTAGTGTATTTTATTTAACACAAAATTTATTTCATCAGGGTAAAGGTCAAAGAGACATTTCTTTAAACTCAAGTTATATAATATATTTTAAAAACCTTCGAGATAAAACTCAAATAAGATATTTAGCACGACAAGTGTCGCCAGATAACCCAAAATTCATTGAAGATGCCTACAGGGTTGCAACTTTAGAAGCGCATGGATATTTAATGGTAGATTTAAAACAATACCAATGATTTTTGTCGCATCAAGACAAATATCTTCCCATTTAATGGACACTGTACAGTCTACGTCCCGACGAAAGAGTTTAAATACATCAAGAATCAAACAATTCAAATCATTTCTAAATGATGCATCGTCGACTCACAACGCATAAACATTTGCTAAGCGCTTTGCATACGCTTAAACCAAAATATCAAAAAGCGTTACTTAAAACATGTGATGAAGAAGAAATAAACTGTATTTGTGAATGTATTCATAACGTTTTACAAGGAAAAGTACCTCTTAAAGATCAAGATAAACAAAAATTGAATAAACACAAAAATATACTCCGTAAACTGGTGCATAAGTGTAAACATAAACTAAGAAAAAATATAATCATACAAAAAGGAGGGGCTTTCTTACCAATAATATTAGGTGCAATATTGAGTGGAATAGTAAGTGGACTAGCCAGTTAACATGGAAAATGCAAAGAAAATGATACTTATTGAACCTGGATTGATTAAAAATTAAAACAAGAAAAGCCCAGTATTATTCATCATATATATAAACGACGTGACATCGTGCTTTCACAATACTAGCATATTCCTTTTTGCAGACGACCTGAAAATTTCAAGAGCCATTAGGTTTCAACAGGACGTAAACCTAATGCAAGAGGATATCGACCGATTATCTGCATGGTGTTATCATAATAAAATCTCGTTGAACAGTTCGAAATGTAGCCACATAAAATTCACCAGGAAAGTAAAAAAAACAGTGAATTCGGCGTACCAAATAAACGGAGTGAACTTGTGCGAGGTGGATGTAGTTCGAGATCTGGGAGTTATCTTGGACTCAAAACTCACATTTATACCACATATTGAGAACATACTCAGTCGATCCCAACGTATGCTTGGATTTGTCATCCGTAATGGAAAGGTATTTCAACGCCCACATACTAAATTAGTCCTCTACAATAGCCTTATAAGAAGCATCCTGGAATACTGCAGTGTGATATGGAGGCCTCACTACGCAACCCACTCGCTGCGGATAGAACGAGTCCAAAAAAGGTTTATACGATACCTAGGGTACTCAAAGGGAAGGCAATTTAAATACCTCTCCTACCTTGAAAAACTAGGCTGCTACAAAATGAGTACCCTGGAAGCTCGAAGGGAGCTCTTGGATTTGAGATTCGCATATAAAATGCTCAATAACACCATTGACTGCCCACAATTGGTATCTAAGTTCAATTTCAGAGTACCCCGTAGACCACCTCGCAAACCTATAACACCCTTAGCTGCACCTCTCCGCCGTACAGTGTCTGGTGCTAATTCGCCTGTACCCCGCATGTGCAAACTCATAAACGAACGTAGCGACCTGGTTGACCTCCACGCAGACTCAATATCGACTTTTGTTATTAGGCCTAATTTGTAGTATTAGTATCTACTATCTACATTATACAATTGTCTAGAATTTAAGTAAATTAATCTTTAAAATTAAATGTATAATTACAAAGAACATTTTGCATGTGGTGTTTGCCTGTAATTGGTTGTGCAGTAAGATCTAAGACACAATTACTTGTATGTTCCTATCTGTGTAATATCTGTAACAACTGTTGGTGAACCTTAATTAAATAAATAAATAAATAAGGTTAATAGTAATTTGTCTCGATTAGATATTGAAATGCAAAATATTATGA
Organism: Mesoligia furuncula; assembly: GCA_916614155.1. NCBI lineage: Eukaryota > Metazoa > Arthropoda > Insecta > Lepidoptera > Noctuidae > Mesoligia > Mesoligia furuncula. Next base: position 13,558,072 of record OU744810.1, read on the forward strand.
ATAGTAAGACGGAAGACCGTAAGAAGTGGATGTTATATTTACAAATACTACAAAGATACCTTCACTTTACCGAAGAGGATCGACAACCACTCAGATTACCAATTTATTCTGATACATCTAATGAAGATCTAAATGAGTCTAAAATTAAAGATAGAGAACTAAAAATTATAGTTGATGCTGAATCTTTGTTGGAGGAGAATGGATCCATGAAAAGTAAAGAAAATAACACAAATCCACTTTACACACCAACTCAAATACTCAGTTTAATACCAAAAAGTTATAGGTAATAAAAAAGGTGAGTTATTATTAAACTTAGTTGGAACAAATAAAAGTAAAATACATTGGGATAATGAAGGCACAGTCATAATTGATAATGAAAAAATTCCTGGAAGTAATATTGTTGATTTAATAAATGATTCACTAAGACCCTTAAAAAGAAGAAGTGATCCAATTGGGTGGGATAGATTTGCTAAAGCATTAAAAGATATTAAAGTACCACTCACTTATATCGGAAACCCAAAGAGATGTGAGTTTATTAATCAGCTTCAAGCAAAAGATCTGAACAAAACCTCGGAGATTGAAGATCAAGAGTTTTCTACATCGACCAGTGGAAATAAAAAAAATATAAATAAAATACGTAAAAAGATCGATTGGGAAAAATGGACCCCGTACTAGAAGAAATTAATAGAATTTATTATGATCCATCTAACCCCGCTGGTTTTAGTAGTATTGATAAATTATCAAAAGCCATGAAGGGTAAAATGGATAAAAAGCAATTAAAGGAATGGTTACAATCACAAGAAACATACACATTACATAAACCTATTCGGAAAAAATTCCCGCGTAATAGGTACATTCTATCAAATATTAATGAACTGTGGCAAGCTGATTTAAGTGATATGCGAACTTATTCTCAATATAATGATGGTTTCAACTACATACTTTGTGTTATTGATGTATTTAGTAAATATGCTTTTGCAAGATCAATGATAAATAAAAAAAAACTCAGAAACGACTAAAGAATGCTTTGAAAGTATATTTACTGAAAGTAATTCAATACCTACTCACATACAATCTGATAAAGGTACAGAATTTGTTTCAAAAGATGTACAAAAATACTTTAAATCCAAAAAGATTAATTACTATACCACCAACAATCCTGATATTAAGGCCAGTATTGTTGAGCGATTTCAAAGAACTAAATGAAAATGTGGCGTTATTTCACTTATAATAATACTTATAGACACATAGATGTTTTACAAGATTTAATATACTCTTATAATCACAGCATTCACTTTAGTATTAGGTTGTGCCCATCTGATGTAAATTCCAGCAATATTATGGCAGTTTGGACTAATCTTTATGATAGGAGGCCAAACAAACTTTCTTTAGAACACCCAAAACCAAAATTTAATGTGGGTGATTATGCCCGAATAACTAAATATAAACATGTTTTCCAAAAAGCATATGAATCAATTGGAGTGATGAAATATTTATTATATCTTCAATAATTGATAGATCTCCGTGGGTTGTATATACAATAACAGATTTACAAAATGAACCAATAGTTAGTACTTTTTATGAAAGAGAATTACAGAAGGTCACTTACAACCCCACCTCACAATATAAAATAGATAAAATAATTGACTCTTGTTATTCTGGCCACAGAAAAGAAGTATAAGTGAAGTGGAGAGGTTATCCAGATAAATTTAACAGTTGGATTTTAGCCAGGGCTTGTTAACGTTACCAAATAACAAAATAATAACCGTTAAGTAACGTTAATTTCAATTTGATACCTTAATAACGTTCACAAAAATGTAACGTTACTTGATCACATTACCAGTAAAGTAACGTTAATTAACATTATACGGAACATCGTTCCGTGTTTAGCTTCCATCGAGAACGGACGTGTGCAATTCGCGAGCGCGTGCTCTACTTTAGAGTAATTCGCTGGCGTAGCGAAAACGCCGTCATCACGGAAGAGCGAATCGGTTTGTCAAGGCCTCCGCGATGACCTTGTTACTAATTATAGTGTAAACAAGTGCAATTAAGTAATTATATTATAGATAAAGTTTTAACTTACCTTACAATGTGTGCAACAACGGTTAAAATTAAGACTGATTTGGAGAGGCAGTTATATGACTGTTATCTCCGAGAAAAATCAGCGAGAGAAAAGCTGGAAGTCCTTGTTAATGACCTAAAGGTTCAGGTACAAAGCCTCCAGCAACAACTTGAAAACTGCGACCAAGAAAATCAATGCTCCAAGGGTCAAGAACATTGTGAGTCCAAGAACTTGGCTAAGAGCAACATTAAATTTGCTCAACCCGAAAATGATAACGTTGAGTATTGTACTGACGAGGACGAACTCGCCAAAGAAACTGAGTGGATCAGGGCCAAAAGCAGGAAAAAAAGGAAGCTTAACATCTCTCTTTCTCCTCAACAACAACCTGGAACAAGCGCCCAGCAACAAAAACATGCGAAAGAGCCGCCAGTCAAAAAAGTGCCTCCACCGCCGCCAATCATTATAGAGGGAGTCAAGAATTATCAAACGTTCTACGACTTGCTAACTGAAACTCAACCAGCTGAATCATTCACCGCCAAAATGATGAATGGGGATTGCGTGAAAGTCAACGCAAAAACAGAAAACTCTTATAGAGCAATTGCCAAGATTTTGTCTGAAAAAAGCTACCACTGGCACTCATATGAGAATAAACAGGCTAGACCAATAAGAGTTGTGGTGAAAAAATTACATTCTTCTTGTCAGCCAGATCGCATTAAAGATGATCTTACAACGCAAGGGCTAAAAATAGAAAAGGTTGACAACAAATTGAGCTGGAAGAGTAAAGAACCACTCAATATGTTCGTTTTATCTTTCCATAACGATGAAGATGTCAACATATTAGGGTGCAAAATTGAAATACACCCACTAAAAAATCCAAAACTTATTCCTCAATGTAAGAGGTGCCAGGCATATGGGCATACCCATAAATACTGTAAAAGGGAGCCAAGGTGTGTGAAATGTACTGGGAAGCATCTCACAGCCGACTGTACCAAATCCCCGCAAGATAAGCCAAAATGCGTCCACTGTGGTCTACCCCACCCTGCAAACTACAGAGGGTGTGAAGTAGCTAAAGAGATGCAACTCATAAAAAACAAAAATATTAAGAAGAAACTTGATGTGACAACGTCGCAACAGTTTCCTACGATTAGACATGAGAAACAAGCACAGAAAGCAAAGATACAAGCAACTCCAAAACCCACACAAGGAACTAATATTTGTTCTTATGCGCAAGCAGCAAAGCGAGGATCTTCGAACCTGGAGGATAAAATCGACCAGATTAATATACTAAAGTGCCTCACTACATTTGATAAGAGATTAGAAAAGCTAGAATCCAGCAGCAAAACAGCAGTTTCAAATAATCAAAAATGAATAACACTCTTAAAATAATGGCGTGGAACTCCAATGGGCTCCTCAAACATCAGAATGAGTTACAGGCGGTCCTAGATACAGAAAATATAGACGTGTGTTTGATATCCGAAACGCACTTCACTAAACAATCTTTTATCAAATTTAGAGGATATATGGTGTACAACTCGCTCCACCCTGACAACTCCGCTAGAGGAGGTAGCGCTATCATAATCAAAGAAAATATTAGTCATTACGAGCAGTGCAAGTATGAAGAGCTAGATATCCAAGCTGTGGTAATATCTGTTAAAACCAAATTTTGTCATGTGTCTATAGCTGCTGTATACTGTCCTCCAAGGCACATGATAAGAAAAGAGCGGTATTTACATTTCTTTGAAATGTTAGGTCAAAGATTCATCCTAGGCGGTGATTTTAATGCCAAGCACACGCAATGGGGATCGAGACTTACAACAACAAAAGGAAGGCAGCTTTTAAGTGCAGTTAAAGAAACACATTGTGAAGTTATGAGCACAGGGAAGCCAACATACTGGCCCTCTGACCTCCAGAAAATACCAGATCTTATAGACTTTTTCATATGAAAAAACATATCCGTTAATTACGTTGCTGTGGAGGAAGGTTTTCATATGAACTCTGACCACTCCTCGATAGTACTAAGACTTAGTCAAAAAATTTTACTAAAAGAAAGCCAGATATCCCTGGTTAATAAGTCAACAGACTGGGTAAGTTTTAAACTTGATCTAGATAATATTATCGACCTAAGAACTCCGATAAAAACGCAAGATCAGCTTGACTCAGAAGTAAACAAATATGTTGTTGATATCCAACAATGTGCGTGGAACAATACACCACAAATAAAACGCAAATATAAGGATTATATCTATCCTAAGGAAATTGTGGATTTACTATCTGAGAAAAGAAAACAAAGAAAGCAGTGAAAGCAGTGGCAGCAAACAAGGTGTCCACGGGAAAAAACACTATTAAATAATCTGACTAAGCGATTAAAGAGAAAAATTATACAATTCGAGGATGAATCCCTAAACACCAACCTTCTGCAGTTAACCAATGACAAATCAACGGATTACTCTCTTTGGAAAGCGACAAGGAACCTAAAAAGGCCAACTAAACAAATACCGCCTATTAGAGATACTGACGGAAAATGGGCTATAAGTAATGACCAAAAAGCGTTAAGGTTTGCTCAACACTTACAAAATACTTTTCAACCCAATGATAACTGTACAGATATACTTGAGTGTGAAAAGTTAGTGCAAAATCAAGAAATTAAGCTTGTGACTCCTAAAGAAGTTATGAGAGAAATTCAAAATAATATTAGTTCAAAAAAATCGCCGGGCTATGACCTCATAACAGGTGAAATTCTTAAACACCTCCCGCGCAAAGCCATAGTAAAGCTGACCAAAATTATCAATGCTGCGTTTATTCTGAAATATGTACCTGAGCTGTGGAAGGTAGCTGAAGTAATTATGATTGCGAAGCCTGGGAAACCGCCCCATGAAGCGTCATCATATAGACCTATTTCCTTGTTGCCAGTGTTATCAAAACTATTTGAAAAACTATTGCTAAAACGATTAAAACCAATAATAGAAGAAAAAGATCTTATCCCAAATCATCAATTTGGTTTCAGAGAAAAACACTCTACAGTAGACCAGGTACACAGAATAACAAACGTCATTGAAAAAACGCTCGAAAACAAGGAAGTCTGCGCCACCGTATTCTTAGATGTCGCGCAAGCTTTTGACAAAGTTTGGCATGATGGCCTAATATTCAAACTTAGATGTATGTTGCCTCCAGAATTTGCAGATATTCTGGAGTCGTATTTAACTAATAGAATGTTTAGAATAAGACAAGAAGATGCATATTCCGAGCTAAAAGCGATAAAAGCTGGGGTACCTCAAGGAAGTGTGCTAGGCCCAATCTTATACTTGTTGTACACATGTGACATCCCAGAGCTAGATAACAACACCATTGCGACCTTTGCTGATGATACTGCTATTATGGCTACTGGATCGAATCACAAAGAAGCAGTAGAAAAAGTTCAACTTGCTGTGAACAAAGTTTATGACTGGACACAAAAATGGAAGATCAAACTGAATGAGTCAAAATCAATTCACGTTGACTTCACAAACAAACAGTGCGACTACCACCCAATCTACATAAACGGTACGCAAGTGCCTTATGCTAATACAGCCAAATATCTTGGCATAACCCTCGACGCTAAGTTGCGATGGAAAGCTCATGTCAAAAAGAAAAGACAGGAACTCGACATACGCTATAAAAGTATGTATTGGTTACTCGGAAGGAAATCCTGTTTATCAATACATAATAAGATTATACTCTATAAGCATATTCTGATGCCAATTTGGACGTATGGTATCCAACTCTGGGGCTGTACTAAACGGAGCAACCTCAAAATAATACAACAATTCCAGAATAAAGTACTCAGGGATGCTGTAAAAGCACCTTGGTACATCAGAAATGACGACCTCCACCGTGACCTTAAAATAGAACTCGTCACCACCATCATTCAAAAATTTGCTGAAGCCCACGAACACAGACTTCACCGACATGTGAATGTTGAGGCAATCCAGCTGTTAGACAACACGGACCTAGTGCGTAGACTAAAGAGAACAAAACCTTTTGAGTTAGTGTAGTGTTTAAAGTTAGTGTATAATAGTGATCATTGCTGTGCTATGCATATAACACATGAACAAAGTGTTTTTATCAATACCAGACTCTAAGAAAGTGCTATGGACTTGTATAAAAGTGCTAAAGGACGCTATTCTTAGTTTTAACAAAATCTTTACCGTATAATAATAAGTTAGAGTTAAATTGCTTATTAGTCTTTTAGGCTAGATTGTAATCATTTATTAAGAAATCTGTTCTTAATAATAAGGAAAAAAAAAAAAAAAAAAAATTAACATTAACGCAAAATACATCAGTAACTTTATTTTACCGTTAATTTAGTTACGTTACCGTTCCGTCTGTTTACATTTTAGTGCGCTCGCGCGGGCGCCTCGCTTAGCATTGGATTAGATGCACTGTTGCCACTTCGCTACGCGCTAACCGCGCCGCCTGAGGTTTGTATGGATGGATGGATGGATGTTTGTTACTCACGCAAAATCTACTGAACGGATTTGGACGAAAGTTAGCACACAGATGGTTTATAACCAGGATTTACATATAGGATATTTTTTATCCCGATATCCCCATGGGATCAAAAATGATGCGCGTGAAACCGCGGGGCGCAGCTAGTTATAAATATGTCTTAAATTGTGACATTTCTTATTTTTGATAGTGATTTTAGCTCGTTATTGAGTTCACGTCCAAATATTGAAATTAAAACCGATTTTACGTAGTTTTAGTAGTACTACTAATGTTTGCAAATATGTATTACTAGCTGCGCTCCGCGGTTTCACCCGCATAAGTTTTGATCCCGTGGGAATATCGGGGTAAAAAATATCCTATAAGTATGTAAATCCTTGTTATAAACCATCTGTGTGCTAACTTTCGTCCAAATCCGATCAGTAGTTTTTGCGTAACAAACATCCATCTATCCATCCATACAAACTTTCACTTTTATAATGTTAGTAGGATTGTTAATTTAATTGTAAATAAGAATTTTATGTTTTTCAAATATCAGGGTACGGTGTAATCAACTTAGCTTAACAAAAATGACCTGCTGAATCGAACGTAAAATATCATGATCATCTTCGTAAATGAAAAACATGTTAGAATTGTTTTGTTTTTTTTTTTTTAGCAACTATTAAAAATATTATTAAATAATAAATGTTTATTTGAATCAAGATGCTATTTGTGATTTTTCATTCACATAGACATAATTCATTCCCAAAATCAGACTCATTACCCCCTGTTACAAAAGTTATTTACATTTTAACTTTTTTTGGGAATGAGGGATTCCCAAAAAAAGTTAAAATGTAAATAACTTTTTTCTAAATGAGTAGACTTAAATGGCTGTAACACAATAATACATAATTTACTCCATTTTATCTGAATTTATAGTTACTATTGATTGAATTTAATTTAATCAGTCATAAGTCATAACCAGTGATCGGAATAGGCAGACTATATTTACTTCGAAGAAAAGAGACGGAAAGTGGAGACTACCTTACGACGACATTTTTTATTCCCAGAATTCGGTTAAAGTCTTGAATAAGTTGAAAATAAGCTTTATTTAAAATGTGTAAAGGCTATTTTTTAACTAAACCTGCAATTAACAAATCTTAGGAATTTTCACTAAATCATGTATTAGAATTATCCTTAAACTAACCGTTGTTGCATCAAATCTTTCAATACCTACATAACATTTGTCGATGTGTAACACCTAAGTAAAACTAATTTCTAATCGCATAAAAGGGACTACGATATGTATTTCAAACGTAGGTACTCTAGATTTACGAAAATTCTTCCAGGATCTTTAAACTATTGCATTACCTTTTTATGAAATACACAAATTACGTATTTACTCTTTCCCTAGTTAACTACTATGCCAAAGTCCTGAAACTTTCTGACACGAATTTCGTGTCGCAATTTGAGACTCAGCAATGCAGATACAAGATTGAACTAATTTTTTTAGAGGTATATATAGATAGTCTGGTTGTATGTGGGTGTCGTAAAAGGCGACTAAGGGTCGTACCGGAGAATGGGCAGCAGCGTTCTCTATGCATTCCACCACCATACTATAGGTACTGCGATCGCCAACCCGCCTGCCAAGCGTGGCGATTATGGCAAACCCCCCCCCCCCCCAAGAATGACAAGCACAAAAAACACTAGGCCCCTAGTACCCGGCGGCCCGCCTACCCTTGGTTACGGTAGCGGCCAAGGCCACAGTGAGGCAAGGGGTGCTAAGAATCCCCGGAAGAGATCCGGCTACCACAATCACCGAAAACTGGACCTGGCAACATACAACACGCGTACACTCCGGACCGACGAGAAGATCACCGAACTCGAGGAAGAATTGAGCAAGATACGATGGAGTATAGTGGGGTTATCTGAAGTCCGAAGAGAGGGGGAGGACTCGATAATCCTCAAATCCGGAAACTTGCTCTATTTCCCGGAGGGCAACCAGCAGTCCCAAGGTGGTGTCGGGTTTATCGTCCATAGGTCCCTTGTCAGCAACGTGGTGAAGATCGAGTGTGTCGACCAGGGTGGCGTACCTTATACTCAGAATATCCGAAAGGTATTCGCTGAAGGTCGTACAGGTTTACGCCCCGACCTCGTCACACCCCGACGATGAGGTAGAGACCATGTATGAGGATATTTCCAGAGCCATGCATGGCTCTAAAACTCACGTTTCGCGAGTTTCGCTCAAGTTTCGCGTTAAAGTCCCCCATGACAACGGTAAACCGTTGTCATGGGGGACTTTAACGCGACACTGGGTAAACGTAACGATGATGAGCTGCGAGTGGGGCTATTTGGAGTTGGATGCCGGAACCACCGGGGCCACCTACTGGCCAGTTTTATGGAGAAGGAAGGCCTCTTTATGATGAATTCCTTCTTCAGAAAACGTGAGCATAGAAAGTGGACCTGGCAGAGCCCGGATGGTGCAACTAAAAATGAGATTGACTTCATTATGTCGACGAAGAAGCAAGTATTCAATGATGTCTCTGTGATCAACGCGGTGAAAACCGGAAGTGATCACCGTATGGTAAGAGGCACATTGAACTTAAATATCAAGCTGGAAAGATCTCGACTAATGAATTCTACGCTCCGTCCAGCACCGATCCATATCCAAAACCCCGAGAGCTTTCAGCTCGAACTCCAGAATAGTTTCGAATGCCTAAGGAGCTCCGTGAACGATTATAACGATGGGTTCGTGGAAACTGTCCATACGGTCGGGTCTAAGATCTTCCAGACCCGCCGCACGAATTCAAAAAAGAAGCTCTCTGATCCTACTTTGCGGCTCATGAAGGAGAGGCGCGATATGATCCTGCAGTCTACGGATGATGCGCTAAATTACCGGCAACTCAATAGACGGATCTCTAAGGCCTTGAAAAGCGATCTTCGCCGCTTTAATACAGATCGTATTAAGGACGCGATAGAGCGAAATAAAGGCTCCAAGGTCTTTGCTAGAGATCTGTCTATTGGGCAGAGCCAGCTTACGAGACTAAAGACCGATGATGGCAGGATCGTATCCGACAAACCTGAGCTGTTGAGAGAGATCGAGAGGTTCTATGGACAGTTATACACGTCAACAAATAACCCCGCTATGAATCTGGCAAACGACCCAAGAGCTAGATTGACCCGGCACTATACCGAAGACATCCCGGACGTCAGCCTGTACAAGATTAAGATGGCTCTGAAGCAGCTCAAAAACAACAAGGCACCGGGTGATGACGGAATTACGGCCGAGTTGCTGAAGGCCGGCGGAAAACCCGTTCTGAAGGCCCTTCAGAAGCTGTTTGGTTCCGTCATACTCGAGGGCAAAACACCGCAGGCATGGAACAGAGGTGTGGTGATACTTTTCTTTAAGAAGGGCGATAATGCCCGCCTTAAGAATTATAGGCCCATCTCACTCCTGAGCCATGTCTACAAGCTGTTTTCGAGAGTCATCACGAACCGTCTCGCGCGCAGGTTTGACGACTTCCAGCCTCCCGAACAAGCCGGATTCCGTAAAGGCTTTAGCACCGTAGACCACGAGTTTGTGGACTACGAGAAAGCCTTTGATTCGATTGAGACATGGGCTGTGCTGCAGTCTCTTCAAAACTTCAAAACTTTTGCATAAGATTTATATTTGGCCTGCGCAAATATGATCACATTTCAGAATTTCGTACAAAGCTCAAGTGGCTTCCCATACGTCTTCGCCGGAATTCTCATATCTTGTTTCAGCTCTACAGTATTTTGTTTAATCCTAAAACCCCTACTTATCTTAAAGAACGTTTCAAGTTCCTTCATGACACACATAATAGATATCTGAGGTCATCGGAAAACCTGAGACTAGAGATGCCGATGCATTCCACCAGTTTCTACGACAAATCTTTTACAGTTCAAGCAGTACGGTTATGGAATGACTTGCCCGTGTCGGTAAGGCGTGCTCAATCTTTGTCCACTTTTAAAATTATGGTTAAAAAGCACTTCCTATCTCCTTAAACATCATCATTATATTTTCTTTGCTCATGTTTCATGTTTATTATTATATGTATATATTTATATGTATTAGTATAATATACTTTATGTATATAAATGGTACACCACAGACTACCTACAGTATTTGTCTGTCCTTTCCCTTTTTAATCCATCCAAAGGTTGTCTTTAAAAGATCGCTTTTAGCGATAAGACCGCCCATTGTGTCACCCTTTGTACAGTTTCTAGATTTACATGTCAGTAATTTATATGGTGTACATAATAAAGAGTATTCTATTCTATTCTATTCTATTCTCTTCAACGGTGCCAGATCGACTATCGGGACATCGAAGTGCTGAAGTGTCTGTACGAAAACGCCACTATGTCAGTCAGACTCCAGGATCAGGCCTCGAAACCTATCCTTCTGCAGCGAGGTGTGAGACAGGGAGACGTTATCTCTCCGAAACTGTTCACCGCTGCACTGGAGGATGTCTTCAAGGTTCTGGACTGGAAAGGGGCTGCCATCAACATCAATGGCGAGTACATAACTCACCTTCGGTTTGCCGACGACATCGTAGTCATGGCTGAGACTATGGAGGACCTCAGTACAATGCTCGATGACCTCAGTAGAGCCTCCGAAAGAGTGGGTCTTAAAATGAACATGGACAAAACGAAGATCATGTCAAATGCCCATGTAACACCCACTCTCATAAAAATCGGAGACGCTACACTCGAAGTCGTGGACGAGTGCGTAACCGGTACCTGCTCGGATACCTTTTTAACCGACTTCTAGAGGTTAGCTTTGTGGCTAAAAAGAACAATAGGCCTTTAATTCTTGGAAAAAGAAATGGTTTAAAATTTCAAACAGACTTACGCACTCGGAAGACCGTAAAACTAAAAATCTATATTCTAATTTATTTTATTTTTATGGGAAAGTGATTGATACTAGTATAAAGCTGTTAAATATCCATGTTTGTTCTGCTTTTCTTCTATTTTAAGTACCTATATATATACCTCTAAAAAAAAGTAATTTCAAAAATAAAAAAACCTGACTGCGAAACTGAAAAGCTACAAACAAGCCCATTTTATATTAAATAAAAGTTGGAAGCAGGCGGGACCCATTTGATTTTGAAAATATAATAAAAATGGTATGGGTCCCGCCCACAGAGAACGCAAGTATCACGAACTGTATGAAAACCAAGCGTGCCATTTTTTTGACTACCTACTATGACGTCACAAGCTCGCGCTGTCGCTCACACTTACCCAGCCAGCAGTACAAAGCACTGAGCGCGAAAGGGGCGGCTTATGATTTGTAATCATAAGTTGGTGCAATTTTTGGCACGCGAAGTAGTTACTCTTGCGTTATCTAGGTATATCTATATCTGTGGTCCCCGCCTGCTTCCAACTTTTATTTAATTTAAAATGGGCTTGTTTGTAGCTTTTCAGTTTCGCAGTCGGGTTTTTTTTATTTTTTATATTACTTTTTTTATTTCCAGCTTTTTAGTTTACAAATGTGAAGGATTTCGCAAACGATTTAGGTACGTGTTTTTTACGATTTGTCACTTCGAATTACATTTAACCATATAAGCTATATATATATATATATATTTGTAATCAGCTTTTAAACCCTTTATTTTGATACCCCACTCGATAGGTTTCGAGAAAAAAAAAATTTTTCATACATTGCGCCAAAAATCGGCCATTTAATTTTTTTTTCAATTTTGATATACTTATCCAGTGTCACTCTCACAATTAAGACGAATCTAACGGCACTTCTCAAGCTAAAATCGATCAAGCCGTTTAGGCTATAGAGCGTGCCAAAGAAATATACATACATACACTCGAGAAACATAACCCTCCTTCTGACGCAGTCGGGTAAAAATTAGTTCAATCTTGTATCTGCATTGCTGAGTCTCAAATTGCGACACGAAATTCGTGTCAGAAAGTTTCAGGACTTCTTCGGCATAGTAGTTAACTAGGGAAAGAGTAAATACGTAATTTGTGTATTTCACAAAAAGGTAATGTAATAGTTTTAAGATCCTGGAAGAATTTTCGTAAATCTACAGTACCTACGTTTGAAATAAATATCGTAGTCCCTTTTATGCAATTAGAAATTAGTTTTACTTAGGTGTTACAAATTGACAAATGTTATGTAGGTATTGAAAGATTTGATGCAACAACGGTTAGTTTAAGGATAATTCTAATACATGATTTAAGTTAGATTAGTTTAGTGAAAATTCCTAAGATTTGTTAATTGCCAGTTTAGTTAAAAATAGCCTTTACACATTTTAAATAAAGCTTATTTTCAACTTATTTAAGATTTTACCCGAATTCCGGGAAAAAAGAATGTCGTCGTAAGGAAATCTCCACTTTCAGTCTCTGTTCTTCGAAGTTTAGGTAAATATAGTCTGCCTATTTCGATTACTGGTTATCACTCAGTAACACACTTATTACTTCTCACGCGTAAGAATCGGGCTATGTTTTGATCGGCACGGCATCACGGCGCGGGGCGACGGCGGGTGGACCGCCCCCGCGCGCGTCTTCCCCCTCTACTTCAAACTCACTAGATTAACCGTTCTAAAAGTAACGATAAAATTAACGTTAATAAACAACTAACGTTATTAATGATTACCGATAAAATGGAGCTAAAATAACGTTAAATCAATTACCGTTATTTTAATATTAACGGTAACGCTGTCAAATGACGGTAACGTTATGAAAATTTTACCGGTATTTAAAGCCCTGATTTTAGCTTCTAGTTTAAAAGAAATATGAATAAAGAAAGTTTTTATTTAACTTTGCTCAGCAATAGTTCAATGGACTACTTTCCTGATAACAAGACCACAAATTTTTCAACAAAATTACCAAAAGCTATTAAATTAGAAGGTGAATGGTCAGTTGGAGTTGTCGAGTTTCAATATCCATGTGCAGACGCCAGCACTTCAAGCTACTACAATCTGTCAAATTTCTTTAATAGATTTTCAACTTTATCACTAAAGCATAAGGTCCAAAGTTGGTTGGGAAAATTTGACAGTTTCGGGTAGGTTGTGTTAGGGTTCGTTGATTTACATTTTTATTTAATTAAATTTAAACGCTAAAAGACTAGTTTCCAGGCCAGTAACTATTTGATTCGAATATTTTGTACTGGCAACACTTTAGTTTGTCAGTAGATCGTTGGATGCTTCTGATTGGTTGACGACATAAAATCGTTAACCAATCACAGAACTCGATTTTACCGCGCAAATTGTCAACTTGGGAAGCGGGAAAAGGTCGGTTGAACATTCTGGCTTGAGGATTTGTACAGAAAGGTTGAGTGGAAGAATAAAGTTGTGTTTCCTGTTACCTGGATTTTCTTCAGTACTTCACCTAGGCATCCTGAAAGTCTAATTTCAATCTTCAGAACCAGTAAATTTTAATATATCAGAAGTGACACGCTAACCAAACTTAAAACGTAAGTACACGCCCATGACTTTTATTATTTAAATTCTGAATTATATTTCTTTTTGTGTTTTATCGTTGCATTATAATATTTATTATAATTTTATATTTAATTCAAATTTACTTACTTAATACTAGTAATGGTACTGAAATCAGTGGTAATTTAAATCATAACGGTCGTATTAAGGAAATAACGAATATGCGAGGAACAATTATTTCGAGTTAAACAATGTTTAAATCTAAATGGCAGCTCTAAACGTAGTCTACGACTTGGTTAGTGGTTCTTTTGTTCGCAATGCGACCTACAGTATTTTGTAACGGTTCATTTTATTTAAAAAAAAAAAAAAAAAAAAAAAAAAAATTGTGTGTGTGTGTGTGTGTTAAAAGTGTCTGAAATGATCTAGAATATTACCATGTGGGGGTTCCTAAAAGGGGTACGAAAATTTGCTTATTTTTGGCGTAGGACGCACCGTTTCCGAGATATGACACATTTTTCATCTTTCAATTGTACTGAATAATGTGGTGTTATTCACCATATTTTTAGTCATTGGTATTAACATACCTTCTTTTTCTGCGAGTGTTTAGATCATGGACGAGCCATCAGGACGAAGAGAACGCTCAAATCGGGACTCCAGTCGGCGTAGACTAGAGACACCTAGTCGAGAGGATCGCTCACGAAGTCGAAGCGGCCTTCGTATGCGCAGCCCGAATCGATCTCGGGATGAGCAAGACTTCCTGTTGGGACAGCAGAGGGTACAGATGCTGGAGCTGGAATTACGCCGAGAGCGTGAACGACTTCGTGCGACGGAGGACCGTCGTCGAACATCGTCACGACGTGCCAGCGAGCGTCGCGAGCCCTCCGGACGTCGGGAAGCTGAGCGTCGGGCAGAGCCACGTGCCGAGCAACGTAGCAATGCGGGAGAATATGCCAGCGAGCGTCGGGAGCCCTCCGGACGTCGGGAAGCTGAGCGTCAGGCAGAGCCACGTGCCGAGCAACGCAGCAACGTGGGAGAATATATTATAAGGTCACGTAGTCCATCTTTTTCTAAGAACGATCTTGTTAGTGTTTTAAAACTGTTGAAGGAGGATCTGTCGTCACAGCCAAATAACCAAAATGCACAATCGTCTCAAAAGATAGACCACCAAAATATATTGCCTAATTTTGACCCTTCAACTAAAAACCAACGTATTGATGTATGGCTGAAAAAGGTCAATGAATGTGCATCGGTATATGGTTGGGACGACAGAACTACCACTCATTTTGCCATGCAGAAACTCCAAGGCCTGGCTAAAATGTGGTACGAAAGCTTGAATTCCATTCTTTTCAGCTGGAATGAATGGCAAGATAAATTGATACTTGCATTTCCTTGTGAACAAAATTACGGCCAGACCTTGGAGGATATGCTGAAAAGGAAGAGCAAGTTCAATGAGCCCATCGAAGTTTATTATTACGAAAAGCTTGCTCTCGTTAATCAATGCGATATAGTAGGAAAGCGTGCCGTGGACTGTGTCATTCACGGCTTGAGTGACAGGACCTTAAGATCGGGTGCTTTAGCATTACGTTGCAATCACCCTGACCAACTTTTGCAGTTCTTATTAAGCAATAGAGATACCCATCAGCCTTCAGCGGACCGTGGCCATTTTCGTAATAAAATTGTAGACAATACACACCAGAATAATAATCAAAACCAAGCTCCAAAGTCTATAGCTAGATCGGGTCAGCCTAATGGTTGCTATAATTGTAAGGAGAAGGGGCATAGTTTCCTACATTGTCCTAAACCTCTTTTGAAGTGCCAGCGATGCAATAAACTCGGTCATACTATAGAAACCTGTTTTAGCAAGTCAGGGGAAAAGCCGACGAATTCTAGCGCTACTGTCTCAAAGACAATGCGCATAGATTCTGTCAAAAAGGGTACTGAAACCCCGAACTCCAAATTTATAAAAGAAGTTATTGTTAATGGGGTGCCCTTGCAGGGGTTCATAGACTTTGGAAGCGAGGTTACTTTGATTAAGGAGTCTGTAACCAAGGAGCTAGACTTGATTCACGATAACACACCCTCTCAAATGAAAGGTTTCGGTAATAGTGTTGTGCAATCTCTTGGAGAGTTGTCGCTTGATTTGAGTATAGACAATGTCAACGCCAGGGTTATTTGTAAGGTTGTGGGTGACGACTTTTTGGAAAAGCCTTTGCTAATTGGCCAGACTTACACGGAACTTCCTCATATAGTTGCTTATAAAAACGTTTCTGAATTGAAATTCTTCGACGACGGCAACAAATTGCCCTTTTCTGATGTTGACATTGAGAGTGAAAACTCTTCAAAGGTTCGCACTTTAGGAGCTGTCAAATTTTGGGGACCTGTTTCGATCAGAGCCAGCGTTGATCCTACCATTAATGGCAGTCTTTTACTGAAAAATAGTATTGCAGGAAAACCCAATCAGCGATTTTCAGTTTGCGGAGGACTTTATAATTCAATAAATGGCTGTGTGAATATAGTTGTTTTTCCCCATGCTAGCTTCTGTCAGATTCCAAAGGACAACGTCTTTAGCCGAGCTGAAAAGGTCTATTTTGTCAACAGGGTTGTCGTTGAGTCACCTGAACTGATGAGTGATGCTGCCGGTAATGAATTCGATAAAAGCAAGGTTCGCATTTGTCAAAAGGTACCTGATGATACTAGGAAACAGTTATTAGATTTGCTTAGAAAGTACAAGCATTGTTTTGCGTCATCCTTGAAGGATCTAGGTTGTACTAACGTTGCCCAAATGAAAATAGAGCTTAACAGTCAACGTCCCGTTGTATACCGTCCGTATCGACTATCACATCATGAGCGCTCACAGGTGCGTACAATGGTAGATGAGATGTTAGACGCAGGTATAGTACGCGAATCATCTTCCGACTATGCTAGTCCTATTCTGCTCGTACGCAAGAAAGATGGATCTCTTCGAATGTGCATAGATTACCGCATGCTGAATTCTGTAACTCTTAAGGAGAGATATCCAATGCCAATCATTGAGGATGAAATAGCCCGCCTTTCTGGTCAGGCCTGTTTTATTTCACTAGACCTCGCGTCAGGTTACTACCAGGTACCAATTGTAGAG
Source organism: Mesoligia furuncula (assembly GCA_916614155.1). NCBI lineage: Eukaryota > Metazoa > Arthropoda > Insecta > Lepidoptera > Noctuidae > Mesoligia > Mesoligia furuncula. The sequence continues at coordinate 13,575,128 of OU744810.1, forward strand.
CAAAGTAAGCGATTTACCTCATTTGTCACGCCAGACGGCCAATACGAGTTTAATCGCATGCCGTTCGGCCTGGCAAATGCGCCTGCTGTATTTCAGCGCATGATAAATACGATTCTAGGGTCAGCTCGTTTCTGTAAAGCAACCGCATATATGGACGATATTCTAATCTTTGGGAAGGACTCGTCGGAATGTCTAAAAAATTTTGAGGACGTATTGCAATTGTTAGAAAAGGCGAACCTTACTTTGAATTTATCGAAATGTGATTTTCTGCGCGATACAATCGACTATCTCGGGTATGAAATTGGAGCAGCAGGAGTAAGGCCTGGGGAGAAAAAGATCTCTAGTGTAATGAATTTTCCGCGTCCTGAAAATGTACACCATGTTCGCCAATTCCTCGGGCTGGCAAGCTACTTCCGGAAATTCGTCAAAGACTTTGCCTCGATAGCTTTTCCACTCAGCAAATTGTTAAAGAAAGCTGTACCTTGGGAATGGGGCAATAATCAGGAAACTGCTTTTCAGGATTTGAAGGCTAGGTTGACAAATAGACCTATTCTCGCAATATTCGATCCATCGGCAGAACTGGAACTGCACACTGACGCGAGTAGGATAGGTATTGGAGGCATACTCCTTCAGCGTTCAGCGGATAACACGCTGCGATCGGTTGCATACTATAGCAGGCAAACATCGCCGGAGGAGAAGAATTTCCATTCTTATGAACTGGAAACTTTAGCAGTGGTTTGTTCCCTGCGAAAGTTTCGAGTTTATTTGCTAGGGAAAGACTTTAAAATCGTTACAGATTGCAGCGCTCTTCGGTCCACTTTTACCAAACGGGATCTCATTCCTAGGATAGCGCGCTGGTGGCTGCAATTGCAAGAATTTAATTGCACAATCGAATATAGAGCCGGCATAAAAATGGGACATGTTGATGCGCTATCCCGTAATCCTGTAGTCGAGTCCGAGGAGAATCACTCTGATAACCTTCCAACCGTTATGGCAATTTCAAGTGAAGATTGGTTACATACCCTCCAACTTGGAGATTCAGAACTTAGGAGGATTAGGGAAACTTTGGATAGTAATCTAGATGAGAAAGGTTTACAATATATTCAGGAGAACTACGTCGTCAAGGACAATAAGTTATTTCGTTGTGTAGGTAAAGACAAGGGAGATATACGCTGGGTAGTACCGAAGGGTGCGAGATGGCAATTATGTCGGATGAATCATGACGATATCGGTCATTTTGGGGTTGAAAAGACTTTGGAACGATTAAAGAAAAGCTATTGGTTCCCAAAAATGACACGATTCGTTAAAAAGTACGTAAGCGCCTGTATTGAATGTGCATACGCTAAAAATAATCAAAGTAATAGAGAAGGTCTTCTTCACCCTATAACGAAAGTGGAGGTACCTTTTCACACACTACATATTGACCATCTCGGACCCTTCGTGAAATCCAAGCGGGGTTTTTCTTACCTGTTAGTAGTAGTTGACGCTTTTACAAAGTTTTGTTTTGTCAAACCGGTTCGGAACACACATACCCAGAATGTAATAAGGGTGCTAGAAGACATATTCAGGATATTTAGAACTCCTGACCGCCTCGTGAGTGACCGCGGCAGTTGCTTCACGTCGCATATGTTCAAAAGATTTTGTCTAGACGAGGGCATTAAACATATCCTGAATGCTGTCTCTAGTCCCCGATCAAACGGTCAAGTCGAGCGGTATAACCGCACAATTCTCAGCTCTATGAAGGCTTTAAGCGTGAAATATGGCGAGAAAGAATGGGATTGCCATTTGGGAAGGATTCAGTGGGGACTAAACAACACTATCCAAAAAACGACCGGCAGGACACCAGCCGAGGTGATGTTTGGTACCTCTATGAATGTTTCCGCAAATCCGATCCTTAATGAGATCTCTGATGAAACTCGCGAATCCACTGATCTACCCACTATACGCCAAGAAGTTAAAAGTAGGATAGATAGTGAGCAGATCAAGCAAAAACTATATTATGATAAGGGTAGGAAACCTGCGCGCATATACGCGGAAGGCGACCTTGTTAAAATTACTAAAACTTGCTTTAATAATGAAGGGCAAAGTAAGAAGCTCCTGCCGTCGTATATCGGTCCCTATCGGGTTACAAAGGTCTTGGGTACTGACCGATATTTAGTAGCTCCAGTACCTGGTTTAGGTAGTACACAAGGCAAGCGTCCAACGACCGTTGCTGCGGATCGCATGATGCCTTGGATCCACGTGGCTGCGTTAGATGTGAACGAGGGCTCGGAATCCTCTTCCGACACAGATGATGATTAGATATACTTAATTTAAGTTTTAGTGTCCCTTGTGAGGCATGTAACTACAGAATGGTGTGTTGTTTCAGATTGGATGCGAGAATCGATTGGTTCGCGTCTGATCAACTATGCCAGAGCTACTCGTTCATCTTGCTTCTATTGCACAAGCTTAATCGATCGGCTTGAGCGAATAGTAAGCAAAGGCTCCCTCGATTAATCGATCGTCGAGGTAATTTTTGAAACATATCGACTAATCGATCGTCGATCACCAGGTATCCCGATTAATCGATCATTGGGACCTGAGTTCTTTACTTGATTAAACACAACAAATCGATCGTTGTGATTTCTACACCCTGCCTATGATTAAATTGAAGTTGCTCTTCCGTAGAAGTCTCTATACATACTTATAAGCTAAATAATTTTGTAAATAGGTATTAGATATTTAGATAAAGGTTAATTTAATTTGTACATGCAAACTATTAGATTAGATTATTTATTTAAAATTAGTAAATATTAGCCTAATAACTGATTTAGTATAATTTGTGAATAGCCTACCTATTGTTATTGTTGTATTGTTCACTAAATTTTTATGTAGGTATCAATGTATTACTCTTCTTAGTTTACGTGAATAAAGTAAATAGGAAATAGTTTTAAACAATAAATAAAGGAGCAAACAGCTCCACAAGTTTAATTAATTAATTAATTTTAATTTATATCACATATTATTCTGTATTTCATTTTTTTTTAGTTACACCAATAGTTTGTATTATTTTATAAATTTCTAAATAGTAAATAAATGAGTTATATAAATCTATAAATAGATATTCACTATAAAGATTTCAATGTTAATTATTATGTAGGATATTAGCTTAAAATATGAATTGATTTTGAAATATTGTGTACATGGATTGTGGAGTTTGTTTAACTGACCTAATTCCGATTGTTAGGGTTCCACCCGGTACCGTGTGCAGGGACGCACACGATATCAGGATGGTCGATTGTTAGGGTTCGTTGATTTACATTTTTATTTAATTAAATTTAAACGCTAAAAGACTAGTTTCCAGGCCAGTAACTATTTGATTCGAATATTTTGTACTGGCAACACTTTAGTTTGTCAGTAGATCGTTGGATGCTTCTGATTGGTTGACGACATAAAATCGTTAACCAATCACAGAACTCGATTTTACCGCGCAAATTGTCAACTTGGGAAGCGGGAAAAGGTCGGTTGAACATTCTGGCTTGAGGATTTGTACAGAAAGGTTGAGTGGAAGAATAAAGTTGTGTTTCCTGTTACCTGGATTTTCTTCAGTACTTCACCTAGGCATCCTGAAAGTCTAATTTCAATCTTCAGAACCAGTAAATTTTAATAGTTGATATGCTGGCGTCTGTACAATGTTTACTGTTCAAGATCATGAAAATGTTATATACATTACAAAAACCATGTTAATGCCTACTGAAGATAAACCCTCAACAGTGTACTACAAAAAACATATTCCAGCTACCAACTATGATAAGGTTGAGCATATTTTAAAAGCGTTAAATGGTATCAGAGAGAAATTAACATTTCGTCAAGATGCAATGATATTCTAATAAACAGATATGTTATACACTTACAAAACAACAGAAAAAAGTGTTCCGCGCCGAGAGCACAGCCGAGAGGCAGCACACATACACACTTTTCATTCATTTTACATTTCACTACAAGTAAAAAGGATAGAAAAAGGATAGCTTGATAAACCCAATAAGAAAAAAAGTGACAGCTAGATGTTGTCAATTGCGCGTGAATGTAAACAAACATTATTCGGGCTACCAATCACCGCACGTTGGCATCATAGACTAACAAATTAACTAGGCAGAAAGTACAAACCACGTGTACAGAATTTGTAGTCGGAATTTGTGCCTATGCAACGAATAAACACTATTAAAAGGTAGGTAGGTGAAAAATAAAACACGTTTTAAAAAGAAAGAAATACAATTGTAAAAATAATCATACACCTTCGAAAAGACTTAATTTTAATCTCAATGGTAGGTTTATTTTAACACTATCTGTGACATACTATGGTAACGATAAGCTATTAATATTTTCTTTTCCTACATATTATGACATGTTTAATTTATAATTAAATATATCAAACAAAATTATAAAGAAAAGTTATTAAAAGGGAAACTAGAACTCTGCTGTAAAGATGACTTTACTGCCTAATATTCGCATCTGTACTTTTATTCTATGTCCGGAGTGCACGCATCCTTGTCGTTCTTACGACAAAAAATATATTTTCCATCTCTTCCTTTTGCCTAACCTCCAAATATCAGAATATTAGGAAAATAATTGAAATATATTAATAAATCGAAGTATAATGTGTACTTTCGTGTGGTATGAGATTCCTTGTGTTTTATTAACTTTGGTATCATAATTGGTACACTTTCTAAATACACAAAATGGCATTTTGGATGGTAATTACGTAGCTGCGCGCACCGTCTCACTCGTAGACGTGCGTGACACAGACTAAAGGCAATACGTCCCAATTAGGACGTTTTCTAGTCTTCACGATTTGCGCGAATTAAGTAAGCGACAACGGAAGTATTTAAAAAAATAACTTTATTCGGACAGAGTTACAGCTAAACAGAATTATTCATCTAATAAAATATTGATCTTATATACTAACTTTATTGCTAACGTAGTACATGTATGGCGTGATCAGATATGACGCACGTCCTAGATTAATCTGGATGCTGATCAAGCAATGGAATATTTGGAAATAATATGTCTAATAAATACTTATTGGCTGACAAAGCTAATATTGGTAGGTTGGGGTTCCTTAACTCCTCCCTCCCCAAGAGAGAAATTATCCGAAGGTGTCGCAGACAGTTTCGGAGAATTTCGACAAAAATTTATAAACTGGAATTTATACATTATAAAGATAAATACTGCTATTACAATAATCACATACTCGAAGATGGTCCATATACTAATTTCTATTGTCACTGTTTGGGTCGTATCGTCTATTTCACTAAATTTTGCACTTTGTAAAACTTCTTTCACATCACTGAAGTCTACATTTCTTAGATCCACTTTCTTTGACCTTCTCTGGATGTCCTGTTGTAGCTCTGGCATCTGGATCAATGGCAGCTGGAGACTAGAAACCGAAGTGTTTGTAGTAGCGGCAACGATGACTTCGCCTATTTGTGTCTCGCATTGTTGGCCTGGAGTCACGATGTAGGTCCCAAGAACAGTGTATTTCAGAATTTCTGTATTGCAATTCTCAGTAATGATGAGGTTTTCTTCTGAGTAAACCAACCATTGATTGTTGGTTACTTTTTGTATCTTAGTTTTCTCTATTTCAATATGGTTCTGTATGCAGTTTTTGTAGTTATTCTTCATCAACATTATTTGTTCAATGCAGGTCACAGTTGGATACTGGGCTAAGTTAGTTTCAGCGCATAGAAATTTGTCCTTTTCAATCTCAGCACATGGGCTTACCACGGGCATGTATTTCAACCTATTCACCATCAGGTAAGGGTATTTGGGTATAATCGTAAAGGTATTTGGAGAATGGAATATAGGAATGGGTATAACCTTGTAATAATTATATGTTTCGTTATCTATTAGGGGGACTTCTAAAACAAAAACTAACTTGTTATTATTTATGTATGACTTAAGTATAATATTACGTTCTAATTTTATTAAATTACGTTTGTTTACTGGATATATTGTTCTAGCATGTTTTGAAATGACTTCTAATGTATAATATAATTCTGTACTATTTATAAAGGATTGGTGCAATGTATTTAATTTGCTAAAGGCTATTGCCGTCTCAATCTCTTGTATGGTTTCGTAACAAGTTCGAAAGTTATTTAAAATTTGATACATAGTATTCAATATTTGGAAAAGTTTGTTAAACCTGAACTCATGTTCAACTAATTTTTCCATTTCATTGGTATGTAAACCCAAGTTTTTTATATTTGAACTTATTATTTCAGAGTCGTTTACTAATTTATCAAAAGCCTTTTGCATTGATGATACTTTACGTTCGACTACATGCTCTTTGTTCTGTATCATTTGAATTTCTCTATCATATTTAATTGCATCATCTTCATCTAAATTTCCCGAAATAGCTTTTACAAGTGAGCCTAATGGATTGAATAAGGCTCGTTTATTCCTATAATGAAAAGGTAATATTTGAAAAAATCTACTCTTAGTTAAATTAATGAGATATTCGATTTGACTTTCTATTCCTACCGTTTCGTTACTAACTCTAATTTCCTTAATTTTTATTTTTAAATTACTAAAATCCCGAATATTATTATCTATTTGTAAGCCTAATGATTCTAAATCTATAGTTTTATATATTGTCCAATAACTATTCCTCTTCACTGCTACTCCCCGCTTTATCGCTGCTATCCCCGGATTCTGACCGAGGTTTTGAAGTTCCAGCGTGCATGTTGACACCACTAGTACCAGAAGTACCAGGCACGATCTGTGGAGGACGTTTTACATTTTTTAACGCTACTCTAGTTTTCCTTTTCTTTACTTCTACTGGTACTATATTCCTTTCGACTTCACCTATTACTTTAGCTTTTTCATATCGTGGTTTTTCTTTAGCTTTTCTGATCCTAGTATCTTTCATATAAATAGTATCGTCTGGCTCAAGTACTGGTGTCGTTTCACCACATTTTTTATTTATCACTTTAATTTTGTCGGATTCTAATTTTTCTGTTATGTATTCATAAAGTATTTTAAGGCGTTTTCTATGATCTTTTTTTTTTTTTTTTTTTTTTTTTTATTATTATCCCTTCTATCTGCAATCAGCCCTTGAGCTTTAATCAGATTGGTTGTTTCTTCACTAGGCAGTTCGAGATTGTTCACATCCAGCGATGCGTCATCTCATTAGATTTTTTTTTTTTATTGGTGGTTATATTGATGCTAATCGATCTCTTTTAAGTCTGTAGGTAGAGTCTGAGGACTTTAGAAGTTTCACAGCGAGTTCATTTTTATGATGTTGGAGTCTTTCCTTGTAATTCTTGTAGGACCTTTCTACAACCTCCTTGACAGTTGGGATTTGTAGGTACTCATGTACTTCAGTGTTTTTTATGAACCAAGGTGCACCACTTAAGGTTTTGAGTGCCTTATTTTGGAAACGCTGTAGTACCTCAATATTTGAGTGGCTTGCTGATCCCCAGAGCTCTATTCCATATGTCCATATAGGTTTAAGGATGCATTTATAGATAAGGAGTTTGTTTTCCAAGCTTAGTGATGACTGTCTGCCGATGAGCCAGTTAATGTTTCTTAGTTTTATGTTTGCTTGCTCCCTTTTGGTTTTTATATGTTCACGCCATGTAAGTCTTCTGTCGATGTGCATACCTAGGTATTTGACAGTACTTTTCTGTGGCAGAACATCTTCACCGAGTTTTACTTGTGGACAGTCTCCTCTTCTTAGGGCAAAGGTAACATGGACAGACTTGGCAGCACTAGCCTTGATTCTCCACTTTTTCAGCCATGATCCAATTTTGTTCAGGTGTTCTTGGAGTTTCGTGGATGCTCTAATCTGGTCTTTGTCGCAGGATAGGACTGCAGTGTCATCAGCATAGGTTGCAGTAACAATTTGTTCTGTGGTGGGTAGGTCAGCAGTGTAGACCGTGTACAGAACAGGGCCCACAACAGAACCCTGGGGTACTCCAGCTTCTATGGGATAGAGTGAAGATAGGCAGTCTCCAGATTTAACTTGGAACACTCGGTCCTCCAAGTACGACTTGAGCAACATGTATGCGGTGTGTGGTAAGCAGGTCTTAAGTTTACACAGGAGGCCCTTGTGCCATACTCGATCGAATGCCTGTTGTATGTCAAGAAAAGCAGCTGAGCAGTACTCCTTTCTTTCCAAGGACTGTCGGATTGTGTGGACCACCCTGTGTATTTGTTCTGTTGTTCCATGGTGTGCTCGGAAACCAAATTGATGTTCTGGGATTGTCCCTTGTTCCTCAAGTATAGGTAACAGTCGCTGTAGCAATAACTTCTCGAACAGTTTAGACAATAAGGGAAGAAGACTTATTGGTCTGTACGAGGAGACTTCAGTGGGAGGCTTTCCAGGTTTAGCTACCATATTTATGATTGAGACTTTCCAGATGAGAGGGAAATAGTGTATTCTCAATACTGCATTGAATAGTATGGTTAGCAAGACAATCCCTTTTCTCGGTAGTTGATAAAGGACTTCTGATGTGATCAGATCAAAACCCGGTGCCTTTTTCTTCTTCAAGTTGTTAATTGCTTTCGAAACTTCTGTTGGGGTACAAAGTCGCAACGGTAGAGACATTTGCTGATCTCTGTCAAGGATTTCGTCAATATCTTCTTCTGAATGTATGATGTCGGGTTCATTTGGTTTGAATACATCTTTGAGGAATTCAGCAAATAGCTCGGCTTTATCCGCAGGTTTTCTTGCCCATTCTCCATTTGGCTGTCTTAACGGTGGCATATGTTCTTGTGGCCGTTTTAGTGACTTAGTCATTTTCCATAGAGAATAGTCGTCAGCTTTGCAAGGTGATAAAGTCTTTAGTTTGTCTTGAAGAGTGACGTCGTCGTATTCTTTAAGCATTTCCTTTAATTTCTTTTGTGCTTTATTGAGGGCTCTTTTGTCATGTGCGTTCCTGCTTGTGTGCCATTGACGTCTCAGTTTCCGTTTTGCAGCTATCGTCTCCCTTATTTTTAGTGTGTAATCCTTTTTCTGAGGACTATGTTTTATACATGGAGTGGACATCCAAGCGGCTTTTTGGATCAGGTTAGTTGTATACCAGGCTGCATTTTCTATATCTTCCTCTGTTTTGAGAGGTATGTGCAAGTTGGTATTATCCTCTATAAAGTTCTGGAATGAGGCCCAGTCAGTTCTATGATTGTATAGCGTCTCGCGGGGCTCTATATTAATAATTGTGGTACTCAGTGTGCATATTACTGGTGTATGATCAGAGTTGCCATCCAGACATGATTCGACTTTTGTGTATAGTCCTGACATTCCTTTGGTGACAAAGAAATCGATGAGGTCAGGTGTTTTATTAGGATCAGATGGCCAGTGAGTCGGCTCTCCTGTAGTCAGTATGTTAAGTGAATCTGAATCAATTGCCTTCTTCAACTCTCTGCCTCTGGTTGTGGTCAGCCTTGAGCCCCACAAGATGTTTTTGGCGTTCCAATCCCCTCCAGCGACATACCTGCCACCGAGTGTGCTAAGAAAATTGCTAAACATTTGTTCGTCAACTCGATGCCGAGGTGGGGAGTACACTGCAGCGATGTTGAGTGGGCCCTCCCAGTCTTCTACCGACACTACAGTAGCCTGTAGGTACGCTTGCTTAAAGTTTGGGAGAGGGTGTTGTTTTATACTTTCTTTAATTATGATTGCAGTCCCAGCGTGCGATGTTCCATCAGGATGGTTGGTGTAATATATATTATATCCTTTGATAAGGATGGTTCTTTGGTCAGTCATGTGTGACTCTGAGATTAAAAGAATATCAATTTGGTTGTGTTTCATGAAAAGTTCTACTTCATGTTTATTAGGAGGCAATCCATTTACGTTCCATGCTGCGATGCGTAGGAATTTCATTTCTTATATTGGGCAACTAGAGTCGTAAGGAGTCCCATTAGGGTGCCTATTTGTTGAATGAGGATATCTATCTTCTCTGATTGTTTAGTGATGATTTGTTCTAGTGAACTTGTTGGCTGAGATTGTACGTTCTCTTGTTTTTTGTTCCAGTGTGCCGTGTTTTCAGCGTGTTGATTGCGTGAATTAGGCGGTTGTTGTCTAGCGTAGCTACTTGGCTGTAGTTGTGGAAAGTCATCTATTAAGAAGGGCACAGTATCATTTCTTGGATTCTTCATTTTTGGTACTGGAACTTTTTTGTGGGGTAGCTGTGAAATTTTCCTTGCGCGAATCTCCTTGTATACTTGGCACCCCTTGTAGTTAGCAGGGTGGTCTCCAAGGCACAATGTACAGGTGGCTGGTGTGTTCCTGTCTTTTTTTGGGCAATCTATGGTTCTATGTCCTTCTGCGCATTTAACGCACCGGTAGGGGCGCATGCAGTTATTTTTAGTGTGTCCATATTGCTGGCATCTAGCGCATTGAGGAATTTCATTTGTTTTGCGTGGATCTTCTATCGTCACTTTTGTATGGTATATAGAATCTATACGTTTAAGTTCAGGGTTGTTTGGGCCAGGTTCAACATTCACGAAAAACATATTCAGTGGCTTTTTGTTTCTTCTCGAGAGTGCACATATGATTTCTCCTCTGACTTTATTCCCAGTTTTCTCTATTTCCTCAGCAATGGCTTCTTTTGGAGTCGTGTGGTGCAGATTCTTAATCACGATTCTGCAACTCCTCTTGTCTTTCTGTGTGAACGTATGGCCTATAAGCCCATTCTTTCGAATTAGGTCTATAATACATTTGTACGCTTCACTTGTCTGCGCCATTACTCTCAACTGGTTCCTGTTCACTATCTTATATGTGTAAGTGTCGTGTGGTACAGTACTGTTCAGGAGTTCTGTTAGTTTTGATATGTCCGAGATACCATATAGGATTATTGGTGGTGGTTTGCTAGCTTTCTTAGTATGGTCTTGACTTTCCATTGGCTCAGCGGTGTCATCAGGTATGTCTACTGGGAGTCCACAGTATCTGTTGGAAGTATTAATAGGGCTCTGCGAGTTCTGTGCTGGATTCTTATCTCCTGTAGAAGGTGGGCTATTCGATAGCTTTTTTCTTTTTGGGTTGCGTTGGGTGGGTATTCTTTGCCATGTGGGAGGACACTTATTGTCGTCATCCTCTATGGTGATTGTCACTGGTGGTGTGGGAGGTAAGTCTTTCTCCTTTGTGATGCTGGTTGTGCTTGGTTTATTCCCAAGTGAGGAAGATCTAGGTCTTGAAATAAAGAGGCTCGGATGGAATGCCTGTTGTATAAGATTTTTTTTTGTGCTGCCAGTAGCATTCTCCGTCACAGGGGCCTGGTTGCCTACCCCTGCGCAGACTTCGGTAACCAATTTCCCACTCGCAGGCCCGGATACCTGCGAGCGCCGGGCGTTAGCCGGATCGCATGACAAATCGACATCGTTATCATTCATACTTTCATATTACGAGTTGGGGCATACACACCGCACTTTCCCAAGGTACTGTGGTCGCTCTTTTGGAAGGGATTTAATCTTTCCGAGGCCTGCGAATGCCTGTGGACAGGTTATTTACCGCCGCCTGTTGTTCGGCGTTGCTGCTCATTTAGCACCACCCGGGGGACACGTATAGGGTGGGCCTAGGAGAAGGTGGTAAATCCTACGGACGCGAGCAGCTTTGCCCCCCCTATGTTTTCTATGATCTAACAATAGTTTCTGAGTTAAATTCTTTTCTCTATCCACGTTAAATACATTATCTGAATAAGTGTGACCAAATACTAATTCAAAAGGCGTAAGGTCTGTTGCTGAGTGAATGGTGTTGTTATAGGCCATGATGGCGTAAGTCATAACAGATGCTGCATCTAAATCGCTTTTATCGTATTTTGCTATACGATAAATCTCGATAATGGTAGAATGAAATCTTTCTACTATTGCCATTGAACTGGGATTGTTTGGAGTCCCAATATGAAGTTCAATTTTGTACAAGCTTAACATTTCCTTAATCAAAGCATTATTGAATTCTGTCCCGGAATCACAACTAATTTTCCTAGGCAGACCATACATGCTAAAGTATTTAATCAATGCCCTAACTATCTCTGGTGTACTCCTATTTGGTACCTCTATAGCTTGTGCTATCTTACTAAATGCGTCTACTATAGTTAAATAATATTTCCCTTCGATATATAATAAGTCCATAAAAGCTTCCTGAAAAGGGCCATCCTGCGTTTGTGTTAACTGAATGTAAGGTTTGATCGGCTTTCTGTCGTATTTCATGCGTTTACATGTTTCGCAAGCGTTTATGATTGCCGTAACTGTCTCTTTCATGTTTGCCCACCAATAATGTCGTTTAAGCTTAGTTAAAGTTTCTTTAATACCTCTATGACATGTTTTCCCGTCGTGGTATTTAAAAATAACTTCTTTTTGATCTTCTTCAGATTCTGTCAAATTTATAACTCTTTCTGTACATTCTATTAGCTTAACAGAATCCTTTTTAAATAACTTAATTGCCATGTTTGAAAAAGTTTTTCTAAAAGATGGATGTTCAAAGTATATAAAGTACCTATGTTTTGGGTCTATATACTCTTTTAAAAAGTCTTTAACTAATTTGTCGTTATTTGTCGGTAAGTGAACTTCAAGAATTTTTTGTTTCTTATTAGAAATATCTTTTACAACTAAGTTATTTTTAAACCATGAATGAACTAAAATCTGTTTTGGTTTAGTATCGACAGCTTCGTTTAAAATAGGAATGCCTTCGTGTTCTCTATTTGAAACTGAATTGGCAGTGACCTCATCATCAGAATCCGAAAGTTCTATCGTTTCTATTGGAGCTTCGAGGTCTTGCAATTCGTTATCTATTATTTTTTGTATCCGTTCCTGCCTATCCCCTACGTTTACGAATATTGAATCTAAATCGTCGTCAATTGCATTAATTAGTTTTGAGGGCCCTTCTTATATTTTATTTCGAAATCGTACTCTTCTAACCTTAACCGCCATCGCGTGAGTTTACTATTGGGCTCTTTCAATGAATACAGCCATGCTAATGGTCTATGGTCTGTAAATATAGTAAATTTGTTACCATACAGATATGGTCGAAAGTGCTTAACTGCCCATATTATGGCTAATAGTTCCTTCTCGATAGTGCTATATTTTACTTCAGTGTCGCTCAAAGTTCTACTAGCATATGCTACAGGCTTATCTGATCCTATTGTTCCTTGTGATAATACAGCCCCGATTGCAAAATTGGATGCATCAGTGGTTAGGATAAAAGTTTTACTAAAGTCAGGAAACTGTAACAAAGGTGCATTTGTTAAAAGCTTTTTACAAGTCTCGAAACATTCTTTATATTCTTCATTAATAATAATTTTGCGACTTTTCTTTAAACAAGCTGTTAATGGTCTAGTTATTTTAGCAAAATCTTTGATGAATTTCCTATAGTATCCGATAAGTCCTAAAAAGCTTTTAATCTGTGTAACCGTTTCTGGTATGGGATACCTAAGAACAGCATCTATTTTATCATTATTTGGCTTCAAACCTTCACTCGTAATAGTATGCCCTAAGTAAAGTACTTCCTTTCTAAGAAAATGTGACTTATCTAATTGAACTTTCAAATTTGTTTGACGGAAGCGGTCAAAAACTGCTCTAAGTTTTTCTACATGTTCAGGCAAACTTTTTGAAAAAATGATGACGTCATCGAGGTATACTAGGCAATGTAAGCCTTGAAGGCCTCGTAGGACGTTATCCATCGCTCGCTGAAAGGTTGCAGGTGCTGTCTTTAACCCAAACGGCATTCTGTTAAATTCGTAATGACCTGAAGGTGTGCTAAATGCGGTTTTAGCTCTATCCTGTTCCTGGACCTCTAATTGATGATACCCGCTAGCTAAATCGAGGGTTGTAAAGTAGGTACTTTTACCTAGCATGTCAAATAAATCGTTAATGTTGGGCAAGGGATATTTGTCATCAATTGTAATTTCATTGAGCCGTCTATAATCAACTACCATCCTCCATTTTTGTTGGCCCGATGCGTCTAACTTTTTCGGCACCAAGTGTACGGGAGCACTCCAGGGAGAATGCGATTCCTGGATAATGTTATCCCTTAACATTTTCTCAACTTGATTCTTGATTTCTTTTGTTTGAATAGGGGGTAACCTATGTGCCTTAATGTTTATTGGGTCTTCATTTTTTGTTCTTATTCTATGTTTAACCTGATTTGTGAAGGTTAATGGAATATTTTCACAATAAAATATATCTTTGTATTCCCTACAAAGTCCCTCAATAACCCTACGTTCTTCTGCGTTCATATGATCTAACTGTAATTTTTCTAAATTATTTGTTAGCAATCTGTCCACTTCTATATTATTATCCATGAAATTAACACTAACAGATGGGCTCTGTATGTATGGATCTACTTGAAAAGGTCCCGTCACTACTAAATTCCTATTTTGATGACTGTAATTCTGAATAACAGTTGTTGCATAGCCTTTAACACACGTAACTAATGCGGCGGGCATTCGAATCCCTTCCGTAAACTGTTTAAAGTCTAGCACAGCTTCCCCGTCCAATAAGTTAACCGGGAGTCTTACTCTAATTTCACTACGAGATGGTAGATTATATACCTCCCTCATAGGTGGTGTATATACGATGGGAATCTCAGTATTTTTTAAATGTAAAATCTGACTTTCCATATTAATCTTTGCCTGTAATTGCTTCAGCAAATTGCTACCTATTAATCCGTCATACCTATCGTCAACACTGTAGACATAAAACTTATGGAACTCTTTACTCCTAAAGGTAACCGGTAATGGAATAACTGCCGTTTCACTATGAACGCTCGATGCGTGAGTGCTAACAACTTCGAAGGGTTCATACTGTAAATAATTTTTAAAATATTTATTCGCTAAATAAGGACTTATAAACGACCTAACACTCCCCGTATCTGTCATGAAAACCGCTTTTAATTCTGGTATAACTATATGTGGTAAATTTAAGCGTTTATTGCAATTTATTTTTATTCGTTCCCTATGGTAGAGGCCATTATGCAAAAATTTCCCTCCCCGGGATCTTCATGGGAAAATTCCTGACCCGCGTTGTATGAATTACTTGAACTCTGTTCATTATTACTAGAATTATTTATGTAATTAACACGTCGCGAACTTGCAGTACGCATGGTGACGTCAGTATTCGCACCCGACGTAGATGCTTGCGCTGCAAAAGTCGATGTGCCCGGTGCATGTGCCGCGAACTGTTGGTTCTGTTGTGCAACCGGAAAAGATGACCTACTTGACTGCGGTGACGAATTATTATTGATTGTACGATTAAAATTATCTTGATTTCTTTGAATATTATTATGTTGCTTATGAAGCCTGGACTGATGCGAATTGTTCGATGTAGATGTGCGGTTTGTTGCATTATTCGGTACATGTGTACTTGATACGCTATGCGAATCATTCTTTTGATTATTAGATTCAGATGCATTTTGATAATTAGGCGAATAGGGTCTGTTAGTTCTACTAAAATTACGCCTGTCGTTTGTTTTAGCATCATAAACTGCCTGGAAGTTTTGTTCTTCTAAGACTATTTTTAACGCATCCTCTAGCGTTGTAACGTTGCGCAAACGAACTAATCTAACTAGAAATGGTGGTAAATTAAACAAGAAAACATTCATCGCTCTGTTACTATAAATTAATTGCTTCGCCATACGTAGAGAGTCATCAATGATTGTTTCTGATATTTTGGCGAATAAAACACTTCTCATCCGCTGTATTCTATGGCAAAAATCTAAATAACTTTCGCCCTTATTTATTCTACAAGATTCTAACTCCATTGCTAAACAATCCTCTGTACGCGGATCACCGAAGTGTTGGTTTAACAACTCCTTCAGTTCATCCCACGTATCTATAGTGTCTCTTTCGCCTACTAAACTGGCTGCTTCGCCTGATAACCTACTTGTTACCACATGAAATAAATATTTATTTTGGGTTACGGTTCCTTGGAACGTGGACAAAATGTATTCACATTTTTTTACAAATAAAGGTAACGTTCTAGTGTCGCCACTGAATATTGGTATGATGTTAACCAACTCCTGTGGGACACGGGTTACGTTTTCCATTGTGAAAAAGTTATGAAAGTAACAAAGGAAAAGAGAAAAGAAAAAAAATCACACTAATGTACCTACTACTAAAATATCACTACTCTAAAATATTAATACAAATAAAATCTATGCAAATATTAGTACGGCGTTGTCCAATCCCTAATAATACACACACATAGACTTATTACAAGGTTGGGATATCAATGGAAGAGCTGAGAGGAAGGTGAAAAAGATTTACTCACAATTCCGCAGCTAGCTTCATGCTCCCTGAATTACTGCTGTGGCTGGTCCTCTTCCGTAACTCGAAGTGGCTTCTTAATGAATTTATTTGTTCGGCGATCTCTGCTAAACCGTAGACACGGACGTCGGCTGCTCCACGTAGAATTGTATACACGGCAGACTGACTACAGAGATCCTACCGGCTGCGCCAATTAAGTAAGCGACAACGGAAGTATTTAAAAAAATAACTTTATTCGGACAGAGTTACAGCTAAACAGAATTATTCATCTAATAAAATATTGATCTTATATACTAACTTTATTGCTAACGTAGTACATGTATGGCGTGATCAGATATGACGCACGTCCTAGATTAATCTGGATGCTGATCAAGCAATGGAATATTTGGAAATAATATGTCTAATAAATACTTATTGGCTGACAAAGCTAATATTGGTAGGTTGGGGTTCCTTAACTCGCGCTCATAACATATCTGTTAACTAAATTATCATTGTCAAGATGAAATAACAAAATTTGTGTATGTTTCTGTTTTGGATAAAAATATAACATCCGTAACATTATCACCCAAATTAAGTTTACAACTAGGCTATGAACCAAATAAAAATCTCTTGGAAAGAAATTTTGGAAAGTGCCCTGCTAATTTACATTTAGGGTTACCATCTCATCTATTTGTGTATTGCGACATAATCGATCCTCAGATCGTGGGCGATGTTATGACTCCTTTATTAAGAATCATTTCATTAGATCCTTCAAAATATATTTATGGTGCAAATAAAATGTATGTTTTCACTACTTGTCTGTTATGCGAAGAGAGTTCGATACGTTGGAAATAGATATAAGATCGAGCACAGGACAAAAAATACCATTCCAGTTTGGAACCGTGTGTATTAAACTACATTTCCGAAAATTATAATAATGTATTCTCTTCGTGATCATCATAATTGTCCATATGAAAATTATTATACACATCAAGCTGGATCAGGAGTTGGAGTAATTTATAAGGGTTCACCATATCAACGCGGTCATTGGGAGCTTCTTAGGGGGTTTATTTAAGCAGGGGTTGAAAGCGGTAAAGGTATAAGGGTATGGTACCGGTATATATATATATATATAATTTTTTTTTTTTTTTTGCGGATGGGAAATCATCAAATGACTCCTCCCGCTCTGGGTGGAGCGGAAGGGAGTGTCAGACTCTTACTGACTAAAACCCACCCGTGTTCCTTCCTTAGCCTTCCTAAGGGGGCCCCTCGTCGATGCTGACATCTCTTTGCGGCGCCGGTATAGAATTACGATACAGCTTCGATTTAAAGGTAGAACCAAAACGGTTGAGAATTACGGTTGTGGTAGGTACCGTTAAAAAAAGAATTATACACATATTTTTTTACGGTATCGTTATACGGTATAACGATACCGTAAAAAATTAATTAATTAATTAAAAATAAATTCTTTTTTTAACGGTACCTGTAATATATAGGTATAACTTATACCTATACAAGCTGTTGATTTGCATCCTCGTCAAATTTCAGGAGGTTGTCATAAAAGACATAAATAATCATTTGAAGTACGGTAGGGGGCAATAACTAGTAAGCGCTGCTTTTTTTTGTTGTAGAAAGAAGGATGCCCATTTTTCACCTGACAATGTATAGAAATGAAATAAATATTAAAATTCAGGTAATTTAATTGGGATGGTATTTAAACGTACTTCAATTTATTCCCATTTCATTTACCTAATTTTACCTGTGTTCCACCAAATATACTGAATGTGCACCAAAATATGTTCATTAAAATATGTCATAACGAGCATCTATTTAACAACTGTTGCAAATTTGTAAAAATAGTAATACACCTAATTTTAAAAACAAGCATTTATTTTTTTAGTTGTACTTCAGATAAACTGCAAAATGTATTTGAATCAAACACCAATTAATGTCCAATGTAGCTTTATTGGAGTTTCATGGGAGTGGTACCAGCCCCGTTCCCCCTGGTACCACTCCCATGAAACGAGGACGCACCATTCTTGAGAAAAACAAATTATTGTAACCTAACCTCAAAACACTAGTTTTCAATACAAAGTTGCTTCTGCGCGTCTCCGGCGCTGCGGGAAGTGCAGCCCCATCGCCCTTACGTAACAAAGGATAGGCACCCATGCTCACCTCCGCAGCTTCGGCTTACTGGTCGCCTCCGGCGACCAGCCTCAGGCGCTACGGCTCGCACGGGTGCCTATGCTTTGTTACAGCGGGCGGGGGCTGCACTCCCTCCGCGCCTCCGGATTTTTAAATACACCCTCGGGGTAGCAGCCAAAAGACTACGTGGAGTCGGGGTGCCCCGATTCGGTTTTGGGACAGATTCGACCTATTTCAACCAGAAAGTGGGGTACGCTAACTTCCTTCTGAACAGAATTTCTAGGTACATGATTCCCAACGAGCGTCAGGTACACTCCCGCGCTTGTGTTGCAAACTTTCACGAAAAAGGAATATGATTTATTAATTTAGTTGTTGAATGAAAAACATTCAGGAATATTTGGTGCACGATCAGTATTTTTCGGGCAAGAATAAAATATAAACGGGTTTAAGATCAATATTTTAGAAATGCATACATAGATGTACCTTTAGATTTTTGGTGAACACAAAAATATTATCCATTTAATTGTACATTCATTACGCTAATCACAATTTTAAAAGAAGGCCAGGAAAAAAATATTTATTAATTTTTCTTTATGCTAACTCAACGTCTTATTACCTTATTTTGAACGCATCTCAATTACCCTGAACGCATCCAACTACTCATTTTTTACAACGTTCCGTTTTGCATACTGCTTCTTGACTTTATTCAACTCGTTTTCTGAGTTTTATATATTATTTTAAGTTTTATTTAATCAATAACAATTTTTTATTAGTCTGTGCATACAGATCAATTCAAAATAACATGATAATTAAATTAATTAATTATGCAGATTATAATTGAGTTCGCACGAGTGAAACGGATTTTTAGATATTTTGACAGTTCTGCGACTTCGTTGTTGTGCTTCCGTCTCGTTGTGTATTGTGCCATTTTGTGTGTGTAACTACTGAGATGGTTTAATAAGGTTTCAAGACAATATCTCTGCTCCAGCAGAATTTCTGGATGACGTAGTAGGTATATATGTACTGCGGTCAACGAAATGGGTAGGCAAGTGATCACTTTTGACAATACAATAGCAAAGTTAGACTTTTTCTAAGTAAACAAACTATCGTAAAGGCAAATCCTAACCTAACTAAAAAGTAACATTAATATTTTTTGGTCTTTGTAGACTTTAAATCGTAAAAATGACTATATGACATTATTTTCTAATCTTACAGGTACTCTTTCTACTATACCTTATAACTATACATTAACTTTCATTATCAGGTTTTTAAATGTATGGAAAGTGGGCATTGTTCTTTAACAGTATTTCAGAATTAAACCCTTAATTCAATACAAATAAAACAGAATCACCCGACTATGCACACAGCGACAATGCATGCAGCTGCCATGTAATTCCCCGCACCCGGCCGTCGCGTCTCAGTGCAATGACCGGTAGCAATAATTTTACCTAATTTTATTTCGAAAATCACCTACATTATTATCATAAATATCGCTTGATAATTAACTCATTTTTGAGCATCATTGGAATACGGAAATCTTACTAGAATACTAGTGCGCCAAAGAAAAGTTCACTGACCTGTTATCAGATGATTAATAATATCCTTCTAGCTAAAGTTTTCGTAGTGATTTTATTTTTATTTGTGGATTAAATTGGTTGATTTGAAACTTTCCTTCCTACTTAACGGGCTTAGGACCGGCAATAATTCTACCTTTGTTGGATCCTCTAAGTCTAAAAATGTTTTCTACGTTTGATGGAAATGGAAAGACGTTCTAGTTAAGTGTAAGTACGTGGTATACTTTCGACTCTTAGGTATTATTGGCGTAGGTAGTTAAAAATTTGAAATAACTTATTTACCCTTATGAAATTGATTAAGCTAACAACGTATTTACAAACTGTACAAATAAATAAATTACGTACCTATGTTACCGGAGGTAAAGTGGCCACGTACTTAGGTAGTACGTACTGGTTTTCCTTCAGCTTAACAACACTAACACATTCGTTTTTAGTGTCGAAAACGACAAAATGTAGGTAATCCGCACGGCATTATCACCTGGGTGAATGTCTTGTGCCTTGGGGTAGTGGAACAGGTGTTGCAGTTCACGCTTCAGTATGCGCAACACTGGTGTGGTGCATAGCAGCCAGCAAGACGCTTTGTGATGGGGGTTCCCGATCGGGAAACATCCGGATGACTCCACGTAGGCTGTCTCCACTGATGGCATACCCACCTGACCATCTCCACCAGCACGACATTTGAATTGAACGTCTCAACGATGTACCGAGAAGCGGAATTCGCAAAGCGCACGAACGCGGCAGCGATTTCAATTACACTGTTAGTTCCGAGGCCGCGGGGGCGTGGCTTAGGGTGCGCGGGAGACAAGTACCCGCTTCGCCGCATCGTGATTGGGGGATGGGATTGATTACCTACGAATTTATCGAATGATAGATTCTCATGCGCATTTGAATGTGTGTGTTCATGAAAGCGCGGTTATAGGGCTAGTAACAGACGGGCCGCGTTTAAAT
Organism: Mesoligia furuncula; assembly: GCA_916614155.1. Taxonomy (NCBI): domain Eukaryota; kingdom Metazoa; phylum Arthropoda; class Insecta; order Lepidoptera; family Noctuidae; genus Mesoligia; species Mesoligia furuncula. The sequence continues at coordinate 13,596,012 of OU744810.1, forward strand.
AAGTCTGGTTCACACTTACGGATTTCCGTAAATAAGAAAAAAAATAAAAAAAATACCTACCCATTTTATTGTTGATTTGGGTCGACAATCATTAGCATAATTACGTCCTTGAATTTGACTAGGATGCAAATCAACAGCCTGTATATTGATACCTTTACCGAAATCATTTCGGTACCGAAAAACGATTCCGCAACCGTTCTCTTAAGACCGATTCGCCATTGGACTATTCAGCAGAGGGTTACCTTCAAAAGGCACCCGACCTCCGGGGAGGGAGGTCGAGGATTGTGGGATTTTTACCTGACTAAAACCACGCCTGTGATCACCATCAGCACATAGGGGTGGTTCTGGTTCCTCTTAAAAGACCAATTCCGGAACCCCCCCGTGCAACGCCTGTAAAGCACATCCCTGAGGAGACTGTAAAGGGGCCTCCCCTGAGCCTCGCTATGCACGGCAGCACGTGACCCTGTGCCACCGTCTTCCCTGGGGTCACTTGGTGGGCGGACAGAGTCCCCATTCTGTGCGCCCGCAACCCCAAAGGCCACCTACCTTATTTGGTAAGCGGGTTTCGGCGTGTTAGGCGCCAAGGCGGTTGCCACCCCGACGCCTCCTTCTCCGAGCAGGATCAGCCCTCTCCCGATCCCGCTCAGCGGCCTCCTTCTTGACCATCACGATCTCACAGAAGGAGGCTACTACCGTCCAATTCTCTGTATCTGCCAGCATAGCCCTCACTACTGCCGGCAGAGACAGGTCTCGCCCGATCCTGGCAACCAGGACCCGCCGCTCGGAGGCCCACGCAGGGCACTCCTCGAGCGTGTGTTGTGCGTAATCCAGGCTGCCTCCGCAACGGTGTCAATTTACCGTGGCCTCTCGCCCAATTCTGTTCTGGTACTCACCGAAGCAACCTTGTCCGGTGAGCACCTGGGTAAGCCTGAAGGAGATGCGCTCCCCTCTTTTCAGCCAGGCACCGAAGTGCGGCAGAATGGCTTCGACAACGCGCTTGAGCGAATATTGTGGCTGCTGTAGCCGCTCGCGCCACCGCTCGAGCGTGTCTCGCCGTTCCCGCCACCTCAGCCTTACAAATGCTCTACCTGGCACACTATTCCCGCTTTGGCGGATATCGCAAATCTGGTCGTAGACCTTCGTGTCCATATCCGCCAGGATGTCCAGCGGCGGAAAGCGCGCCAGGAGAGTTGCCGCTTCAAAGAATTTTTTTTCCAAAATTTTATTTTACCAGTTTGTCAGCGTAATTGATATACACACTCTTACAAAATTACAGCTTTCTAGTATTAACGGTCTCTTAGTAAAACCTCGGACAGACAGACAGACAGACGGACATGACGAAACTATTAGGGTTCCTTGTCAGAACTACGGAACCCTAAATTTTTTTTAATTTTTAGGGTCCGTAGTTCTGACAAGGAACCCTTATAGTTTCGTCACAAAATAATAATAAAAAAGGTAAGAACGTAAAAGACTAAAACAAGTTCAAATAGCCACAAATATGTAGAACAAAAAGGTAAACATTAAAATTTTTGGAAAACCCACGATAGTTAAATGTAAGTAATTGGAATTGCGTCACGGGTTTTTCCAAAAATTTTAATTTTTACCTTTTTGTTCTATTTGTGGCTATTTGTTCATAGATTTTTTAACTTGTTTTAGTCTTTTTACGTTCATACATTTTTTTATCATTATTTTGTGTCGGGGGTTTTCGAAATTTTTCAGATCAAGCAGTCGATCTCCTCCGTCAATCAGGCCTACGATGGGTAAAAACTACTTTGAACATTCAGGGGTTGTCAACCTGGGATATTCAGTTTATCCACACCAAAGTTGGATTCTCGGACATGCGTATCCGAGTATCCACCCCCTCTCCCCCCTTGGGGTAGATTTTTTAGGGTGGATAAACGGAATAACCGGCCAACCTTAGTGGCCAATTAGTACTCGGTAAGGTGCTACCTATAGTATTTTTATCTCTCGAAGCGGCGCGCGCTTTACTTGTGTTTACCAAGAGTACAAACACGTGAATGTGTGTGTAAGCGCAGGAGCTCTCGGTACCGTCCGAGACCATGGCAAAGTCGAAAGTGTGTCGCACACATACTTTCGACTTCGCCATGTGTGTGTGTTATGTACTGACGCTACACGTCTTCACGCACACTGTCACAGAGCGTTTGTACTCTGTGTTAGCACAAGTAAAGGGCGCGACGCCTCGTGAGCTGAAAGTACTGTAGCAGAGACGCGCCGTCATGAATATTTGAATACTTAGTAATTTATCCAAAGTGAATATTCCCAAAAAAAATTGTCCTTGCCTATCTTTCAAAGATTTAGGATTAAAAATAGAAGAATAGGAAGGAAAGAAAACTATAAAATGAGAGATAATAAAATGTATTATGTAAATAAATGAAAACAAATACATACATAAGTGATTACATAACTTATACACACATTATGTTAATACTATAAGTTAATTTTATTGAAACCTAAGACTAAACAATTCATAATTTAAAAACAAATAAGCTTTGTCATTTAAACTTAAAAAGAACTTCATTATTTAAAGAAGAACTGTTAGTATCTAATTCAAAGAATGATATACTAATATTTCGCCAATCAAAGGTTTGAAACAAATGGCAACACTGACTCTATTATTATTATGGACTGATGTACAACACAGGAAACATTTACAAAGAATTATTATCCTTTTAATTTAGCGAAAGATATCTACCGGGATTCTTTGTTCTATTTTATTTAACACAAATTATATTAAAGGTAACAACACAATCAATAAATGCCAATATGGAATAATATTGCACTCAATAGGCTCTTGTATTTAATACCTAATTCACTTTTATGAATCAATCTTTAAATACAATGTTTGCACATCAGAATGCATTCTTTCTACAGATGACAAATTACAGTGTTGCCAGAAATACTAACAATTGTAATTTAAACTAAATTCTCAATACATGGATATTATTATAAGAAAAATAAACACAAGCCAAACTTAAACTTATGATGGTCCAATAATATGGAATTACAATTTTCGTTATAAAATGCGAGATTGGAAATGCAAAATTCGTAAGAACTAGAGTATATTTAGCACCTCTGTAACTTTAAGAGATTATTCTGAAATCCATATGAATCTAACTTATAAGTCTAATGATTTTATCTTACCAATTTTTTATTTTGGCAATATTATACAATTATCAAAATGGCGGCGGGTAAGGCGGGTATCGTACTTCAGTCAGAGAGAAATATTATCATGTCATGTTTTAAAAATCACAAAATCATAAGAACCTTCTTCATAAACCTCTGACTGATTACATTAGAGAAAATCTATGAATAACATAGTCCTAAAATTGGGGCGTCTAAAAATTTAAGTAAGTACATACGAAAGTGTAGTATATTCTTTAGTATTGTCATCCAGTCAAAAAAGTTTTAAATCTCTAATCTACATTATTGCTTGAATAATTTCATTCTTATTGGTGTAGGCGACCGTTATCAAGCGTTGCATACGAATATGAACATTAAGTTTGTACAGCTAAGGTATATTTTCGTATGAAACTCTACTGTTCTTAGCTAAAGGCAAAGTTCGCTCTAAGGATCTTAGTATCTGAACAGCTAAGTAATCCTAATACTTTCTTCTCAAAACTTTAAGTAGCTAATAATATGCACTATATTTCCTAAAAAAAATATACCAATACTTAGCTACATTTGTAACTGGAGGCCAATTTAAGAGACCAACTAAATGGGATATATGATTTCGTTAATCCAATAGTTGCTACACTTGCTACTTGATTACCAATCACTCTCTAATGTTGCCACCCACCTTATTTTTAAATCCTTACTGCTCATCCTTATCCTTGGCGCCATGTTTGAGAATGCGTGTGAACTCGACATAGTCGAAAAGCCCGCCTCGGATGGGTGCTTCGCGTAACATCTCATCGACGTCATCGTCTGTGAACCGGTCGCCCATGGTGGTCAGGAGCTCACGGAGGCGCTCCTCATTGATCACACCCTGGTTCTCTTCATCAAAACATCTGGTGGTACAAGTTTGTAAATGAGATTTGTATAATCAATCATAAATAATTTACAATACCTAACACATAACATCACGCCTTGTTTGCCCGAAGGGTTGGGCAGAGGTGTACCCTAACACTCTCACATTTCGCGAGTTATGTTGAAGTGCCATGTAACAGGGGTCGAGCCTATTTCCATTAACCGTGTACAAATCCAGACTCCAAGCTGCTACTGAGAAATACCACCCGAAAAACCTAATACATAACACTTTGCCCGACCCGGGAATCGATCCTAAAACCTCATGCTGAGCAGCAGCGCTTGCGACCACTATACCTACGAGCAGTCAGTTTAGTGCCAAACGAATATCAAACCTCATTCTGTTTCCGTCAATCTTTTAAAAATGACAGAGAGAAAATGATGTTTTTATCATATCTATTCAAAAAGAGCTAGTGTATTCTTCATAAACAGGGACTCTAGGGACTAAAAGTGATTTGAATTTGGAATGTGGATATTGTTAGTAAAACTTCCAATCACCAATGTGATCAATCACGAACATTGTATGAACAAGTAACAGGCTGTATGATAAAGAAAATGCGCGCGAGCCAAATAAAAAAAAAAGTTTGTGAAATAATAAAAAAAATCGCGCGAAAAGCATTCTGCCATCGTTCGTAATTGTTTACTCAAAATTGTATGTAAATAAATAAACGTACTATTCTTATTCATAAGTTGCACTTACTTAATTTTTCATAGAGGGTGATAAAAAGTCCACCTCGGGAGCAACACTATTTTAAACTCGAGTGACGTACTTGGAATCCCTCGTGGCGCTCAGGATTCTACTTTAGAACCTAGATTCAAAGAAACACTCTCGCCTTCAAAATAGTTGTTTGCTCCCTTGGCAAACAATCTACTATTTAAGTTCAGCGCTAAACGCATTTAGTGCATTGTGGTACAAGCGGGCCATACTCAACTATCTACTTCAGCGCTATGTAGTCTAGGATGATTTTTGATTGACCGTTTGTAATAAAAACGTACAATATATTTCGCTCGCAATGGATTTTTAACTTTAGTCATACATAACATTGAGTTTATTTTCCTCAATCATCTGTGATTCTGAATTTAAAAACAGATTAGTAACTTGCAAATCCGCCATTAGGTCGGGGGAATCCTTTGGATGCGAGAAGCATACGACCTGTTTTTGTAGCGATGCCTGGCTATATCCAGCAGTGGATGTATTTCTACCGAATGATGATGATGATGAGATTACAAAATCTTTATTTGAACATCATTCTCCTGCCCTTATCCCAATTTATTTGGGGTCGGCGCAACTATCTTTTTCTTCCATACTGCTCTATTAGTCGTCATCTCGGTAGTCACCCCCTTTCTAACCATATCATCATTCACACATTCCATCCATCGTCTCTTTGGTCTTAATTTGAATAATAGATCTTTAATCTTAAAATAAGTTGTTTTTTGTGTCTGTGCGACCACATTGTTCTTCTAAACAGATTTTGATGCGGTTTTCATTATAATTTAGAGTATTTATTCCAGAAGGTTTATGTGTTTAATGCATAAATATTGGACATGAATATAATAAAGAAATCTCGATATATTGTCAAGTCGTAACTACCGTGCGTGCGAGCGGAGGAATAGTTAGTTATTGAATAAAAGTGAAATTTCAAGTTTACACGTACCTAAAGTGCGTCAGCAAGAGTCTATGCGCAAACTGTGTGAAATGTAGACTTGACCTTTTTTCTAAACGTGCGTCAACGTTCGTTTGACGTGCCGATGTGGGAAGTGCAATAAAAAGCTTGGCACCAACTCTGCATTTGATACCACAACAATTAATGCTGATTAATGCAATTAATGATTGAAATATGGCAGTGAAGCGAAAGAGATGATTTTGGTGACAGATTAGGAAATATGATGTTTTATAGTGTTAAATTTATTTTTCATAATGTATTTTCTGGTGGAGGGGGCAGTGGCTAAATAATAACAGCCGCACAGGACGATCGATCAGGTTAAGCTACGCTTGCCGCGGTTGGTCTGTGGATGGGTGACCATCTTTACATACCGTGACCCCTCAGTGCGTCGGAAAGCACGTTAAGCCTTTGGTCCCGGCTGACATTTGTGGATCTTTGACAGTCGTTACGGGTAGTCAGAAAGAAGCCCGAAAGTCTGACAACCAGTCTTACCAAGGGGTATCGTATATTACCCAGTAACTGGGTTGTGGGGGTCAGATAAGCAGTCGCTCCACGTAAAACACTGGTATTCAGCTGCATCCGGTTAGACTGGAAGCCGACCCCCAACATAGTTGGGAAAAGGCTAGGCAGATGATGAGATTATGACAATAAGGTGTATATAAATAATATTATTTATATGCCAGGAACATCGACCCGCAAACTGTAAGTAACTATTATTCAGCACCTGATTCTAGCGTAGAAATATTTTGTCATCAGTCAGTCGTCAAAAATAAAATCAGCTGTTTCATAAAAAAGTGCAATACCTACGCGATCAAAATGTAGGGAACAACAATTTTTTTTAATAATCCTCGAGTATTTTTTTAAATTTCAACCCGGACGATGTCGCGTCAGGGTGCTAACCCTGTATTTTACCGCCCGGCTGTGCCGAATCGTGCCGAACCAAACGTGTGTAGCACGCCTTTTATTATTTATTTATACATATGTATACTAGCTGACCCGACAGACGTCCAAATTTCAATAATTCTTCCAGTTTCCCACAATTTTCCCGGCAACTTTTCCAATTTTTCTTTCCGTATAACCTGATTCAGACTATTAATTATTATTATTAGCCTGTCATGTCCCACGGCAGGGCAAAGGCCTCACTACTCTCTTTCCACTTCTCTCTGTTCAAAGCTGCTAAGGATCAGTTCTTGTTGAAGGAGTCCAGGTCATCCGATTCAGACAATTACGGAAATTTTAAAATGCATTTCCAACAATCAGCTTTCCATGTTTTTATTAAGTAGAAGATTCGATCATGCCGCCGGAACATGGTGGGTTATGTTATAGCACCCTTTCTTCTTCTTAGCGTATCGCTGGCAAAAAGTTTAAATATTTTCCAAAATTCCGCTGCGCGAGCTCCGCTCACTGACGCAGTCGTAAGATCACCCCATATGTTATAGGATTTCATAATTTTGATGGCTGGATGAGAGTAGCAGAGGATCGAGAACAATGTCGTGCGATTACCCACTGAATGACTATTTCATGAAATCTGGACATTTGACAATTATACTAACTTAACAAGTTGTATTACTGATCCTAATGATTATAATTCTGTAAATACATACATGTTACAGTCGCATCATATTTTAATCAACGTACAACTTAATACTGGCCAGCAAATTGCAAAAAACGTAAGAAAATTTGAATTTCGCGGGCTACCTTAGCGTTTCCCCCTTAAACATAGGTAGTTTGAATTTAAAACTAACCTATGACGCTGTGGATTCCTTGCATACTGTCTCTCACAGACCACCAGACATATACGCATTATTTCATTCCATTCATCCGCAATCAGGATTGGCAGTCAGAATCTTTTGGATATTTAGCACCTTTAGCGTACGACCAACTGAGGATTCGGCTCTGGCTACAGTTTTAGATGACAAACAGATTGTGCCGGCGGCGGCTCTGACGGTGTCCGATGTGTTTGTCGGGCACAAATAGCCGGCAGAAAAGGCCATATGGCCAGGCGACTGGTGAGACCTAAGTCCAACAGTGGGCTGCCTGGTATCGGCAGAACTGATTACGATGATAATTCCATGCACATACACCTACTCACTGTTAAACTTGAAGCAGTCATTAACAGTCAACATGAATTGTGGAAACAGGGTGTGTTGAATAAATAAATACCTCAGTGTGGCACTAGCCAAGTTATACCATTGTTATCTACTCAACAACAAGGACAAAAATACATTATAATAGATTATGTCACGGCTTGAAGTATTTTGTGGCGATACATTCCATGTCATTATAAATTACGTGTTCCTCGAACTAATTACGGTAAGTATTTTATTTTATAAAGACAACATGTCAGGAGATGGCTGGATGAGCTGGACTCCTTTTTTATTAAAGAACTATCCCTCAATATTGCAATATTTATTTATTTATGATCCTCTTACTACAAAGACATTTAAAGTATTTACAATAGACGGGACATTGCGAACAAAACAGTGTCCCGGTACTTGTGACCTAGGCGTAACAAGTCTCTCAGTCTAGTATTGTACGCCTGCGCGTCAAGTCGCATTGACGCATTCGTGTCCAACAAAAGAAAAATATTTTGTATGGAAATATGCCGAGTTGCGCATTACGTTACTGCAAGTCTCGTTATGGTAAAACAACTGGACCTAAATTCAGTTTATTTTCGTATGTATTATCTATATTTACTCAGTAATTAGAATTAAATAATTTTCATAAAAAGATCTAGAAAATTTGTTTATTTTGTATTAAACGCCATCTATTGCTGAGTAGCTTTACTATAGTTGGGTAAAATGACAGCTTCAGTGTCACCACTTTTTAACAAAATTAATATAGTGGTGTGACAAAATAATCGATTCATTCAAGTAACATTCAGTTTAAAATCGATCCATGTTTAATTGATTTTATAAAAGAGGGTAATAATTATTAGAAGAATTAAAAACTAATTAAAAGTCGGACTGCCTTTCAGAGATGTGATGTTATATATCGATTTTGTTATCGATAATATTTATTTAAATGTGTGAGGGAGGTTATCTTAAGGAAACTACCTTTTAGAGATAGAGTATTTATTTGTGATATAGGCACAAAATTAGTTTACACTTTAATTTTAAAAAAAACATTGGGAACGAAGACCCTTAATAATTATTCTTTCGCGTTACAATGGCGGCACGAGGGAGGCACGTGGCGACTTGCGCGGTAGGATGATAAATATGCGTCTACGCAGTATGCGTTTGGGCAGCGGACTGGGCACTGGCGCGAGGGGCGCGCGTTCCGTTTTCCGTTTCGTTCAATTTTTGCCTAATTTGTTTAGTTTTCGATATTTATCTAACTGATTTGATTTATATTAGATTTTTCAGGCACCACCGATCCGATTTTTAATCGATGAATTGAAAATCGTATCTGGCAACACTGGCCATCTACCGGGCGATAGCTGAACCTAATTGAATAAATTGCCGCTCTAATTATGCTATATCTTACCAGATGGCGGCACTGAGACATGGGATCACAGTTTTTCTAAGACATTTCTTTGCATGGCCCCTCTATTGTACCTATCTTAAATCTCTTTGTCTTACTACGACTATCTTTACATCAGACCTAATTTGATATTGTGGCTATCAAACAGTATCAACAATTATTAATATAATAATAATCTATAATAATACTAATAATAAAACTGAAAAGTTTGTTTGAACGCACTAACCACAGGGACTACCAGTCGGATTAAAAAAAAAATCTTTTTATATATGATAGCCCCATTCTTACGGAAGGCTATAGGCTATTTAACATCACGCTAGGTGCCTTAGGAGCCGTGCAAAAAGAAAAAAAGTAATAGCGCGGGCGACGACGTGATGTGACGGGACGGGGTGGGTCATGGAAACAACAAATGTCACGCGGATGAAATCACGGGCGGAAGCTAGTATCAAATATTTTTAAAACGAAATATGTAGGCCCTGTAGTGGAACAACATAGAAGTACAAACAAACGTATAAATAAAGAATAAATCAATTTTAATCTACAACCAAACTGTTAATAGTTCTTGGTGTACTCACCCAAATGCATTCTTGATGACATCTTCGGGGTCCGTTCCTTGCAGACGCTCGCCGAAGAGGGTGAGGAACATCGTGAAGTTGATAGGGCCAGGAGCTTCATTCATCATACCCTCCAAGTAGTCCTCCGTTGGGTTCTTACCTAAAGCAATAAAAGTAATCATTGGCTTTAAGGGAAATGATGGTGGTGCGAAAAAGGGATGATGATATTGGTCATATATATCACCGTCTCTCTCTTACACTAGAATCATTATAGCATTAAACCGTCGTAATACAGGAGTTTACAGGACTATCACATAGCATTGTATTTTGAGAGATAAGTTTAATTTTTTTTTGCCATGTTATCGCCTAAAGTTAAAGCTAAAGCCCTAAAGCTCCACGGTGAAATAAGGATTTGTCATTCAAGAACATACCTTTGTTAATCAAGTTTTATGAAACTCATAATACTGAGAAAATGTGATAATCATTTTTAGTTTTAAATAATATAATATTCATCCCACAAAAACATTTCATGTTAAATGTTGCCAAGACGAGACCATGTAGCTCGCACTGTCAAAAAGTAATCAGATCTCATGTAGAGCCAAGCTTCTAACTCTACACGCCCTAACTCTACAAGGCCTAACTTCGCAAACTCTACACCTTAGTCAAAATATATGGTTTGGCCGTTTCGTTACTACAAGAACCAGTAACAGTATGAGAGTTTTTCACCTTACGCTCATGTGAATGTAGCGAAATGGCCAAGCCATATATTTTGACTAAGGTGTAGAGTTTGCGAAGTTAGGCCTTGTAGAGTTAGGGCGTGTAGAGTTAGAAGCTTGGCTCTACATGAGATCTGATTACTTTTTGACAGTGCGAGCTACATGGTCTCGTCTTGGCAACATTTAACATGAAATGTTTTTGTGGGATTTCATTTCTTTTTGTAAGTTGCTTATGATATTTATACGAGTATTTTTTCTGTTGTTCATTTTTTCTTTCGTTTTTTGGGGTTTATTTATAACAAGGACCCCCTATATAAATTTTCAGACCTCTAGCATCAAAATTTACGGAAGTCTCATACAAACTTTCCCCCCCCCCCCTAGTTTAAGGGGTTGGGGGGTAAAAGTTTCAAGTTTTAAGATTTTTTTGTTGTTTGTGTACTATTACTAGCTTACATACCAAATTTCAGCTTTCTAGGACTTCAGGAAGAACCTTAAGAATATTGATGATCATCAGTCAGTGAGTCAGTGACGAAATCGGGGTATTTTAGATATCAATAAAATCTAAAGTATAAGAGCTATGCAATCGAAACTTTATAGGTTTAATAAGTCAACCACTGACATCATATTCCGAAAATTTTGTTTATCTGGTATAACCCAAAGTCAAGTTAAGAGGGTTCAAAAATACGACGAAGTGCTTCGAGAAAAGGTAGGTAGTGCCCTTGCGCTTCGCTTGGCTCGTCTTGGCGGGGGCACTCCTGTGCCCCCAGATAGTAAACTTGACATGTTTGTACATAAAACAGGATAATTTCAAATTGTTGAGGCAAACATTTATTAGAATATTTTTATAGGGAAAGTATCTGTTTGGCCATTTACCCCTTTATTCATAAACATTGCTTAAAGTTGTGAATAGCAACTGTTTAACCATACATTTTTTACTTTAACCTTCATTTATTAATAAACCCCCGTGTGATTAGTGGTTCTTTTTGTTCAGATCCACAAGCATTTTGAAAAATAAATAAAAATGTAGGTACTTACCAAGGGAAGCTAACATGTCATGGAGATCATCTTTGTCCACAAAACCATCTCTGTTTTGATCTATCATGTTGAAGGCCTCCTTAAACTCGGCAATCTGGGCCTGGTCGAACATAGCAAAGACATTGGAAGTGGCACGCTGGGCGCGCTTCTTGTTGGTGCCACGACGACCAGCTGTCTTGCGGGATGACATTTTGATATCTAAAAATATTAATAATACAGAGGATGTGGAAACAGATGGTCAAACTTTTAAAAGATTGGGCATGACTCACAGTTTTTCGACCATAAAAGGACAAAAATAAATGCACAACAAAGAAATTGTTACAAAACCCAATATGTTATACCTATTTAGATACGAGAATAAACTTCTTGTAAAGTAAACGCTGATAAGCCAGGTAGCGGACACTCGACTGCGACCACTTTTTGAGCACACGCGAATAATAAGTTTAAAAATAAAATTTAATGAAGTTGAGGTGTCACTCAGCTTATCGTCAATTCGTCAGTTTCTTGCGCTAACGAGAAAGTGACTCATTGCCAAAACCGCCAACCAGTATTAGTAACGAAGTTTATCTAGGGCACACGGTGTCAACACCAAGGAGGCAAGGACTTCCATAAATGGACATGCATTTTCCACATAACATCTGCTTGAAAATAGACAATAATAGGAACTGCTTCACTTTAAAATTAAACTTACCTGTATTTTTAGACTAAACTCCAAAGGAAACAACGGTTCCTAACTGAAATAATATGATCACAATATGATTTTAGCGTATATTTTACTCGGTCGGTGACTAATTTATTTGACGTCAGATGCGTGCATTCAAAAACTTATTTTTTTTTAAATTACTTGTTTTAATTCTAAACTCAGTTAGATAATGACAAAAATTCGAGCTCACAAATTCATTGATATATTTTTTCTTTGCGCAATAATGTAGTAACTGTATGAAATTCAAAATACCTACTCTTTAAATTAGATTTTTTCGGCCTTGCACTGAATTTATTAAATATTAGTTTTTTATAGGATGTTATGTATGGAACGCATACTTTGTATTGCCAGTTGACTAAAACTTGACATACGTACAAAATTAATCGTATTTTTTATTTTTTATTATCTCATTTATGAATATATTAAAAAACATTTTAATAAATAGTATCCTATTTTATTTTTTACGAGTTATTAGCTAGTTATTTTTTTGTAACCAGTTTATATATTTTTTTAATAACAAGACCAAGACCAAACAAGATTGACGTTTGTTACAGACAGCCTTGTGATTTGACATTTGTTTTGACGGAAGATTTTCAATTTTTTAATGTCAAAATTGTCAAAATCAGTTCTGTATTTCAATTTACAATAAATGTAATTTCCCCACTTTTATATAATTTTAATGACTTTTACTGCGTTCCCTATATTTATTAAAATCAATTGTAGTTGAGCCAGTAAGTAAATTACATTTTTTGTCATTTTACTGTGCTTGGCGGTAGACTTGAACTTCAATTTAATCGATGTATTTTTTAGATTTAGATGCTCTTCTATACCTCATCGAGACTGGTGTGTGGCGTAACTGGCGTAGTTCGGACGCTGAGCACGTCCTCGCTTCGATACGGTTCCAACCATTATGACGTACTTGGAATCACTCCTAAAGCGACGCAGGGCGATATCAAATCTGCCTATTACAAATTGTCAAAGATTTACCACCCGGATAAATCTAATAACGTAAGCTCTTAGTCCTCACAAAGGGTGGCTTATACTTCCTTACATAGGGAAGTAGCATGCTATCGTTATTAAATTAATTTTATTTATTTAAAACGAATTCCATGTAACGTTGAAAAACTGCTTTTTCAGGATGAAGCAGCAGCAAAAAAGTTTAGAGCCATCTCTGAAGCATATGAGGTTTTAGGAAATATACAATTAAAAAAGATGTATGACAAAGGTTTGTTTCTTTCACTAGGAACTTAATTGGTTAACACAACATTATTCCAAACATGGAGAAAAAAACGTAATTATATTTTTCAGTCACAATATAATAGGTAATTATAGTCAGCCAGCTTCAATGTAGCGAATATGAATAGTTGCCCTTGGATAAATATCTCTGTATCAGATTCTTCCTGAGAAAAATATGTCAAGTGAATGCCATTGCCAAGAAACTCATTACATAAGTAGAGGAGAAAACTAGACTGTAGTAATACAACATTCTTCCTTGTCTATTCCAGGGTTACTAGGAGGAGGGGTTACTAAGTCAAGAGTTGAATATCAGCCAGAACCTGAGCCAACAGACCCTACGCTGAAGTTCTATAAGTCCCGCACGCACCGTAAGGTCGTGCCAACCATGGATGGCAGACAACCTATTTATGACTTTGACACATGGTATGTTTTGCACCCAAAACCTTAAACCTTACAATAATTTTAGCAATTTGTAGGTCAGTGTCAGGTTGTATGTTGATTAAAATATGACTTGTGACCTTATTTATATACAAGCTGACAAAATCTGATAAAAGGAAAAGTTGGAAATGTGGTGTTTATACAAAGAAATACTATAATAATATCGTTTTGACGTTGAGTAAGCACTGTGAACGCTTTCACGAGCGTTCCGAATTGTCGACAGCTCCCAGCTGTCATAATTGTAATATCTAAATCGGAATGCATGAGATGATGTGAGCGCTGTGAGCGATTATAGCTAATTCGTAAAGCGACCCAAGTGTCTTGAGGCGAATCTAATGCGCTACAATCATGTTCATGGCAGCTGTCAGTGCTGTCACTGCACAGATGTGGAATTGATCTGCTGCAACCACTCTTCTGTGCTTCTACAGGTGAATATTGTAACGAGTCTTTTAAGCCTGTTACATGATATCGCGTTCTTTGCTTTAATTTGAAGGCAACAGGGTGGTGTTGCCATGTAAAAATTCATTTCTTTGAATCGGAATCGTGTAGTGGTCACACTGATTTTTTCTTTTGACGCTGTCAGTTGATTTTGACAGGGCACTTTCCGACCCAACCCTTTGCTTAAAATGGAGTGATTTGAGAGCTCCGCAATAAATCGGGATTTATTGACGGCTAGGACGATATCTAGTCCTAAATAATGTGGTAGCTGATTTGCCCTTGTCGGCATCATGATGGGATTGCCCATATTTTTTAAAAAGGTTGGTAAAATTCTTCGTGGTTTCGTATCCACGTTGTCGCGTGGCTATTTAGATGGCGGACGTTAATAGTTTTCGATATTTGTTTCAGGATCTTTTGAACCTTATATATTTTTTGGATTAATTCATCTACTGATGTAAAAGCTTTTTTTTGGAAAAGAAACGGTGAGTTAATTTGCATTTGGTCGTAAACATTCCGATCGGCATTTTTGTCGACGCTGAACATCAGCTAACAATTATTCATGTTTGATTTCAGCCGTGAGGCGTTTCTTATTTATTTTTACTTCAAGACTTAAATTTTTAACGCTAGCCCCTACCGACATATATCATGGACCGCCTGACGTCCCCGCGAAGATCAAAATCACCAGGGTTTGCCCATTCGGTTTGTTAGATTATTCGCCGGAATATGGTATGGTTTATAATACTTAACTTAAATTGACAAAAGTGCAATAATGACAGGACAGGAATTAATTTCTATTCCATCTTAGTTTTACACCTTAGAACTTAATATTAGAAAGGAATTTTCTTGTATATTGAGACCAGCAGCCTTCGGGTAATAAAATCGTTCAATAACTTTTGTGTCGATTTTTATTGATACTCCCCGCTTGAAGATTAAAAGTTTCCAGTTCCCGCAGGTTAGTCTATCCTTGGCATAGTTTGGTGTGTGCTCCTGGCGCCCGAATTTTCACTTCTACTTATTGTTTATTTATTTGGAGTACAACACACACATTTCATAATATACATATTTATAATAACATCCACTCTTTAAATTATATTTTTTTTTATTATTACAATTGTCGCTAGATTATATTTTTTTAATATTACAATTGGCGCCCGAACAGGGACTTGAAGTAGGTTTGTCTGGTACCTTATACTGTCATTATTGCACTATTAATTAATTAACTTATGAGTCTATTGTTTGCATTGGTTTGTTCTACATTGTTACTTTAATAACTCTGTGTTTATTTTGATTTTTGACTCATAAGTAGTACTTAATTTGGTGAATCTTTGTAAACAATGTTTGGTGTTTACAATTGATGATTTTGTTTAATATCATGTTTTTTTCTTAGCAAAACCAACAGAAATGTATAGCATAGACTGCGTATTGTTGTTCTCAACAGTAAAGTTATTTTAAAAACTAAGTTTAACTTTTTAAGTAAATAATTTAATCTAATTGTTAAGTACAATATTGTGCATTAAATTTATCTAGATTTAAGCTGCTTGTAAGTGATTATTGCACTTTTAAAACGATAAAATTAACATAGTAATTTTTTATGGGAATACCCACATTGACTTTTATAATTAACCTCAAACTTGAGAATTTATTTTCAAACATTTAACTTTTTGAAACTTAGTTTTTGCTTTTCGTTTGCTATTCGCCTTGCTGTTTGTTCATCATGGACAAGGGAGTTCAGTTTCCGCCGCTTCAGGATTCGGGTGATGTTGACGCCTGTACTGCTGTTGATGCTGACGTTGCTGAGAAAGTTCATGAGATGGTTAATGCCCCAGACGTTTTTACTAAATATTGCTGGTTCTTTCCAATGATCAATGCTACCACTAGAGTAATTTGTAAACATTTTGAAAAAGAAATATTTCTCAAGTTTGGTTGTCCAAAAATAGTAGTTTGTGACAATGGAACTCAATTTACTTCAAAACATTTTGTAGATTTTTTGAAAGGTTTTAATATAACCAAAATATTTTATAATACTTTGTATACGCCTCAAAATAATCCTGTTGAGAGATATAATAAAACGGTCGAAACCTGCATATCGTGTTTTGTTAAAGATGATCATAGAACTTGGTCAAGTTTTTTGCCCAATGTTCAATTAGCTTTAAATAATAGTGTAAACCTTGCTACTGAGTTTACTCCTAACTTTCTGATGTTTGGTAGGGAGCTTATTCTTGATGCGTCATTACATCACTTTAGTAGTTCTGTTGATAACTTATCTCAACTAGAAATTTCAAGTAGAAATGCTTATGCAGTTTCTCTTAATTCACTTAGTGATATTTTTGTTAAAGTTCAAGCTTACTTGTTAAAGGGGTATAAACGTAATGCCGCTTATTATAATAAGGGTCGGAAAGTCATTTCTTTTGATGTGGGTGATGTGGTGTGGAGAAGAAGTTTTATTCAATCTAATGCACAAGCATATTTTTCAGCTAAACTTGCACCTAAGTTTGTAAAGTGTAAAATAACTGAAAAGGTTTCAGATAACGTTTATGTTTTGAAAGATTTAAATAAAGGTTCAGTGGGACGTTATCATGTTAAAGATATTATTAAATTTTAATTTGGTTTCCAAGTGTTAGGTCTTGATTTTGATAATTTTGTTTGAAGGCCGCTTTTGACAGTGTGATGTACGAGAGGATGGATGATAGGTTATCGGCGGTTTGAAAGATGTATGTTAGGTAACTTCTTATAAATTTGTTGAATTTGAGACATTCTAAAAATAAAACTTAGGTCATTCTGGTTAATTTAATACTATTTTTTTTTCACACCAAATATTTTTCACATCGAAGGATCTTATTTTATGTTTTGTTTGTTTTTGTTGGACTGTCTAAGATTTTATTTTTCTTTTTTAAGGGTAACCTACCTGTTTATATTTTATTAAGATCTTATACAACCCTACAGTTCACGTAATTTCTACCTTGAGGTTAAAAAACTTAAATTCAATTTCAAGTTTTTGTAATCTTTTTTTCTCATAGTTTAAAATCATTCTATTTCCTCTTCGTCATAAATAGTAATCGATTTTTAAATCTATTTTGTGCTGTTCGTTGACAGAATTGTTTCTCATTTTTACTGGAGTTTCATTCTTTTTAATGATCGGATTTGACTTTGTTAGTAACGCGTTCATCCTGGACTTTACTTTTTGGGGGTCATTCGGTAACCTTTGTTACAAAATGCCTTATTATTTTTTGGATCTTGGTGTAACTTTTGACCTTGATTTCGACTCTTTTCCATTGTGTTGGACTTTGTTGTTCCAATCACGATGCGAGATTTTGTTTTGACTTTCGTCATCCTTTTTCCTTTGCGTTCGGAAGTTCGGTGGTGGTATGCCGGTCGCATTGTGAAACTTTGGCTTTCGCCTTTTTTGTTATTGAGATTTCTCATTGGAGATCTCAATGTTTTTTTGGTGTTTGTCTGTGTTTGGGAGATTGGTAGTGTTGAGCCAGTCACAGCATTCACATTCTTTTACAGCTATTGTGCTCGGGAATTCGGTGGTGATGAGCCGATCACAATATGCTTTCCTTTGTCTCGTTGCAGGTTGTGCCTGTAACAGAATTTTAAATAAGGTCTTTCAGCTTTATTTAAAAACTTTTGTTCGGAGTTTCAAATTTTTTGGATTGTTGAATACGGAGTTAGTCAGTGGCAATAGAGCCTAACTGCACTCATAGAGATGGTTGTGTTGGAAGCGGTTGACATAGTAGTCAGTGGCGATAGTGCCTAACTGCACTCAAAGTTGTACTGTTCCAAGTGGTTTGAAATTTTTAGTCAGTGGCGATGGTGCCTAACTGCACTATAAAAATTGTAGTTTGTTTTGGTAAATTGTCCGAATTTGTTTGAAATTTTTAGTCAGTGGCTATAGTGCCTAACTGCACTGTTTTGGAGTTTTGGAGCGCTAAGAGATTTCTCTCTTCGTTTCATTTAATGAGTTTATATAACTTATAATTTTTTGTTTTTCACTATTTTGTTTTTGACTTTTTGTCATTTACATTTTTTTTACTTTGATTAAATTCTTGAGATTTTGTCCTTTGACATTTTCAGAGTTGATTTGCACTTTGAATTTTATATGATTTTTTTTCTTTTTTTGAATTAGAAAATAAACCAGTCTTAACAGGTTTATTTGGTTGAAGATTTCTTTCTAATAAAAGAAAGTTCCTTTCTTTTATTTTCGGGAGGGGATGTAATGTAACGAGTCTTTTAAGCCTGTTACATGATATCGCGTTCTTTGCTTTAATTTGAAGGCAACAGGGTGGTGTTGCCATGTAAAAATTCATTTCTTTGAATCGGAATCGTGTAGTGGTCACACTGATTTTTTCTTTTGACGCTGTCAGTTGATTTTGACAGGGCACTTTCCGACCCAACCCTTTGCTTAAAATGGAGTGATTTGAGAGCTCCGCAATAAATCGGGATTTATTGACGGCTAGGACGATATCTAGTCCTAAATAATGTGGTAGCTGATTTGCCCTTGTCGGCATCATGATGGGATTGCCCATATTTTTTAAAAAGGTTGGTAAAATTCTTCGTGGTTTCGTATCCACGTTGTCGCGTGGCTATTTAGATGGCGGACGTTAATAGTTTTCGATATTTGTTTCAGGATCTTTTGAACCTTATATATTTTTTGGATTAATTCATCTACTGATGTAAAAGCTTTTTTTTGGAAAAGAAACGGTGAGTTAATTTGCATTTGGTCGTAAACATTCCGATCGGCATTTTTGTCGACGCTGAACATCAGCTAACAATTATTCATGTTTGATTTCAGCCGTGAGGCGTTTCTTATTTATTTTTACTTCAAGACTTAAATTTTTAACGCTAGCCCCTACCGACATATATCATGGACCGCCTGACGTCCCCGCGAAGATCAAAATCACCAGGGTTTGCCCATTCGGTTTGTTAGATTATTCGCCGGAATATGGTATGGTTTATAATACTTAACTTAAATTGACAAAAGTGCAATAATGACAGGACAGGAATTAATTTCTATTCCATCTTAGTTTTACACCTTAGAACTTAATATTAGAAAGGAATTTTCTTGTATATTGAGACCAGCAGCCTTCGGGTAATAAAATCGTTCAATAACTTTTGTGTCGATTTTTATTGATACTCCCCGCTTGAAGATTAAAAGTTTCCAGTTCCCGCAGGTTAGTCTATCCTTGGCATAGTTTGGTGTGTGCTCCTGGCGCCCGAATTTTCACTTCTACTTATTGTTTATTTATTTGGAGTACAACACACACATTTCATAATATACATATTTATAATAACATCCACTCTTTAAATTATATTTTTTTTTATTATTACAATTGTCGCTAGATTATATTTTTTTAATATTACAATATTTTGATCAAGATACCTACAATCTGACACTGACCTGAAAATTGCAAAAAAACGTAAGAAAAATTGAATTTTGCCGGCTACAACTGTGCATTCACCTTAAAAGAAAAGCGTAATTGCAACTTAATCCTCTTTATAGAAAATGTTGACTCTGCTAATGGTGATGATTAAGTAGGTATAATATCAGATATTTCATGTTTCAGGTCTAAGAGTCATTATGGAGATTTATTTGAAAAGGCTAAATATGATAAAGAATTTCTGAGGAAAAAACATGAGAAGCAAAGAGATGTAGAACACTCAAATAGGCAAGAAGCTTTCATCTACTTTATGATGGGGTTAGGAGGCCTGTTTCTTTTTCTGGTAGCTAAAGGCACCGACGATTATGATTTAGACAAAACTGCACTAAAACAGAAGGCATCAGACACGGGAACACAACCAAAGGTCTAGAGATATTATAATTATTGAAGCAGTGGGGTAGTATGCGTAACACAGGAACCGCTTTCATTTTAACAGTTCAACGACATTCATTGCGTTATTTAAGTTGTTGAGCAGATATATTTTTCGAACTTAAGAAGCAATGGCAAAGCAATATCCTTCAAAATTATTCAGATTGAGATTGATAATGTGTTACGCAATTATGGTGCTGTTTTGTCTTAAATCTGATAACTACTCGTAATTTATTAGAAAATTCTTAGTTAGCATAAGAAACTTTATTTTTGTGGTACTGGTACCTAATTGTACCAATCAAATATTCAGTTATATTTTGTCATAATGTATTGTATATAATGTACATAAATTATTTATGCAAGAACCACAGTAGGTTGTAGATAAAATGTGATAACAGATTTAAAAATATACTACAATCATATTCATTGTTTTTTTTTAGAAATCACCTATAACTATTAATTAAACAGCCCGCATATTTGAACGCAAAGGTGCAAAAACAATGTTTTATTGGAATTCGTACGTGATCTTATCAAGGGATCCGTTTTTTTTTTAGGCGATGGGCAAAGAGAAAGAGTTGGTCCCGCCATTATGATGTTTAAAATTTTTCCGCGACGATATAACATAGAAATCTATGCAATAACGCACACGTAGGACAAATACATTGCCCGGATTTCCATGCGTCGCTATCGTCCCGAACATATTGTCAATCGTCGGCTCAGCCCACAGAGTACTTTTTATTAGACTCCTCAGCCCCTATGATTCCTGTACTGGTCTAAAATTGACTGTCCCCCAGACCTCAAGTTAAAAAGTCAAATGGGATAGCTGCTAACTTGACCACGAGCGCCGAACGCTCCCACTTGGAAGTCTCAGTCTCGTAAAGCAAGTTGAAATCTCATGAATGAGAGGTTTTTGTTTTCAGTATTTAAAAAAAAAATAGTTCCAAAGAACCCTGAAGATGGCGTTGAACTGACTATGTTACTAGATGCCAAAGCCAAAACGCTTGGAAAAAAAACATTGCGTCACGTCATATACGCTCGTTGAGTGACAGTTTCGTTTGCTTTCGTTTTACGATCTCAAAATTACATCCAAGTGAATTAATAAAAAAATTATGTAACTTCCGTTCCTTGCAGTAACTTACCAAGTTCAGCGCCATCTATCCAGCGACTAGGGAAGCGTTAAAAAAAAAAGAAAAAGAAAATCCCTCAATGAGGGATTTTCTTTTTCTTTTTTTTTAACGCTTCCCCATAAGTTCTCCCAGGTTAATCCATCCATCTGTCCATTAGCCCCCTGCATGCTTTACAGCGCGATGCAAACCTTATGGCGGCTCGGAAAACCAGTCGAGTCGCTGCGCAGTAAGTAACGAATTCATGTGTCAGCGGGGGTAAGGAGTGGAGTATTGGGCCCAGTGCACACCGCTAGAGGCGCGGCGGAGCGTATTTCCTTAAAACGCGCGGGCGGATTCAGCGGGCCCGCGAAAGAGCCCTCGAGCGGAGAGACGCGCGGTGGCGCGCAGCTACTCCGAGCGCGCCCATGTCATAGTGCTGATCGATGATCTGACCGCCAGCCAGCCGGGCGCGGGGTAGTGCGGCGGAGCGCAGAGCAGCATGCACATGCTCTTGATAGCTTGAGGGCGCTCCGAGCACCGCGTGCAAATTTATTCTTATATTGACCGTATGTCAAGGTAGTTAAGGTTTATATTAAATTTTTATCTTCAATTGCTCTCCGCTGTGCCTCCAGCGGTGTGCGCTGGGCCTTGCGCAGCGAGTAGCGCACTTCAGAGCCGCCACAAAGTTTGAATCGGGCTGTATACCAAATGTAAACCTGAAAAGGGGTCATCATGCCCGCATAGCTCCTATCTGAAGGTTTTCAAACACCTACATATATTTTTGGCGTTCTCTCATAATAACGCCTCACTACACTACTACGCAAACTTGATAGCTTCAAGTTTGCGTGATGAAAATCATCGGGGAGAAAAAGTTCCGTTCGTCAACACTGGACGAATTAAATTTTTTTTCCCGATCGTCAACCGTTTGGACGACAAGGTGTTACTGATCGGGAATATTCGATTTTCTGTTGAAACAATATATCCCTCGCGAAGTTGTTCAAAATGATTAGAACAATATTCGCTTTCCAGGGTCCATGACCCCTGCTTACAAGGCAATATGTATAATTACAGGCATACATACTGCGAGACCACAATCTTCTGCCCATAACCCGTATACATAACCCGTATTGGCCACAATCCACAATAACCACGTACGGTCAGCAACAAAAGTCGATTAACAATTTCATTTTTTTAATCTCAGATAGCAAAATATTTGTTCAAAATTGCAGTAGAAGTACCTAACAATGCAATCTTGAACAAATATTTTACTCAATAACTGAGATAAAATAAACTGAAGTGTTAATATTTGCTCACTAACTGAGATTAAAAAAATTGAAGTGTTAATCGACTTTTGTTGCTGACTGTACCTGACTGATGACTCCATGTGGTAAAATTTCCATGAAATCCTGAGGTGTTCCCTCAAGAATTCAGGATAGATACTTCAGTGGCGGAGTAAGCATCTCGGGGGACTCGGGGGGGGGGGGGGGGGGGGGGGGGGGGGGGACGAGGCGGTAAAAATAAATGGGGAGATTTTTTATCATGATGGCGCTGCTTGGGATAGGATATGCTTGAGAATCTTTGTCGGCTTATTCAGAGAAGTTAGAGCTTTAGACAAATATATCTTTTTTTTATATTGCTAGAGCAAGCGAATCGTGCTCTAAAATTACACTCTGGATAAGTTAAATCTTTTGAACATTTCTAAGAACAGAAGGAATTACTTTGTCTGTTTGAAAAGTTTGAGAATGTAGAATCCAAGAGCAAGCGAAGCGACCTCGAAAATTTTAGCATTCGGATAGGCAAGCTTTTCTTTTGACTAAGTAGGACTTAGTTTGTCGACTTACGCAGAAAAGTTTGAGTAAAAAGACTGATTTGAGAATGTACTCGTATCTTACAGTGTCTTCCTTGAAAGAGCGAGAGAAACGAGGTCAAAAGTTTAGATAGGTATATTTAGCATACGTATGGGGCCTTCAACTACTGCCATTTACTTACTGGATAATATTTTGGCCTTGTTTGAAATTGATTAGAACGTATTCCGTGACATTTGGGGACCTTCAGGAATGGGGGCCCGGGGCACCCTCGACCCCCTTAGTCCGCCACATTCCTAAAGCAATCTATATCGGTATTTCGGAGATAAAAAACGCGGGTAAACGTATTTTTTCTTTCTTTTTAGGGTTCCGTACCCAAAGGGTAAAAACGGGACCCTATTACTAAGACTTCACTGTCTGTCAGTCTGTCCGTCTGTCTGTCACCAGGCTGTATCTCAAGAACCGCGATAGCTAGACAGTTGAAATGTTTACAAATTATGTATTTCTGTTGCCGCTATAACAACAAATACTAAAAACAAAATAAAATAAATATTTAAGGGGGGCTCCCATACAACAAATGCGATTTTTTTGCCCTTTTTTGCTCGATATCAAAAATGGCAACAGGTAGGCACTTGAAATATTCACAAAATACTGAGTTGTATTTTAACTTAAATAATAAAATTAAAATAAAATAAACATTTATGGGGGGCTCCCATACAACAAACATGTTTTTTTCGGCGTTTTTGCCTTGTGGTACGGAACCCTTCGTGTGCGAGTCCGACTCGCACTTGGCCAGTTTTTTTGTTTCGATTTGTCTTCTCTATTTATAGCATTGACATATAAAAAGTATGGACTGGAAATACCTACAAAAAAAGGGTGCATACCTACAACTCGTTTTGTCGCATAAAATGGCTGCCACTGCTAGGGTTGTACCAATCGAGGAACATAGGTGTTACTATTATCGAGTATCGATACTAAAAATATGAGTCTTACTAGTTATCACGTTTGGATAATAACTTACTAAATTAAAGTCCGTTGTAATTATGGTTGCCAACCATACTTTATAATAACGTATCCTACTTTATTTTCGGTAAATATAAAGTATATTTACCGAAAATAAAGTAGGAGACGTTGATTATTAGAATACGTTTTGTTACAGTTTTGCATAAAAATAAAGTGTGCGAAAATACTTTATTTATAATCTTTTGTGATGCGTAAAACGAAAGACTCATGGTTAATTACTGAACTATTTATCGATAGGTACATACAAGTCAAAAAAGAAAATCTTTTATTAGAGTTAGAATTTTCGGAGAAAAATATTATAGTTATGCTGACAAACAAGTTGTGAAGACAAATGGCAATATAATAAGATACCTACTTATAAATGCATCTGATAGTGTAAGTACCAAATGTAACAACTCTCTGTTACCGTCACTTCAGCTTTCACTGAGTTTTTTCGGTAATAAATCTGCAGTGGCGAGAAGAGAGAAACAGATAGTCCATAAATTTAATAAAAAAGGAGTTATTTATTTATTAAAATCAGTACCAGGTACATTTTGAATACATTGTAAAAATTGTGGAGTTTCTTGCCAGTTCTTCCCCATAGGAAACAACCAATTGGAACCGTGCACCTAGCTTCTGACGTTTCCTAAGTGTCCATGTAGGTTTATGTGAAATAAAATATTTTAATTTCGGTGCTGTGAACCAGAGGCCGGACCTGGCAAGATCACTCGGACCGAATAGGACACAGAATTACTTATGTTCACATCGCAGAATATGCCGATGACGTTTCAGCGGAGAAAACTATTACGGCAACGGTACAACCCTATTCCATTTGACATGTTATTGTAAACAAACAAATGAATTAACAAAATATACTAAAATGGTCTATTATACGGAAATGAACCCAAATATCAATACTTTAGCCATAAATTCATGATCGCGTTACAAATGTATCATCGAATGTGTATTATTAAATGTATTATTGCATGAAAACCGGCTACTAACCTGTGCAAAGACATTAGAGGTTTATTTTCATTCTTTCTTGCACCACACTTCACAATACAACACACAGACATGTTGAATTGTTGTTTTCCAACATTTGCATGCAGTTTTAAAAGGTAAAATCCTTGTAATTTTCTCGCAAATCTCAATAATACAAAAAGTAAACAACCATTTGACAGCAAAACTACCACGAAACTTGTCGCAAAAGATGGCTGCTACGGCACCTTACCTACAACTGTACTACGTCACGTCAAAATGTTGCCAAAATAAGCAACAACTTAAAATATTGTTGTCTCTTTTATCAAATACGATTACCTTATTAGAAAGAACGAGACAAAACGATATTTCGTATTCTGAATCATATTTCACTCATATTTGTATAAGCAAATGTATGTATAGAATAACGCGGCCTCTCCATGTTTTTCCTATCTCAATGATTTATAGTCCTGTCCATAGAGTATACACATAGTATAGACTATGGTCGTATTTCGTAAATAATAATTCGTAATATTACTAATCTGTGGTGGCAAAAGTCATAGGCAAAGAAGAGGAGACATTGTCAATTAATATATTATTTTCCTCGCTATTTTCACTTCTGAAGCCAAATTAGATTTTTACTTTGATTTTTTATTGTGATTTGGGTTGGACTATTGATTCACACAACAGATAGTGCCAGAATTAATAAGGAATAGACATGGATTGCCTTGTTGGTTACGGTAGCGAAGATGAGAATGAATCGGAGCGCTATGGAAGCCAACAATCATCGGTAAGTTTTGGCGTCCTTGACAATTTTTTTCTAAATGTTAATTTATTTTATTGCTTATGTGATTTGGGTGTTTTTTTAGTATGTTTTGATGCAATTTGAATGAGAATCATGGATATTAACCTGCGTTCTCTGCTTGACAATAGAATGATATTATAGGTGGCAGCGGGTGGCGCTGGAGGCCGCCGCAGAGACAGCGATACCAACTACGATGACGTCAACATGGACATGAGCGAGGTAACTGTCCCATATGTACGTCTACCACCATCACATATGCTAGCACAGTGAGACCCCCAGACAGTTCACTTGGTAACAGTCCACCTGATGGGGTCCTTCACTGTTATACTCTCCTTAGTTATGTGATGAAGCTAAACAGTAGAAATATTGTTAACTAAGTAGTCTATTCTTCATCTATATTCAGGCGTAAAGCCAAAATCCTTCGCAGCATTCAAATAGTCATAATTTCTCATAATAGTAACAAAATAATTATCATAATAGTACACTTTTTATAAATAAATAGACTCAAATAAAAAAGCAACTTTGCATTATGCTGTTTTCAACGATGATATTAACACTTTTATTATTTTATATGTTACCCATTTGTAAATTGACACAAAACAAAAGTCAAATACCCCTTGAGTACGTGCCGAGGCTTCAAGATGACCGACCGAGTCCATGCACACTGCGACCCTTTAACTACAGGCTCACGTGAGTACATAGCTATAAGATAACCCAAACTATTTGGCATCATGATTTACTCATATTATCCATGATTAATTTTTGTTTTAGAACCGTTTCTATTCTAAATTTAATACAAGCAGTATGTGATTTTACTGAACAATACCGATTAAGAAATGTTTCATAACATCCATGTAATTATCATATTTATTTATTATATTATGTACTTTCTGTGGACTATAATTATTAAAACATAATTTAGGTTCTCAGCTTTTCTGTCCCCTTGTTCTTGGTATAAACTTGTTATTTTTATGGCAATGAAGTAAGAAGTCATCACAATATAAATTTATTTTAGTAATCGAGATAATAACTTTACACCACATTTTCCCCCCTTATTATTAAAATACAGAACTTTTGTTACACAAGAGTAAGGTGATTTTAACCATACAATTTTTGTGCTGAAAGCTTGTCATAATATTACTCTGAATTTACTAATAAGGGGGTTTATGATACTATAACTTGATTTAATAACATCAAAAGTCGATATTTGAGATAATGAATGGCCAGCAATGCTTGCTTGGCTTGCAAAAGAAATAACAAATTACATGAAGATGAAATCTGTGTGTGGTTAAAAAGAACCCTAACTAAACACGAGTCGCAGCATTGAAAAATGCTGCAGTACCGGTTTGATTTTCAGATACATGCTACAAATTAAAGTTTCAAAACATGTAAAGTTTTGACTGTGGTTTTGAAGCAAACTGACTGTTTTCAAGCAGAAGTAGGTCTGCGACAAGCTATAGAAATAATGGGTGCGCTCAACAATTTTACTGCTGGCTTCATGGCCCAATTGGCCCGGCGGTTGACAAGTCTGAAGAAACGCTCATATGCACCCTGTTTTTATATCCCCACCACAGAACTCTTCCCATCATATGTTTTGCAGATATAATATCTCGTTTTCTTGTCAGAGGGGCTTACCCCTCTGACAAGCACCTACACAATGCTTCATCAAGCCATGGTTAACAGAATCTGAAATCTATTTCAAATATGAACATAATTATTTGGTAATCAAAACCAGGAAAAAGCAGAAACCAAATTCTTTCATTAAGACTGTTTAGTCCACCTGTGCTGCACTACAATATGAATGGGAAAGACAGAAAAATTATAACATTTTGAAACTGCACTGCAAATGGAATTTCAGAACATTTATAAATCACAAGGGAAATAAAACTCCAAAGTTTCCTTGTTTTTTACTCAAGGCGTAAACCGATATTACATCATTGAAATATGACTGTTTAGTGTCTAAACACACTATGCCGAAGGAACGCGACCGAAGTTCCGCGGCTGATTTGATTTGGTTGATTTACAACGCAACGTACCTTCGGCATAGTGTGTTTAGACACGGCCCTACGCACACTTATTCAGCTCCGTTCAGTTTTTGTCCATAGAAAACAACGATTTTGTATGAGATGCGTACGCACGCGTTCAGCCGCGGAAAGCTGAACGGACTCCATACAAAATCGTTGTTTTCTATGGACAAAAGCTGAACAGAGCTGAATAAGTGTGCGTAGGGCTTTAAATTTACTGAAAACAAATTGAAAACAATTCACATTTTGTGATACCATCATGTATGGCACAAAATAAATACTCTATGAATAGTTTTAAGTTATAATGTAGTGTAAGTGTTGTGTTTCTTGTCGCAGGATTCGCAGGCAGAGTCGGAGCCCGAATTGCCGCCGGCGGAGCCTACGCCCCCGGCACAGTCATCGCGTGACGACCGCAGATCTAGTAAGTTTTTCTTTAAATTATTTACTAACGACCCGCCACTGCACTGCTTTGCTCGGTTTTTAGGGTTCCGTACCCAAAGGGTAAAAACGGAACCCTATTACTAAGACTTCGCTGTCTGTCCGTCTGTCCGTCTGTCCGTCTGTCTGTCACCAGGCTGTATCTCAAGAACCGCGATAGCTAGACAGTTGAAATTTTCACAAATTATGTATTTCTGTTGCCGCTATGACAACAAATACTAAAAACAAAACAAAATTAATATTTAAGGGGGGCTCCCATACAACAAACCCGATTTTTCTGCCCTTTTTTGCTCGATATCATAAATGGCAAAAGGTAGGCACTTGAAATATTCACAAAATACTCAGTTGTATTTTAACTTTAATAATAAATAATAAAATTAAAATAAAATAAATATTTAAGGGTGGCTCCCATACAACAAACATCTTTTTTTTTCGGAGTTTTTGCCTTGTGGTACGGAACCCTTCGTGTGCGAGTCCGACTCGCACTTGGCCAGTTTTTGTGACTTGACAAGTCGAGATTTCTTTAATGTAGGTAATGTAATTTATTATTTAGGTACATAAACCTTCCAGAATAAATGATATAAATGATGGCGATGGTAAGAACTGCATTAAAATCCGTTGCGGAGTTACTTCTCTTTTTAATAATACAATATGATTTGGTAGAATGTTCGGCATTTTTGCCAAATAATCGCCCGAATACAAATATTCAGTAAACCTGCCGAACATGCTGAATCGTCATCTGCCTCGCCTTTTCCCAACTGAGGTCGGCTTCCAGTCTAACCGGATGCAGCTGAGTACCTACCAGTATTTTACATGGAGCGACTGCCTATCTGACTTCCACAACCCAGTTACTGGGTAATACGATACCCCTTGGTAAGACTGGATGTCAGACTTTTGGGCTTCTGACGTGACAATCGTTCGGGTGTAACGACTGTCAAAGATCCACGAATGACAGTCGGGACTAACGGCTTAACGTGCTTTCCGAGGCACGGAGGGGTCACTGTATGTAAAGATGGTCTTCGCTGTCTGTCCGTCCGTCTGTCCGTCCGTCTGTCCGTCCGTCTATCCGTCTGTCTATCCGTCTGTCACCAGGCTGTATCTCAAGAACCGCGATAGCTAGGCAGTTGTAATTTTCACAAATTATGTATTTCTGTTGCCGCTATAACAACAAATACTAAAAGCAGAATAAAATAAATATTTAAGGGGGGCTCCCATACAACAAACGTGTTTTTTTCGGCGTTTTTGCCTTGTGGTACGGAACCCTTCGTGTGCGAGTCCGACTCGCACTTGGCCAGTTTTTTATTGCGTAATAAAACATATAAATAAACATATTGCTAAGAATATTTTGCTCAGCGTTTCTATTCATTTGTAATGTGGCTTTTATTATAAGTGCTCTGCAATGCAAATGCTAACTAACAAAATAGCCTCCATTTAAAAGGCAATGACCAAAACTGTAGGTTAATTGCGTAACACACTGTCAGTAGCAATGGTTTTCATTTTGACAGTTCAACAACATTAATTGCGTTCTTTCATGGGCAGACACATTTTTCGCCCTTTCCCAGTGTTCAAAGTATCCCATCCCAAATTTCATCAAAATCGGTCCAGCCGTCTTAAAGATTAGCTGGAAGAAATAGACAGATAGACAAAAAAAAAAGATTTTTTTTGTTATAAATACCGTATATCTACTTACAGGTGATAATTTTTTTTTAATAATTACGAAAAATTTCAAAGCACGGCTTCAGAATCATGTACTTACTGTATCCATTGTAACAGGTTACGCATCGATGTACCTGCCATCGTGTATAATTTCATAAGCATTTAGTAAAAAAAAAACATTTTTCCAAGAAAAAAAACAACCGACTTCCAAAAAACACTACAAATTGAAAAATAACTTTAATTTCGGAAGTCGGTGTCATGTCAATAAACGAAAATGCGGAACCAAAGACACCGACTTCCGAAATTATTTATTTATTTTTCACTTTTTAGTGGGTCAGTTTGTAATTTATCTAAGTTACAATAGCCTAATGCCAACTGTTCATCACCTTTTACAAAATATTGCTTTTCCCGACGTTAATTGTCGAAGAGTACTCCCGGTAAGAACCAGGAGAACTCCTCAACAATCACTCACCATACGCATTGTGACGAACATAAATTGCTTAGCAACCTTATTAAAGTAATCGAATCGCAACCCGTGAATTATTTGTCATTGAGTAGTTCCGATGGCCATCTGTGGTCTTCATCATCAGCTCCACTTTACCAAATGATGATTTCCGAGAGCAAATGCTCAAGTTACTTTAAAAAAAATCGCTATAGGTTTGCCTATAAAATTCCCTCGATTTCTATGGGATCCTTTCATCAGATTCCAACTTGATGATAATGGGACCAGCTCGAAAAAAAAAAAAAAAAAAAGAATTTTTGGAATCGGTCCAGCCACAAGGTAGCTACTGTAAACTATTGAGGAGTTCCCTTAACTGTCCTTCGTCTTCATTATCAGACCCCTAATGACAGTCATAACCCATCCAGGTGTAAAGTTCACATCAATACAAAAATCAAACCCAAACACAAGGCAACTGCTGTAAATCGTTGAGTCCCCTCGACTGTCTTTCACACGTCGAAAAATCCAAAAAGTGCTCTCGGCGTCAAAGTCTGTCATATAGTCGAACCGTGGCGTTCTGGGCACATTTTGGTTTGTCATCTATATATGACTGGCGGTCAAAAGGTAAAATACTTATACAAACTTAGTCTGTGTGGTGCCGGACTTAAAGGATACCACCACCCCTTACTTCCCGTGGGTGTCGTAAAAGGCGACTAAGGATCGTACCGGAGAATGGGCAGCTGCGTTCTCTGTGTATTCCACCATCATACCACACTGCGATCGCCAACCCGCCTGCCAAGCGTGGCGATTATGGCAAACCCTCCCAAAATTGGGGAGGCCTATGTCCAGCAGTGGACGTCTATCGGCTGAAACGACTTATACAAAATTAACAAACGCACTAGTCGCTCCTTCAATTTTCGAATGTTCGCCTCGATTTCACTGGGATGCCGTCATCAGATCCTGGTTTCCTTATCATGGAACCACCCTTGGCACATCTCCTTTCCAACAAAAAAAGAATACTCAAAATCGGTTCATAAACTACGAAGTTATCCGCGAACACACATAAAAAAAACATATATATGTATACGCTCGAATTGAGTAACCTCCTCCTTTTTTGAAGTCGGTTAAAAACTGTTATTTTGACATAACATTACAGACCCTTCAATTTTATTTATTGGTATAGATTGTATGAGAAAACGCAATTAGTACCCAACATTACTTCCGAGGCGAACCTCGGAAATCGAAACGTCTTTAATTCCATTTTCTAATCGCTTAGGCACACTACTTTGTAATCTACTTGAATTCACAACAGTTGAATGCATTTAAATAACAACGAGTCGTAAAATTTTGCATGTTCAATCGAAATTACTGATTTGTAGTTCCTATAGTACGCCATGCTGTAGAAAGTTAGAACATTAGTATTTTATCATGACAATAATTTATTGAAATGGTTAGGTTTGCTATCAAAAAGTAATGAACCAGGGTCCTAACCTCCTTACTAAAAAATAAAATATCTTCATTCTTTAAGTATAAACTCGGTAAAAAATAGCGTATTTCAAAATGTTTCTTTGTTTTCAGATGACAGTCGTGAACGTGACCGCGGTGACCGCGAGTTCGACCGGCGCGACAAACGCCGCGACTCGCCCGTGCGTGCACGCAGCGATAGAGACCGCTCAGATAAACGGTCACCGCGCAGGGATGATAAATACAGGTACTTACTGTTGAATTTCTCCTCATTTAAAACTTCTTCTTTTAATGCCTCGTGCCTCTCCCATAACTGAAGGTTACATTCACACATTACATTAAATCTGAATATCCTTTACGAGGTCACCATCACCTCAGCCGAAAGACGTCCACTGCTGGACACAGGCCTCCCCTAAGGGGGGGGAGGGGGGTTTGCCATAATCGCCACGCTTGGCAGGCGGGTTGGCGATCGCAGTATAGTATGGTGGTGGAATGCATAGAGAACGCTGCTGCCCATTCTCCGGTACGACCCTTAGTCGCCTTTTACGACACCCACGGGAAGTATGGGGTGGTGCTATTCTTTAAGTCCGGCACCACACAGACATCCTTTACGAGGTAGAAAAAAAAAAAAAAACTAAGCGGAACGCGTGAGGGAGAGGCAATCTTTGCGACCTCACGCCCCTAGTCGCCGCAGGAGACGCCCTGGGCGTCGTGAATCGAGAGCCGATTCCCGGCCACCGTAGGCGCGGGCTTGCGGACGGTGAGCAATGGGTAGCTCACTCACCATCCGGTAAGGACCAGGCCCATGTCGACGGCGCGTTTAGTTCCACGCGCGCCTCATAAAGATGTCAGCACTCATGGATGGGGTCCGCTAGGGCCGATGCCTGCCAGAGTCGCGACTCGCGGGTTGTTCGAAAGAGTTACCGTGGCCCTGGCACAGGTAACTGAAGGAACACGGGGGAGTATGTTTACTCCCTACTAAGCACCCTGAACAACTTTCTGAAGAAGTCGCTTAGGGCTCAGCTCACGCACTCTACACCTCATTTTGGATTAAGTATTCGTTGAGTGGACTATATAGTATAATAAATAGTATATTTGAACAGAAATTTAAAACTATTTTTATATTATTATTTATAACATAGGTCAGACCGTGACCGTGACCGCGGACGCACACACGAGCCAGTCCGCCGCGGTCTGCTAGGCGACCGGCCGGATGACCGCGAGAAAGTACCCGCGCTGATGGACCTCAAACCTTATGCCAGTGAGGTTCCACCACCAGCTGACAAGAGGTCTCAGGATGCTAGGGATGCTGTGTCGCCCAGGTACCGTATTCAAGATTTTACAAGTATTTTTTAAAAGCCATATAAAGGGTGTTCGAACCTTTGTGGCATATCTGACCCGCCGCCCGCCATTTTGATTTTTTTTTAAGTTTCCGCGCCCGATAAATGTCTTATAGGTAGGGTACACCTTTAACAAATAAAAAATGTCCAGTACTAAGAGTTCCTTAAAGTATCGCGTTCCCGATATATTTGGAGGTAACCATATGAAAACTATGAAAATCATTAAAAATGCAGTAATTACGAGTGTATACGCATTTGATTGTATAATCTATTCAAATTATAGTTTCCAGGTTGAATTTACTATTTTCTGAATGCCAGTATTTTGTTAACAATAACCACAGTCAAAATAATTGTAGTCTCATCAATCATTATCAGCGCCTGCTGGTAAAATAATAACCTATCTGTCGCATTTAATTTCATCAAATCCTTTATTTTGTATTAGATTCATAGACCGCGAGCGTCGCGATAAAGAAAAGGACAGAGAACGTGAACGTGACAGAGATCGTCATGGCCGACGCTCCGAGGAAAAACGGTAAGCATCAATTTGTTAATAAAACTCTGGCTGGCTCACTTTGGTCCAAACGCTCGCGCCGTCATAGATCGCCACGTTGGCGATTATGCTTCATAGGACTTGTATCTACATAGTATAAGTCTTTCTATGATAGAAACACGATATGTTGAATCTCTGCTGGCGATATCTATACAAATAAGTAAACTTGAAGTGTCTGTAATGTCAAAATAACAGCTTTTTACTAAATGCTTAAGAAACTATACGGTACATATAACAACAAAATATTTTTTTAAATTTTCGCCAAGCTGTCTTGTTTGTTCCGGCAAATCTCCGAAACGGCTGGACCGATTTTGACGGGACTTTCACTTTCAGATAGCTGATGTTATAAAGAGTAACTTAAGCTATACTCACTAGCTAATTTTATTTTAGAAAAAAGAAAGAATTCGTAAAGAGACACATTATTGTTTGCCGACATCCACGCGAACGAAGAAGCGGGCACAACTAGTATAGTTGTATAGATCATATAAGTCTGGAATCGCCAGCCTGTCTTGAGCAAGTGTTGTGATCAACCCTCATGTCTTCTCTGTATGAGAAGAAACATCTGCCCTGCAGTGTGATAGTCGGCTGTTATAAATATTTATTTCCTTCCAACCTACATTACTAAGTCATCCTTTTAACTCTGTCACAGTTCATCAAGCCATCGCCACGACCGCCGCGACCGCTCGCGCTCCAAGTCCCGCGGGGCGCAGTACCCTGCCAGCCACTCGTCGGAGCGCCGCCCCTCCCCACCCTCGGCCGACTACCGACCTTCGTCCTACAAGGTCAACAAGAAACTGGAGGTTATGGAGAAGATGGGTTAGTATTGTAATATTGTGTTCTTCGGTGGCTCCGCCCTGGAGTGTAAATGTGGTGCTGACCAACAAACAATGGTACTTGATATTGTATCCAGCTGGTCTTGTTGTCTGGATGTTACTGAAGGAACCTAGCTTGTGGCCAAATTCTGGGCTGACTGTATGTAGATTGCCATTGACACACCAAGAAAAAGGAGGGGATACAGAACAAACCCTCTTTAGCACCTACCTTAATTTTTATACCTTAATTTTTGTAGTAACAAAAATTAAGGTATATCCAGTGATGATACTACAGATTTCTGTAGTAAAATTTTCATCTTCATTTGTATCGGAACGAACTAAATTGGTGAAAAAGAATAGGTGCCATGGTGAAAATATTTGCCAGGCAGTATTGGGTCGGACTACCTACAGTGCAGCTATTTCACTATTAAGAGACTGTTCAGGTTTCATGAGTTCAAGTATCTGGCGCTATACAAGCAAATGAAATCTGTCATTGGATTTGCTGAGCGTTTACCTTTGCATCACAAAAAAGTTCAACTATATTCTTTATCAAAATGAAAACATGTCTTAATAAATCAAAGATACTGATAATTTGTTTATAATAATAATAATAAATTTATTTGTCATAAAAATACAGATGGGAGCCTAGTTGATTTATTATAAGATACATAGAACCAGATATATACAATGTACGTATATATCTGGTTCTATGTTAAAATCTGTACTCAAGTATTATAACCCTGCCTCTTAGACTAGGTAACCCTGTATCTAAAGAGACAGTGATCAGCCACGAGGGCCTTAAACATAGTTAATTAACAAGTTAATGACAAAAATATATGTGTGTTGATCCATTCTTTATGTGGTTCACAATAATATTCCTAATCTTAATTTTTATATCTGTACACACAGGTCTTCAGATCAAGACGCCAGACGGCTCGATGGCCACAGCGCAGCAACTTCGTGCGGCGGCCTGCGAAATACCACCTCCGGGATCGCACCTGCCTTCGTACTACAACCCGACCGCTGTCAATGCTAACAAGATTATGGACCAGGTATGTTATTAATGTTAGAAGAGAGGAAATCACATTTATTAGGCAAATGCATGAAATACATGAATAAAAAGGGCTACTACGCCACTGGATAAGTGTCAAAAAAGAAAAATTAAAGACTAGAACACGCCTGCCAAGATCTTGCCAGGCTAGTTCTAAAGAATAAAATAAAATAATCAGCATTAAAGAAAGGTTCACATGGTGACATAGGATTATGACAAGCATAAGTAGGTTTAAAGATACACAATCCCCTAGAAACGTAAGTACTTACGGCAAAGTTAGAATAAAAAAAACATTTTTACAAAAAAAAAACAACCAACTTCCAAAAAAAACACTACAAATGGAAAAATAACTTTAAAATCGGAAGTCGGTGTCTTTGGTTCCGCATTTTCGTTTATTGACACCGACTTCCGAAATTAAATATTATTATTATTCCATTTGTAGTGTTTTTTTTGGAAGTCGGTTGTTTTTTTTTGTAAAAATGTTTTTATTTTTCACTTTTTAGTGGGTCGGTTCGTAATTTATCTAAGTTACAATAGCCCAATGCCAACTGTTCATCACCTTTTACAAAATATTGCTTTTCCCGATGCTGGGACGTTAATTGTTGAGGAGTTCTCCCGGTAAGAACCAGGAGAACTCCTTAACAATCACTCACCATACGCATTGTGACGAGCATAAATTGCTTAGCAACCATATTAAAGTAATCGAATCGCAACCCGTGAAATATATGTCATTGGGTTCCCTATCCATTTGCATAAAATTTTAAGACCTAATATAACTTAGCATAATTTTGTTTAGCACAATTATATTTTCCCATAATATAATTACGCATAACAGCTTACGCATAATTTTTTTAAGCATAATTTCTCTAACCATAATAATGATTAAGCATAATATTCTAAAGCATAAATTTATTAAGCATAAAGTTTTAAAACATAATATCCTAAAGCATAAATTTGCCCGAAGAGGATATACCAATTTATTTCGACGATTGGAAAAAAACCATATCTCCTGAATCAGGTAATATATAACATATTAATATATGTCGGATCTTTCATGAGTATGCACTTAAAATGAGACACAGGCGCCTTTGTTTAGCGTTGTGCGGAGTCTAGGATTGAGTATGGTGTCCGATACGGAGTTACGAACCACGGAGGGACAGTGATCGTTTAGACGTGGTCGCGACACATCGGACACATACTGGCCTAGGAACTGCTCAGTGTTTCCTTTTAAGTTCAGAGTATTAATTAGTACAGTAGAGTTAGTAATTGACTGTGTAACAATAAACTGTGTAGAAGTTAAAGGAGCTGTTTCTCTCGTTTACCCGTATCCCAGTTCTGCGCCCACGACTGTATATCTGACACTATGTATGTCACTATGTCTGATCACAATCCAAGTACCTGGATTCGACATCAGAAGTGGGATACGAGCGGACTGAGAAATCTCTTGATAGTGAAAACAGTGCGAATAGACAATAGCGTAGACTGTTCGAAAAACAGAGCTGCAACATGGTTGCGTTGATACCTATTCGCGCACCAAATAACTTGCCCGAGCCATTAGCTCATCGTACTTGGGTTCGATTCCCTTCAGACAGACGTGCACGTTGCACAATTATGATGAGGGTCCTTGCCCGATACTCTGTCTGACCAAGATGTGAAACAGTGAGTGAGAACGAGGAAAGGTGTTTTATCCGGTGAGTCGTTACCATTTTATAAGCTACCCATGAATGAGTTTCTCTGGTGAAACATTTGTTTCATGGGTTTGAGAAGTGTTGTTTTGCATTTTGAAGTCATGCTACTTGACTTTGTTGTTTTGATGATGTTTTATTGCGATTGTACTGTAACTTGGTTTTATCGAATTGATCGATGTCGGTTGTGATAGCCAAAAACTTCAGGTATTCACATAGAATGATTCACTTTTATGTTTTCGGTTCAATATGGTTGACTTTTCAAATTGTAAGACATTTTTGTGTTTTAAATACGGTCCCGATAAATGTAATCAGAACAAACCTGGACCGAAATTAAGAATCTCTTTACTGTAAGAATCACTCGGTTATTACAGTAGTAATGCGCGTATTTTGATACTAAATTCACGGTTGCAGAGACTTACTTAGTTTTAGCGAAGTGTGGATGTGCTATGCACTTCTGCCTGCCCCTTTGGGTTTTGCGATCGTGATGTTGTGTTCTAATTTAATTCACGAGCTTTTCCAAATTCTAAACCGAAAGGCTTCTCAGTGTAAACGCGACTTCAGTGCTAGATTGCAAGTTAACAATGAAATTAAAGTGCTTCGGATGAAGAATAATGATTAGAAACCGACAATCTGAGTGCTGACTTAAAGACAAGTACTACATACAGGCTGAAGAATTCCACACCATTGATAAAATACAGCTTCGCA
Organism: Mesoligia furuncula; assembly: GCA_916614155.1. Taxonomy (NCBI): domain Eukaryota; kingdom Metazoa; phylum Arthropoda; class Insecta; order Lepidoptera; family Noctuidae; genus Mesoligia; species Mesoligia furuncula. The sequence continues at coordinate 13,633,996 of OU744810.1, forward strand.
ACAATCAAACAATACCGCCCCATGAGTTGCTTCAAGTGTGGAGTATTTGGCGAGCCGATGCACCTCCAGGATGATGTCCATGGTGACGAGTTGAGTTCCGATGTGCAATCCCTGCATCAGGCCGCGATGTTTGTGGATTAGCTTTACATCTTCTACATCGTGATGAGTCTTATCATTTTCGCAGACTCAGGTGCTAGGTGGTTATTAATTAAGGACAGTTTAGTTAAGTACTTTCACAGACTTAAGTACTTTTATTATGACGTTGTTTCCTTAACTGATGACGGAGAAAGACATGTAAAATCCATAGAACTAAGATTATTGTGATAGTATGACTAATGTGAGGTCATTTATGTAATTATGGGTTATAGTATCATGATTGGGTCATGAAAATAACCAATGTCCTTTGTTTATTAAGATTGTGAATAGCTGAACCATTGAGAACTCGATGCCTAAACATAACAAAGTTTTACGAAGCTTGATTGTTTGTTATAGCGGCTTTAGTCTTTGTAATGTAGAGGCGTTTGCGCAGACCTTTTATAACATCGAATAAGCAACACGAGTACCAAAATATAACATTCAGGACTTTGTAATGCGATCACCAATTTCAATGAGCGATTGTTAGCGGTTTGTGCAGAGTCGTACTTGACAACGTCATTGTTTACGTCGAAGAAGCAGCGATGCTGTCGGCATCGATAGAGCAAGACTTAAACCTAAACATTGCGCTAGATGTACTGACTAGTTATAAATCAAACAAATTGCCCTTGTTATAGAAGTGTTTATCGAGTTCTTAGGCTATGAGGTATGACTGCGGAAATGACGACCAAATAAGCGTAAGCCGTTAGATCACGTATGTGTATTGATCATACTGAAGCCTATAATGCTTACCTAGGGTAGTTAATGTTAATTCTGAGAAATCCTGGCAAAAAATAATAATGTTAAGTGACGTTAAGTCTGCTTTGTGTGTGATGTGCTCACCACTTGAATTGTTGATAGACAAAGTTGCAAGGCTTAGGTTCTTGATGACTATGACGTAGAAACTAAAGTCGATTTGGAATTCATTAAAGAAAACGGACTATACAAAATAAACTCTTTATGATATCAAAAGAGACAGCTGTTAGTTTTTAGTTGGTGAAATTGTTTGATAAGAGCAAAGAGCGAGATTAAACGAAATTAGATCCAATGTTGAAAGATTCCTATAGGAATTCAGGTTTTTGAGGTTCTAATGGCGACTCCTATGTGTAGCCAGGCTTAAAATTTGAAATGTACTAACAGTTCCTTCACGATAGAGTGAGAGGAATGCCAGAAAGTCGAGTACCCTTGACGTAAATGAATGTAATAATGATGCGAACTGATTCGAATCAATCTAGTAATGGTGAGGTCGCTGAGTCGTAGTCACTGGGATGACTGCTTTTGTAGCCACAGGGATGCTTACGAGACCTGGTCACTGGGATGACTATGGTTGTGTTGTTGGTGGTCACTGGGATGACTGCTGTTGTAGCCACAGGGATGGTTACGAGACCTGGTCACTGGGATGACTATGGTTGTGTTGTTGGTGGTCACTGGGATGACTGCTGTTGTAGCCACAGGGATGGTTACGAGACCTGGTCACTGGGATGACTATGGTTGTGTTGTTGGTGGTCACTGGGATGACTGCTGTTGTAGCCACAGGGATGGTTACGAGACCTGGTCACTGGGATGACTATGGTTGTGTTGTTGGTGGTCACTGGGATGACTGCTGTTGTAGCCACAGGGATGGTTACGAGACCTGGTCACTGGGATGACTATGGTTGTGAGATGGTCACAGGGATGACTGTCGTGATGGTCACAGTGATGACTATCAGAAGCCACAGGGATGGCTGTAAGACTAACCAAGATTGCTGGATTGAGTTGATTATGAGACGTTGCTACTGAGATAGCTTGTCATGGTTTAAGTTTTGTTTATTCTGGTTAAAGGGTACTGGCACTTTTCTGGCTGGCTATTTTAAGTCTAGATTGAATCTGGACAGACTTATTTATAATGTAAACAAATGAAGTAATATGATAAAAGTCGTTATGATAGTACAAAGGCAAGCGTGTATAGGTTCTCTGTCGGTAAATTCGTGCTTGAGAACGACGAGCGTAATCAAACTAAGCTTCATTTGAAGTATAGAGGGTCATTTTAAATACTTGAACTATTAGACGGCGATCTGAATGTTTTAAAATCTTTAGACTTACAAATACGCTCCATGACCGAGTTTTGGAGATGCCCGAGGGCCAAGTACCAATTGAGATTGTAAACGAAATAGATGATGAGTTGCCATCACTTTAGTTTGTGTACTCAGGTTGTCGGATTCATTGGGTCGGAGACCGTTCCAAAATATCATGGGTACGTGGTACGCGGTAGCTCTGGGTAGTATGGTCGGGTCTAGCCTTGAAGCCAAGACCGTAGAGTCAAGGATGACTCGGCATTCCTCCGGGAAGTGCATATGTGACAAATGTGTGGGAGCTATGTTATACCCGTGCCCGTGATTGTTGACCGTGAATGAGATACCTGAGGGTTCGTTTAATTAACGTAGTGTGGAATCGTTGTACTTGGTCTCGGTAATCTCGGAACTACATAGTTCAAATTCTTAGATTAGCCTAATTTTTGGTTTCTAATTTGAAATTAATCGTGAAATATAACAAATTTTAAAGAGTCGATTCCCTTTTAATTATCTCATCAGTCTTCATATGGGAGGTCGCGAAAAATGGTAGAAAATCAGAGTATAACTGACGAAATTGAGGTTGAGCAAAGTAGTAGTAGTACCTAACAATGAAGAGAGTATTTAAGTTTGCATGATGATACGACCGTACCAGTAGCCATTTCGTAGCCGTAGTCCGTTAGAAGTCGGTATCTGCTTTTAGTAGTCGGTGGATACGTGGTGCGTGGGTGGCTCTGGCGGAGGTCGGGTTTCAGTGAAAACCATAGAGTCCAGGAGAGACTCAGCGCTCCCGTGGGGGTTTGCAAAAAGGAAAGAATGAGTAACTGGAGGTTACTCGGCTATGCGTAGCCAGAAATCACATGCAGAACTTAAGTGTGTTGATTAATTTGCTTTGATTGTGTCTTGTGAGATAGCGCGATAAATGTGTAGTCAGTTGTACTTTGAATTTCCTGATTATTGATAAAATGTTAATTTTCTCATAAATTAAGTTCTGTCAAATTTCGACTTTATTAAATTCTAATAAATCAGATGTCCACATAGTGATTTTTACGGGTTAGGTCAGGAGTGACCGAGCTGTGTGATACTTTGCGGGTGGGTATGTTTGTCTACAGATTAACACACGAGGACGTGTGTCATGCAGGATGGCCGTGTCGGATCTTTCATGAGTATGCACTTAAAATGAGACACAGGCGCCTTTGTTTAGCGTTGTGCGGAGTCTAGGATTGAGTATGGTGTCCGATACGGAGTTACGAACCACGGAGGGACAGTGATCGTTTAGACGTGGTCGCGACACATCGGACACATACTGGCCTAGGAACTGCTCAGTGTTTCCTTTTAAGTTCAGAGTATTAATTAGTACAGTAGAGTTAGTAATTGACTGTGTAACAATAAACTGTGTAGAAGTTAAAGGAGCTGTTTCTCTCGTTTACCCGTATCCCAGTTCTGCGCCCACGACTGTATATCTGACACTATGTATGTCACTATGTCTGATCACAATCCAAGTACCTGGATTCGACATATAATATAACGTATTGAACAATTTTGTGGGTTTTTTTTTCCGCTGAGAAGCATTAAGCAAGCAAGCATACAGCGTGCAAGCAAGCATACAGCGTGCAAGCAAGCATACAGCATGCAAGCAAGCATACAGCATGCAAGCAAACATGCAGCATGCAAGCAAGCATGCATCATGCAAGCAAGCATGCAGCATGCAAGCAAGCATGCAGCATTCAAGCGAGCATGCAACATGCAGCAGGCAGGGTTTCTGTCACGGCTCCGGCGCTGCGGGCCTCCGGCGGCACCACGCGTGCTAATCGTCGCAGACGGCTTTCGCTCACCACCGCAGCTTCGGCTTGTTGGCCGGCTTCGCCGGCCAGCCTCAGCCGCGGCGGATCGCTCGCAGCCGCCTGCTCCTCAGCCCGCGGGCCGCCTAGCCCCTACGCGCCTACGCGATTTTAAATTACACTCTAGGGGTAGGACAAACAAGACTACGTGGAGTCGGTTTTGCAGCAATTCGGTTCTGTCACTAACTTTTGTTGTTTTTGCACAGCATATTAAATTTAATTAATTGTATGCCTAAATATTATTATGCTAATATTCATTAGGCCTACTAACGTTATGCGAATCAAATTTATGCCAAAACAAATTAGTCTTTAAGATGATTATGCCAACATAAAATGTATGCCTAAAAAAATTATGCCAAAGTATTATTATGCCAAAACAAATTGTGCCAAAATCGTTATGCTGAAGTATATTAGGACAAAGAACATTATGCGAAAAGAAGGGATCCCATGTCATTGAATAGTCTCGATGGCCATCTGTGGTCTTCATCATCGGCTCCACTTTACCAAATGATGATTTCCGAGAGCAAATTAATGCTCAAGTTACTTTAAAAAATACCAAAATCGCTGTAGGTTTGCCTATAAAATTTGAGGGTTTCCCCCGATTTCCATGGGATCCTTTCGTCAAATTCCAACTTGATGATAATGGGACCACCTCGAGAGTATACCCTTTCAAATAAAAAAAGAACTTTTGGAATCGGTCCAGCCGTATTCGAGTGTAATCGGTGAACATACACAAGGTAGCAACTGTAAACTGTTGAGGAGTTCCCTTAACTGTCCTTCGTCTTCATCATCAGACCCCTAATGACGGTCACAACCCATCTAGGTGTAAAGTTCACATCAATACAAATTAATTAAGCCCAAACACAAGGTTACTGCTGTAAATCGTTGAGGAGTCCCCTCGACTGTCTTTCGGCTCCATCATCAGATCGACTCCAGGCCTTCATTAAATTGTAGTGCTTTAAAATACTTAATGATATAATTAACAAACGCACTAGTCGCTCCTACGATTTTCGAATGTTCCCCTCGATTTCACTGGGATGCCATCATCAGATCCTGGTTTCCTTATCATGGGACCACCCTTGGCATATCTCCTTTCCAACAAAAAAAGAATAATCAAAATTGAAGTCGGTTAAAAAGGACAAAGAAAAGGCAAAAAAAAAACAGTATGTGTAGCCCCAGGCGCAGCTTTATATTCGCACGGCTCTGAAATAAGCAGTATGATCATTGGCAATTTTTTAAATATCGTACACTCTACAGGTACAGAAGCGCAAGTTGTTGTGGTCGAACAAGAACAAGTCGGAAGCTGAGGAGGCTGCCAAGTGGAGCGGCACGCGGTTTGCGCAGGACAACGACGGCAAACAGGTCTCCAAGTTTATGAGGCTTATGGGCATCAAGGAGCCAGGTGAATATTTTGCCAAGTATATCGTTATGTAGGGCCTGGTTCAAGGCAGGCATTAACATTTAAAACCAGCGACATAATTGCGTAACAACATAAAATGGCAATATATTTTGACAATAAAATTCAGCAACTTTCATTAGCTGGGTCCACTCCGGACAATCCTTAGCAGGAACACCCTGACGATACTCAGATTACCCTGACAGTGCGATTAGATCGCGCGCGGCACCTTCATTCCGACCGCGCCCGGTCGAAGCGCACTTGATCGTGTGGTGTGGACCCAGCTATTACGTGGTTTATGTTGCGAGCATACGAATTTTTCCAATTTCCTTAAAAATACTTTGGTTTGTGATTGAAAGTATGAAAGTGCCCCTCTCCATTATGTTGTTGAATTAAATTTTATCATAAAATATATTAATTCTATTAAGATGACGATGTCAGAGAAGAAACAGCAGTAATAACCTGATAATCCCTGCATGCATTTTCCCATATTGGGAAGAAATCATGACATGATAACTTGTTTCCGCCAATTCTCATTTTATTCCAAGATTCAGACAAACAATTCACTAATCAATATCTCTATTCCAACAGCCGCAGTCAAGCCTGAGCCTCCAGAAAAAGCGGTAGATCCAATCAAAAAGCAAGAAGAACTCTTTCAAGCAATGCAAGCACAGTACGAAGTCGCCAGAGCGACAACCCACACCATGCGTGGCGTAGGACTGGGTTTTCAACGGGGACAGTACTAGGGTCCAGTACTGACTACTAACTAACTTCATAGTGATAGTGCCTGGTGTTGTGATGTCCTTGTGCAACCTGAGTCTGCCTAGTGCGATGGATAAGAAATGAAAGGTGAACGGAATAGTGCGTTGGTGTTATAGTGCGATCTGAAGGTGAGCTAGTGTTTTGTCATAGATTATGTTGTTTTTCTACCCAAATTGTACTAGAATAACAGCTGTACTAAGCAATACATTGTATGAGCGTTGTCTCCGATATGTGTGTTATTTGTGACAAGCATTTGTAAAATAACGATTTTTCCATTTTATTAGCGCTTTTTGAGTTGATACTGTTTTCCTAAAGTAAATTATGTTACTGCCATTGGTACTCGCCTTCGCTATGTCTCTGTAGAGAGCACAACAACCTGTCAACCTATGCAATTGATCTTATGAATGTTAATACTTTGTATGTTTGTATTTCATATTTAGGGATGTTTGCCTAGAGGAAACAGAAAAGAGGATGTAAAAGAATTGTTGTAGTTTGTAAAATATTAGGGTACTGCAATGCACTAGCTAAAGATTAGAAAGGCTACTGCAAGTAGTTAAGAGTGATGTGCTAAGGTAACCCGCGCAATTCATTTTTTCAATTTGCATGCCAGTGTTAGGTTACATGTTGATTAAAATATGATTCATGAGTGTAACACAATCCGGCTTTACAGAATTATAATCATTAGAATCAGCAATACAACTCCCTTATGTTAGAACTGACCTCGAATGTCATGAGATTTCATTCAATAGTAACCTATTGAATGAAATCATGACATTTGAGGCCATGAATTTAGAGAGTTGTAAGAAAATTTGAATTTTGCAGGCTACCCTATCGCATCACCCTTGAGATTCTGTAATCCATTTAGCAATGGATTTGGATCAAACGAATGTAGCAACTAGCAAAAAGGTCTTGGAAAGAAAAAGCTACATCAAATAATTATATCATATTTTTACCATAGCTTTAATACTTCACGAAAAGATGTAAATTATATTGACGAAAACAAAAGAAATGTCCATAATAAATAAAACGAAATATATAGATAATCTGGCATTGAAATTATCTAGATAAATGAATTGTAAATAGCCATGACATGGTATTGTGAGTAAGCATCTCAGATTATAAAACTTGCAGAGTGTCATGTAGCAAGATGAATTATATTTTCAAAGTAAATTTGGAAATGCGTCACGCGAATCGCGTGGGTTTAGTGAGTGGGTGGAGATTTACAAAATGTAATGTGAAGTTCTATAGCTGCTCTTGAAACCATATCAAGAGTTGTAAAATATTATAATAAAGATTTATAAGATTACTAGCTGTGCCCGCGACTTCGTTCGCGTGGAAAATGTGAAAATGGGTCCCTTTATTAATTCTTTCTTCAAAATAAAAGTAGCCTGAGTTACTCCTTATAACATCAGCTATCTGCCAGTGTCAAAGTCCTGTCTAAATCGGTCAAGCCTTTTCGGAAATTAGCCGGAACAAAAACAAACAGACAAAAATTTTAAAAATTGTTTTTTTTTTGTTATAAAAGTAGAGAATTGTTTATTGTTAAATGGCTTTACTTAGGTAAATTCCCATTTTGTGAATGGAATTTAATTTGTTGTGAAATCACAAATCAAATGATGCGACTTATTTGTTGTTATTTCCTACTCTAGTTAACGAATCTATACTATACTAATTATAAACCTGAAGAGTCAGTCTCTGCGGAAACTAACAGTCAGAGAAAAAATATTTTGCTTTTGATAGCCTAATTCTTGAGGAAAGCAGGCTTTTTGACCTGCTAAGATATAGCAACTGAGCAAAATGACAAAAAAAACTTTGTTTCCTTCAACCTTGACATTGGCAGAATCATCGATAAAACGATGGAGCCATTATTATAAAAATTGGAATTGGACAAAAAGTAAAAGCGATGGGGAGGTTTATGAAAATGTGACTGTTATTTTAGTATAGGCGTTGTGTATCTTACCACTTCCACATGAACGAAGTAGCGGACAGGAGCTAGTTACAAATATTACAACACCTTTGATCTGAGATACTTGAAGAAATATTCTCAGTGGTTTCAAATAGCTATGGAACTCAAAAATTCTTAGAATAAGTCCTAGATTTACTGCTATGTGTGATATAATGTTATTCAATTATCTAGTTATGATGAAAATAATGATCAATGCGTGGATAACATTTTATCCATTGAGATCTTCCTCTATGTTCCTAAGTTCTATTGAAATTGATTGCGAGTAAGTAGACTAAGTGTTCCTTTGTAGACGTAGTAGATTATCCAGTCAATGATTATTATTTTTGTTGTTGTTTAAGTAAATAAAAGATTACTAAAATATTGGAATTTTTATTTTGTTATCGGGTTTTCAAGACTATGGGAAAGATACGATGGACGCGGGACGCGACAGCGCGATTATGTTAGTATTCGATTATTCGCAGCAGTTTGAACGCCTCCATACAACTTGGCTCTCACAATCGGCGCGAGCGTATTTGACGATGCTAGAACCAGAGTGATCTAAGTGACATTTTTGGCAAAAATGTTTTTTTTACACAATTGCATGGAAAAATATATACTGATCTAAGTCCATACTGATCTAAGTGCTTCCCAGTATTATTAAATAATACTGGGAAGCACTTAGATCAGTATGGCATGAAAGAATTATGATTTTTCCATGCAATTGTGTAAAAAAACCATTTTTGCCAAAAATGTCACTTAGATCACTCTGGTTCTAGCATCGTCATTTGGTCTGCATCCAGCGCGGGGTTCGCTTCAGTTTGGCGAGAGCTGTATTCTATTCTATTCATTAGAAATAGTTAACTTCATGTTATTGTAGAAAAAAACATTGGCATTGCGGGAGTGTCGACAGAAGTGAAAACTTGAACAATTATGTGTGTATTTTTTTAATCGTCTTGTAAACAAAGAATACTTTGCCAGCACTCACTCGGTTAAAGGTACATTAAAACCGAGTACATATCGAGGACAGCCGAACACATCCGTATGTAGCGCGGTGTCGGTTACGGTAACAGTGTCGCGAGTTCAATGGTTTTTTTTTTCTATCAAAAAATGCCCAGCGCGCTAGAAGTTTTCACTTCAGAAACACTAAGGGGCCTGTGCTACTAACTGGCGACTTGTGTTTTAAGAGAGGTCAGCGGCCTATAATAATTTTTGCAAGTGGATGATGGAGTCGTGGAGACAGTAGTCTCATTTATATATATTAGTCTATGACAGTCTTTGAGTATTAAACCATCTGGAGGCGCCATTGTCAGGCGATCCCCGCTGCCAAAGGTACGAGACCGCCGCCGCGCCACGGCCGGTCATAGCGGTTATATACATGTTTGCGTATAGTTTATGCTTGTGTTTGTTTTTTGTTTTGTGTGCGTGCGTAACAACGCGATCGAGTTGCATTAGTTTATATATATTAGTCTATGAGTGTATTAATGCGTTCCCTCGTCCCCCGCGATGAAAGTGACAGAGTTATTTGCATAGATATTAGTACTCGTGGCGCCTCCGGTTGGTTTAATACTCAAATATGACAGTAGTCAGTCGTAAACACAGTAACAGACGCCAACACATCAAGCTAGATACCCGAAACTTTCTGTATACTATAATGTACCTACTCTGTGCCCGAAACTGTCGAATAATCAAATCCCAATCAACTTCAAAGTTGGTTGAGAATATTTTGACAATTTTGGGTAGCTTGATGTGCTTGCGTTTGTACATAATATGTTTTATGTAGGTAGGTATTTAAAGAATGATACACGAAGCAGATTGAAACATAATATGCGGCTGTAAAACCAATATAAGTACACCAGTTCCGCTTAAAAGCGTTTACGCCGTACGGCATTTCATACAAACTTCCAAGCCCTTATTTTTCGAAATGAATGAACCAATTTTAATTAAACTTCATACGCCTAAGCAGGATACAAAGGTCTAAAAAGTTAGTAGAGAACATTTTCGAAATGTCTTATTTAAAAAAAGATAACTGGAAATCCCTGTTTCTATGAAAAATTTTAAGTCGGTCTAATTTGGCTGTAAGTACTAAACACTGTTTTTCGAAAATGTTCTCTACTAACTTTTTAGACCTTTGTATCCTGCTTAGGCCTGAAACTGCGTTAAGCGGGCGCCCGCGCGGTTTCATACAAAAGTGCTCCGTCGCGGGGACCTGCGCGGGCATCCGACACGGGGTGGCGCGCCCCGCACCCACGCAACGGGGCCCGCCTCCGTGCGACGGAACCCGTCGCGGGGGCACGCGCGGTGCCCGCAAGCGGTAACATGCACGGGCTTGTCCAGTCAAGAACGCTAGGGTCGGAGCCTATTTGTTCAGGTAGACCGTCAGGCGTCCGACGCTGCAGGACTAAAGTTAATAGACTGCAGCCGAATATACATGCACACCGTTAAAATTGAACGGTCTCGCGACGGGTACCCGCTACGGGGACCGTCGCGTTCCAACGGAGCCCACCCGCGTGTCCACGCGCGTAGATACGCGACGGTTGCCCGTCGCGGGCGCCCGCTTAACGCAGTTTCAGGCCTTATGCGTATGAAGTTTCATTAAAATCGGTTCATTCATTTCGAAAAATAAGAGCTTGAAAGTTTGTCTGAAATACCAAACGGCGTAAACGCTCTTAAAGCTGCGTAAAATACAAGCATTATGAAATGATTCTTTTCGCAAAAAGGTGAGGAATTATCATGTCGTTGCCGCCTTTGATAACTTGAGGTTAAATCGGAACGGTGCACGGTGTGGGAGAGACTTGGTATCGATTTTACACACCTCCACTCCAACCGCCACCAATAATAGTAATACCACAGATTACTATTGGGCATCACTAGCAATACTGAACAGTTTATCATCTGTCTCCTTCTGTCGCTGTCAGTCCTGCTGTCAAAGACATGAGTGAAGTTGGCTGCGCTCCCTATTATTAAAATAGTATAGTCTGTGGTTATGGGATTCACCGAAAAGTGTTCACAAAAAATGTTTTTATTTGAAATCAGCAGATAAGGTCGAATAATAAATTATTTAACATTCAACATTAGAGCCCTAACTACCACGGTATTAGCGCAAAATAAAAACATATCCACGGTGAATTGTGAAATAGGTTAAAATTGCAATTTGTAACAGTGCGTATGTAAGTCTAAATAGATATTATAAAAATAAAGGATGAATCGCGAAATGGAAGACGTCGAAACAAAACTGTGTGAGAATTGGTGAGTTTAATGTGTATTATGCGTGTTATGTTGTCAATATTAGTTCTATTTCAGAGTACACACGTTAGCCGGCTATTTTTAGATTATTTGGAGCATTGCGAACATCGCAGCTGTCTCGGGATCGCTTGTTGTTTACCTTACAACGAAATTATTGTTATGAAAAACTTCCTTACATTCATTGTTTATTTGTTTAGCCTTTACGAAGATCTTGTAGGCATAGAATTGAGTGTGAAAAATATTTATTCTTTTGTTAATGTTGGTATTTTATTGTCGTGTATGATTTTTCTTTTTTACCTGTGTAGCTACGAGTCGATAATCTTTATGACCTATTTTGCCCTGCACGACCTATATTGCAGGCTACAAAATCAATTATGCACTCAGCGGGGGATGAATTCCAGGAAATGTCTGGCTGGTGCCGAGATTGGTCGGGTCGGGCCGCGCTCTGTGAAGCTTCTAAAAAATTGCTTCTATTAAAAAATCACAGTTACGGTACATGGCTACTTTTTCTATTGTGAATGTATTTTATAGCTAGCCACCCACCTTCGAATAATTAATCTAAGCTACCCAAATTATATTTTTTCTTCCCGCCTTATCTTTACATTTAATTTTAATCGAAAAAAAAACGACAAAATAAATCCGCTCAGCGAAAGTTGGTCTAGTTAAATAGGAAGTAGGTGTAGGTAGGCAAGGACACTTGAAATAAAAGGTTGTCGTTTCGTCGTCGTTTCAGCCGATAGACGTCCACTGCTGGACATAGGCCTCCCCCAATTTTGGGAGGGTTTGCCATAATCGCCACGCTTGGCAGGCGGGTTGGCGATCGCAGTATGGTATGATGGTGAAATACATAGAGAACGCTGCTGCCCATTCTCCGGTACGACCCTTAGTCGCCTTTTACGACACCCACGGGAAGTAAGGGGTGGTGGTATTCTTTAAGTCCGGCACCACACAGACAATAATAGGTACTTACAAGTAATAAGTAAGTAAATGTTTTGCGAAAATTATCCACATGACAAAAACTTCGTGATCATAAGTACAATGGAAATAGCTACTTTAGGTACCTACCTACTTGTAACAAGTTTTTGTCATACATTTGTATTCCTTCAATTGTTTTGATTTAAATGCTAATGTAGGCTAGTATAGATTAATTGTCACCATTGTGTTCACGATTCATTATCTAATAGCTATATTTACTTAGGGGCATTTTCGAAACGACTACCTACTTTGCTATTTCATTACGCCCGACCTCCGAGCCCAAATATACCTACGTCAACTTGATAATCTCGGAACGCCACCCATTCCATCCATCTTACTACAATTCATAAATATCTGCCTACAATCCACTGCTGTGTATGAATGGGTATGGCATTGTAATCGTTCATATTATCTGCAAACCATTATCAAAAACCGCTCTGCATATACAACGCGGTCACATTAACTCGACGCTTGGCGTTGATGACGTCATTACCTAAATATACCTAATAAAAAATATACCTAAGTCATTAAAACAACAACAGAAAACTAGAAAAAAATATCGACGCGCGTATCGGTAACAAAGACAAAGACAAAGGCCTAACACTTGCTGGGCGAGCTAAGGAATGCGGGCCTCGCATTCCAGAGATGCGTCGAGTTAATGTGACCCCGTTGTACCTAGGTTTATTTCCTACTCGCACGCCGAAAGGCTAATCAACGCAGACAATGTAGCTAACAGACTAAGTGCTAACACACGACGCGCAGAGGCAACGACAGCCGTCGACCGTCGACGGCTGTCGTTGACGCGTGTCGCTCGTAAAACACCGGGTGTAAGTCTGTACAATGCGGTCACATTAACTCGACGCATCTCTGGAATGCGAGGCCCGAATTCCTTAGCTCACGCAGCAAGTGTTAGGCCTTTGTCTTTGTTACCGATACGCGCGTCGATAATTTGGCTAGTTTTCTGTTGTTTTAATTATATTTTTATTAGGTATATTTAGGTATATTACAAAAAATCCAAAATGACGTCATCAACGCCAAGCGTCGAGTTAATGTGACCGCGTTGTAGCTGTAGTTATGCTATGCATGTACAGTCGACAAAAGAGATAAGTATGCAGGATCGTCGGATACAGTTGCAGTTTAGTAAGAAACCGATGGATATTCTCGAATAAAATTTTATTTTATTAATAGAAAACAAACAGGTCATTTATCAAATTAAATTTCAATGGACAACATCCATCGGTTTCTTACTAAACTTCAACTATATCCCAGTGGCGTGCCTAGGGGTCAAACTTAGGGCAAGCCAACATACTTAAAAAAAAAACCTACCGTATCGTCTGTCAAAGTTGTGCCTACCGACTGAGTTGTTTTAGTTATTACTAATATTTGTATTTCATATTGTAGGTTTTTGCTAACATCTATTAAAATTAATGTTTTTTAATAGCACTATTTTTTGCTTTCATAAATTAAATACTAAGAGTTTATTAATCCTTTAAAAAATCGTAACTTTTCATTTTCGAGTTATCAGTTTCGCGTAAAATATGATAAGACGTATAAGAGCCATCTATTAACATTATTGGCATAACAGAGCTTCGAGTAAGTTCATATTTCACTCGCCTCCAACCCCCTAACAGTCGCTTTTGCAAAATATTACAATCTGGCCGAGAGGCCACTAGATGGCGCACAAATAATTGATTGATTTCTAACTACACAATTGTTTACGATGTTGATAATATTTATAATTGGAATTACTCACAATGTGAACAGCCATAGCTCTTCATTCTTCGCTTCTTTATAACAAAAAGATGACACCGTGACCTCGGAAAGGAAGTTCTTGTTGTGCTAAATGACACACAACAACAACTTTTGAAAAACAGCGCGATTGTGATCGACGCGCGTATTGTATTTGGAAATGTCTTCACTTAATTGACGAGATAAAGAAGTTTCGATTCGTGTTTTACCAAAACTACAGAATGAAATAACAATATTCATGTGCTTTTGAGAATTCTGATGTATTTTACTGACACCACCGAAGTTATTCAAATCATCGTAACCTGATGAATTCCTAGCGGTATTTTCTTTTGAGAAAAATTTGCAACAACAACAGAATAATTTGTTGATATGAGAGCAGACTGCAATCCAATGAGCGATCTGCTGATCGACTAAAATGCCTATTACGTGATTTAGATTTTATATTTGTCTGTAAAACTCAAAGTATTTACCTTTCCGAGTAACGATTGCAACATTACAAGGAACAATTGCATGCGTTTCCGAATTCATTTTAATGTTAAGAAACTTTTTAATCACTTTAAAACAAAGGTAATCACAACACTTAACTAATCACAACACTTAACTTCAGAGAAAATGAAAAAAAAAATCAAAGTAAAAAAGTGCACCAGTAACCGCTCAAAACAAATTCAAACTATTTGAAATTGCATCATCATTAATTCATTATAGATGAATTCGAGCTCTATACGCAGGCGCGCGGTTTTCGCGCGCACTTATTATTTACACACACACGCTTCATTACACGTTCCATTCATAAAAAATCAGAAGCCAGGCTTAAAAATCAGTACAATTTGCGAAATGAGTACATACTAATGTTATCAACAACGTGAACAATTTCTATACAAATTGTCCGAACTCTGAAAGCCACATTTGAAGCCAGCAAGTGCGAGCGAGACGAGACGATTTTTGTGTTTGCGTTCTAGCGAAGCGGCATTGGAGATGGTTGGCAACGGTTCGCGTGATGGAAACTGCGCGGAATTGAAATATTATTCTTTGAGCATGTAAACCTGGCAACCATGCATCGTACCTACGAAAAGCGGCTGCGGGCCGGGACGCGCGGAGTTTATTATTTTTTATTATTCTTATCAATTCTTGCGACATGTTTTTATGTTTACTTGTGTAGTTTTTTAATTTTTTATTTTTTTATTGTTAGTCTCACGTTTGATTGAAAGCCGGGCTTCTCGGCTTTAGTAAAAGGCACGCCCCTGCTATATCCGACGATCCTGCATACTTATCTTTTTTGTTGACTGTACCTATGTTTTTCATAATTATTAGAATCAGGGTGCAGTCGTCTTTTGATCTCGCAATAGCCCTATGTGTCGTCTGCCGCTCCCTTTCAACCTTCACTCCACTTCACTCAAACCCTCTGCTCACCTGCCATCAGACTAAATCTGTAACTACGTGTCAAATATTTCTTAAAAGTCTATAAAAAATTCCATAGACCGAAATTCCGAATGATTACCAACGTGAGGTCAACTCTATGACTCTCCTCTATGAAACTGCAATCGGTTTGACGATATATTAAACAAAATTTTGCCCAGTGGTTTAGATAGCACGTAAGATTTACAAACATGCATTTTGAGTTAGGTTGCATAATTTTGCTTTGCGCTCCGCCGTCCTTCCGATTTGTATGCGTTGGCCGTAGATCTAAGCCACAATGCTTAGTGTTACGCTGATATGCTCCTAGCGAACTAATTACCTACGCATCAGTGGCGAAGTTTCCATACAACTCCATTCCTACCGGCTTCCCTTTGAAAAATGGCACAGTCAGTATTCTATTATAGATAAATAATATAATCATATTAAGAGGCCTCTTACAAAAATGTGCATAGAATGCATGATTTCCTCGTTGAAATTGAATACTATTCGGTGATTGGTATAAATAGCAATTAATTGGTAAAGATAGTTCGTTTTCTCTTCTACAATAATAATAATGCGATTTTTTTATTATTTGTCTATTTATTTAGCAATAACCGTTCTCCTGATGCATGTTTAGGCAAAAACTCATGGAGAGCTGATTTGAGAGCTCTAATTTGTAGTTTCTGTTGAATATAAACCATCAAAACATTTTTTTTCATATTACTTATATCATATACTTTTATAATAATAGAATACATTTTTGTTATTGCCTTATAAATAAAGAAAAAAATACTGGACCTAATTCAATTTTCTACTGGAAACAAGTCTGAATATCTCCGAACTTCTACATTATTTTCACGTAGTATTTATACCAAAATAGTCTTCAATAATTGCTTAAATAATATCAATTAAAAAAAAAACATTTATTGATACTGTGATTTTTTTTATAAATAAAATAAAAGTACTCTAAATTTCACTGCCCGTCGATGCGCGCTCGCCCTGGCTGGAGGCCTTAATTTATTGCGGCATTCACAGGCAATCCTGGTTAAGAAGACGAGAACCTCATAGATTGAACTGCGAGATGCCATTTATAACAACAAAAAAAAAAGATGTGCGCACAGTACCAAAATGTAAGAGGGCTCTTAGGCCTGAAACTGCGTTAAGCGGGCGCCCGCGACGGGCAACCGTCGCCGTCGCGTGTCTATGCGCGTGGACACGCGGGTGGGCTCCGTTGAAACGCGACGGTCCCCGTAGTGGGTACCCGTCGCGGAGACCGGATTATTTTATTTACGCAGTGTCGCTAGTTCAATTTTAACCCCGTTTTTTAGCCCCGTTGCGTGGGTGCGGGGCGCGCCTCCCCGTGACGGACGCCCGCGCGGGTCCCCGCGACGGAGCACTTTTGTATGAAACCGCGCGGGCGCCCGCTTAACGCAGTTTCAGGCCTTAACCTTTTGACCGCCACACGTTAAAAAATCAAAAACGTGCCCTCAGCGTCAAAGTCTGTCATGTAGTCGAACCGTGGCGTGCTGGGCACATTTTGGTTTGTCATCTATACATGACTGTGGCGGTCAATAGGTTAAAGATATCTACTCCGGCTTACCTCTTACAAATATTGACCCTTCGCTACTGCTACGCATGGGTTGGCTTTTGGCCACACTAATGTTCAATGCTTGCTGCTGCTCTAGGTATTGCACGAGTTTGTAACTTGGTTGAAGTACGCGCACAGCATAGCTCCTATAGTCTGTTCCAAAAGTATCGTATAAAGTACCTATGTGAAGACGATGTGGGTCATTTTATTAATTTTATATTTTTTTCTCTCTGTTCTATTACTTGTTTTTTTTTCTCTCATGGTTTGGCAGTTTGAGTAATTTATGTGGCCTACCCAAATGTCCTTTCTTTGGTATTGTTCGTCGAATCGTTGAGCTCCCTAAGTCTTGAGTTGAGCTGCACGATTTCTGACAAATGCGTGCACTGACTGGACAGGTCCTCTCGATCTGTGTGGTTCTTTCCTCAAAAGACTGTCTCAGACATCGATCTACATGGTCTTCATATAACCTGACCAAGATTATGTCTGGACTTTAAAAGAGACTGTGACCTCTGAGTTTGTTTCGGCCTTTCTTCTCAGAGTAGTCAGATAGGAAACGCCGACCTCATCTAGTTTTAAAAAAACATGATTGACGTGTAAAAGTGTTTGTACAAACCTACTTACAAAAATAAAATCATTTATCATTATTTTATCTAATGAAAGTGTAAACAAACCCTGTTCAGATTAAATTCTTACGCAATCACTCACAAATGGGAATTAACAACACATTCATGTGTATTTGGAAGGTTCCTGGTATTGTTGATCGAAGGTTTCAACTTTATATCTCACCGGTTCATAACATTATTACTCGGTAATTGAAAAATCATCGACGGCAATTGAGGTTATTAAATTAACCTCAATTTATTTTCAAAGGAAACACATCTCTAAGATGATTTAAAATTTGAATTTCGGGTCAAATCAAAATTGGCATCCACAGGTAAAGAAAGAAACAAATTGCAGTAAACATGACGCAGATAAAGAATACAAACACAATAAATTTAAGAGTTGACAAGTAACGAATTGGAAGATGCCATGATGACGTGCAGGCTACTTGCATACTTTTGTGCCAGCTGCTGGCATGTGTATCCTTAGCATTATGTATCCGCGCCTAGGCATGGTCTTTCATGAATCATTATAAAATACTAACTTCTGCCCGCAACTTCGTCCGCGTACTACCTCAAATGGCTTAGCATGATCCTCCGTTATGTCGAAAATACCGCAGCATTAATTTTGAAATAAATATATGGTAAAGTTGAGGATTAATGCTAGGTACTATGTTAGACGAAAACACGATTCCATAAAAATTTTTCGATAGAAAAAAAATCCAAAGTTACCTCCAAATTGAACAATAAACCGCTGGTATACAAAAAATACTTCAAATTAGATCATGAAACTTTGCATACTAACTGAACTAACTATAAAGCAGGTCTTATGTTATTTAATTTTTTTGAATTACCTTTATTTTCACCGTAAAAAGCAAATACCTAAACTATTGGCGCTGCCTTTCGCCCAGCACCGCACTCTGTCTCGCTCTCACACAGTCCGCGAGCAGTATCGTGTGAGCGAGATAAAGAGTGAACTTTAGCTGAGGTAGTATTGGCGCTTAATTTCTTGTTCCCCCTACCCACCGCGTCGCATTGCATCGCCTGCCCGCGCCTTTACCTCGTCTTCTTTTTAACTTTTTTCTTTCTGCTCAGCTGCTAAGGGTCCCAGCGTAATGTTAAGTAGCCTTTCTCAAAAATTGGGCTATGAAATGCATTAAAGAATTACAAATCCGACCGGTAGTTCCAGGGATTGGCGCGTTCAAACCAAGAAAGAAACTCTTCAGTTTTATTATTAGTTTAAACAATATTAAAGATATGAAACCAATAAGAAACTGCTCTTGCCATGACCGCGGTACATCTAAAAGATATACCGTGACGTGAACCATCAGCAGCAATAGAAAGAAAAGAGAAAGAAAGAAAATACGTCTATTTGCGGCAAACATGACGCATAAAAAAAAAAAAAAACAAAATAACAATTTGGGAGAAAGTATGAGTATAATATATAAATATAATATAATAAAATAGCTTCGTAGAATTGTAACTAACGCCCAGTATCCGCGCACATCCTTGCCGCGTCAGGGACGGGGGCGAGCCGTGACCTTTTGGTGATATTTACTGAAGCTCCGGAACCGATATTCACAAGGACGTATGTGAAAAGCGTCATAAAAAAACAAGTAATTAAAAAAACTAAAAACCAGACTGCGGTGCAAAAATTAATTTAAAAAATACTGAAAAGCTAAAAACAAGGCCATTTTAAATTAAATAAAAGTTGGAAGCAGGCGGGACTCATACCATTTTTAAAAAATTATATTTTCAAACTCAAATGGGTCCCGCCTGCTTCCAACTTTTATTTAATTAAAAATGGCCTTGTTTTTAGCTTTTCAGTATTTTTTAAATTAATTTTTGCACCGCAGTCGGGTTTTTTAGTTTTTTTAATTACTTGTTTTTTATTTCCAGCTTTTTAGTTTACAAATTTGAAAGATTTCGCAGACGATTTAGTTCTTGGTACGTGTTTTTTACGATTTGTCACTTCGAATTACTTGTAACCATATAAGTTGGATATATTTTTGTAATCACCTTTAAAAACCCTTTATTTTGATACCCCACTCGATAGGTTTCGAGAAAAATAATTTTTTTTGAAGACATAATTTGCGCCAAAAATCGGCCATTTTATACTTTTTTCAATTTTGATATACCCAGTGACACTCGCGCTACCAAGACAAATCTAAAGACGTATAATTTATCCAAATCCGTTCATTCGTTTAGAAGTTACGAGGGAACAAAGAAACGGACATACATACATACATACAGGTCAAAGACATAACCCTCCTTTTGGGCTTCGCCGCAGTCGGGTAAAAATGGACGCACTGATTCTCTTTTGTGAGTGACTAAAGCCTCCTCTACACGTAGACAGATTCATCAGCAGATGGCCATCTGCAAATGCCTCCGCCGACGACGTGTAGAAGGGGTAAGTTGCTAGTCTGTGGTAGGTATATGAGTCGGCAGAGGCTAATTACCTACCACAGACTAGCAAATTACCCCGTCTACACGTCCGTCGGAGGAGGCATTCGCAGATGGCCATCTGCTGATGAATCTGACGACGTGTAGAGGAGGCTTTAGGCTCGGCCGTCCAGGCTTTGCTATTGCGGGCAAATCCTGGATGAGGGTGGCACAGGAGCGTTATTGGCACAAGAAAAGAGAGGTCTGTGACCAGCAGTGAGTGAAGTCGGGCTGTTGATGATGATGATGATGAAGGCTCGGGCACGTTCCCGAAACTGGAGGTCTACTCCCGAAGCACGAAATCCGTTGTTTCGTCCGTAGTTACGGGCGAAACTGATTTCGTAGCACCTTGTTCTTCTTTTCGTGTTGATTGAACACTTCCTCTTTGTTTTTTTTATAGTTTGAGCCCATGTTAAGTCCGTAACACCTACGGATATAATATTAGTTTGGGGTTCCGACCTAAGAATCAAAGACGATACGATTTGAAATTTTTCCATATACCCGAGATGTTGTTTCCCGTTCGAAAAAGCAAATTAAATTGGTACCTAGTAGGGTTCACTACCAAGTTTCTAACTACTTTCGGCCGGATCCGTATCTTCGTTGAAGGACGTGGAAAGTAGGCCCCCAAAGAAACAGATTCCGCCAAAAAGTTCCACTCCGCTCTAATTCACCATGACCACTTAACGATTCCTTACCTCGAGACCACGTCAATTCCTTAGCTAATCCTGTCAATCTCGCGTTGATTTCGCGCGGTTTCGTTCATTCTGTCATAGAGGATTACGGACCTGTGTAATGACGGGTAACTACGTAAAACGTTTCAAAGATATCATCGGCCATTTGTCCCGTCCCTGTTTCGGAGGTACATGAAGATCTTAGATCAAAATATGACTGTGCAAATATAGTATATATTTGCACAGTCATATAGTATATATTTTGGTTACTAAAGGTAGGGCTCGGATGATATAATGATTAGTCACCGCCCACCACAACCGCTCGCCCCCAGTGCAAAGACTTGTAACCTACATGTCTGTCTTCCAGGGGCGAAGGATCAATGCGAACACAATTCATTCGTTTAGTTGTGTCTGTGTTACTTTCCACATATAACCCGTCAGAGTTTAAAGCAAGAGCGAACAGGCATCTTCTGAGCACGCTCGTTCCATCGTAGACCTCATCCATCGCTTGCACGCACCGCATTTCATCGGGCAAGACCGAGGTCAAGAGCAGGCCCATCAGGCAAAAAAAAAAATTCGGGCACTTTCACCGCTGCGCTGGTACTCGAAGGTTCGATTCTCTCAACATACTAAAGGCGGTTTTATGCCCAGCTATGCTCAAGATCATACCTAAAAATTGTTTAGTCGAACCCTGATTTGAGACGGACGGAACATCAATGCGGTAATGATTGTAATGACAATACTTTGTTGATTTTAAACGACTGTCCATGGAGTTTCTTGGCCATTCTTCCCCATAGGAACCTACTAAGGTTTGGAATGGGTAACTAGCTTCATCTTTCTGACTGACCAACTCCTTGACAATTCAAATGTGCCTGTCATTGGTTTAATTAAAATAAATGCTTTGAGTTTGACCACTTGCAAAGAACAGCCTAGTTTGCTTTGCTACGTCATCTGCGATCAACGTTCTGGAGGTGTTCCCGAGTTCTAATTTCCCTTGCGATGGGTAATCTATTTGTATCCGGTACTATCCTGGACGACTGACCTAAAAATTACACAACTTGCCTGACATTCGACTTATCGGAAGTTTTATTTGTTTTATTTCGGTATGTAACTAGCCTGATTTCTGTAAGCCAGAGCGCGCTGTCGCCTAGACGACCGTAGAGGTCAAAAGCATTACTATATTTAGCAGGTATTGGTTTTCTGATAGAGATTGTCTCTAGTAGCCATGTAAAGCTACGTTCTGAGAAGAAGTTGTGTCGTAAACACCTTCTTTCTATAAGCCTCTTCAGTCTACCTTCATTCGTAAGTTTATATTTATACTACGGGCTTTCCATAAAATTCAAAAATAATAGCAAAATTGGTAAGCAGTACCTATAACCATAAGATTTTTTTTGTGATATCCTTATAATTGAATAAATTTAACAGAGGTTTTTAATTTAAGGTACGAACCTAGTTACCGAAAGATAAACCGCCTGCTTGCATATGCATAGCATAAGCAGCCTGTAATGATCCCACTACGGGGACAGGCCTTTTCTGTGAGAGGCAATGGGCTATCTCTCCTAATCCATCAGGCGGGCCCAGTACGGATTGGTAGATGACACGTCAAGTTTACGAATTTTTGGTTCCAAGATAATTATACCGGTTTCCTCACGGTGTTTCCCTTCACCTTCAAAATCACAACCTGCAGTTACCATCGGGCCACCACTATACTGTTGACCGCCTGTATCATGGCCTGGCCACAGAATAATAAAAAAAATAATCTAAGCATTGCCACCTTGATCGAATTTAGCAACACGTATGCCCTTTTATTGTACATCATTTGTTTTCTTGCGCAGTAAACGGGAGATCCCGACGGTGAACTTCACGATCCACAACGTGCACTGTGCACGCAACATCCGCGTGTGTCCCGTCTGTAAGGAGCCAGTTCTGTATGCTGAGCTCAAGGGACACCACGAGAAGCTGCACAAACTGCGTAAGTACAATAATGTCGTCAAGCACCATAACCTACCAATATTATAAATGTATTTTGATGATTGTTACTCCCATCACACTTACTGCTGAATGAATTTGAACGAAGGGACACAGGTAGGTAGACTGTACACTGGACTGGATTAACATATAAGAAACTTGTGATCCGGGTAGTTTTCCAAAGATGTGGGTAATTTCCAAATTCTCAATGCAGTTTCTTTCTGACACTATTGGCATCAAAACCGTTTCTGGGTCCACAATCATTTTTGTTTCATTCTCTCTATTTGATATCTTGCTTCTGAACTACTGAACATAGAAGACATGAATTTCTCTAAGAAAATGTAAAGTTGCACAATAAAAGAATTCCTCAAAACTCCAGCCCTGATATGTAAATCGAGGATTAAAGTTTGTATGTCACAAAATCGAGCCATTGCATCTAATCTGCGATTATGACGCAATTACTGATAGTGATAGGACGTCCCTGAAGTAGCACGGATGCAACTGCGTCGCACCGTCACGCTACGTTGTCCATGTGTCACGGACTGACGACACGATGATTATGTCCGCCAATTTTAGGCACTAAATTTCTTGTACTCCCTCGTCTATGAAATGGCCTCTATCATCATCTTAGCCCAGGTACGCGCGAGCGGGTTTTGCTCGCGGCGTTTTTTTTCACCGCACTCTGTTCAACGCACTGCTTAGTGCCGATAGTTCAAATCCAACAGTGTTTTTTTGACGCGCTCTGTTGGATTCTCAAAGCTCGGGCTCCATTGGCGTATCTAGGGCTTTTTTCAAGGGGGGGCCTGGCCCCTAAACTTTTGTTTTTTTTTTCCTTGGGATATCCTCATGGAAACCCTCCGTCTGGGATGAACGGAGGGTTATGTCGGACTCCTACCGACTAAAACCCCACTGTTCCAGGTTCCTTCTACTACCATAAGTCTTCCTTCTACTACCCTAGAGCCCCGAGATATACTTGTAGATTCGCCGCACCCTCGACTGATATTAGCCAGCCATGCCTAGCGGGCCCTTGGGATGGGGCCCGCTAGGCATGGCGAGTGCGGGCGATCCCACAACCGCTCCTTTTCTTTTAGCACGTTTTTCATTATTAAACATTCTGCTCCTAAAAGAGTTTCCTCAATTTGGAGAATACCCTTATACCCCACAAAATACTTTCCAATTTCGGGATCTAAATGAAATCTAAATGCATCGATCGAAGCGGCAGCGGCAGCTGTTGGCAGCAGGTGTTCCGACGTGCGCCTGCTTGTCACTTTGTTGCATTGTGGGCTGTGGCACGAAATTTAAATGTACCTACTCTAGCTTATTACGTTGCGTATTAGTAGATTCAATTATTTTTGTTATATCAAAAGTAATTAAATGGAATATATTATGTAGGTATGTATGTATTATGTAGGGTAAGTTTGTGTAGGTCTTGTTGTCACTTTGTTGCATTGTGGGCTGTGGCACGAAATTTAAATGTATTTACTCTAGCTTATTACGTTGCGTATTAGTAGATTCATTTATTTTTGTTATATCAAAAGTAATTAAATGGAATGTATTATGTAGGTACATATGTATGTATTATGTAGGGTAAGTTTGTGTAGGTCTTGGTGGTACATTATTTAATTGATTGATTTTGTGTGAAGTTATATTATGTAAGTATCCAGCTACTAGGGTGGCACGGACCACCCGACCCTCCCCTATCTACGCCTATGCTCGGCTCAACACCAAGGGTTGGAAAGCCAGTGTGCGATGAAATACCGCCGCGATATTTTTATGCCCGTGCGTACGTGGGCTTAGGGCGACATTTGAACTCGGTTAAGATATCCTGATGGCGTTCAGTTTCATTGGTGAAATTCGACCTTAACCGGTTGAATTACGGGAACAATTAAAAAGCCAATATGTCTCGCGTGGATCCAGGATCACGATACGAGGGGTTATGCTGTTGTACCATAAATAGCAAAATGCGATTGTAGGTACTGATACACCACTGCGCACCTCTCCGTGAAATACAGAGTGCGTACAGTCACGAGCAAAAGTATGTATATACTTGGCTTTATTCAAAGGCGATTTTCTTCTTTTTTTTTTGAATGAAATTTTATATTAGTAGGAACATAGTATTTTCGAACCTATAGGTTTATGTAAAGTGTCGTATTTCAACGTTGCATACGTTATTTCGTGAAAAAATCGCAATTTAAAGTTGTCAAGTGTTGACATATTGGTGCTCGTGACTGTACGTGATCAAGCAGTCTAGCACAAAGGCACAAGGCACAACTGCCCGTCGCCGTGTCGTCAAAATAATTCATAGTAATCAAAACAGATGAAATTACCGTTATAATTATCTAGAGAGTACGCACATGAATCCATCTCTCGTTTGGCAACACACGGAGCTATTTGCGGCTTCTAGAACAAAAGATTTCACTCGCTTTTAATGTAGGGATTAGGTCTGATCGATGTTTTCCTTCAAAGTCTGGTCACTCTTTGGATCCCTTGTTACCTTTCAGATCCGTTTTTATGGTTCCGAACCCAAAGGGTAAAAACGGGACCCTATTACTAATAAGACTCCACTGTCCATCTGTCCGGCTGTCACCAGGCTGTATCTCATGAACCGTGATAGCTAGACAGTTGAAATTTTCACAGATGACGTATTTTTGTAGCGACAAATACTAAGAACGGAATATTTAAGGGGGGCTCCCATACAACAAACGTGATTTTTTTTTCGGCGTTTTTGCCTTGTGGTACGGAACCCTTCGTGTGCGAGTCCGACTCGCACTTGGCGAGTTTTTGGAGTTTGTAAGGAACAAATTTTAGAGGGAAAGGCCCAATGTCCTGCAAGTAAACTAATCGTAGATTTTCTGTCTTATCGGGACTAACTATGAGAATAGGTCATGCCGTAGTAAAAGTAATGCAGTATGAAAATCACATAGTAAGTAGTGTGAATTTGTACAATACTATGATGGTCGATGTGTTTTTCAAACAGATCGTGATATTTTGCGTTATCTATCTATAGAGGGTGGAAATCAATGGGCCCTGTCAATTCCCTGCAGGGAATTAACCACTTTAAATCCTTAAGATACATTATTTTACTTATAGGAAACATTCCTTTATTTTTAAAAAGAAAAAAACTGCATTCACAGATTTCTCGAAAAACTTACCTAAACCAGGAATCGAACAGATAAAAATAAAAAAAATAAACACTCGCTATTTTATTTACTAATCGATAGGATTATTGTTCAAGATAAAA
Source organism: Mesoligia furuncula (assembly GCA_916614155.1). NCBI lineage: Eukaryota > Metazoa > Arthropoda > Insecta > Lepidoptera > Noctuidae > Mesoligia > Mesoligia furuncula. Next base: position 13,659,991 of record OU744810.1, read on the forward strand.
TCTCTCTAATAAACATTTGGTATTAGAAATAAAAAAGATAATGAAATTTAACATTAATTTTATCATCAATTCTAATATGAAGGACAAGTAAACATGAAAGAAAATTATTACCTGGCAAGACTATTTAAAATTACAATTTTGATACACTTTAATAATATTGAACTGATAAGTTGTTCGAAATGAGACCCCTCGTTACGGATACACAAATTAGTCCTTTTTGAAATTCACGTTGTGTAGCCTTCTGCAAAGTGTTGTGGTGTAACATATGCTCCTTATAACATTTTCTACGTCAACCCCTCTTCTACAGTCTCATAAGGGGTACAGTCTCATAAGACTTTTTGTAAAGTCTTTTTTTTGTTAGCCAATGCCACTGTAGAGCTAAATTGCAATTCTTGTTGTTTGAAAAGTAAGCTTCTAATAAATCGAATTGTTCTTGATACACCATTATTACACAATTTCAAAATTGCAGTTCCGCACCGCAAACAATTTTTAAACTTTTCGTCAGACCCCCTCGTCTAAGAAGGAAATGTGCATAGAATTATTGACACCAATTAAACGATTTTCTTATTTATGTCTCCAACAAGGTACTTAGAGATAAATTAGCAAGCATACTTCATACAGTTTTGTGCCCATATGTCTCGCCGGAAAGCCCTTATCGATCTGCTCCAACTTTCGGTACCTCGGGTCGCTTGTCCAAGGAGATGGCGAAGTAGACCGAGACGTAACGCACCGGATCAATTCGGGATGGATGAAATGGCGACAGTCACAGGAACAAATTGCGACTCACCACGGATGCCCCTCAAGTTAAAGGGGAAAATTTATAAGTCCGTGATAAGGCCTGTCGTCCTTTATGCAGCGGAGATGAGAATGTTGAGATGGATGTGTGGAGTGACGAGAATGGATAAAGTAAGAAATGAGTATATAAGAGGAAGTTTGAAAGTGGCGCCAGTGACAGAAAAGTTGAAAGGAAATCGTTTGGCTTGGTATGGGCATCTGATAAGAAGGGACGAAACGCATGTGACTAAAAGAGTGATGAATATACATGTTGATGGATGGAGAGGGAGAGGAAGGCCGAAGAAAATATGGATGGATTGTGTGAGGAATGATATGAAAGAGAAGAGAGTGAATGATAGCATGACGGTTGACAGGGGAGAATGGAAGAAGAAAAGGTGTTGCGCCGACCCCAAGTTACATGCGATAAGGGCAGGAAGATGATGAGGACTTCATAGAATGCCTTTGGATAAGAAAATTATAACGTGTATTTTACAAAGTGAACAGTTCAAGTCTAGATATTTAAAGTTGATTAAATGTGTAGGTACTAAATATTAGATTTCATGGATATCTTGTACGACAGACGAATGTAAGACCTAATGTTTCTTGGAGAAATTTTATCTTTAACAGTGACTGTATTGGCTAGTGAAATAATATTTTATTTGCGAAAGCGAAAGTTTTATATTTTTTAATTTTTAGCTGGTTCGATTCCGGTTGAGGTAAGCTTGTTGAGAAATCTGTGAATGCAATTTATTTTCTTTTAAAAATAAAAAATCTATCTTATAGATTTAAAGTGGGAAACCTTTTTAAGCCCTTCAGGGCCCATTGATTTTTTCCATCTTGTATAATATCTGTGTACAAAACGGAAAGCTCCATCTCTTTCTAACACACTGAAGTAGGTTAAAATAATACTGCTTTAAAAGGTGGTGATAGGCCCCTTGGTGCCTGTAGAAAGGTATAGTGAAACCAATGTGCACAAGCGCTGTTAGAGTTTATCGAGGTGTGGAGACTAAATGTATGTTTGTCCTCAGAACCATGTACCAAATGCGGTGAGAGTGTGTGCGGCACCGACTTGGAGGATCACGTCCGGGACTCTTGCGCACATACTATCAAGTCATGCCGGTAAGTTCAATTTGCTTGTTTCAGGAGGAGAAGGTTCGCAGTGTATTTCGTTTTATGAAAGCAAATCAATTGCTGTACACTGTATTGAACATACCCTATTTCAAGTACAATATAACTTTTAATTATTATATAACCACGCTAATGCTAAGGTTTCCTATAAGACCGTTTCCGTCATGTTTATAACGGACGTCATAAACATCTGTCATTTTCAGCAGTATTTGACATAAAGGTGTCAAAAACGCTTTGTATTTGGACATTACGGCTGAATGTGGCGGTCACCGCTCTTCTAGGAAACCGATCATTCAGCACAGGTCTGGGGACATGGCAGTGCCCCCGCCAAGACGAGCCAAGCGAAGCGCAAGGGCACTACCTACCTTTTCTCGAAGCGCTTCGTCGTTTTTTTGAACCCTCATAACTTGGGTTTGGTTTATACCAGATAAACAAAGTTCTCGGGATATGATGTCAATAGTGGACTTATTAAACACATAAAGTTTCAATTGCATAGCTCTTATATTTTAGATTTTATTGATATCTAAAAAACCCCAATTTCGTCACTGACTGATGATTGTCAAAACACTTAGGGTACTTCCTGAAGTCCTAGAAAGCTGAAATTTGGTATTTAAGCCAGTATTAGTAGGTACATAAATAACAAAAAAAAATGTCTAAAATTTGAAACTTTTACGCCCCAACCCCTTAAACTAGGGGATGGAAGTTTGTATGAGACTTCCGCATATTTTGATGCTAGAGTTCTAAAAATTGATATGGATTCCTTGTTATAAATAATAAAATACAAATTTCAGGGTTTTTAGTAAATCACCCAAAAAAAAAAATGTTTTCATAAGCTGCTTAGAAAAAGATGTGTAATCCCATCAAAAACATTTTCATGTAAAATGTTGCCAAGGCGAGACCACTTATGGCTCGCACTGTCAAAAAGTTATCTGATCTCATGTAGAGCCAAGCTTCTAACTCTACACGCCCTAACTACAAGCCATAATTTCACAAACTACACCTTCCTTAGTGAAAATATGTGGCTTGGCGTAAGGTGAAAAATATGTTCACTGTTCATTACTTTTATGTTCTTGTAGTAAGTAAGTAAGTGAGTAGTTCTTGTAGTACGACGTACGCGTACGGCATTTCATACAAAGTTTCAAGCCCTTGTTTTACGAAATGAATGAACCGATTTTAATGAAACTTCATACGCATATAAGCAGGATACAAAGGTCTAAAAAGTTACTTAAGTACATTTTCGAAAAATAGTGTTACAATCAAATTAGACCGATATTAAATTTTTCATAGAAACAGAGATTTCCAGTTATCTTTTTTATATAAGACATTTCTGACTGACTGACTGAGACTTCTGGAGAGGTCTGCGCAGCAGTGGGACATAATGTAGGCTATAAAAAAGCTCTTCACATCTAAATCATGGTTAAAATTTTTATTCTTCTCTCGTTTTAACTTTTAATACAGCTGCTGTGTTGCTTTGTTAACAGTATTAGTAATTCAGCAAGATGGTCGGATAAGCACTGTATTGGTAGATTTACCCATACCCAAACAGAAAAAGAAACAGAATTTGCATAAAATTAATCACCAATTAGTTAATCGAAACTTATCAAGAATCGCTGAAGGCTATCATTTTTTTTTTGTTCTTTATCACTATTATACCTATTAATACGTCAAGTACAAAAATATTATGTGCCTAATTACCGTCAAACGGGGTGAAAAGGATGCAGGGGTGAATCGGGACGAAACTTTAAGAGCGATTTTAACATTGAAATGATATAGTTTGTTGCCAAAAAGGAGTCTAATGTGTTTATTGTATTATAATTAACGATTAAGTGTCCTTTTTGGCAACAAACTGTATTATTTCAACGCTAAAATCCATTTTAAAGTTTTGTCCCAATCCACCCCTGCATCCCTATTCACCCCGTTTGGTGGTATACACTTATTCAAATGAAATTCTTTCATTACAGCGAAATATACAGGTTGAAAACATTGTGCTTACGTAGGCAACGGTACTAGGATCGTGGGGGTATTTAAAATTGAGAAATCATACGGCATCAAAAAATCATTAGCATCGCTTAACCTTTTGAATGTCTTAAGTTACACAGTTCGACATAAGCAATTGTCTTTCTATTGTGTCTCTAATTACGGCATTCGATGAGTTAAACAGGAAAAGTAATATAATACCCGTTTGTTAAAAAGGTTCTGCGAGCTAGAACTGCCGCGCCGCGACCTGCCGGCTCACGAGAACTACTGCGGAGTGCGCACGGAGCAGTGCCCCGACTGCCGCGAGTGGGTCATGATCAAGTACCGCCAGCTGCACGTCGATTCCAACCACGGCTTTATTCGACTGGACGACGGTAAGCAGGAGTGAAAGTGACCGACACAGTACAATCTTAAAAGAGTGTCGCTGGAGTTTCTTGCCCCTTCTTCTCCATAGGAACCTACTACGCTTTAAAATGGGCAACTAGCTGCACCTTTCTGACTGATTCCTTCTCAATTCAAGTCAGATTTCATGGAAATAAATGCTTTTTGCCCTTGGCAAAATATGAGCGAATACGATTGGATACTACGGATATGTGGCCGACGCCGAGTGTCGGCTCGACTCAATACAATCATGCTGTTCGCCACGTAGCTTTGTGTCCGCTTTTTAAGTCTTTTCTAAAAAGCGCTGCTGGTTTGTTAAATGGTCAATGCCCTGTGTAGTCGCTGCTTAGAACTGGCTGCAGTCAACATTTTGCACACATTTTCCATGTTTTTCCTTTTTATTTCGCGTCCGATACGCGAGCAACTCAAAAATGCCGCCAAAAAAATTTTGAATTTTTAAGACCAGAGTTCTTAAAATTCATAAATGTCTGTTCTCCTTATTAAAAAGACCTGGTTAGGTTTTTCCTTAATGCACCAATTATCATAGATTTCTTTTTCTAATTGACCTTCTAATGTAGCTCAGCGTAGCTATTCACAACTAACCATTCATATCCATGCAGGATCTACATTTGAGTTTGACATAAACCGTTTCAGATCCCGCTCCAGCACCAAAGAGCCCAGCAAAGCCGATGGTCAGCAAGATGACGAACACCAACGCTGTCGCCGTGAACACCAACATGCCTTCCACAAGCAACAATGGTTTCTCCCGACCAACCACTTCCAACGTCAACAACGGTGTCTCTCGGCCAACCACCTCCAATATTAATAATAGACCTAATGGCTTGAAGAACATTAACTTGCCCAGGACTAATGTCCCTAGGACGACTGGTCCTGTAGATGCAAGGTAACTTAAATTAGAACAGAATGTTATCTTTATTTGCATGAAATATGGTTCATAGTATGAACTTCATACTAGGTTGACTGACATTGAGTGTGTATGAAATCTAATATGATTCGAATAATTGACGACTATTATCCGATTGAAAATCGTTAATATTCCAAATATATATATACTTCAATTCCGGGGCATCTGTATCTTTACATAAAGTTGCCTCTAAAATATTTTTTTTTGTGAAAAAAAATGTCAACTAATTTATAATTACACTAGCTGCGCCCCGCGGCTTCACCCGCGTAATTTTCGATCCCGTGGGAATATCGGGATAAAAAGTAGCCTATATGTTAATCCAGGGTGTCAGCTACCTCCATACAAAATTTTATCAAAATTGGTCCAGCCGTTTGAGCGTGAAGAAGTAACAAACATATAAACACACACACACACTCACACATACACTCACACACACACTCACAAACTTTCGCCTTTATAATATTAGTGTGATTATCACGTTGACCGCCAGACAGCAGACACAATAGAAAATGTATTGTTCGCGGTCACCGGTGACCGCGTTGGCAGTCAAAGCATTATAAATTAGTTGACATTTTTCCACTTCAGCTCCCTATGAACCCTTCGATATGAATTCGATTCGAATCCAATATTTCAGTTTGACACGTACCTTTTTGCATGACATTCTATTTCGGGGCTCTAATTGTTGACAACATAAGTTACTGGCAGTACATAAACTCGTAATTCTTTATTCAAAGCTACTTCAGCAGTGGAAGTTCAAGCTCATCTTCTTCTTCCCTGGCTGGCGAGGTAGCATCCAGTGATTGGAGGACAGTCCAGGCCGCGCTAGCCAATGGCTCGAAGAAGAGGACCAATGATCAGCCGCAGATTAACACCAACGTTGCAGCTACCAACAAAGTAGAGAAGGATTTGTAAGTATATTGTTACTAGCTGGCTTGGCCACGGCGTAGGCTGTAAGCATAGTTACTAGGTAAAATTATGGTTCTTCGGTATGGTCTTAGTGATAGGTAAGCACGGCACTATTAATCAGCGTATACATTCATTACATTATATACAAAATAAAATATATATAATTTGAAAATGGCTTGCAAAATACTGTTTATAAATATCTAATAATATATCCTTCCGACCGATTTCGGTCACGGTGGCAATCTCAACGGAGATTAACGAAGTACGCAGGAGATATTATAGTGCACAAGTGTGCGTAAACAGGTACATTCTCTGTTCTTTTACTCTCATAGTCCGATGGGACGGCAATCCGACACGGCCGGTGAGAGATCAGGCGCAGGACCAACGGCTTAACGTGCTTTCCGAGGCATTAAACCGCCAACTTCTAAACTACGGGCTGTTACTAAGAAATTCCTAATAGAAAACCCAATAACACTTGCCCGACCTGGGAATCGAACCCAGGACCCCACGCTCAGCAGTCGCGCTTGCAACCACGAGACCAACGGGGCAGTCAAATATCTAATAAAAATAAATTGACTCGGACTTTTAGATGATTGGGCTATTTTCTCCTTTCTATAGTTATTCTTCTTCACCGTAACCGTCAAAGGACCTTACGTTGCCTTCCAGGAGCATTTCCCGCGGCGCTGTGAAGAAGCGGCCGGCTCCCAAGCCGCCCACCCGCAACCTGCCGCCCGCCTCCCCGCAGCGCGACCTGCCGTACTACAGCGCGCTGCAGCGGCAACAACGGGAGGAGCGAGAGAGACAGGAGCAAACGGCATACAACTTGTCTGTGGGTAAGTCACACGTGCAGAATCGTTTTATACAGAGATAAAGAAACAGGACATGCTATAACTTATAATAATACCAGCCTATGATTGTCCCACTGCTAGGGAAAAGGTCTCTTTTCTTACAGAGATGACCCGAGCATTAATCACCACGCTTGCTCAAGACGGGTTGGCGATATCACGCTTCTATTAACTATAAGGACAGGTTTCCTCACGATATTTTCCTTTACCGATGTCAGTGATGTCCAAAATAAACTTGGAAAGTACATATGAATTGAAAAAGTCACATTGGTACTTGCCCGGATTTGAAACCAAAACCCTCGAGGTTTTTGTTTCGTGAGAAGCGAGTCTTTAAGAACGTGTATTCGATTCGCGACGAAAACATCGCGTTTTCGAGCTTTTTCCAGGGCAGTATCGTAATGATTTGAGCAAATAGATTATTTGAAGAACATTACGGTTTTAGAAAGACTAAGGCTTGATTTAGTGCACTACAGAGTAAAATTGTAATTTTTAATGACGGTTTTTGAAAGCTAAAACAATCCCTGCATGTTGTTTTACGAAAATAGACGTCAGAGTTATCTTTCAGGACGAATAGAACCATTATAATGTGCCAAAATATTTTATTTTATGCGTTTTTCCAACAGGACATAATTATAGACGCAAAGTGCAACACAGAGCTAAAATTACGAAAATATTGCTATTAGATATAAAAAACAATATTTAAAAATTACAAAATCGATTCACTTTAACAATTTTTTTTCACCAGTAGTTGAAAAGAAATATAACTAATATATTTATTTTATGAAAATAAAGGTAATGCAAATATTCTGATTTTTTTTTCAGACCATTATTTAAACTCTTTTATTTTAGACGATTATTTAAAGAACACTATAAAATCATCGCGCGCAATCCTTTACCGATCAGTGCGTGCCAGCGACAGGACGTATCACTTTTTGTTTTAAGTTTTTAGTTTAAGTTACGTCGTAGTAGTAAGTAAGTTTAAGTTTCGTTCTAGCAATCGTTTAGATTTTGTCTTGCGCTAAATCGAATACGCGCTCTTAACAACTATGCCATTAGAATATGCTATAGCTAAGCAATATTTGTGCCACTGTCGCACAACATTCAAACTGCAAGAGAAAGACAGAGACATCTATGCCAAAGCACATGTTAAGTAACGTTTATTTAAGTAATGGTTATTTTGTTTTATCTCCGCCTCAGTATACTGTAACGAGTCTTTTAAGCCTGTTACATGATATCGCGTTCTTTGCTTTAATTTGAAGGCAACAGGGTGGTGTTGCCATGTAAAAATTCATTTTTTTTGAATCGGAATTCGTGTAGTGGTCACACTGATTTTTCCTTTTGATGCTGTCAGTTGATTTTGACAGGTGACTTTTCGACCCAGGCTTTATATAGAATGGTACTTTGAGAGCTCCTAATTTAAATCTGGAAGTTGATACTTCCAATGGACTACATCCAGTCCTAATTATGTGGTGGCTGATTTGCCCTTGTCGGCATCATAATGGGATTGTCCATATTTTGTAAAAGGTTGGTAAAATTCTTCGTGGTTTCAAACCTACTCACGTGTCGCGTGGTTATTTGGATGGCAGACGTTAATAGTTTCCGATATTTGTTTCAGGATCTTTTGAACCTTATATATTTTGGATTAATTCATCTACTGATGTAAAAACTTCCTTTGGAAAAGAAACGGTGAGTTAATTTGCATTTGGTCGTAAACATTCCGATCGGCATTTTTGTCGACGCTGAACATCAGCTAACGTTTATTCATGTTTGATTTCAGCCGTGAGGCGTTTCTTATTTATTTTTACTTCAAGACTTAAATTTTTAACGCTAGCCCCTACCGACATATATCATGGACCGCCTGACGTCCCCGCGAAGATCAAAATCACCAGGGTTTGCCCATTCGGTTTGTTAGATTATTCGCCGGAATATGGTATGGTTTATAATACTTAACTTAAATTGACAAAAGTGCAATAATGACAGGACAGGAATTAATTTCTATTCCATCTTAGTTTTACACCAACTGTTAATATTAGAAAGGAATTTTCTTGTATATTGAGACCAGCAGCCTTCGGGTAATAAAATCGTTCAATAACTTTTGTGTCGATTTTTATTGATACTCCCCGCTTGAAGATTAAAAGTTTCCAGTTACCGCAGGTTAGTCTATCCTTGGCATAGTTTGGTGTGTGCTCCTGGCGCCCGAATTTTCACTTCTACTTATTGTTTAATTATTTGGAGTACAACACACACATATAATAATCACATTTATAATAACAAACATCCACACTCACTTTAAAATATATTTTTTATTATTACAATTGTCGCTAGATTATATTTTTTTATTATTACAATTGTCGCTCTGCGAACAGGGACTTGAAGTAGGTTTGTCTGGTACCTTATACTGTCATTATTGCACTATTAATTAATTAACTTATGAGTCTATTGTTTGCATTGGTTTGTTCTACATTGTAACTTTAATAACTTTGTGTTTATTTTGATTTTTGACTCATAAGTAGTACTTAACTTAATTTGGTGAATCTTTGTAAACAATGTTTGGTGTTTACAATTGATGATTTTGTTTAATATCATGTTTTTTTCTTAGCAAAACCAACAGAAATGTATAGCATAGACTGCGTTTTGTTGTTCTCAACAGTAAAGTTATTTTAAAAACTAAGTTTAACTTTTTAAGTAAATAATTTAATCTAATTGTTAAGTACAATATTGTGCATTTAATTTATCTAGATTTAAACTGCTTGTAAGTGATTATTGCACTTTTAAAACGATAAAATTAACATAGTAATTTTTTATGGGATTACCCACATTGACTTTTATAATTAACCTCAAACTTGAGAATTTATTTTCAAACATTTAACTTTTTGAAACTTAGTTTTTGCTTTTCGTTTGCTATTCGCCTTGCTGTTTGTTTATCATGGACAAGGGAGTTCAGTTTCCGCCGCTTCAGGATTCGGGTGATGTTGACGCCTGTACTGCTGTTGATGCTGACGTTGCTGAGAAAGTTCATGAGATGGTTAATGCCCCAGATGTTAACAATCCCTTTGACTCAAGAATCGCTCACTCTTCTTCGGCTTTTACAGCACAAGCATTGCCTTCATTTAATTCCTTGAATGCGCTTGTAAATGAAAATATTCGAAAGAACTTTCCTCCTTTCACTAAATTGCCTGACTTGAAGAAAAGTAAAATAGTTTATAGCGGTAAATCTTGTGTTCGGGAATTTATTACTCAGATAGAAGAATATTTTCTTTATAAAAATTTCAATGAAAACTTGCTTGTCGGTTCTTTTTCAGATTTGCTTGATGGCATAGCACTTAAATGGTTTAGATCTATACGAATTCGTATCTCTTCTTGGCATGCACTTAAGCTAGCGCTTTTAAAACGCTTTGATAAGCCTGACTTTGATTATTTCTTAGAGAATGAGCTCCGCACCAGAAAACAGAAATCGTCTGAGTCGCTTCCTGATTTCATCACTGAAATTTCTGATATGGCCAGTCGTCTTTCAGAACCTTTGTTTGAACAAACTTTAGTTAATGCCATAAAACACAATATGTTACCTATTTATACACCTTTTTTGTTTCTTAAGCAGATTGATTCAATTGAACAATTTCTAGAACTTGCAAAAGAACTGGAAGTTGTTGTAGACAGAAAACCCAACAAAGAGTCAGTTAAACCTTCAGTTAAAGTAAATGCAGTTTCTAATGATTTAACTTGTCTGAAATGTAAAAAACCTGGACACTCATATAAAAAGTGCAAGTCCATACCGGGTATTGTTTGTTTTAAGTGTCATAAGGCAGGGGTCACTTCTAAGACTTGTGACGTTTGTAATTCGGCTGTTAAAAACTCGCAAGAGTCAAAAAACTGATTCGGTTGCATCGAGCCCAGGTTTTTGATAAAACTTCGAGTACCTCGATGTGTAAAAAAACAATTAGAAGTCACAAGCCGGACGATGTTACTCGTGACAAAGATTTTTCAGGCTGGTTGGATTATTTAAAAACCTTTTTTAACATTTATCGCTCAGCTCCTATTCTTTTTACAAAACAAAGTGATGCTAGACCCTTTTTAGAATTTAAAGTTGGAAATAAAATTATTTCAGGTTTGTTGGACAGCGGTTCCACAAAATGTGTTTTAGGATCAAATATTCATGAACAATTTTTGCAGTCAGGTTATAAAATTAGACCTACTTGTGGTTCTGCTTCTATAGCAGATGGCACCTCTCGGAGAATTATTGGTGCCATGGATTTGCCAGTAACTTGTGATAATATTACTAAGATAATAGAATTTTTAATTATTCCTTCTTTTGACCCACCAATCATTTTAGGTTTTGACTTTTGGATTAAATTTAATATAGCTAAAGACTTGTGGAAAAACATTACACTTGTTAAAGATAATCAAGATAATAAAATACAAGTTTGTTCTGTTACTCCTATTGCTGAACTTTCTCCTTCAGAGAAACAGAAATTAAATAGCACTATTGCTTTGTTCGAAGACATTTCTTATGAGAAAAGAGGTTTGGGACTCACTCATTTAGTTGAACATAGAATTAACGTTACTAGTGAACCTTTTAAACAAAGATGTTGGCCTTTGAGTCCTGCTAAACAAAAAGAACTTTTTGATGAAGTAGAAGTTTTACTAAAAGAAGGCATTATTCAACCCTCTAAGTCTCCTTGGTGTTCACCTGTTTTGGCGGTAGAAAAGAAAGATGGAGGTACTAGATTGTGTTTAGATTCAAGACGATTAAATTCTGTTACTATTAAAGATTCTTATCCCCTTCCTTATACTTCTAGAATATTAGATAACCTTAGAGGTGCTAAGTATATTAGTACAATAGATCTTTCTAAAGCTTTTTTGCAAATTGCACTTGAGAAATCCTCCCGTGAGAAAACTGCTTTTGTGGTTCCTGGAAGAGGCCTGTACGAATTTGTTCGCATGCCATTCGGTCTCACAAATGCACCGGCTGAGTTGCAGAGACTGGTAGATAAACTTTTTGGTCCAGAGTATGATAATTCTGTATTTTGTTATTTAGACGATTTAATTTGTATAAGTTCTGACTTTAATAGCCATATTGAACAATTAAATAAAATTTATAATATATTAAGAGAGGCAGGACTAACTGTGAATTTAAAGAAATGTAACTTTTGCAAAGATAGACTTCGCTATCTTGGTTTTATTGTAGACAGTAATGGTTTGCATACTGATCCTTCTAAATTAGAGACAATAGAAAATTTTCCTCGTCCAGAAACGGTAAAACAACTTCGAAGTTTCCTTGGTTTATGTTCCTATTATCGTAGATTCATTTGTAAATTTGCTGATATTGCTTCTCCTCTAACTAAAATGACTGCAGGTAGTAAAAATTCTAAAAAGTCACTTACTTGGAATGACGAAGCTGAAAATGCATTCCAAGAATTAAAACATTCATTAGTAACTTCACCCGTCTTGGAATGTCCCAATTTTGAAAAACCTTTCTTTTTACATTGCGACGCTAGTTCTGTGGGCATTGGTAGTGTTTTGAGTCAAGAGGATGAGAAGGGAGATCAACATCCCATTGCTTTTTATTCTAGGTCACTTAATAAATGCGAAAGAAATTACAGTACCACTGAACGTGAATTATTAGCTATTTTAGATTCCATAGAACATTTTAGACCTTATATTGAGGGAATGAAGTTTACAGTTGTCACTGACCACGCTTGTTTAAAATGGCTTTTAGGTCTCAGTAATCCTAGTGGACGTTTGGCTCGTTGGGCTGCTAGAATTTCTCAATTTACATTCGATATTATTCATAAAAAAGGTTCATTACATTTAGTTCCAGATGCTTTATCTCGCATAGAAGTCGCTGCTATAAACGCTCAGGATAGTTTAGTCTTACCTGACGATGAAATTACTGACCCTTGGTATAGAAAAATATTTATCCAATGTCAAAAATCTCCTAGAAAGTATAAGAATTTTAGAGTTGAAAATAATACTTTGTATAAATTTTGTAGAAATAAATATAATCCTCACAGTCTTTTAGACTGGAAAATTGTTATACCTAAAGAGCATATTTTAGATACTATTAGATCAAATCACGATGATGTAAATTCTGGACACTTGGGAATACATAAAACTTTAAATAAATTAAAACAACATTATTTTTGGAAGGGAATGTTTAATGATATTCATCAATACATTTTGTCTTGCGATACCTGTAAAGCTTATAAACATACTACATCTCCACCTTTTGGTATTATGATTAATCCTAAAAAGGTTGATCGTCCCATGCTTATGCTCTCAGTTGATATCATAGGAATTCTACCTAAAACTTATTCTGGTCATAGATACATACTTTCGGTCGTAGACGTTTTTACTAAATATTGCTGGTTCTTTCCAATGATCAATGCTACCACTAGAGTAATTTGTAAACATTTTGAAAAAGAAATATTTCTCAAGTTTGGTTGTCCTAAAATAGTAGTTTGTGACAATGGAACTCAATTTACTTCAAAACATTTTGTAGATTTTTTGAAAGGTTTTAATATAACCAAAATATTTTATAATACTTTGTATACGCCTCAAAATAATCCTGTTGAGAGATATAATAAAACGGTCGAAACCTGCATATCGTGTTTTGTTAAAGATGATCATAGAACTTGGTCAAGTTTTTTGCCCAATGTTCAATTAGCTTTAAATAATAGTGTAAACCTTGCTACTGAGTTTACTCCTAACTTTCTGATGTTTGGTAGGGAGCTTATTCTTGATGCGTCATTACATCACTTTAGTAGTTCTGTTGATAACTTATCTCAACTAGAAATTTCAAGTAGAAATGCTTATGCAGTTTCTCTTAATTCACTTAGTGATATTTTTGTTAAAGTTCAAGCTTACTTGTTAAAGGGGTATAAGCGTAATGCCGCTTATTATAATAAGGGTCGGAAAGTCATTTCTTTTGATGTGGGTGATGTGGTGTGGAGAAGAAGTTTTCTTCAATCTAATGCACAAGCATATTTTTCAGCTAAACTTGCACCTAAGTTTGTAAAATGTAAAATAACTGAAAAGGTTTCAGATAACGTTTATGTTTTGAAAGATTTAAATAAAGGTTCAGTGGGACGTTATCATGTTAAAGATATTATTAAATTTTAATTTGGTTTCCAAGTGTTAGGTCTTGATTTTGATAATTTTGTTTGAAGGCTGCTTTTGACAGTGTGATGTACGAGAGGATGGATGATAGGTTATCAGCAGTTTGAAAGATGTATGTTAGGTAATTTCTTATAAATTTGTTGAATTTGAGACATTCTAAAAATAAAACTTAGGTCATTCTGGTTAATTTAATACTATTTTTTTTCCACACCAAATGTTTTTCACATCGAAGGATCTTATTTTATGTTTTGTTTGTTTTTGTTGGACTGTCTAAGATCTTATTTTTCTTTTTAAGGGTAACCTACCTGTTTATATTTTATTAAGATCTTATACAACCCTACAGTTCAGGTAATTTCTACCTCAATTTTTTTCTCATAGTTTAAAATCATTCTATTTCCTCTTCGTCATAAATAGTAATCGATTTTTAAATCTATTTTGTGCTGTTCGTTGACAGGATTGTTTCTCATTTTTACTGGAGTTTCATTCTTTTTAATGATCGGATTTGACTTTGTTAGTAACGCGTTCATCCTGGACTTTACTTTTTAGGGTCATTCTGTAACCTTTGTTACAAAATGCCTTATTATTTTTTGGATCTTGGTGTAGTTTTTGACCTTGATTTCGACTTTTTTCCATTGTGTTGGACTTTGTTGTTCCAATCACGATGCGAGATTTTGTTTTGACTTTCGTCATTCTTTTTCCTTTGCGTTCGGAAGTTCGGTGGTGGTATGCCGGTCGCATTGTGAAACTTTGGCTTTCGCCTTTTTTGTTATTGAGATTTCTCATTGGAGATCTCAATATTTTTTTGTGTTTGTCTGTGTTTGGGAGATTGGTAGTGTTGAGCCAGTCACAGCATTCACATTCTTTTACAGCTATTGTGCTCGGGAATTCGGTGGTGATGAGCCGATCACAATATGCTTTCCCTTGTCTCGTTGCAGGTTGTGCCTGTAACAGTATTTTAAATAAGGTCTTTCAGCTTTATTTAAAAACTTTTGTTCGGAGTTTCAAATTTTTTGGATTGTTGAATACGGAGTTAGTCAGTGGCAATAGAGCCTAACTGCACTCATAGAGATGGTTGAGTTGGAAGCGGTTGACATAGTAGTCAGTGGCGATAGTGCCTAACTGCACTCAAAGTTGTACTGTTCCAAGTGGTTTGAAATTTTTAGTCAGTGGCTATAGTGCCTAACTGCACTGTTTTGGAGTTTTGGAGCTCTAAGAGATTTCTCTCTACGTTTCATTTAATGAGTTTATATAACTTATAATTTTTTGTTTTTCACTATTTCGTTTTTGACTTTTTGTCATTTACATTTTTTTACTTTTATTAAATTCTTGAGATTTTGCCGTTTGACATTTTCAGAGTTGATTTGCACTTTGAATTTTATATGATTTTTTTCTTTTTTTTGAATTAGAAAATAAACCGGTCTTAACAGGTTTATTTGGTTGAAGATTTCTTTCTAATAAAAGAAAGTTCCTTTCTTTTATTTTCGGGAGGGGATGTAATGTAACGAGTCTTTTAAGCCTGTTACATGATATCGCGTTCTTTGCTTTAATTTGAAGGCAACAGGGTGGTGTTGCCATGTAAAAATTCATTTTTTTTGAATCGGAATTCGTGTAGTGGTCACACTGATTTTTTCTTTTGATGCTGTCAGTTGATTTTGACAGGTGACTTTTCGACCCAGGCTTTATATAGAATGGTACTTTGAGAGCTCCTAATTTAAATCTGGAAGTTGATACTTCCAATGGACTACATCCAGTCCTAATTATGTGGTGGCTGATTTGCCCTTGTCGGCATCATAATGGGATTGTCCATATTTTGTAAAAGGTTGGTAAAATTCTTCGTGGTTTCAAACCTACTCACGTGTCGCGTGGTTATTTGGATGGCAGACGTTAATAGTTTCCGATATTTGTTTCAGGATCTTTTGAACCTTATATATTTTGGATTAATTCATCTACTGATGTAAAAACTTCCTTTGGAAAAGAAACGGTGAGTTAATTTGCATTTGGTCGTAAACATTCCGATCGGCATTTTTGTCGACGCTGAACATCAGCTAACGTTTATTCATGTTTGATTTCAGCCGTGAGGCGTTTCTTATTTATTTTTACTTCAAGACTTAAATTTTTAACGCTAGCCCCTACCGACATATATCATGGACCGCCTGACGTCCCCGCGAAGATCAAAATCACCAGGGTTTGCCCATTCGGTTTGTTAGATTATTCGCCGGAATATGGTATGGTTTATAATACTTAACTTAAATTGACAAAAGTGCAATAATGACAGGACAGGAATTAATTTCTATTCCATCTTAGTTTTACACCAACTGTTAATATTAGAAAGGAATTTTCTTGTATATTGAGACCAGCAGCCTTCGGGTAATAAAATCGTTCAATAACTTTTGTGTCGATTTTTATTGATACTCCCCGCTTGAAGATTAAAAGTTTCCAGTTACCGCAGGTTAGTCTATCCTTGGCATAGTTTGGTGTGTGCTCCTGGCGCCCGAATTTTCACTTCTACTTATTGTTTAATTATTTGGAGTACAACACACACATATAATAATCACATTTATAATAACAAACATCCACACTCACTTTAAAATATATTTTTTTATTATTACAATACCTACTACAAAAGGTAATAGTTGTTTTCTTTGATCTCTCCAAAACCTTTAATTGTGTATATCATGCCGCTTTTACGTAAACTACGTTATAATACTGTCCAAACCGATAAATCACTACCGTAATTCATTCTTATTTATATAATAGTTTTCAATGAGTAGTTAAGAATGACGAGTGTTCTTCCAGAATATCAGTTCAATTAGGTGTACCTCAAGGCTCAATACTGGCTCTATTCCTATTCTTGTTTTGTATTTATGACTAACCATATTATTTAAAAGACAACCACGACGACGACGATGCGTGACGTTGTATTGTTTACAGTTGGTACCTGACGGCTAAATCTTGTCTAAGTTCGAGCGCTCTTAATTTTAGTTAGAACAAACTTTAGTTAGCTAAAATTACAATTACTGAAGTTATACCTGAATCTAAGTTGTCAGTTTTGTATTAAGAACTTTACGCTTGTCGGAATAAAGTTCAAGATACAATAAATGGCTCGAAAGTTTAGACTTTGACTAAAGTAAGAACTCGTTTTATACTAAGACGGTATGTCCATTCCAGGTCTACCACCAGTATTAAGCGCAGCGGCGAAAGTCGAGAAACTACGCAAGATGGACGCTCTTCAAAACCCTGAATCTCACGTAGACTACAAGAGTCGCCTGCAGGGTCACACGAGTAGAAGCCCGGCGAACCAGGTCCAACCTGGTCACGTGCTAGGCTCTGCAGTGAATGAAGATCCTGAGAGGCGACGGCAGGAGTTCAGGAACTTGAAACCGATGACTCCTCAGGAGTTCTTGGAGAGGTTCAGTGAGATGCAGTTGAGGAAGGATGAGGAAATGCGAAAGAACAGCGGGCAAGAGTTGGGGAGGAAGAGTGGGGATCGGTTCAGTGAGATCAAGTCCTCGCTGAGGGAGCTGCGGAGGGGATTAAATGAGGTGAGATTCTCGACGGTTTTCTTTTTAAATTATTATTTTGGTCAATACTATTATTTAATGTCATTATTAACAAAAAACAAAGCCATGCGTGTATTCGCTAATGGTAGTTATTTTTTCCTCTGACTAGCCTTTAAAAAACCGTGATTTTCATAGTTTTTTAAAAATAATAATGCTCTTTATGTATGTCTTTCAGGTGACTGCTCCGTACCATTTGAATCCGAACATCAGCGCCAATCCAAACAACAACAATAATAACAATGGGTAAGTGTAATGCAGACTTTACTTTTTACCAAGCTCCGCAAGATTCCGAGCAGTCAATGATATTATATTAAAGAGGTAGATATGGCACTAGCGCGCGCAAATTGTTGCAGATTCAGATACAAATTCAGACAATTGTTGTAGTTTCATTTAGTCCGCTAATAGCAGCGAGCAACACACTACAGATAGCTATCTCTTTCTGAGTCATGCATTCCGTATTATCTATCGCAGTAGGTAAGTACTTTGTAATAACAACACAACAATACAGAACATCGCTTAGTATGAACGTAGAGTATCTTTCCTTTATAATATCATTGCGAGCAGTCAATATTTTAGAATAAGAATATGAATAAGAATAAGAATAATTTTTATTCATAAGTTTACATATAAATTACATAGAAGATACATCATTACAAAGTTACATATTAATATTATGAATAAAATATTAAACTATGCCTAAAATAAATCTAGTGTTTATCTTATATACCTACTTATATGACCTACTGAAGTCAACAGCGACCTGCCTGATGTAGGTAGAAAAAGGCTAGGCAGATGTTGACATTTTTCCTGCCGGGGCAGCGGGATTGTCCGAAAGGGTTACCGCTACCCCGGAACAAAAAGGGCTAAGGAAGGAACATGGGTGGGTTTTAGTCAGTAAGAGTCTGACACTCCCTTCCGTTCCACCCAGAGCGGGAGGAGTCATCCACCAGAAAAAAAAACCTGTCTTTTTTCCAACTTTGCTCGGGTCGGCTTCCGATCTAACCGAATGCAGCTTATGCAGCTGAATACCAGTATTTTACATGAAGCGGCAGCCTATTGTTTGTTCCCGTTCAGTAACATCACTGTTACCCACGACATTTTGTTGAGTTACAGTGTTAATTAATGGAAAATAAAACGTGGCATTGAGTTACAGTGTTACTTGTCGGGATATTTTCTCCCAGTGGGTAACAGTGTAACAAAACACGGTGTAACTGAACGGGAACAAACGCAGCCTATTTGACACACCTTGGCTAACACGATACACCTTGGCTGGTGGCTCCATGACTGGTGGTCAGACTTAAGATATTCAAAGACAGCATGATTCTCTTGAGCTTATCCCAATTTATTTAGGGTCGGTGTAACATGTATTTTTCTTCCGTACTTCTCTATTAGTCGTCATCTCGGT
Organism: Mesoligia furuncula; assembly: GCA_916614155.1. Taxonomy (NCBI): domain Eukaryota; kingdom Metazoa; phylum Arthropoda; class Insecta; order Lepidoptera; family Noctuidae; genus Mesoligia; species Mesoligia furuncula. The sequence continues at coordinate 13,679,008 of OU744810.1, forward strand.
AGTCATCCCCTTTCTAACCATATCATCTTTCCCGCAGTCCAGCCATCGTTTCTTTGGTCTTCCCCTACTCTTATTATAACCATCCCCAAATAGTAACTCTTAAAGACATTGAAAATATTATACCTTCTTTTCAATTTAGCTTCTAATACATTTATTGTTATCTTCTTTTTAAATGTTTGGTGTAAATTGATGGCCTGAAACACAGGTTTTCCATAAACCTAGATCAGACAGGTCTACATTACAGTTAGAAATTAATTTTCCTCGATTGTAATTAATGTAAATCCTATTTTTACTTTACTTTATACTTGAATGAAATTTTATTTATTTATCCACATTCTCAAAACTTTCCTTAGATATTCAAAGGCATTATACGTATTCTAGGAATGAACGCGGCGGCCGTGTCTCGCCCGCTAACGAAGACGTACGACTTCCGTGCGAGTTCTGTAACTCACTCATACCGGCACACAACCTTGTGCAGCATCAGGTAATAATACGCTTCAATTCATAATCTAATATAAATTGCTTCACCGGTAATTTTACTTATCTACTTTATTATTATATTGCATTCTAAGTTGATTTCGGAGAGGACCACTAGTAATAAAAAGGTAGTAAAAAATTGGTTTTATATGGAATTGAAACTTTTGTTGTCCTAAAACTTAAGAATAAACTCGGATTCTGAGTTAAGTTTGAATATTTGCGAAGCTTCCATCTTGTATTTTCATTTTGACTTCACTTTCGGCATTAGCACACCCTCTGAAACCATAAAAACGACACACACCCATGACGAAATTTTTTAATATTTTCATAGCCGCCATCATGAATTTTCATTTTGACGTCACTTTTGGCATTAGCATCCTCTAAAACCATAAAAACGACACCCACGACGAAAAATTTTAATATTTTCATAGCCGCCATCTTGAATTTTCATTTTGACGTCACTATCGGCATTAGCACCTTCGAAAACCATGAAAATAACACCCTTGACGTGACAACTTGTCCTTTGTCTTTTTCCTTACGATGCTTCAACGCGTATAATATCTATCATGAGTACTCGACCGTGTTCTGTCGCCAGACCGGCTGCCGGCCCGACCTGGCGCAGCTGCGGCCGCGCAGCACGTCGCCGGTGGGCGCGGTGGCGCTGCCGCCCGCGCCTGCGCAGGAGGCCGAGCCCGTCATCCCGTGCGAGTTCTGCGCGCAGTCGCTGCCCGTCTACCTTATCAGCGAGCATCAGGTAACACCCGATTACAAATCACTTTGTTTAGCCGACGAGCCTTAGTATACTTATGAGCCGAAATCGTGGTCGCGGTATTTGAAATGGGTTTGCTCTTGACTCTAGTCTAAGTCAGAGGTGACAGAGACAAAGTCGACTACATACTGTAAACATCGGGAAGATGCTAACTGTACCAGGATGAATGAATTTATAACACTATTTATTTTCATATAGCACTAGCTGCGCCCCGTGGTTTCGCCCGCGTAAGTGTTGATCGCGTGGGAATACCGGGATAAAAAGTATCCTATGTGTTAATCCCGGTTATAAACTATCTTTGTGCAAAATTTCATTCAAATCCGTTCAGCCGTTTGTGCGTGAAGAAGTAACAAACATACAAACACACTCACAAACTTTTGGCCTTTATAATAATTATTAGTGTGACAAGCTGCGCCCCGCGGTTTCACCCGCGTAAATGTCGATCCCGTGGGATTATCGGGATGAAAAGTAGCCTAGCCTATATGTTAATCCAGGGTGTCGGCTACCTCCATACAAAATGTTATCAAAACTTGTCCAGCCGTTTGAACGTGAAGAAGTAACAAACATATAAACACACGCACTCACAAACTTTCGCATTTATAATATTAGCGTGATAATGATTATGGTCATAAACATCAATAACATTTATTCGCTAGTAATATAAAAGTCAATACATTTATTATATCTTCTTCCTCTGGCTTCTAAAAGTACTCTGTCTGGCTTGTCAGCCAAATCTGACGTCTACTGTCTTCTAATCATAAACTAAATTAATGTTTGTCTCGTATTTCTTGCCAATACCTTTTAACGGACTCGCGGAGGTTGCATGTAAGCTCCAAATAGGCTATAATCTCTATAGTACTAGTTCAAAGTAGGACATGCATTCCTAATTACATATTAATGTTTTTCAGGAGCGCTGCGGCAGGGAGGCTAATCTTCTGTACCCCGACTGAACTAGTCTTCCTAAAGTATTTACCATTTTTTATAAAATATAAGCTATACTCACTTTTATTTCATTCTTACGACAATTTTATTAAATTGTCTCTCCATGGCCAATGTTCTGAAACTCCAAATATGTGTTGCACTTCTGATATTTTTTGTTGAGCCAAAGTTTCAACAAATTATTTTGTCTTTGTAGAGCAAAAACCTGATATATTTTGGCATTTGTCTTCTTTTGCAACTCGTAGAATTTAATACTTGTACATTTCATAATGTTCCTTGTAATTTAATGTTCTTGTGTCAATAACTCAGTTTTCAAATCGATTCGAATACTGCATTATTATTGGCCACGTCGCGAGCCAATCAAAACGCATCAGTGCCTGCGCAAGTAATGATTCTATTTCTGAAATTGGCTTTTCCTGTACAAAGACGATATGATCTCTAAAAAAATATTTGAAAGGAATCGAGGTAGTTAGAATAGGAACTAAAAAAAATGGACGTCCTATAGATATGATTAAACAAATGAAAGAGTGAAGAAATGATAAGAGTGAATAGATAGACTTGAAGGAAGTGACTTATTAAAATGCTCGTGACCTCTCGAGCTCCGCTAACTATTGTATCGTATTACATAGGATACGCGCGGAACTTGACGGGTTAAGAATCGCTAGTTATACGACCCCAGTGGTTATAAAAGAATTTCTTGTACTAGGTATGCAGAGCATAACATTACTGAGGAGAAAGGGGAAATCTGAAAGATGTATTTAATTTTTTCTGTAGAATTTACGAGCTTAACGCCAAAAACTTAGTTAATAACGTCAACCCTAACAAAAAAAAAAAATCGCGAGGATCATACAGGTGCATTTGACAACTGTATAAGAATGATGACTGATGGTTTGGCAACTGTGATCGGTAGTCTCATTTCAGTAGCTGTTAGCTCTAACCCACGCATTTAAGAAGGGTATTTTAAAAGAGCATGACTGTTTAATTTGTTACTAGCACGCTAAGAAACAAACGAGGTCTTATTACAAAACAAGTTTTGTCTTATAACAAGGGTTTTTTTGGGGTACCTACCCAGTTTTTGTACAGATAAAACATAACATCACGCCTGTAATCCTCGAATGGTTAGGCAGAGTAGTACACCTGTAGTACAACTGTAGTATACCTGTAGTACACCTGTATACGAATAAATTTACTTAATTTATAATTTTTATATCGTTGTTAAAAAAAAAAAAAAAAAATAATATTTAAAAATTATAATATAAATTGAAATCAGATCAAGATGCAGATTATAACAGTACACCTGTAGTACAACGGTAGTACACCTGTAGTACATCTTTAGTAGGTACACATCTTTAACACAGTTACGTCTAGTCCCATGTAATTGGGGGCGAACCCTTGGCCATTAACCGGCACTCCGGGCTGCTTCTGAGAAATTCCTAATGGGAAAGCCCCAAGGCCTGGAAATCAAACACAGGACCTCATGATCGGCAGTAGCTCTTGCGACCATTAGACCTACAAGACCAATTTTCGTAACAAGAAAATAAAGTGTGTTTCACTTCTGATTACAAAACTGACAACTTAGATTGGTCTAAGCTGTCAGTTTTGTAGTTCCCTCTTTGCGAGGTTGTGTTTGAATCTTCCCATTTGAATTTTATATACTGTCGTAATATGCCACGACGAAGTAGTTTTGTAGACGAGAGAGTTACCATAGTTGGAATAAAGTTTAAAATTCAAGAACGACTATGGTTTAACCCTGGTTCGGAAGAAAAATCTTGTTTTGTAAGGACGAAACATGTTGAAGTGCTAAGATGTTAGTGCCAAAATGCTGATTACGGGAGACGCAGGAGTCTTATTTGTTTTTTCCTTAGGAGTTGATAGTATTATTAAGTTTGACAATAAAGCAAAGCTCAATTTTAGATCTATTATTGTTTTTTTTTTATTATGATTTATATGAAACTATATCAAATCGACTCTACGGTTACATTGAGCTACACTCGTAAAATGTTTGTTGTGTAATGAATTATAAGATACGTATTCGATTTTTCGCCAAACCATAGGCTGTTTGATATAAGTGTAATTAGGTAGGTACCAACAGGAGCATAAATACAGAGTTATTGGTAAAACATTAACAACCTCTTATGAGGTCATTGTACTCATCATTATGAACAACTTTTACTAAGGGACCAAACCTGAAATGGCGAAAAAAATAATCAGCTGTTCCCTACATTTATGTTCGTACAACTCGTCAAAATGTAGGGAACACCTGATTTTTTTTCGCGATTTCAGGGTTGGTCCCATAGTAAAAGTTGTTCATAATGATGAGTACAATGACCTCTTAAGAGGTTGTTAATGTTTTACCAATAACCCTGTATATTGCTATGAACAGCACGGCAATAATATCAGATTTCATGCATTATTAGCCTATAATATTCCCACTGCTGGGACGCAGGCCTCCTCTCGGTGAGAGGGAGTGAACCATAATTCTTCACGCGGGCCCAGTACGGGTTGGTAGATGTCACATGTCTTCGAATATTTGGTTCTAGGACATGTCGGTTTCCTCACGAAGTTTTTCTTCATCGTTTTAAGAGCAGTAGTGATGAAATATTATACACAAAGTAAAGCGGCTGTCCGGGTTCGAACCTAGGACCTAACTCGTAAGTCGCGCCCGTTACCACTAGGCCACCACTGCTCTGAGATTTCATGATTCATCCATTTATATCTGCCGTCAAGATGACGGCAAATATAATAAAATTTACAGTGGCAGCACGAACATGTGACATCGAAGGGTGACATAACTGTCTGACGATATGCGACGACAAAATATTTTTGCCGAGCTGTCCATAGTAATATGCTTGTGACTCTAAGTAGATATTATTAATGCGCCTGCGCAAAAGATCGAAATCTAAAATAAACTGTTGCCAACGTGCGTCATATATGTAAAGCAGTTTAATTGATCGTTTGCGCAGGCGCTGAAGGTGCCACTCTGAAGAAGCAAGAAGAAATAAAGTCATTCAATGTCAATCTCCGCAATAGAGAGGCGGGCCGCAAACTTAACATCGTTTGGGGTGGGGTGCCCATCGAACACAGCAACTCCCCTAAATATCTTGGTGTTACCCTGGACAGGTCTTTAACCTTCAGCAAAAACTGCAAGAATATAAAGCAGAAGGTGCACACTCGCAACAGTCTTCTTCGTCGACTGGTCTCATCGAAATGGGGTGCTTCACCTGACGTTGTGCGGACTACTGGACTGGCGCTATCTTTTTCTGCGGGAGAATTCGCGTGCCTCGTGTGGAGCCGTTCTGCCCATGCAAAGCTGGTGGATACAGCTTTGAATGAAACGTGCCGGATGTCGACTGGCTGCCTAAAACCAACCCCGGTACAAATGCTGTATCCGCTAGCAGGAATAGCGCCACCAGTGGTTCGCAGAGCGGTGGCAAGCTCCAGCGAAAGAGCCAAAATGGTCTCCGACACACGACACCCTTTGCACGACAACATCCTTGTGCCACAAAGGCTGAAAAGCCGAAACAGTTTTTTAAAGTGTGTCGTTCCACTCTCTGGCGGACCATCACAAGAGAGACTGAAGCTGTGGCGAGACAGTGCTACCTTACCCAAACCGTTCGTTCCACCCGCTGAAGATCTCCCAACTGGACATGAGTTACCTTGGGTAATCTGGAAGTCTTTAAACAGACTCCGGACCCAGGTAGGCCGAAGCAAGGAAAACCTGTTCAGGTGGAGATTCATAGACGACTCCGCCTTGGAGTGTAAATGTGGTGCTGTTCCACAAACGATGGGACACTTAATATCATGTCCTGCGTGTCCTGTCAGCTGCACGTTACAGGAACTGATGGACGGTGATGAAGGCGCCAAACAAGTAGCCGAATTCTGGGCCGAGTACATTTAGATTGCTATCGACACGCTAAGAAGAAGATTCAATGTCAATAATCTGCCTTTTGGCCATGAGGATGTAACATTTTGCTTGTTCGAAACATCTAGGAGCTTTCACCAGATTTGAGCTGAGCTTGTATTTTATTCGTTTATGCAAAATTAACAATACTCTATCTACCATTATCTGCTTAACCTTTTCACGACTATGTTGGGGTTGACTTCCAGTCTAACCGGATACAGCTGAATATTGTTATATGTATGTATGTAACTATGTATGTATGTGTGTATGTATTTTGCATGGAGCGACTTTCGGGCTTCTGACGACCCGTAACGACTGTCAGAGATCCACGAATGACAACCGGGACCAACGTGCTTTCCGTGGTACGGAGGGGTCTTGGTATGTGAAGATGGTCACCCATCCACGGACCAAGCGCGGCAAGCGTAGCTTAACCTGATCGATCTAACCGTGCGGCTGTTATTAGTCACAAGGCCCTCACAACAAAACTTTAAGCTATCTTTAGATATTGATATCCATCGCCTGTGTGAAGTGAAAATGGTCACCGTCTTCTAGCAAACCATAGCTTAATGGCAAACCATAGACACGATACAATTAGAGTGGCACCTTCTTTGTTAAATGTATAGATTTATAAATACCTTTTATACATGTAGAACTTTAATGTCTGAACGTTAGATGTAAGATTATAATTTTTAAAGCTATGAGCGTTCAAGCATTTAAAAATATTTTTGAATATTTATGTAAAATTCCTCCTAGGTAAAAAATGAGTTGTAATTATTTTATTTTTATCAAGTTCGAAACTCATACATTTATCTTTTTTTTTTTTTTACTTTTAAGTAAGTATAATGTTTGAAATTGTATTTATTAAAACATTATAATACTTGTCATATCTACGAAGTAAATAAATGTTTTCATTCTCAATGTTAATAGAAATATCGATGTGAAAAAAAAAAAAAAAACAATAAAATAAAATATACCTAGTATAGCCCGATTGAAACATTATGGCGGCTAGGAACATGCGGCGAGTCGCTGAGTAGCGCACTTCAGACCCGCCATACATTTTGAGTCGTGCTGTATTATTGTATTCTATTAAGTGTTAGCCTAAAATTGAAGCGTACCGAATGTTAAAGCATTTTCCATTACTCATAGCCATAAATATACAGGGTTATTGGTAAAACATTAACAACCTCTTAATAGGTCATTGTACACATCATTATCAACACTTTTACTGTGAAAAATCGCGAAAAAAAAATCTGCTGTTCCCTACATTTATGGTCGTATAACTCGGCAAAATGTAGGGAACAGCATATTTTTTTTTTTCGCGATTTTAGGTTTGGTCCCATAGTAAAAGTTGTTCATAATGATAAGTACAATTACCTCTTAAGAGGTTGTTAATGTTTTACCAATAACCCTGTATTTAGGCCGACGCCACATGCAACACTCAGTGGCACGGCGTGCATAACTTTGGTGAACAGTATAGTATTTTGCATCTATCGTTGGTGCGCTAGAGCATGGTCACATAGCACGTAGCGTTGCTTTAAGCTGCTAGCGAAGCCTCTCCCTTTGTGGCGTCGGCTTTAGATAATTTTGCCACCGTGTGCCAAATTCAGTCAGTGCCGATCAAATGACAACCTATGACAAAAAGTCAATCTATCCTAATGTAACTTAGAAGCTGCTATCATAAGGAAACAAGTGATGTTCAGAACTCCGTATCTAATCTTGTATTAGGCCACAAACTTGTTCGGGTACCTACACATTTGATTCGGCAGTACTTGTTGAACAACAAAGCCGACCCGAATCGACGAATATATTATTATATTCGACTAGATGACCGCCGCGATCTTTGTACCGCCTAAATGTACGAGGAAATGGATTATCTTAATTATTATTTTTTTCGTGAATTTTTCCCATGCTTTAATAGTAAATTCTGCTATTCGGGGCGGAGAAAAATCCAACAAATCATATAGTTAAAATCCACGTGCGCAAAAAAAAATCGCCCGTGCGAATCGGCATACAGCCCGGCCGCAAAATCTATATAAGTTTATAAAAATTCGTGTTAGTTACACCATTTATAACTCAAGAACGGCTGGACCGATTTTTATGATATATATCATAAAAATCGGTCCGATTTTGCGGCCCGGCTGTATCGGATGCGCAAGGCCGATTTATTTTTTCGCGCACCTGGATTTTAACTCTCGTTATTGAGCCGAGCATTGAGAATCTAACAGAGTGCATCCCAGCGCGGCAAGAGCGAAAAGCTGTAGTGCGTGAAAAAATCGTTGCGATAAAAATACCCACCGTGCGACCCTTAGCCAATGCCAACCTGAACAAGTGTGTAGCACGCCTTACGAAGCAAGGCTCGCTTTACCCTACTTGTACTAACATATTGGCGCCGATTCCCTTGTTCACAAACTAAACTAAATTTAAGTTCAGTGCATCTTTTTCTTTCTATTTCATTAAGATTGGACAGAAGATAAATATTAGTTTAGTCCTGTTAAATTAAGATACTCCATAGTAACTTTAGACGTGATTAAAAACATTGCTACTAAAAATACGTCAATTTACGTCAGGCGCTGTCTAATTTGACAGGACTAAACTAATATTTATCTTCTGTCCTTTTCTTAGTGAAATAGAAAGATGTACTGAACTTAAATTTAGTTTAGTTTATGAACGAGGGAATCGGCGCCATTGTATGCTGTATTTTTTAATTAAAATTTTCCGAATTGTGGTCGGTCGTCCTATATGATCCTATTTCGCGCTGTGGCTAATTCGGTACATGAAATCGATAATTACGATAAAATAATAGATCAGTAAAATTTCAGTGTGTATATTAATTTAAATAAAAAAAAAACATAGAAATAAGATGATTTACTCTGTTAATTTTACGATGATGATCATGAAATGATACATGAAATGTTAAAATACTTCTTTAGATCATAGTTATTATTCAATCGGGATTTTTAAGGGCAAAGGAATCATAATTTTTCTGCCTTGTCCCATGTTACTTGGGGTCGGCGCAACACGTTTTTTTCGTTTCCTCCATTCTCCCCTGTCAACCGTCATGCTTATCATTCACTCCCTTTTCTTTCATATCATTCCTCACACAATCCATCCATATTTTCTTTGAATAATTATTAATTATTATTATACAGGATCAAATTATATTAGTTAGCTTGAGGGTATCGACATCTAGACCTGATAAATTAAAAATCAAAAAGTTTTGATGTTTACACAAAACATGCTTTAACCCTTAGTCTGCCGGAACTTAGATCTACGCAAGACACAATGACTTTTTAATTGTGTCTGTAATTACACACAAGCGGTTAAACTGTATTTCAAGTGACACACAAATTGCGGTCGATGACCCCACAAAAAAATCATCAACTTATTTTCTTCTTTCGTTAGCTAATTTAATTTAAACCCTGTATTGAGCCTTACATTGAGTGTGGGTTATCTCTCCTATTATAGATTCCTTAACCCTTTAACCGCTGTATAATCTTGCAAAAAAATGTGCCCCTAGCGCCAATCACGTATTTTCAAGGTCAACTATAGTGTTGTGCACCATTCACAATTTTTTTATTTTTTTTACTAGATTTTAAGAGTAAAATTACACGTTTTACGAAAATCTAATGTTTTTTTATAAGTCATTAACCTTATAATTAAAATTACCCGAATAAAAAAAGCTATAAGCATTGATAGAGTATAGTTCATAATTCTACTAAATACGTCTTTCGGAATCCCTATTGTTGCATTTATACATCTTTGGGTACATACCTCCTCCTCTTCTAACTCATTATCGGTCACAAATTCTTCTACATCTTCCTCGTAACCTTCTAAAATCCTTATTAATTCCTCTGCACTCGACATTTTGCGATTCAAACACGGCCACAAGACCCAATGAAATAAAATAAGTACCCACTATTTCATTAATAATTCTTAACAAATAAAACAGATGTACCCTCACTATTATCATTATGAGTTCGCTTATGACGTCACAAGCGGTTGCATATGTACAACTCCGGCGCTGGACTTCTTTGATAACGTTAAAGTACTAGGGTTGTTACTAAAATACAATTTAGTAAAAATCGTCTATCTAATTGTAATATGAATCTACCTTAAATCATGTTCAGTTTTAGATATTATAGTTAGAAATAGGTTCAAACAGCAACAAGCATTGAATTACTTTTTAATTCTGAATGCCTAACCTATTTGTATATTATTTGAGTAAACTAAAGTTTGCATTAAGAGTAATAAATAAACTTATGTGCTACATCACTACTGTTGTATTTATACAACTCTGGCGGTACAGGTTAAGGTCAAACCTGCATTTTGCGATGGGTTTTATGCATTTTTTTCACCGTTAATTTGGTGCTTTGCATAAGTGATTTTAGGGAAAAGGAAAGAAATTCCTTGAATGGCAACGGTGGTCTTTATTTTTATTATGAAACTGCTCCTACGTAAATAAAAATACGTTTAAAAATCACTTTGGAGACTTAAGTTGCAAATTTACAACTGCGGTGCTAGGGGCTCAGAAATGATAAGTTGCTTATATACAACTGCGGCGGGTAATGGGTTAAAAGATGTGTCATCTTAAAATGAACGGAGTGTATAACGTGGGGCATGTTTAGTTAATAGTGGATGTTTATATTCTTGTAGGACAATGACTGTTTATGTAACGTTGTATATTTTTGTGATAACTTGTAATTCTATATAACTACTACTATGACGAATTAAATTGTTTAAATTCTGAATTTTTGTCTCATTTAACAATTAATGTCTAGCCTTTTCCTAATTATCTTGGGGTCGGCTTCCATATATGGCGCTACCTCGAAAATAAATCGTAGCGACTGATCTACTAAGCGAGCTAAAGTGATGCAATTACTTTTGAAACGCAAAAGAAGAGAGATGGCTATAATGTGCGTGCACTCTGAATAAAACGACATAAGTGCCAAAACGAATAATTTACTCCTTTTTTAACAAAATGAATTAATTAAATTTAAAACTACTTTTAATTCTCTATTGTTTTAAAGTATTGAATAACTCTTAAGCGTTACGCTGTGATGTCGAAAAAAGTAAAAAATAGATAGGTATTAACTTTGCAATTTTGTTGGGGGAATTTTTAACTGCACCTCTATTTAGACATTTAATCAAACAAAATTTCTCCACTAATAACCTACTGCATATCAAATAAATGACAACTACAAATTAACTACACTACTCACTAAACCAACATAATATACAAAAGTAACACATTTGTAATGACAACTTAGGATGCAAGAGCGAGCGAAGCGAGCTCGGGACTTGGGACACCCCGACTCGGACATGTTAGGTTCGAAGGGGATGACGGGGGCGCGAGTGAGCAAGCAAAGGGAGCGAACGAGCCCCCGTCATCCCCTTCGTGTTAGGTTCCTTTAAACCCTGTAGACAGAAATAGGGGCCCCGCGAAGCGGGGCTCAGTCGACTACGCCTAACCACATATTTTTGTAGATAAAAAAAAAACTTTAGGATTTTTTTTCTCGGCCACTATGATTTACTTTTAGTTAACAGGTAAAACAGTTAAGCTTTAAAGATCTAACAGTATAGTATAATTGATTTATTTGATGAGCAAATTTAGTGTGCAATTCAGTATTTTTGGGGGTAATTTCGAATATTTTGATTGTAAGAAGGGGATTTACAGTTAAAGCGTTAAATAAAGTATGTTGGGGTAAGATCGGCACTGGTATAAGACCGTATGAATCAAATTCCCACCCAATGTGGCAATGTTTTAATGCAGTAATAAACATTGGTGTTCTCCATCATTATTTTTATTCTGCTAGGACGAAGATCAGAGCAAAATTTAATTTTGCAGGCAAAGAATTTGATTTTTACGGTCTTACCCCAGCAACGATCTTACCCCAACATACCTTACCACCCATTTTTTTGTATCGAGAAAAATCCATTGAATCGTGTATTCCTTTTACATGATACTAGATTCTAAACCAGAGTAAAAATATATACATACCTATACCAAAATGATAAATTTATTAAATCCTTATTCCACATACTTAACAAGTTACACGAAATAGAAAAACTATTTTTTTTTCAATATAAGTATCACCTTAAAACGGATGCAGCTGAGTACCAGCCGACCTATTCTGTATAAATCTCGTCGTGAAAACTTAGGTGTGTGCTGTAGGTAATGTCAATCCAAAAAATATGCTCTCAGATCAAGTGCTGGCTTTTACCTTGGCCAGAGGGTAAGCATTGCCATACTGATACAACGTGGCAATGCCCTCAGTCTCTTGGGTACGTTACCAGTCGACAGCGATGCGGAGGAATATTTAGACGCAATATTTTAGTTTTTTAATAGGTTTAGTTATGTTACGAGCTTTGGGTTCGTGACAATAAAAACTGCCAATTTAATAACCAAAAAAACTACACTTTAATCAACAACACTAATTACAACTCAAACACACTAATTATGAAACACAATTGTACTACTGATCGCTCTAAGTCGCAGTTGAAGATCGCTTTGATGTTGTCGCTTGTGTCGCTGTATCCAAACTGGTCGTGGCGCATCTCGGCCTTATATAGCGCCGCAGATAGTTCTAGAACCTTCCATTGTAGAAACATCTAGAATGTTCGAGTACATATCGGTCCCGACTGACCAGATGTCGATAGTTCGAGAAAGTTCTATAAAGTTCTCACATCGAAATTTCTAGAAGGATCTTGACTACTAGTTCCGCTACTCGATACTAGATGGCGCTACTAATGTCACCATGTACCAGGCATTAATTGTGGCGCGCAACAGTTAGTTAGGACATTATTTTTTTAGTATTTTAATAATTTGTAGTTTATTTATAGACCGACCGCATAACTGTGACTTTGCCTGAGGTACGCACGGCTACACATCAACCTATACATAACCAGTATAAGCTGACTTCTGATTGTACGAAAAACCTATACAATGCGAGGTCAGCTAAAACTGGAAATGTATAGCTTGATGTGTCGCCGTGTGTACCACGGATTGTACTGACTTTTGAACTTTTGACATTTGGGGTCAAAGAAAAAAATATTGCAGGTTGCGCGACTGCGGTAGGTTTCCGCAGAATACAAAATCTTTTAAAACAAATCCAAACCTAGTCTAAATGAGCGTAATTTCATTTCAGTTCATTTTGAGTTGCCCTCGTCGGTCGACGTCTCTCTGCCGCAGTCTTCTTGATAATTTGCGGATTATAGAGGTAAGAGGAACAGGGTGTAAAGTTCCTCATTCCCCATAGAAAAGGGAGGATCCTCCGACCAGACGGGTGTTGTGTCTGGTGGGCTACTGCCCGATGATTGATATCGAGACGCGTCGAAATTCGCTTGCGCGATGCAGGATTTGTGCGTGACGTCAGTGAATGCGTAGTTCGCATGTGGCGTTGTAGATGCCGCTACAGAATTAAACAACAACACATAAATATGAACGTATTTATTCCACTCGCAAAACAGAGCAAACGTTAACTTTTCAATGAAACTCCTACTTATAAAAAATAAAAACTAATTAGGAACAAGCTATTTGGTGGTCTGTGTGGTGCCGGACTTAAAGAATACCATCACCCCTTACTTCCCGTGGGTGTCGTAAAAGGCGACTAAGGATCGTACCGGAGAATGGGCAGCAGCGTTCTCTGTGTATTTCACCACCATACCATACTGCGATCGCCAACCCGCCTGCCAAGCGTGGCGATTATGGCAAACCCTCCCAAAATTGGGGGAGGCCTATGTCCAGCAGTGGACGTCTATCGTCTGAAACTACGATTTGGTAGGTAGGTATACAAGCAAAAATATTCATCTTTTCAGTAAAGGTACTACAAATTTTATATAAAAAAATAAATACAAGATTTTTACAGAATAGCACCGCTGTATACCAAATAGCTTGTTCGACACACGTAACGTGTAGCTACAGTCACGAGCATAAGTATGTATACACTTGGCTAAAGCCATAATAAAGGAGAAAATTGGCTTTGAATAAATTCAAAGCCAATTTTCTCCTTTATTTTTTAATGAAATTTTATGTTATTACGAACATAGTATTTTCGAACCCATAGGTTTATGTAAAGTGTCCTACTTCAACGTTGCATTCGTCATTTCACGAAAAAATCGCAATTGAAAGTTGCCAAGTGTTGACATATCAGTGCTCGTGACTGTACCTACATTAATTTATTATTCTAAGGAGGTGACTCATGCATTTAGTGTTCATCTAATGCATACGTAGATATCTGTCTCGACCACAGATATAGATATACCTAGATAACGCAAGAGTAACTACTTCGCGTGCCAAAAATTGCACTAACTTATGATTACAAATCGTAAGCCGCCCCTTTCGCGCTCAGTCCTTTGTACTGCTGGCTGGGTAAGTGTGAGCGAGAGCGCGAGCTTGTGACGTCATAGTAGGTAGTCAAAAATATGGCACGCTTGGTTTTCATACAGTTCGTGATACTTGCGTTATCTAGGTATATCTATATCTGTGGTCTCGACATCTCAATATTATCATCAATCAAATCGAATGTGATTATAATAATCAATAATCTATTAAAAGTAGGTATAAACAAAGTCGAAATGGATTTTGATGCGTTTTTCATCATATTTGAGAATGTATTCTATAGGCCGCGTCCTAACCAAAGACGAATGTCGTGCGAATTCGCGATCATCGCGTTCATGTCACTTTTTGTTCAGTGAACCGAAACGCGTGGTCGCGCCAACAGGGGGAGCTTTCCGGTATGCGAACAAAGTTTTTTGGTTAGGACGCGGGGGTAAAGTTTTGGCTTTTACTTAAGTACTTAATTAAATATTTAACTAAGATATTATAGATATATACTTGATTAGCACAATTACATCTCGATGTTTTGACATTTCGCCACCACTCCTGTGTGCAAAAAAAAACTCAAATCTCAAAGCATTTATTTCAATTAAACAGGCACTTTTGAATTGTTAAAATTAAATATAGTCTGTCTGTTAGTCAGAAAGTTGAAGCCCATTCCAAAACGTAGATCTCTATGGAGAAGAACAGGCAAGAAACTCCATGGACACTCTTTTAAATCAAGATATACAAAATCCTGGGTACATTATTCTTGTTGCTTCTATAATTATGTGAGAACAATGTAAAAAAAGACACAAATGAAGAAACAATTCAAAATATAAGATTAAAAATAAGCAATGGCAGTTAAGGGGGAAGCGCTAAGGTAGTCCGCGAAATTCAAATTTTCTTACATTTTTTGCAATTTGCTGGTCAGTATTAAGTTGTACGACGATTAAAATATGATTCACGGTCGTAACAAATATGTACGAGGTGCATTCAATAAGTACCTAGCCTCATCGCCAGAGGGCGCTGTAGTTTCAAAAGAGTTTTACCACAGTGTAGCACATTCTTTTTTAATTCTTTTTTCAAATTTTCATTCCAATCCCTTCATTTGTTTTAATTTGACAACTTATGGAAGCGAACGTATCGATCGGTTTTACAAAAATGGAAAAAGAGCAATATCGTTCGGTGATTCGATTCCTATTTTTGGAAGGGAAAACGCGCATCGAAATCAAAGAGCGCTTGGATGCTGTGTACGGTGACTCTTCTCCATCGATGGCCACCGTCAAGAATTGGTTCAACGAGTTTGCACGTGGCCGTACGTCGGTTTTTGATGAACCACGTCCAGGTGCACCGAAAACAGCTGCTACGGAGGAAAACATTAAAAAAATCCATGATCTCGTATTGGCAGATCGCCGATTGAAGGTTCGGGAGCTAGCTGAGACTGTAGGCATTTCAGAAGGAACAGTGCATCATATTCTTCACGAAGAACTCGGCATGAGAAAGCTGTCGGCGCGATGGGTGCCGCGTTTACTCACACCGGAAAGCAAGTGCAACCGTGAGACCACATCGGAGACGTGTTTGGCGCTGTTTAAGCGGAATCCAGCGGAGTTTTTGCGTCGTTTTGTGACCGTCGATGAAACCTGGATCCACTGGTACACACCAGAGACCAAGGAGCAAACAAAACAATGGATCCAGACCGGGGAACGTGCTCCAAAGAAGGCGAAAACTGTAAAATCGGCCGTAAAAGTTATGGCCACCGTTTTCTGGGATTCACAAGGTGTGATCTACATCGATTACCTCGAGAAGGGTAAAACAATTACAGGGCTTTACTATGCCGATTTATTGGGCCGATTCGACGCCGAATTAAAGAAAAACGACCCCATCTGGCGAAGAAAAAAGTGCTGTTTCACCACGACAACGCACCGGTTCACACGTCTGCCGTTGCCATGGCCAAATTGGTCGAATTACGCTACGAATTGCTGCCCCATCCACCGTATTCTCCTGATTCGGCCCCTTGTGACTTCTTTCTGTTTCCTAATCTGAAAAAATCTCTCGCCGGGAACAGATATGGATCAAATGAGGAGGTCATCGCCATCACGGAGGCCTATTTTGCAGAGTTTGACAAAAACTATTTTTCGGACGGGTTAAAAAAGTTGGAGCATCGCTGGGCTAAGTGTATTGAACTAAAAGGAGACTATGTTGAAAAATACAATGCCACTTTTCCAAAATTTTCGTTTACTTTTTGTAGGCTAAGTATTTATTGAATGACCCTCGTATTTACAGAATTATAATCATTACAATCAGTAATACAACCTGTTAAGTTAGTATAATCCCCAAATGTCAAGATTTCATGAAATAGTCATTCTTGGGGATTACTTGGTCTTAGAGAGTTGTGTTGATGATTTTAATGATTATAATTCTGTAAATACATATTTGTTACGGCCGCGAATCATATCTTTATCAACGTACAACTTAATACTGACCAGAAAATTGCAAAAAACGTAAAAAAAAATTGAATTTCGCGGGCTACCCTGGCGCTTTCGCCTTAAGAGATGACCAGTCTCAACTGACGGCGCCCGTTCACGAACATGACGCGTGGAAGCGAAGTGCGAAGTAGTGGAGGGCGTGTCATTGAATTCGTAAATAAATATTACACTGAACTAAATACCTGCATCAAATTTAAATAAATTATTTATAAATAATACAAGCCTATTATGGTCCCACTGCAGGGCAATGGCATCTTCTCATACAGAGAAGGCATGTATGTGCATGAATTAATTCATTTTATTTTAAAGAAGCTTAACTAATAACAACTTAAGTAGGTATTTAGCATAGCATGATCAACCTATAGTGTTCCCACTGTGAAAGGAGAGGTGGTGGTGGCAGTGGTGGTGATCAATTAATTTACACAAGGTAAAGTGCCTGTTTGGGTTCGAACCCACGGCGACCTACACGTACCTAAGTCGCGGCCGGCCGGTCGTTACCACTGGGCTACCACTGTTCTTTCCACTTAGCATGTAAAAATAAACGAATTACAAGTTTCCTTATAATAAGTTACAAAGTGATGAGCGTTGATTTACACTGATTATTCAAAGCTATCGCCTCGTTATTTAAGTCACTTTTGTTTGGAAAACCAGAAGGCGCCCTCTGTTGACGCGACCACGCGTTCAGGTTCATCAAAGAATAAAAATACACATATGAACGCGGTGATCGCATATTCCCCTGCATTATATTGTAGTCTGTGGCATATTCGCTCGATGATCGGTTTTGAATGGAACGCGGCCTAATACACCGCGTGCGTTATTGCTTTTTCCTCAAGTTAGACGATGCTGATTTAATTTAATCAGCAAATATTGCAAAAAAGTTCGGTGGGTTTATCACTAAATCAGTTCAAAATAGACACTCATTGTGCACTCATTTGTCTATAAACAACACATGAACATCTCCGATGGACATCTTGGTACACTTATTTGGAGTTTCGCACAGTTTTGTATCTTTGCACACCGACACCGAGACCGAAACCGCCTTTTTCCCGGGTGTGCGATCAGATTTTGCGAAAATGATCCGATGGTAGACTTTCCAAAGTGACTTAGTTTCGCCAATTGCCGCGGGGTAGGTGCTTTCGTGGTTTCCTCATCAACTACGGTAGTCACTGTCGTGTCTTCCTCGTATTTCTCTGTCACAACCTCGTCGCTCTGTGGGGCGTCTGCTTCAGAATTAAGTACTGTGTTATCATTTGTTGCGACTCTATCATTGAGTACGCTTTCTGCGGGCACAATTTCAGAATTATTAGCTTCAGAGAGAATATCGTCGAAATTATTGCTTTCGGCTTCTTTAACTTCTTCGGTTGGTTTGTTATTTTCTGTGCTGGTATTAGTTTTAGGTTTGGTCTTGATAGAATATATTCTGTCCGAGTAGTTGTATGTAGGTAGGCTGTTATTGGCCTGCGCAGTCTTCGTAGTTTCTTTGTTTTTGCTAGTCTCAACAGCAGGTTCCTTGTCGAGATTGCCGGGTATAACGAGCGGTACATTTTCTATTCTAGATTCCCTCTCTACGGTCTTCGGTTCAGGTTGTGAGTATTCCAGGTCGAGTTGCTTGACATACGTGATGTTACTGTTCTGCTGAGGTGCTGGCGATACCGTGCTTGCGCAGAGTAGAACCGGGATCAAAGTTCTGAAAAAAAGAAAGAAAATGATTTAAGTATTTAAGTTTTTGGCTATGCATTCCGAAAGTTTATTTTACATTGTGTGTGTTCATTATTTAGCCATAAATTGTTAATGTGTGCTTTGCTTTGTCAGGCTATAGCCGAACACTTTGTGAAATTTCCATTTATTGAGTGAAATATCTGAACCTAAGAGTCTTCATTAGCATGTCTGTTCTAAAACCGTTACCTTGCCACAAATCAATTCGTTCTAACCTTGGTAGCAACGCACCCATGAACCGTTTAATGGGGGTCTATAATAAAATTGCTACACAAACCAATAGCATCGAAATCTACTACAATCCAACCCTTCCGTCAACTCCGTACGAGACTTTTAACCAGCTCGGAGTCTCAAGACCTCTGTGCGACACAAGCCCTCTATTATATGGGCCATTTCTTATTTCTTTTTCCCTTCATATTTAGTTTTAATTATGATCTGGCAGTTTGACTAATTTACGCGGCCTACCTAAATATCCTTTCTTTGGTATAGTTCGTCGAATCGTTGAGCTTCCTCAACTTCTGAGTTGAGCTGCACGATTTTTGACAAATTCGTGCACTGATTTGACAGGACCGCTCAATTTGTGTGGTTCTTTCCTCAAAATACCATTTCAGACACCAATCTACATGGTCTTCACACGATCTGACCAAGATTTTCTCTGGACTTTAAAAGAGACTGTGACCTCTGAGTTTGTTTCGGCCTTTCTTCTCAGTCAGATAGGAAACGCCGACCTCATCTAGTTTAAAAAAATATGATTGACATGTAAAAGTGTTTGTACAAACCTACTTACAGAAAATAAATCATTTATCATTAATAATAATTGTATCCACTTCCATAACCTTTTTCAGCCTTTTTTGTTAAATATTTATGTACTTCCCATGGTTATGTACTTATTTGTGAGCATAGCTCATTTTCGCTTTATTTTGTAACCAATTCAATTTTAAGTTGTTGAAGGGCCATAGGTACCTACCAATCACACTATCTATATACATATAATAAATCTGTAGAAGGGTCAATTCTGTACATTGAAAATATTGAAAAAATAAATAGCGGGGGGTGTTGCTGGATCGATACCAAACCCAAATATGTGATTAAAAAAATTTTTGTCTGTCTGTCTGTCTGTCTGTCTGTCTGTATATGCAGGCATCACGTGAAAACTAACGATTCGATTTCGATGAAACTTGGTATAATTATACCTTATTATCCTGGGCATAAAATGGGATACTTTTTATCCTGGAAAAATACGTAGGAAAAAAAACTTATTTTTCAGTTTTATTCATAGACGTTGTTCTGTAGAACCGCGAACACACGTTGCATTACCCGCAGTGGATAATTTTCCATTTCAATTTAAGAGAATACAGTTTCCTGTAGCTTTGTGTTACGCCATGACAATAAATAAGGCTCAAGGTCAGACCCTAGGAGTTGCTGGCGTAGATCTTACCGCGAGTTGTTTTTCACACGGGCAACTTTACGCAGCTCTTTCCCGTGTGAGCAGTCCAAGAAATCTTCATGTTCATATTCCGGACGAGCTCACTAAAAATGTTGTGTATGCTGAAGCTCTCAATTAACTTTCTGTCGCATTGTCACGATCACTTTTTTATTATTGCAAACTTTTCGTCACTGTCAGTAATTTACTGCTACATGCTACTTATCAAGGTCGGAATTACTATGAAAAAAATACTTACTACAGAACGCGAGCTCAACAGCAGTAGCTCAATAGAGGGATCTCCTTAATTATTATAGGCTTAGCCGTATTTGGTTCCAATAGATATTTATAAGATGTCATTGTCAGAGTTACTCAAAATGGAGAAATAAACCATCCACGCGAAGACCGACATCCGCGCGGACGGAGTCGCGGGCGGAAGCTAGTATATAATAAAACAATAAAAATATGCAATAAAAACAAAACCCTCCTTTTGGCAGTCAGGAAATACATCATAGCACTCAGTACTAACCGAACCACACTCATAATTTCATCACAAGTTAAAATGTTTACCGCCCAACGAAGTGGGCGCGGGTCAGCTAGTAATGTTATAAAGGCGAAAGTTTGTAAGTGTGATGCGTGTTTGTATGTTTGTTACTTCTTCACGCACAAACGGCTGAACGGATTTTGATCAAACTTGGCACACTAATAGTTTATAACCAGGATTAACACATAGGATACTCTTTATCCCGATATTCCCACGGGATCGACACTTAAGTGTGTTAAACCGCAGGGCACTGCTAGTAAATTAATAAATGACTGGAGAGCATTAACCGAATTTGTTAGGTTACTGATCTAGTGGCACATCGCTTGGATGACCAGCTAATTTATTCAAAATTCTGGTTGTATTTCCGTTGCCATTTTAAATCGATAAAATATCATTCTTCGGTATTGGTTATTTTCGTGTTCATTGCATGCGGTCTAAAGTATTGGATTTAGTTATGGGAATTATTTCGGCGATAAAATACTGAAAGTTCTACAGTAATTAACGTAAGTACTTTTAATTCAGGGTTTCAGACCATGATCTGAGGGCCTAAAAAGGCCACTTTTGCTGAATCATAAAGGGATAACATAATAGACAGTTAACTGTTAAGTTAATCGTATCAAATCCCATTGGTGAAGCATTTTTCAGTTATTTTTTTTAGTCTGTGCTAAAATACCAATCAATCCAATCCAAATCCAATCCCAATCTCTTTGTTTGTACATACCTACGTAGTGCAGCGAAAAAAAGAAAAACACGGACAGTCTTCGCCATATTATAAATTATAATTCATAATGTTATCCTTTTATGATTTTCCAAAGTGGCCTTTTTAGGCCCCCTGTAATGTGTAAGTAAAATAGACTATGTTAGTCGCAATATCCTAACCCTCTAATTCTGAACCACCAATTACAACTTGCACCTGTAATAAAACATATTTTAGCTTTAGTTTATTCTTTAGGCACTATAATTCTATGGGTCTACTGTTGGCTAAATGTTGGTACACCTTTTGTAAACGTTTTTATTTATTATAATAATTTATTTAATTATTCTTAATCATAATTATGATACCTACAGGGTGTATTATTAGAAAGGTGTGGTCAAATTAAACCTTTTCATTCCGGGGCAGTGGTCCAACTGCTCTGTCCAACTAGTTGGACTGACCGCCACAGTCATGTATAGATGACAAACCAACATGTGCCCAGGGGCCCTAGTCTGCTATTTTTATAAATTCGTCATTCCAACACGATCCCACCACCATCCCATTCTCATTTTCCTAAAAGTTCGTAATCTGCTAAATTCATAATGGTTGATCATTGGTCGGTCAATGGCACAGAAACTATACGATACTCGTAACGAATTAAAAGCAATGACTGCACAATGACGTTCTATGGTAGTCACTGATCAAAGGAACTGTCAAATATTTTGTAGATTACCGCTTAAGTCAGTAATTAATTTTTCATTATGTACGAGATTACCATTCTATGCCATTTCTTTCAATGGAGTGTCAGTGGTTGACCATTGAAAAGTCATAATGACGCCATTATATTAGTAGATTACCAAACTTGTCAAAATCAACAATTATGAAATCAATGATAGACCATTCTGACACTATTGTAATAGCAGACTTAAGACCCAGCACGCCACGGTTCGACTACATGACAGACTGACACCGAGGGCACCTTTTTGATTTTTTGACGTGTGGCGGTCAAAAGGTTAAAGAAGTGGTGGGTAGGGACAGACCATCGACCTGAATAACTTTCTCCATGGAATCAATATAGTGTATATCTATCTACCAACCACTGTCATGTCCCTGTTTTATTTTTTAGCCGATTTCAATAAAGGAGGAGGTTCTCAATTCGATTGTATTTTTACCAACTTCAAAATAAAGGAGGTTATCAATTCGACACGTATGTATCATGTAATATTATTGGAATTGCATTATATTCACATATGGAATCTATTAGGGCTTACAAACAATTATACAACATTTTATAGACGTATGTATGTATGTTTGTCCACGCATTTCTCCGCAACTATTAATCGGATCGTGACCATTCTTTTTTTATTGGCTTACTTTTACTTCAACTTAGCGAACAGTGCAAGTTTCATCAAAATCGATTAAGTAATTTTCAAGATATAGACTAAGACGTGAAAGTGTGACGGCCTGGCTTATTGATACAAGCTACGGGTGTAGTGTCAAAGGGAAAACATCTCAAAACCTTGGTCAAATTCTAGTGCATTATTTACAACAAAACTATTACCTACTTATTACAAAAAACAAATATTCCAGTTTTTACTTAAAACTATAAATTACGAAATAATAACCGACTTCAAAAAAAATATTTAAGTACCTAAAATTATGAAATAACTTTAATTTCGGAAGTCGGTGGCAAAAACCAAAATACAGGTCCCAAGACACCGACTTCCGAAATTAAAGTTATTTCATAATTTTGAGTTGATTTCTTTTTGAAGTCGGTTTAATTTTTTTAAATTACTTTTTTATTTCGTAATTTAAAAAAAATAATTAATATTTATAATATTTATTTATATTATTAATATTTCGTAATTTTTTTAAGTAAAAACTGGAATATTTGTTTGTGGTAATAGTATTGTTGTAAATATTGCACTAGAATTTGACCAAGGTTTTGAGATGTTTTCCTTTTGACACTATTCACTAATTCCAATAATATTACATAGATACGTGTCGAATTTATAACCTCCTTTTTTTTGAAGTCGGAAAAAAAGTAATTTAAAAAAATTAAACCGACTTCAAAAAGAAATAAACTCAAAATTATGAAATACTTAACTTTAATTTCGGAAGTCGGTGGCAAAAAACTAAAACTATAAAATAGAGATCCCAAAGACACCACAACTTCCGAAATTAAAGTTATTTCATAATTTTGAGTTTATTTCTTTTTGAAGTCGGTTTAATTTTTTTTTAAATTACTTATTTATTTTTTATATATATGTTTGTTACTCGATATCTCCGGCAATTTTAAAACGATTTCAAAAAATATTTTCTAATGGATAAGGATTTTTTTTTTAGGGTATGGCTAAATTTTATTAGGTAATCCTGTTTGGGTAGTTCTTGAGTTAGCTTCAATAATACGTATTTTTGCCACTTGGTTTTGATGACGTTTTAGTAACTTTCTGTCACTGATATTTACATAGCAAGTAGTGTTATACGAATTTGTGTGGTGTAAGTACAACTTAAAAGTGAAAAATAAAAGTACTTAGTCGGAAGCCGGTGGCAAACAACGAAAATGCGAACCCAACGACACCGACTTCCGAAATTAAAGTTATTTTTCACGTTATTTGGAAGTCAGTTGTTTTCTTTTTAGGGTTCCGTACCCAAAGGGTAAAAACGGGACCCTATTACTAAGACTTCGCTGTCTGTCCGTCGTCTGTCCGTCTGTCAGTCTGTCTGTCACCAGGCTGTATCTCAAGAACCGCGATAGCTAGACAGTTGAAATTTTCACAAATTATGTATTTCTGTTGCCGCTATAACAACAAATACTAAAAACAAAATAAAATGAATATTTAAGGGGGGCTCCCATACAACAAACGTGTTTTTTTCGGCGTTTTCGCCTTGTGGTACGGAACCCTTCGTGTGCGAGTCCGACTCGCACTTGGCCCGTTTTTTGTATATATTTTTCTCTAAAATAAATATTGTACCACGTTTCCTCTTCAAAAGCATTTGGTAGTAGGAAATTGAAATAGGTAACATAGTTTATTATCTTAATTAAATCAGTAGGTAAGTAGTTATTAGAAATTCGGCAATAAATTTTTTATAGCATTCTAAACTTTGTGAAATAGCAAGTATGGGTAGATTAGATTTAGAAAGATGCAAGGGCGCCAGAAAATAAAAAAATATAATATATTATCTTTATTAATTGGTAAGTAAAATATTAGTACCTAAGTGGTTAAATATTAATAAAAACTTTTTTACAAAAAAAAAATCAACCGACTTCCAAAAAAAACACTACAATGTGAAAAATAACTTTAATTTCGGAAGTCGGTGTCGTTGATTCTGTATTTTCGTTTTTTGACACCGACTTTCGAAATTTTTCAAGTTGTAGTGTTTTTTTAAGTCGGTTTTTTTTTGTAAAAAGTTGTTATTTTTCACTTTTTAGTTGTAAGTACCTACCTACCCCAAACAAATTCATATAACACTACTTGCTATGTGAATATCAGTGACAGGAAGCTATTGAACACATCTGCCTACCCCTTTAAAGGGTACATGCGTGATGTTATATTGTGTGATTATACATAATTATGCTATAGCAGCAATCGCGGTTCATTTGCTGGCATTTATTGAAGAGTTCCGTTGTCTCTCTCCGAAACTCATCATCAGATCTTTACGAAATTTAAATGGGACCATTTCGGAATAAACCTCTTTCAAACAAAAATAAATTTTGCAAATCCGTCTATATATGATGGAGTTATGCCCCACACATAGGTACATCAAAAAAAAAATAGAAACATCCGAATTGAGAACCTACTCCTTTTTAGAAGTCGGTTAAAAATTAAACCGACTACTAAAAAGGAGGAGGAACTCAGGGCTGTGGAACAAACAGGGCTGGCACTGAATCTTCGTCGACGGCCCGGGGCCTCTACTCCCTAAGCACAAAATCCCCAGTATCGGCCGAAGTTACGGGTGCTCCCTTCGCTGTATCACTTTCGGACATATCATTACTTCGTGCACTGGTCGATCGATCAGGTTACGCTGCGCTTGCCGTGGTTGGTGACAATCTTTACATGCCAAGACCCCTCCGTACCTCGGAAAGCACGTTAAGCCGTTGGCCCCGGCTGTCATTCGTGGATCCTTGACAGTCGTTACGGGTCGTCAGATGCCTGAAAGTCTGACCTTTGTCTGTCTGTCTTAAATACCAAGGGGTATCGTTTTACCCAGTAACTGGGTTGTGGACGTCAGATAGGTAGTCGCTCCATGTAAAACACTGGTATTCAGCTGCATCCGGTTAGGCTGGAAGTTGACCCTGAGAGTTCAAGTTTGGGAGTTTGAGTGCTGGAGTTGGGAAAAGGATAGGCAGATGATGATGATGATTACTACGTTGTCCGAATTAAGAATGAATGATGTATTTGCTCGTCCGAAAAATTTATTTTGTCACTTGTTTTGACGGATGAATTAGTTTCCGGATGATCCCGTATCTTCGTTGATGGACTTGGAGAGTGGAATCCCGGTCACGGACGTGTGTGAACGAGTTCGTATAAAATGTACACACCGATATTTTTTGAGGTCCTGAAATAGCACGGTATGTCCACGCCCCTGATCTGTGATAACTTGGGCAGCAGTGAGTGGTGGCTCAGCGGTAAGGGGCGCGACTTACGAGTTTAGGTCGTGGGTACGTATCTAAGCAGACACTTTGTGTAAATAATTTCATCACCAATGCTCTCAAAGCGGTGAAAGATAACATTGTGAGGAAACCGGCATGTCCTAGAAGCAAGAATTCGAAGACATGTGACATCCGCCAACCCGCACTGTGCCCGCATGATGTATTACGGCTCACTCCCTCTTACAGAGTGGAGGCCTGTGTCCCAGCTGTGGGAACAATAGGTTGATTATGCAAAATAACTCTGCGTCAAAAAAGATAGCAACAATTAGTTATAACGATTGTTGCACTCGCTTCGACTTGCAATTGCAAGGTTCGTTTGCTTTTTTAACACGCTTTTATTAGGTCGTCCTGTATGTAACTATGTAATGGAATCTAAGGTAACTAATTTAACCATCTTCCAGTGGTCGTAGCGTAATGAAAATCGGCAGCTGTATGTAGTTCTGGTGACAATACAATAATATGGTGCTGTCGAACTGATCTGATGATGGAGCCGAAAGATATGAACTGGAACATCGTGATGGAAAATCGTATCATAGCTGTTTTGGATTTCTTAGAAAAATCTTGTAATGAACTTTGACCACGATTAGGTTTCAAGATCTGATGATGAAGTCGGAAGATAGGCACTGGCATTCCATGATAGAATTAAAATCATCAATCATAATCGTGTTTGCACGCGTGTTTTTCTAGTGTTTTTAAACTATTAATTTATTGCATGTCTCTACAACTCTAAACTTCAAAATCTGGGCATATTTCTCCTTTTCTGTTGATCTCATTCACATAGGTCTACTAATTAACGGTATGGTGCTCTAGCGCAGAAGCGTCCTCCTGCGACACAATCATGGTCTACTAGCAGCGCCCCGCGGTTTCACCCGCATAAGGCTGCGTTTCCACCAGAGATGTGCGAAGATGCGTAGCGAGGGATGTGTGTGAAACAAACCAATAACGTCGCTTCATTTTCATAGTTTGAACTAAGTTAGCGTTGTTATTGGTTAGTTTTACACACATTCCTCGCTACGCATCCTCGCTCATCTCTGGTGGAAACGCAGCCTAAGTGTTGACCCCGTGGTAATTTCGAGATAAAAAGTATTCTGTGTTATTCTAATGTCTATGCTAAATTAGTGTAAAGTTTCATCAAAACCCGTTCAGTAGTTTTTGCGTAAAAGAGTAACAAACATCCATCCGTCTATCCATCCTCATAAACTTTCGCGTTTATAATATTATACAGGCTGTAAGTGTAATCACCGTTATCCTCTTAAGGGTTCATTGTACTCATGATTATGAACAACTTTTACTATGGGGCCAAACCTGAAATCGCGAAAAAAAATCAGCTGTTCCCTACAATTATGTTCGCATAACTCGTCAAAATATAGGGAACAGCAGATTTTTTTTTCGCGATTTCAGGTTTGGCCCCATAGTAAAAGTTGTTCATAATGATGAGTACAATGAACCCTTAAGAGGATAACGGTGATTACACTTACAGCCTGTATAAGTAGGAAGGATAGTAGGAACTAGGATAGGATAGGATTCTTTCCAGGTATAAATGCTCATGGCCTTTTATTGTTTAGGTATAGGTATGGACAAAATAACCACAGTTAAATAATTATTTGTTTACAGTTACATTTATATTGCGTATAGACTTCGCCGATGCAAAAAACGGCAAATGGAAACCGGGAAATGAAAATTACAGAAGATTTCCCATTGACAGAACTTTGCAAAATGACGGAAGAATTCCAACTGGCAAAAGAATACAAAATGACAAAGTAATACAGCTTGAGGAAAAAATACAAAATAACAGAAGAATTTCTAATGATAGAATATTGCAAAATGGCAAAAGAATTCCAACTGGAAAAACTATGCAAAATGACAGAAGACTGCAAATTGGCGGTAACATGCAAAATGACAGAATAATTCCCATTGACAGAACATTTCAAAATGACAGAAGAATTCCCATAGACAGAACTTTGCAAAGTGACAGAAGAATTCCCATTGACAGAACTTTGCAAAATGACAGAAGAATTATAACTGGACAACATGACAGCATGCATATTGACCGAAAAAAAATTAAAAATGACAGCGCCGAATTAGAAATGCAATATAACAAACGAGTCCATAGTGCCAGTTTAACTGATGGAATCATGGAGGAAGACAGAAGAAAAAGAATAAACAGAATTTTGAAAAATGACCGTTTAACCAAAAATGAGTTACAAAAGAAAATTGATAGTTTAACGCAAAACAGAAATATACAACAAGATGGCAGACGAATGCTAAATGTAACAATGCAGAATGATAGACTAACACAAATTGATTTAGAAGTGCAAAACGCTACAAGAGTTTTAGATGAGCGTAACCAAGAAATGATAAATGCCAGAAGAACGGGATATGAGAAAAGAATGTGGGCCGCTACCCCTCACCGCACCGCGCGGCGCCAGGCTGGCTTGGGCCCTCACAGAATCAAGATACACAAACCAAAGTCTAAGTTCAACGCCTCCGAATTTATACTTCGTAAGTTTCAGTGTTTACCTACATAACCTCATACTTACTTTGCCACATTTGACAACAGTTCCAGTAAACTGAAACTTAAACGGTTGGTTCAAACCAATCTGATTGCAAATATAGACCTTAAGGTCCTAGTGCCAATTCCAGTAAAAGCGTTCAAAATCAATTTGTAATCTCTGCAACCATTACCTATGTCAAAAACTTGCCTAAAATGTAGGTATTTAGACGTATTTTTCATAGATTGAGACTGAGATTACGATACGAGAGATCTTAAAAAATCCTAGGATCATTTTCAACTTACACATTCAACCCTTTTCAACCTTATGAAGATAATATTTACATAATCTATGCTGATATTATTATTTAAAATAATAATAATATGCCTACCTACATTTATAGGTATGAAAAAATAAGCAAAAAAAACTTTTTTACAAAAAAAACAACCGACTTCCAAAAAAACACTATAAAAACTTTAGAAAAACTTTTTTACAAAAAAAAAAACTTCCAAAAAACACTATAAAGTAAAAAATAACTTTAATTTCGGAAGTCGGTGGCAAAAAACTAAAATACAAATCCAAAGACACCAACTTCCGAAATTAAAGTTATTTTTTACTTTATAGTGTTTTTTGGAAGTTTTTTTTTTTTGTAAAAAGTTTTTATTTTTCACTTTTTAGTGAGTCAGTTTGTAATTTATCTAATTTATGACGGAGATAGGCGCGAACAAAAAACGCAATGCAGAGTAAACGAAAAGATCGTTAATGTAGACAATGTAGATAAATTTTTAGATTTTTGTTGATCTTTCAAAAACCGCTTGTCTGATTTCGATAAAATTTTCACGGGACCATTTGAAAAGTATACCCTTTCTAACAAAAAAAAAATTTTTCAAATCGGTTGGCAAGCGACGAAGTTATGCGCGAACAAACATAAACATCCTTTTTTTTAGAAGTCGGTTAAAAAATCACCTTGTGAAGTAAATCAATACGTTTATTTGTGCACACATGGTTTTCATTTGTTTTATTTGTGTTTTACAACATTATAAACATTTTACTACATTATAAAGTAGGTACGTATCACTGTGTCCTGCAGTTCGGCCACAGTACCTAAATGGCATAGGTACAAATACTACAAAATTAGGAACAATTTGATTGGTTTGTCATGTTTCAGCCTTTTCAGTGCAAACCGCGGTCGGGTTAAATAATATAATACTTTATACAGTATAACAATCTACTATTAATTGTTTCAGCTAATTACACCATGCCAAAACTACTGGGCAAGGAAGAGGATGCTTTTGTATCGGGTCTCGTCTGGGAAAATCTGAAAAAATCTTTGAAACAAGTACACGACGAGTTGCCATACAAGCACAGTTGGTTGATATCGAGGGCTTGCCATATTATTGCAACAACACAAATCAGCGCGTGAGCCTTACCTACTTGACATTTTCAAAGTTATTTTTGGTTTACGGGATACCCGAATGAACAGGGTTAATATATATTCATCACTAGCATGTCACTAGCTGGCCCGACAAACGTTCTTCTATAATACAGCCAAAAATAAAAAAGAACGTTCAGTTTTTCCCGAATTCGAAAATGCTCCTTATCACTTTTTCAGTTTTTATTTCCATAAAAACCTAATTCGGACTATTACGAACATTTTAATACAAAAAATATGACTGTTTTGCGCAAAGCGTGGGTGAAAATTTTGCCAAGCAAAATGTGCGCTCTATGGCTTTTGGTGTGGTAACAAGATTAAGATATCTCACATTTTTTTATTGATATACTTATTTATTTTGAAGGAAAAATGTTAACATGCGTAAGGTCGCAGCGGCACAGTAGGTAAAGATATGAAAATACTGTGGCAGTGGGGAGGTCTCAATTAAGTACCTACTGATTTATTTTTATTAAAATGTTTTCCGTACGTAACACCAGGTGTTGTAAACTATCTGTGTGTCCAAATCCTATTAAAAGCATATACTAATAATTATTGAAATATTATCGTGCATGTATGCATGCCTAGTAGGTACTTTTTGTTAGAATACTGCTCAGAAAGTCGGGTCATATTTCAATCAAGATTGGAAAGGCACGTAGCAGCATCTGACCACAAAATACAGATAGTACAAAAGGCAATCACATGTATGTACTTCACTTTTCATACCAACGCGACGCTCGGCGGTCGCGCTATGGTTGTCAACTTTGGCATATATGCACAAAAACTATCGTGGTAGTGGCCCTCGTATCTAGTTGTTTGATTTATTGTTGAGCATATTCTACAATATTAAAACAAAACAATAAACCTAGTATTACAATACAAAAAAATTACAGAACAAAAACATATAAAATTTTTCATTTGTCACTTTTCACTATCAAAAATCCCTAATAACTTCAAAACGGATTACCCTATTTACACAATTTATTTTGCCTATCCGTTTTAGACCTAAACCTATCAAATGACACTAAAAACAACACAATATCTACACAAACAAAAAATCATGTTTTCAACTTACGTACGTAACTTACGTTGCGCGTTGGTGGCGCAAATTTACCTTACAAAATGTTACTTCGTTTATACTGATTCAAAATAGGATACTAAGTATTATATTATCTGTGCTATTATATAAATCGAGCTCAGATAGCCGTTTTTTTGTTGTTCCATTTTTGCACTTCACAGACGCGTGTCTCAAGCGGATGGCACCCGCGCTCGCACTACTCCCGACCACTCCGAGATAACGTGTCCGTGAGCGGTGTCTATGTGTGCGTTGCTCGAGCGCACTTTGTATGTAGATTGCCTTCTGTACCTACTATCTGTGTTTTGTGATCCTGACCGTCGAAAGTTATTGTTCTTGTCCTCTGAATTATTTTTTTTTCTGGATGAAAGGTATAATTATGTTCTTTTCTATAACTACGTAGGTATATGCAAAATTTCATGATGATCGGTTCAGTGGAGGCGTGAAAAGGTAACAAGCAAACTTACTTTCGCATTTATAATATTAGTTAGGATGAAATACTTACAGGTATATTTTTTAAATTATGTATTTATTTTGCCATAAGTAGTAAGGGGTAGGACACCACGCGAACGAAGTTGCACCGGGTAGCTAGAAATAATTTATATGGCAAAACAACATTTGTCGGGTCAGCTAGTACATACCTAATAGATAAATAGATTTAGATTATCAACAACTATTGTTAGGATGGAAGTGTGGGAACTTACAACACTTGGCTCGATAGCCGAGTGTTGCTCCCACCAGTGCTGGTCCGTCCAGTACCAGGTACGTACAATCTCTAAGGCGCGGGCCACACAGAAGGGACGTGCGACGAGGGCGGCACCCGAATTGCTAATTGCGTATCAATCTCAATCTGAAGCATTTTGAAGGATATTGCTAATCCATTGCTTCATATGCATGAAAAAATTGTAACGTAAATAATGTAATGAATATTGTTGAACTGTCAAAATGAAACCCATTGCTACTACTAGTGTGTTACGCAATTAGGTACCCCGCAGAACTAAGCATGAATAACAGACAGCACGATTTGACAGTTGTCCCTCCCTACTCCCCATGTACATTTACCCGTTCGAAATACTGAATTAAAATTCAGTCTGATCAACTTCTGTCGGACTGGCTCGTATCTTCGTTGACGGACTTAAGGCTGCTATCCTACTGGCGTTTTACGAGCATTGGCGCCTCTCCAACGTCTGCGCAGCGCCAACGTTGCGTAGACGCGCCGTTAACGCCGCCGCGAGTTTCTAGTGGTAATAGCGCTAACGTTGCGCAGACGCGACGTTAACGTCGCGAATTTCATGCATATCGCAGCATGTGTGCGACGTTAACGTTGCGTTCAGCAGATGTAACGCTTGATGTTGCACTAGAAACTCGCGACGTCAACGTCGCGTCTGCGCATCGTTGGCGCTGAGCAGACGTTGGAGAAGCGCCAACGCTTGTAAAACGCCAGTGGGATAGCGGCCTTGTCCCTACTCCCCATATAGGTACATGTACCCGTTCGAAAAACTGAATTAAAATTCAGCGGGTCAACTTCTGTCGGACGGGCTCGTATCTTCGTTGAAGGACGCCTTTACGTATCTGACAAAAATAAGCCGTTTTTCGGTGCATTTTGCGGCAAAATGAGACGAAACCAAATGTAACTAATAATTACCACAGATAGATTACTCTTTCATCTCCAAATGGTAGCCATTTTTTATTCGAAAATGTTGGTTTATAATATAGTAAAAAATAATTTCCGTTGCCTCTTCACACAAAATCGACGATATCGTGCTGTCTTTGGGGTCATTTTTCTTCTGTTTAATAACGTAAACATATTTATTTTAAAATATTTTATGTAAGCAGACATGTTCAACTCAAAAAGGTAGCCAAAAGAACTATCAAAATGTTAAAAATAAGCTCAGAAAAAAATAAAAATCGGAGTCTATTTTTTCACATATTTAGCTGTAATACGTGAATCTTATTGGATTGAAATAAGGGTTATTTTACTGGTCACTGTCTCGGTTTATTGCACAAAAATTTGTAATGAAATATTAGTCTGCGCTCGGCCGCCGTTGTGAGTGGACTCTGTGTCGGTTGTAAGCAGCAGCTTGTGCTAAAAGAAGATCGCTGTACGGATACAAAATATTTGACACACAAAACTTGATACTTCACGCATTCTGTATGTACCTATTACCCAAGGAAAGATTTGATTCACAGTCTTATAATTTTTCTAGAAGTAAGTAGGGTTTATAAATTCATATTTCGTTCCGGACTTGCTGGAGTGACCTGCACAGCAGGTGTACTTCGAAGACTATTCCGGTCTGATCCCCTGAAGACTTACAATATTTCATGATGGGTGTCAATTTCGTGGTTTTCGAGGGTGCTGAAACCGATGGTGAGGTCCAAATGAGAATCCAAGATGGCGGATGTGAAAAATGTTACAATTTTTCATGATGGGTGTCAATTTCGTGGTTTTCGAGGGTGCTGAAACCGACGGTGGAGTCAAAATAAAAATCCAAGATGGCGGATGTGACAAATGTTACAATTTTTCATGATGGGTGTCAATTTCGTGGTTTTAGAGGGTGCTGAAACCGATGGTTGGGTCAAAATAAAAATCCAAGATGGCGGATGTGAAAAATTTTATAATTTTTCATGATGGGTGTCAATTTCGTGGTTTTCGAGGGTGCTGAAACCGATGGTGGGGTCAAAATAAAAATCCAAGATGGCGGATGTGAAAAATGTTACAATTTTTCATGATGGCTGTCAATTTCGTGGTTTTCGAGGGTGCTGAAACCGATGGTGGGGTCAAAATAAAAATCCAAGATGGCGGATGTGAAAAATGTTACAATTTTTCATGATGGGTGTCAATTTCGTGATTTTCGAGGGTGCTGAAACCGATGGTGGGGTCAAAATAAAAATCCAAGATGGCCGATGTGAAAAATGTTACAATTTTTCATGATGGGTGTCAATTTCGTGGTTTTCGAGGGTGCTGAAACCGATGGTGGGGTCAAAATAAAAATCCAAGATGGCTGATGTGAAAAATGTTATAATTTTTCATGATGGGTGTCAATTTCGTGGTTTTCGAGGGTGCTAAAACCGACGGTGGGGTCAAAATGAAAATCCAAGATGGCGGATGTGAAAAATGTTACAATTTTTCATGATGGGTGTCAATTTCGTGGTTTTCGAGGGTGCTGAAACCGATGGTGGGGTCAAAATGAAAATCTAAGATGGCGGATGTGAAAAATGTTACAATTTTTCATGATGGGTGTCAATTTCGCGGTTTTCGAGGGTGCTGAAACCGATGGTGGGGTCAAAATAAAAATCCAACCATCGGTTTCAGCACCCTCGAAAACCACGAAATTGACACCCATCATGAAAAATTATAAAATTTTTCACATCCGCCATCTTAGATTTTCATTTTGACCCCACCGTCGGTTTCAGCACACTCGAATCCACAAAATTGACACCCATCATGAAAAATTGTAACATTTGTCACATCCGCCATCTTGGATTTTTATTTTGACCCCACCGTCGGTTTAGCACCCTCGAAAACCACGAAATTGACACCCATCATGAAAAATTGTAACATTTTTCACATCCGCCATCTTGGATTCTCATTTTGACCTCACCATCGGTTTCAGCACCCTCGAAAACCACGAAATTGACACCCATCATGAAAATATTGTAACACTTTTCACATCTGCCATCTGTAAAATTATTAAAAACCGGGCAAGAGCGAGTCGGACTCGCGCACCGAGGGTTCCGTAACATCCGGGTTTATGCATAAGGTTTATGTTTATGAAATTAAATGTTTTTTTTATTTTTGAGTTGATTGAATGAATGGTAAATTGTGGTTTACGATTTATGACGTATTAAAAAAAAACTACTTACTAGATCTCGTTCAAACCAATTTTCGGTGGTAGATTACATGGTAATGTACATCATATATTTTTTTCAGTTTTATCATTCTCTTATTTTAGAAGTTACAGGGGGGGGGACACACATTTTACCACTTTGGAAGTGTCTCTCGCGCAAACTATTCAGTTTAGCAAAAAATGATATTAGAAACCTCAATATCATTTTTGAAGACCTACCCATAGATACCCCACACGTATGGGTTTGATGAAAAAAAAAATTTTGAGTTTCGGTTCCAAGTATGGGGAACCCTAAAATTGATTGTTTTTTTTCTATTTTTGTGTAAAAATCTTAATGCGGTTCACAGAATACATCTACTTACCAAGTTTCAATAGTATAGTCCTTATAGTTTCGGAGAAAAGTGGCTGTGACATACGGACGGACAGACAGACAGACAGACAGACGGACAGACAGACAGACAGACAGACAGACATGACGAATCTATAAGGGTTCCGTTTTTGCCATTTGGCTACGGAACCCTAAAAAGGATTCAAACCGGGTGCGGTGACTTGACAAAGACGAAAATGTCGTTGTTCCTCAATACTAACATACACGTATCCGTTATAATAAGAAATTACGAATTTATGTATTTCAATAAACCCTGTACTTATTTTTGTTGCTGACGATCCTTCAGGATCAAAAACAAAAGAAAAAGCGGTTCAAACCGGTATGAGAAAGTTTTTAGTGGATAAGACAGAGATTAAAACAGAAGACGATCTAGGAGGGGATCGAGGCGGGGGGGGTGGAGGGGGGTTCAGGGGATCAGAACGGAATAATTCGAGCTGAGTCAGGTGTGCCGAGTATGGGCTCGTTTTCTTAGTTATGTTGAGACCTTACCTCCGGACTTGATGGAGTGACCTGCAGGTGTACTTCGAAGACTCCTACTGGAACTAACAGCCGAGCAGATCTAGGTGTGCCGAGTATGGGCTCGTTTTCTTAGTTATGTTGAGACCTTACCTCCGGACTTGATGGAGTGACCTGCAGGTGTACTCCGAAGACTGCTACTGGAACTAATAGCCGAGCTGAGCTAGGTGTGCCGAGTATGGGCTCGTTTTCTTAGTTATGTTGAGACCTTACCTCCGGACTTGATGGAGTGACCTGCAGGTGTACTTCGAAGACTGCTACTGGAACTAATAGCCGAGCTGATCTAGGTGTGCCGAGTATGGGCTCGTTTTCTTAGTTATGTTGAGACCTTACCTCCGGACTTGATGGAGTGACCTGCAGGTGTACTTCGAAGACTGCTACTGGAACTAATAGCCGAGCTGAGCTAGGTGTGCCAAGTTTGGGCTTCTTTTGTTAGTTTTGTTGAGACCTTAAGAATAGGTAGGCAGGCACTAAACCGGGTCTAGTCTAGGCAGATGCGGTCACTAATCGGAAACATAAAACAAAAGTAGGTACTTATCTAAAAAAAAAATATTACAGCCGCCATCTTGGATTTTCATTTTGACTTTGTTTTCGGCTCCAGCACCCTCGAAAACTATGAAAACGACACCCATGATAAAAAAATATAAAAAAAATTACAGCCGCCATCTTGGATTTTCATTTTGACCTCACTATCTGCTTTAGCGCCCTTGAAAACCATAAATACGACACCCATGATAAAAATAAAAAATAAATTACAGCCGCCATCTTAGATTTTCATTTTGACCTAATTATTGGCTCCAACACCCTCGAAAACCATGAAAACGACAC
Organism: Mesoligia furuncula; assembly: GCA_916614155.1. Lineage (NCBI taxonomy): Eukaryota > Metazoa > Arthropoda > Insecta > Lepidoptera > Noctuidae > Mesoligia > Mesoligia furuncula. Next base: position 13,715,504 of record OU744810.1, read on the forward strand.
CCATGATGAAAAATATAAAAAAAAATACAGCCGCCATCTTGGATTTTTATTTTGACCTCACTATCGGCTTTAGCGCCCTTGAAAACCATAAAAACGACCACCCATGATAAAAAAATTAAAGCCGCCATCTTGGATTTTCATTTAGACATCACTATCGGTTTTAGCACCCTTGAAAACCATAAAAACGACAACCATGATGAAAAATTAAAAAAAAACTACAACCGCCATCTTGGATTTTCATTTTTATCTCACTATCGGCGATCTCAATATCCGTCACTTTGCACGGCCAAAAATGTAATTGACAGGCTTATGGTGATTTATCGAGGTAGCCACTGCTAATATGCCTTTATGCAATGCACGACACTGCTTAGTACGTTATCCTAATTGCGTAACACACTTGGAATGGCAATCCATTCCGATTTGACAGTTCAACAATATCCATTGCGTTGTTTTTGTTTTACGATTTTTTTTAAATATTTATGAAGCAACTAGCTGTGCCCCGCGGTTTCACCCGCATAAGTTTCGATCCCGTGGGAATATCGGATAAAAAGTAGCCTATATGTGTCAGCTACCTCTATACAAAATTTTAAAGCCGACCCCAACATAGTTGGGAAAAGGCTAGGCTAGATGATGATGACCTCTATACAAAATTTTATCAAAATTGGTGAAGCCGTTTGAACGTGAAGAACAAACATATAAACATACACACATACTCACAAACTTTCGCTTTTATAATATTAGCGTGATGAATATTGTAGCATTTGTACTGTTTGCCTTGTAGGGTGTGTGCCAAATACACGTATTTTCTTTCCAGTTTTCGAGAACCTACTTGCATTTGATACCATAGCAAATTTATTATATAAAATACGAAATAAACCGAATAAAACAAGCTTGTTTTATATTTGTTTTCAATAAGCTCGTCCGCAAATTGTTAATACATAGGTACTTTGGCAACTTGTACTTGATTAATCACTGTCCAGTGAAATTAAGTAAATAGCATTCTACTTATATGAACACTTCACATTACCTACAAACTGTTTGAAAACAAATCATCGTAAACTTAAAAAAAATACATGGCAAAAATAAAATAAAATTAGGCTCAAGTATCAAGTCGTGTCAATTTACTCATAATTTCACCGCTTCGCGCATGTCGCTGTGTGTGTGAGCCGTGCACGTGTAGTAGTAAGACTCAATACCTAAAATTGAAGCGCGTCATTTCGTAAACGCCTCCTTAAAGAAGAGACCCCCCCATTCTCCTCTTAGGTATTAATATCCTTTATTTTACAGGCAATTAGATATTAGAAAATATTTCACTGTTCGATATTTTTATCAAAATAATTTAGCGTACGAAGTCGGATACTTAGTAAACGAAATAGTATTGAAATATCAGAGAATGTTAGAATTATATGACTTGGCAACAAAATATTATTACAAAAATCGAGCAAGATTTTATGCGCCGAGTACATACGTTCTGTATCTGTACACGAATGTATTGGAAATGGGAACGGTCATATCACATTTGTGTAATATGCTAAATGAGATGGAGGCTAAGTATAGGTTTATCCCTGTCAAGCAGTCAGGCTTTTCGGATTACCATTTAGAGAAAAGTGAGTTGGTCAAAGGAATAATATTTTATAATATAAAAGTCAGGGAAATTATAGTTTTAAGTTTTACTACAAACTTAAATCGTCCGTATATTCAAACCACAACTGTCATTCTTGGACAGTTGTAGGTATGTAATGGTTATAAACACGGCAAATTGACGTAGGAAGTCAATTTGATTTACTATTAATTTCCTTTACTCTACTGTACCTACTGTAGCGAAAAAAAAAAACTCAGATATTCTTCGCCACAGAACACTTTTAATTTTTGTTTAAACAATGACTGAATATATAAAAAACTAGCTTCTGCCCGCGACTTCGTCCGCGTGAAATTCGTACTTTCCTCTTATAATTTCGAAAATGTATGTTTATGATTTTTATCATTTATTTAGATATAAATAAGTATTCGGGCTAATTTTTTAGTTTATAGCTCAAAGGGATCAGATTTTTCAAATAAACTGTATCCCAGCTTTTTACCCCCCAGGAGAGTAATTTTGAAAAATCGTTTGGGATGTGTTCATAACTTGACTCAAAGACCCATACCCATTTTCGAGTTAATGGAAGCAAGCAGTACTTAGAATTTTCCACCTTCGTAGGCGTCAATTTTTGAAAAACTCTAAATCACTTTTTTAAATTATTTTTTGTTTTAGTAGTAGGTACCGAGTTTCGAGTTAATCCGACAGCGGGTTAAATATTTTTCTAATCCATCAAATTTGTCACCCCCCAAATCCTCTGTGAGGGATTTTTTAAACTAAAAGTGACAATCTTTATTATTTACTGACCCAAATATTGCCAAGTTACTAATTTATTAACCAAATTAATAAGATTTTTCATATAAACTGTATCCCCTCTTTCTATCCCCATAAGGGTGGAATTTCAAAACATAATCTAGATTACCTATTTATACCAATTTTCCAGTTAATCAAGCCTCGTAATAAAATTCTGCCCTGTGAAATTGTCTACCCCTCTTCACCCCATTAGCGGTAGATTTTCGAAAAACCCTGAACCCCTTTATTATTTATTTTGGTCTTAGATAGGTACTGAGTTTCTAGTTAATTGGACCGCGCATTAAAATTTTTCCATACTAAATTTGACACCCCCAATCTCCCCTTTGGGTTAGTTTAGAATTCCAAAAAAATTCGAACTTTATAATTATTTGTGCCAAGTTTCAAGTCCAAATTTATTTGTACCATTTTTTTTGAGTTTATCAAGGCACTCATTAAAATCCCCTTATAAAACGAATTACCACTGTTTGTCCCGTCAGGGGTCAATAATTTTCGAAAACCCCATACACTTACTATTGATTCTTCATCTGCCTAGCCTTTTCCCAACTATGTTGGGGTCGGCTTCCAGTCCAACGGGATGCAGCTGAGTACCAGTATTTTACATGGAGCGACTGCCTATCTGACCTCCACAACCCAAATACGATACCCCTTGATAAGACTAAGGTTGTCAAACTTTCGGGCTTCTGACCACCCCTAGCGACTGTCAAAGATCCACGAATGACAGCCGGGACCAACGGCTTAGCGTGCTTTCCGAGGCATGGAGAGGTCACGGTATGTAAAGATGGACACCTATCCACAGACCAACCGCGGCAAGCGTAACCTGCGTAACCTGATCGATCGATCGATATTGATTATTTTCTGTCAAAAGTATTAATACTGAGTTTCGAGTAAATCGGACCACGCCTTAAAATTCTTCCACACAAACTTTAACACCCCAACACAAAGGTGTTGGGGTGTTTTGATAAACGAATAATGATAAACTTTATTACTTGCTTAGGCAAGTATTCTTGCCAAGTTTATTAACCAAATGAATAAGATTTTTCTTATAAAATGTATCCCCGTTTTTCACCCCCACCGGGGTAAAATTTCGTAAAATTGTTTGGGATGTGTTCATTACTCGACTCAAAGATTGTTTATACCAATTTTCGAGTTAATCAAGCCACGCAGTAAAGTCTTCCCCTATAAAATTAACTTTTCACCCCGTTAGGGGTAAATTTTCGAAAAACGATGATACACGTTATTCTTTATTTTCGGTCTTAAGTATGAATACTGAGTTTCGAGTTAATCGGACCACGCGTTAAAATTCTTCCATACAAACTTTGACACCTCCCAATCCCCCATCAGGGGGTAGTTTAGAAAAAAAAGCCAAACTTCATAATTTATTTAGATAAGTATTCGTGCCAAGTTTCATGGTTATTAACTCAAGGAATAAGATTTTTCATACAAACAAAATCCCCTCTTTTCACCCCTTAAAGGTTAAATTTCCAAAAACCCCTTCTTAGTGGATATCTACTCTTCACAAAGAACACACCCTCCAAAATTAATTTCTCTACCCAGCGGTACCGACCAGCGTTCTAGGCTGTGCGTTGATATATCAGTCAGTCAGGACAAAATTTCATCCCCCTTTTCACCCCCTTAATGGATGAAATTCTAACAACACCGTTGTGTTAGCTTCCAATCATAAGCCTAGATAATAAATTTAGTGATTTTTACGTCGAAAATTAATGACTTTCTATACACAACTTCATCCCCCTTTTTAACCCTTCGGGGGTAGAATTATCAAAAACGCTGAGACACGTATAAATTAATTTTCAATTGTCAGCCTAAATACAAAATTAGAAGATCCTAACTTCAAAACTGTCGGACTTTCGTATAAACTTCCATCCCCTATTTTAACCCTTTAGGGGTTGAATTCGACAAAAATCCTTTCTTAGTGGATACTTACTCTTCACAAAGAACACACCTTCTAAGTTTCAAGTCTCTAGGTCCAGCGGTTTGGGCTGTGCGTTGATATATCAGTCAGTCAGTCAGTCAATCAGTCAGGACTTTGAATTTTATATATATAGATATCAAAAATAGTGTAAAGGATGTAGAAAATACAAAAACTCGTAAAGAAACTTGTCACGTTACACTGACGGGTTGGTAGAAATTAAAGAGAAGTAAGAAATACTTTAGGTTTTTGTACCATAGGAGTCATAGATTATACCTATATTATAAAAATTAATTGGGCTACGCGACGAGTTTAAAATGTGGTTGCAACCAAAATGTTTACTACCGCCGCGTTTAAAAGGTATCGAACCCGCTGTATTCTGTGCTTTAAAAGTTCGTAACTACAAAAAAAAATATAATAGACCGGTAATAATGTAGGTATCGAACCGTATGATCGCTATTAAAAAAATAAACTAGAATAACTACTAGGAGTAGGAAAAAACTAATAAATATCTGCTAGGTCTTCTCTCAGAAATTCAGACGCGAAGACGCAACTCCGTCAGCGTTCACTGCATCCTTGTAGAGGACCTCTTAAGCTTTTTAGGTGGTGGAAAGATCAAATCTGCTTGCTTCCTACTGCAAACCAGTCAGGTGCAAAATGGTATAGGAGCCTGGGAGAAGTGGAGCCGAATGAATCGGCTTGCAAAATCTTCGAGCTTAAACCTGGGGCAAAAAACGAACCACAAGAACCCGAGTAGCAAGCAGAATCTCTTACACAAAAAAAAAAACGGTCAAGAGCAAGTCGGACTCGCGCACCGAGGGTTTCGTACCATCATGTCTTTAAATTTTCATTGGCGAGGCCTATATTCGTCAGAGACTTTTAACACTGTGCACTGCGGTGTAGATCATATTGCAGTTTTATGTCAGCGCCATCTCTTGAACGATAGTGGAACTAATGTAACTTTTGTTGATGATTTCTGAAAAAGTGTGCTATTTAGAGACTTCGTTTTACTTTTCCTGTAATCTTTACATAAACTTCTATCATCACACTAATATTATAAAGGTGAAAGTTTGTGAGTGTGTGTGTGGGGGGTGTGTGTGTTTATAAGTTTGTTACTTCTTCACGGTCAAACGGCTGGACCAATTTTGATAAAATTTTGTATGGAGGTAGCTGACACCCTGGATTAAATATAGGCTACTTTTTATCCCGATATTCCCACGGGATCGACATTTGTGCAGGTGAAACCGCGAGGCGCAGCTAGTATAGAATAATTTCACATTTTTCTCTTTGCAAACTTTGGAGTTAAGGGGGACAACAGTATTTTTTTTTTAATTTTTCATCAATAGTCGAAAAATATGGGGTATAAAAAACAATAAAAAAATGTTTGAGAATGTGCAAACTGCGCTCTTTCATGTAATACCCCACATGCCCTAGTAGCCCCATTTCGAATTTTTCAGACCCCCTTTCAGTCCCTGTTGTAAAAAATATACATATATTTTTATTTATTTCTTATTTGCAAAATAGTTGGGCAAACGACATCTAAAACTATTCCAAATTTCAATTTGATAGCGTTAGTAGTTCTTGAGATATCCAGCTTCCACAGACGGACAGGCAGCTAGACAGACTGAGTCTCACCATAAGGGTTTCGTTTTACTATTTTGGTACGGAACTCTAAAAATTGCGTAGAATTATACATAACAGAAAAACGAATAGAAGAATAGGTACACGGTCACAACTCGTTGACTTTGTTGAGGAACGTCCCCCTATTCAATAAACATCACTTACTGGAATAAAAAGTAAAATATTCTGCGAATTTTAGTATTTGTATTCCGAAATAAACTCAAACTCAAACTCAAAGCATTTATTTCAATTAAACCTTTAACAGGCACTTTTGAATTGTCAAGAAGTCGGTCAGTCATAAAATATGAAGCTAGTTGCCCATTCCAAAGCGTAGGTACCTATGGAGAAGAACGGGCAAGAAACTCCATGGACACTCTTTTTAAATTTCATTTTACAAAAACATTTGTTACATCATTTCTTTTGAATTTATGATTACCTATATAATGTGAGAACGATGTAAAAAATAAAAAAGATGTCCGCGTTAAGAGCGTCCAGAATACAACAAATAGTAACAAAACAACAATCCAAAATTAAAACAATTAAAATAAGCCCAGGCGGCTAAGTGACGACCAGTCCCAACTGACGGCGCCCGTTCACGAACATGACGTATATATCAGCACCATTCAGCTCAACCACTTTGAAGGGAGCTAAATGATCCAACGTACACGCCACCGCCAGCGAGACATTTGAGTGAGCATGACACACTATCAGCCGCCAGGGAATATTCAAGTCAATGAAAGATATATTATTACCCAGTAAATGGTAGCTATAGATTACATAGAACTCACATCTGTGCTATGCAATTATACAATACAAAGGAAATTGAGTTTATACAATGCAAGGATAGTCTTACAATCTTCAGCAGCTCCAACAGTATTTTCAAGTGTTAGTCAATTAGTTGTGGAGCAGGACTAGCATTGAGCCAGGCATTTGTGTCAGCGATGTAATCCCCTAACTTATAATATGCCTGACTGCATAGTGTGCGTTTTATACAAGATTTAAATTTTGTCTCATTCAGTTGAAGAATGTGGGGAGGTATTTTATTATAACATTTTAGACAGTACCCCATAAAAGATGAATCTACTTTAGCCAGTCTGAAACCTGGTTGAACTAATAGGTCCCTATTTCTAGTACTATAATTATGTCTTTCACCTCTTTTACTAAAAAGATGTAAATTTTTCCTTACATACATGATGTTTTCATAGATATATTGACAAGGCACCGTCATGATGTTAATTTCCTTAAACAGTTCCCTTAGAGAATCTAAGGTTATACAGCAGTCGTCCGTGACAAAATTTCAACAAGTGCACAACTTCTCTTCCTAATCTGTGAAGTGCACACAGAGCATAGTGCACGAAATCCACTGACCTCTATAATACAGTACTTGTATTATAGAGGTCAGTGACGAAATCCCATAAGACGTAAAGACAATTCATAATTTAAAAATTTCGAAAATATAATTTCTGGTTAAGCAAAATGCCCAAAAAAAGGTTGCATATATTCGTAAAGAAGGATGAAAGTCGAAAAATTAATATGCAGTTATTATTAATACTGCAGTATCCACTCTCCAAGAAGAAAAAGAAATAGGAGAGGAAAAGCAGAGAAAAAAAAAAGGTATTCAGAGGAGTGAAAACCCTGTAAGAATTAACCTAACCTTGCCTAAACAATAAGTCAATAAGATAAGTAATCGAAATTAAACCTAAATAAACGACATCGAAGTGCAGCAGATACTGAATAAATACGAAATCCGTACTTCCAACTTAGACGTTACCAGTGCAAACTCTAGATGCGTCCACTAAATCTAGAAATAATCTAAAATTTAAGACTTAAGACCTAAGTAAACCCAGAGGATCCCAAAAATATATACGAGAGCAAAAAGAAACGACTTAAGTCGATGAAAGAGACGACTTAAGTCAATGAAAGAGTCGACATAAGTCAACCAAAGGACAAGCCAGATAAATGACTTACGTCAGAAAAAGAACCTTAAAACCAATAAAGGGCTAAAGGAATTTAGTCAGAGAAAGAAACAGCTTCAGATGACTTAAGTCTTCAGCTTCAAATGACTTAAGTCAGCTTCAAATGACTTAAGTCAGAAAAAGAACCTTAAAACCAATAAAGGGCTAAAGGAATTTAGAGAATTTAGTCAGAGAAAGAAACAGCTTCAGTCAACCAAAGCTGCTGGCTTAAGCCAGACCAAGGACTTAAGTCAGACAAAGGACTTAAGTCAAAAAAGAACCTTAATCTAACAAAGGGCTAAAGTCGAGCAAAGGACTTGTGAATTGTGATGTTATCGATAAGAGTACATCCAGTGTCCCGACACTAAATTATACTTATCGATAAGTTTTTATCGACAGTATCCCGACACTAGAGCTATTGTTATGTCATTATCGCCTCGACAGAAGTAACGACATCTGCGGGCGTAAGCCAGAACTACAACACAACAAAACAACAACAAGAAAATAACATGCATGCATTGACAAATAAGAAAAGGTTGATAACAAATTGTTTCAATTCGGAACTACTACAATATAGTATATTATGTCGCCGTTAATATTTATAGTAAAAGATTTGTCGAAATAAATATATATGAATGAGCTTATTTAGATAAGTAAATATTAAGGGAGGTCAAATTAAACGTAAAATTAAATTTCCGAATACAAAAATGTTAATGGGATTACGAGTTTAGAAATTACAGAGGAATTATTGGATATTATCTTTAATATGATATCTGTTAAGGACCTAACTAAACTAAATAGAGGGAATCACAGTCATGAAGTACATAGGTGGTCCCGTGGTCTTAGAAATAACACTAGTCACACGGCATATAATAAAACGTGGAGCAAGCTTCCCCGAAAAATAATCGTCACCAGAAGATCTAGAAAAATTCTTTCTCCATACAGTATCACCTACGTTTAGCGTGACGGCTGAACGATGCGCATTATAAGCTCGTGAATTACGGAGGAAAGCCATAGAAAGATTATCAGCAACTTTAGCATATACCTCTGCTATGGATGACAAGTTCGATGCGTGATTGCGTGCTGGGTCCGACTTTCAGCTAAATTTACGCCTTGTGTTAGCAAGAGTAGGATCCATGAAAACTTCTCTACCAAACATAAATAAGTTTGGTGAGAAGCCTGTGGCTAAATGAATACAAGAGTTGAGATAAAGCTTAACCTTATGCAACATTTTAGACCAACTTGTTTGATTCTCACCTACCAAAATACAACATGTAACCACGCTTTGATTAAAACGTTCGACAGTATTTGCCTGAGGCGTATAATATCCCTATAGGTCGGTTATTCGATGTGGCAAAAAACGAACCATACGAATCCGAGTGCAAGCAGAATCTCTTATACTTAGGTACCAAAAAAAGGGCGAAGAATGTCTGAGTTTTATTTTTTTCGCTAAACTACTCATTTAAGGCGGAACATACGGTCTGCGAAACGGTGAAGGAAAACATCGTGGGGAAACCGGCATGTCCTAAACCAAACCCGCACTGGGCTCGCGTGGTAGGTTACGGCCCACTCCCTCTCATATAGAGAGGACGCCTGTGTCCCAGCAGTGGGAACATTATTGGCTAAGTATGTATGTATTCGGTCTGCTCTCTAGAGCCCTATTTCTCGAAACTATTAGTTTACTAGTATATTAGTTATTAGTGTAAAAATTACAAGTCCTAATTTTTCCTGTTTCTAAAAAACAGGTACCGGACTAATAACTAATAGTAGCAGACTAATGAAAAATATTAGGCTGGCTTGGCTGAATACACATAATATAATTACCTATGTAACCCATGCCTCTTTACTTCTTAAAAAAAAATACGGAAAAAGTTCCCGCCAGTGGCCGCCACTTTTGGATTTCTTTGATTTTGTCTTTTGCACACTGGCGGTAAAAACGGATTGTTTTATTTAAAGTAAATTATTTTATTAAATTCAATTTACCATTGATCTAAAGCTAATGGTTTTGAGAAGTGTATAAGAAGCAAAATACATTTTGTTTGGGCGTTTCTTAAACGTTTTATCAATATTTCGTAACTAGAGTTTCTAGTTAAAAAGACTAGAACGACGGCGAGTTATTATTGTATCTCCTTCATTGTCGGACATTTTATGAAATTTGTTTTGGTCAAAAAGCAATATATTTTGTCTAATAATTTTGGCTAATCTTTTTTTACAAGCCTCCTGAGACTAATAGCTTTACTAGTGTAATTTTTTTTTAATAACACATTTTTTTATGAAACCAAATTGAATTTACTCAGGTAATTTTTGCTAATATTTATTAGTTGGCAACTACTAATATTTTACTACGCAGCTTCGAGAAACGCACTCTAGCAAACTTGTAAAAAATATTTGTTCATGGACTCATATTATTAGTCTAATAAGTTTCGAGAAATAGGGCCTAGACGTTATACGATGCGACCGCGTCGTGACGGACCCCGACTCGACGGCGCGGCGGGCGTCAAAATGTATTAGGGCTGAACCAGCCAGATTCGTTTGCATAGTCAGTATACCTATCGTATTATCCAGTAACTGAGTTGTGGAGGTCACATAGGCAGTCGCTCCAAATAAAATACTGGTATGCTGCATCCGATTACATTGGAAGCAGTCGATGAGTCAGTATACCTAGGTACCTACCTAAATTCGTTATTTTTTAAAGTCTGTCACAAATAGCAACACTAAAAAAAATATGAGGAGTCAATAAAGACAGTAAAATATCAGATTAGTGCGGCTTTCTGAGGAAGAAAATGCAAGTAACTAGCTTCTAATTTTACAGTGATTAAAATGCATAATGTGTTACAGAAGGAGGATTCCTAGGAGGAGGGAAGGAGGGTGTAAAAGGGAGAGGAGAGAGATACGAAGTAGATGAAAAACTGGCTGCGCAAGTAAGGGCATACGAGAAGGCACTGGCAAAGTTAAAGAAGGACAAGCTAAAACAAAAAAGAAAGGATCGAGCCAAGCACTTAAAACTCGACACGGTCGTGACTACTCCGGACAGGAGACAAAAGCCCTCGTGAGTAGTAGCACTAATGTACGCCACCACCCTAAATGCATAACACACTACAACGCGGTCACATTAACTCGACGCATCTCTGGAATGCGAGGCCCGCATTCCTTAGCTCGCCCAGCAAGTGTTAGGCCTTTGTCTTTGTCTTTATTACCGATACGCGTGTCGATAATTTGGCTAGTTTTCTGTTGTTGTTTTAAGTATATTTTTATTAGGTAGGTATATTTAGGTATATTTACAAAAAAAAATAAAAAAACCCGACTGCGGTAAAAAACTTAAGTTAAAAAAAACTGAAAAGCTAAAAACAAGCCCATTTTAAATTAAATAAAAGTTGGAAGCAGGCGGGACCCATTTGAATTTGAAAATATAATAAAAATGGTCCCGCCTGCTTCCAACTTTTATTTAATATAAAATGGGCTTGTTTTTAGCTTTTCAGTTTTTTTTACCCGACTGCGGCGAAGCCCAAAAGGAGGGTTATGTGTTTGACCTGTATGTATGTATGTATGTCCGTTTCTTTGTTCCCTCGTAACTTCTAAACGAATGAACGGATTTTGATAAATTATACGTCTTTAGATTTGTCTTGGTGGCGCGAGTGTCAATGGGTATATCAAAATTGAAAAAATATAAAATGGCCGATTTTTGGCGCAAAATTATGTCTTCAAAAAAATTTATTTTTCTCGAAACCTATCGAGTGGGGTATCAAAATAAAGGGTTTTTAAAGGTGATTACAAAAATATATACAACTTATATGGTTAAAAGTAATTCGAAGTGACAAATCGTAAAAAAACACGTACCAAGAGCTAAATCGTCTGCGTTTCACATTCAATCACAATCATCTTTCACATTTATTTTGTAAACTAAAAAGCTGGAAATAAAAAAGAGTTATTCAAAAAAATAAAAAACCCGACTGCGGTAAAAAACTGAAAAGTTAAAAACAAGCCCATTTTAAATTAAATAAAAGTTGGAAGCAGGCGGGACCCATATAATCATTTTTATAACTTAAGTTTTTTACCGCAGTCGGGTTTTTTTTTTATTTTTTTAAATAACTTTTTTTATTTCCAGCTTTTTAGTTTACAAATGTGAAAAATTTCGCAGACGATTTAGTTCTTAGTAGGTGTTTTTTACTATTTGTCACTTCGAATTTCTTTTAAGTATATATGTTGTAAGTATATATTTTTGTAATCACCTTTTAAAACCCTTTATTTTGATACCCCACTCGATAGGTTTTGGAAAAAAAATAAAAAAAATAATATGGCGTCCAGTAGTCGCCATATTGAATTTTCACTAACGTCATGTCTTTAGTGATACTCGCCGGACTAAGAGAAATCGATTAACGTGTGAATCATAAAAATCGGCCCCGGCGTTTGGTCTGTATAGTGCTTCAAAGGAACATACAAACATACATACATACATACATAGGCTGATGAACACATTACCACTCCTTTGCGTCGCACAGTCGGGTGAACACCAAAATGACGTCATCAACGCCAAGCGTCGAGTTAATGTGACCGCGTTATATCAATCTTAATCTGAATCATTTTGAAGGATATTAATTTACTAAATCAATGCTTCATAATTATAGATTTGAAAAATTTGTCTGCTCAACAACGTACCGAAATAACGAAATGAATGTTGTTGAACTGTCAAAATGTAAAGCTATTGCTACTGTTAGTGTGTTTCGCAATTACCTCGCCGCTTCGTTCACACTTTTTTGTATGTATACGAAGAATAGGCCTCCCACAAGGTGTTCCAACGACCTTGTGAAGGCCGCAGGAATCCGTTGGATGCGAGAAGCACAGAACCAGTCGAAGTGGAGGTGCTTGGGGGAGGCCTATGTCCAGCAGTGGACGTCTTTCGGCTGAAATGATGATACGAACAATATGTCCGGCTTAAACTACGGTTTCCTAGGAGAGCTTTGCCTGTCATATTATAACGGCCGTCAAGAAAATTTGTCATTTTTCTCGTGAAAGCTCGTGTGGTGTCGTTCTATTGTAAGTGTGTGGCACAGTTGACGTGAAAACTCTTAGAGACGGCCAGGGATCCAGCAGGAACGTGTTTATAACACTGAACGTATAGACCATCGGCTAACCTCTCGTGAAAGCTCATGTGGTGTCGTTCTTTTGTAAGTATACGGCACAGTTACGTGCCCCTCGTGAAAACTTCAGAGACGGCTGTGCGTATTACGGCATCCCATGTAATTTTAGGAACATATTATGATTTCAACTGCCGACAACTTGAGTTTTGATGACGGCTCCGCTTTCGCTTCTTCAACCGATTTTCCAGTTCTCGCAGACGTTCTTTCAGGTCCTTCATTCCTTCGTTTCGTTTTCTTCTATGTTTTCCCATCTCGTCAAAACTATTCTGAACTTTTACGAAAACGTGATCAGCGCGCGGCACAAAAAAGTATAATGATTGACAAATGTCAGGAGAGCGCGCCAACGACCGATTCGGCCGCGTTCACAGAAGTGGCACCTGACATGAGCTGGCGCGGCCAAAACGTTCTGTATTTGGACCGCGGTTATTGTTTTACCATTCAGCGCTTTCGTACGAGTATGTAACCAAAGCTTTAGGGCTGTTTCCGTAGTCCATCCAAAAATCTTATTAGCTTTTGGTTTAACAGGAAAATCATCATCATTCTCCTGCCCTTATTACAATTTATTTGGAGACGGCTCAACATGTATTTTTCTTCCACACTTCTCTATTAGTCGTCATCTCGGTAGTCACCCCCTTTCTAACCATATCATCATTCACACAGTCCATCCATCGTTTCGTTGGTCTTCCTCTACTTAGTACCCCTTAACAGGAAAATATCGAGAATTAACTAGGTGATCGTTCATTAAGTTTTACCTCCCCTTGTGAACCCGCTCAAGTCAAGTTGCACTGGGAGTTTTTGTCAAAAACGGTTAAACAATTACGAGGTCGACCGTCTTGTGCACGAGCGAACAGCACAATCCGCTATCCTGCAGACTGGCCAATATTTTTAAAGCGAAATCATTATTTTTGCCGGAAAAAAGAAAGTTATGAAAGTTATTTGTAAGTATTACAGTTTTTTTTTTTTTCAGGCGATTCCCTTTAGAATATGGTTGGTCAATCGAGATCGACTGGTGATACGTAATCATTATTTACCTACATGGCAGTGGCGATTATTAAAACCTGCACTACCTACAAGCTACAAGCCACAAATAAAATACATCACGAATACATTTCTTATATCATTTCAAACTTCAAAGCATTTATTTCAAACTAGCTGAGCCCGCGACTTCGTTCGCGTGGATTTATTTATTTGCAACTGCAACTTCATCTGTGACGGGTGCATTGTGTCTCCCGCGGTGTTCACCAACAGGACGTCTACCTGCGTTGATGATTATTTTGAAATCATTGCTGCCGGGCGGAATGGACTTCAATGCACTTTTAAAATTATCCACGTACTGATTTAATTGATGCAGCCTGTTCTGTGTCATTGTCTCGGACGATATCGAGAGATCCTGCGCTTACGCACACATTCACAGCATGTTTGTGTACTTGAAAAGTACACACAATTAAAGTGCGTGTAGCTTCGTGTCATAAAAATACTTTACGGGTGCCCGTGTTGATCTTTATACAACACGGTCACATTAACTCGACGCTTGGCGTTGATGACTTCATTTTGGTTTTTTGGTAATATACCTACTTAATAAAAAATATAATTAAAACAACAACAGAAAACTAGCCAAATTATCGACACACGTATCGGTAACAAAGACAAAGGCCTAACTCTTGCTGGGCGAGCTAAGGAATGCGGGCCTCGCATTCCAAAGATGCGTCGAGTTAATGTGACCGCGTTGTACATATAATCAAAGTCAAAGTCAAAGTCAAAGTATTTTATTTGTTGAACATAGGTAATATGGTACATGGTATAAAATTTGCGTTGTATCACTATGTTTTGCCTTGCAAGGCGTACAAATTAGGCGTGAAAAACTAAAAACTATATAAAACTGTTTCAAACAAGTCGTAAACAAGATAGAATAACAATTAGTGGTTTGGACATTTTTTATTCAATGCTTCTATCATCTAAAAACTCATTGATAGAGTAGTAAGCCTTTTCAATCAATATTTTTTTAAGTTGTGATCTAAAATGGTTTATGTTGGTCATGCTTTTTAAAGTTTTTGGTAGTTTATTGAAAATCTTTGGACCCATGCCAAGACAACTCTTTGAGAAAAGTGCAGTATTGTGTTTTTTTGATTTTAGTGTGCTTTGGTGACGTCTAGTATTAAGTTTTTCAAATTTACACAGATTCTCCTTAACAAATATCGAAATTTCATAAATATAGAGGGATGGAAGCGTAAGTATTTTTAAACTAACGAAAAATGGTTTGCAACTTTCGGTGGTTTTTAACAAACATATGGCTCGAAGACATTGTTTTTGAGCCTTAAATGCCATTTCTCTATTGGTAGAGTTGCCCCAAAATATTATGCCGTAACGAAGAGTTGTGGAGACATATGCATGATATGCAGTAAGGACAGTACTACGATTTGCAACCTTATTCAAATTGTGTAGAGCATAGCAAAATTGATGAATTTTTTTTATCATAGTCTCCATGTGTGTATTCCATGTCATGTTTTCGTCTAGCCAAATACCTAGAAATTTGGTACTTTCCGTTTTATTGATCTTATTTTGGTCATAATGAATGTCAAGAGTTTTAGGATTAGTTCTTTGTTTAAATGTCATTATTTGAGTTTTATTAAAATTAATCTGTAAGTTGTTATTATTTAGCCATTGAATTATCAGCCCTATAATGTTCCCACTGCTTGGACACAGGCCTCCTCTCTGGTGAGAGGGAGTGGACCGTAATCCACCGCGCGGGCCCAATGCGGGTTGGCGTCACATGTCTTTGAATTTTTGGTTCTAGGATGTCCTAGAACCAAAAATTCGACCAAAAAATAAAACTGGCATGTGCCAGTTTCCTCACAATTTTTTTCTTCACAGTTTTGAGAGCAATGGTGATGAAATAGGTAATTTACACAAAGTAATAAAGCGTCTGTCTGGGTTCGACCCTACGACCTAGGTACAGGCTAGAACTCGTAAGGCAAGGCCGGTACCCCTTGGCCACCACTGCTTCTTGCGCCTTTATGTTACTTGACCTTTAGATATGTCACTCAGTAATTCAGTAGATGATTATTATTGGTGTAAAATGGCCGTGATACGTCACAAATCTGTTAAACACACATTATAGGTAAGTATCAAGACCGGCGCCCTGTCAGTTCACCAAAAATCACATTTTTGGTGAACAAATAATTTACAAATTTTTACTTGACAAGCAACGATTGACAAAAACATGATTTGTCATTTCATCAATATACAACAACAAGTTTGCCAAATAGTTCACTTTACAAAATATTTACCATTTTTTTGTATTTTTTTTTAACTTAACCAAACCTAACCTCAGGGTGCCCTACTTCGCTCGCTCTTGCATCCTATGTCAACGGAGCTCCGCTTCGCGGGGCCCCTATATCTATACCTTTTTTTTTTAACCTGGAGAAATGCTCATGCATTCTGCACTACCACGGGGAGTTAGTGCAGTTATGTCGGACTCTAACCCACTACACGAAACCTTAGGGTGGCCATATTTGACCCAGGTACCTTTGCCAAATAAATGTGAAATAAATAGTATACGAAACGTTGGTTGTAAACTAAAAATTTGTCAATGGAGTTTTGGTGAAACATTAGTGAACCATCAAAACCAGCATGATTTACATCCGTTCACGAAAGGTTATCTATACTGTCTATATGTATATAAGGTGTAAAAAAATTAACCTTACAAACTTTAAGAGGTGCTTTAGACCATTGGACTGAACAACTTTCACTATGGGACCAACTCTGAAATCACGAAAAAAAAATCCGCTGTTTCATACATTTTGATCAAGTAGGTAATGAACTTTTGTATTAAACAGTGGATTTTTTTTCGTGATTTCAGAGTTGGTCTCATAGTGAAAGTTGTTCAGTCCAATGGTCTAAAGCACCTCTTAAAGTTTGTAAGGTTAATTTTTTTACACCTTATATAATAATATAATCTATACATTCTATACATGAGATCAAAATATCAGAGTCTATTGTGTACTGGTAGATATAACACTGCTTTGCTTAAAAAAAACATTATTGGTATGGCACCTATTATATTTAATAAATTGCCAAATTGTATTAAGGATCAGCCCTTAATAAAATTCAAGAAAGTCTTGTCGACGTTGCTGATAGAGAAATGTTATTACTCTGTCACGGATTTTATAAATGATGAATTGTAATGTTTGCTTCACTTTATCTCATTTATTATGTAAATAATTCTAGACTTAGCTGTGATCCCATTTTGAATTTAAGTACCTTGTTTCTAAATTAAACCTAACCACTTAAAATAAAATCGTAATTTTTAACCACTATATTTTTGTATGCCAACAGGCAGAATGTACTGGGAATGTATCTTAAACTAACACCATTATTGTAACACCTGCATTCTATACAAATAAAGAAATTATTATTATTATTATTATTATTATCTATACCTACTATACTATCTTATATATAAAAATCTCGTGTCACAGTACTAGTGTTTGTTATCGAACTCCTCCGAAACGGCTTGACCGATTTTTATGTTTTTGTGTATATTTGGTAGGTCTGAGAATAGGTCGTAGGCTGTTTTTTATACCCCTAGGTGATAAGTGTGGCCCTCTCCAGATTTTTTTTGGATTCGAAACTTACGCGGGTGAAACCGTGGGGCGCAGCTATATTAATCTATACTATATTATTTTAATATAGACCCGGCGAACCTCGTACCGCCTCAGTTTCTTTGTTTTTTTTTATATATAAAAGCATATTTTCTAATTTAATTTGAATTGCATGATGTATTCTTATATATTTCTACCTATATCTAATAATGTTGTTAATTTTAATGCTTCATGCTGGATTATATTCGAACGCAATGTGAATTGTTACTGAATACAATTGAATTGAATTGAAGTCAGAATCAATAAGAATCTATCTCCCCTTACTAATAAACGTATTAAGTACAATAATAATTAAGTATAATAAAATTATATACAATGTATAATAGTAGTTACTTTACACACCGATTTCTCTCTTTCAGTCGTCAGTAATTTGACTTTCGAAAGAAGAAGACAAAGCGTTGTATATAGACTATACAGACGCTTTATAACGTTTATTAGTAAGAGGGTTTTTTTTTTGTACGAGAAAATGATGTAACCAATTTTTTTTTCGGAAAAAAAAGTTGCATCGAGAGCCGCTAGTAGGTAGAACAGAGGTAGTTTGTTTATATATGTAGGGGTAATTTCTGGAACTACGGTTATAGGCTATTTAACATTACACTACGACCCTTAAGAGCCGAAAGAAAAGTCAGAAAGAACGCTAAGCGAAATTGAAGTGATAGCTCGGGCAGGCGACGGGGTGCTGGTGGGTCGGGAACAAGAAATCTTATGCGAACGAAGTTGCGGGCAGAAACTAGTAATATTATAAAAGTAAAATTTGTTCGTTTGTAAGTAAGTTATATAGGGGGTAATCTCCGGAACTACCAGTCGGATTTGAAAAAAAAACTGTTTTCATTTGATAGCCCAGTCCTTGACGAAGGTGATAGGCTATTTAAAATTACGCTACAACCCTTAGGAGCCGAGCAAAGGAAAAAAAGTCAGAAAGAACGCTAAGTGAAGGGTCAGGGTCACGCGAACGAAGCCACGGGCCGAAGCTAGTGTAACTGTAAAATAACAGTATCGGTGTCTTACCTTAGGTACGTCAAGTTTCAGCGTTGCAAAATTTCAGTGACATTGACATGAAATAAGAATATTCAATGTTCAAAGCGCAAACTGTGCGTTTGTCTCTTGTGGTGTGCATCTGCGACCAGTCGTTACGACAGACGTCGTGTAGGATCATTTTTTTACCCGACTGCGTCAGAAGGAGGGTGTTTTTCGAGTGTATGTAATATGTATGTATGTTTGTATGTATGTATGTATATTTCTTTGGCACGCTCTGTAGCCTAAACGGCTTGATCGATTTCAGTTTGAGAGGTGTCGTTGGATTCGTCTTAATTGTGAGAGTGACACTGGGTATATCAAAATTGAAAAAAAATTAAAATGGCCGATTTTTGGCGCAATATGTTTCAAAAAATTTTTTTTTTTTTTATCTCAAAGCCTATTGAGTGGGGTATCAAAATAAAGAGTTTTAAAAGGTGATTACTAAAATATATATAACTTCCGGTCGATTCTGTGAAAATCTCACCGTGAAAACTTAGGTGAAGTGAGTTTGTTTTTGCTAGGAATTGACACTATTGACAGCTCACTCCACGCTCACTTCACCTAAGTTTTCACGGTGAAATTTTTACAGAATAGCCGATTCTGTGAAAATCTCACCGTGAAAACTTAGGTGAAGTGAGTTTGTTTTTGCTAGGAATTGACACTATTGACAGCTCACTCCACGCTCACTTCACCTAAGTTTTCACGGTGAAATTTTTACAGAATAGCACCGCTTATATGGTTAAAAGTAATTCGAAGTGACAAATCGTAAAAAAACACGTAAGTACCAAGAACTAAAACGTTTGCGAAATCTTTCACATTTCTAAACTAAAAAGCTGGAAATAAAAAAAGTAATTTAAAAAATAAAAAAACCCGACTGCGAACTGAAAAGCTAAAAACATTTTAAATTAAATAAAAGTTGGAAGCAGGCTGACCCATACCATTTTTATTATAGTTATTTTCAAATTCAAATGGGTCGCGCCTGCTTCCAACTTTTTCTATGAGTATTCGGCGCGCTTCGATGTTTTGAAAACATCGACTTCCAACGCAACGTTGAGATTGGCAATAGAAACACGTACACCTTCCTTAGCGCAGAATAGCGCTCACAACAAGACTGTAACAGTCGTCGTGTCATTTTGTGTGCGCGTGCACCGTGCGTCTAGTCGCTGCGACAAGTAGCGAGAGCCTGCGACTTCTCTAGCTTGTCGTTGCGACTCTGCAACTCGACGCCAAGTGTGCGGAGCTTTGATCAAAATATATCCTATCTGGTCCAGCTAGATGGACCGACCTTCAGAAGGTGGCTGGGACAGATTGGATACGGAAGGCAGAGGACAGGATGTTGTGGCTCAGCCTGGGAGAGGCCTATGTCCAGCACTGGGTTGCGATAGGCTGCGTTGATTGAAAGAATAATAATAGCCTCCCCGACCGTTTTCGGTCACGGTGACCAATCTCAATGGAGATTAGCCAGGTACGCAGGAGATATTATAGTGCACAAGTGTGTGCGCAAACACAGGTGCGCTCTCTGTTCTTTTACTGTCATGGGTCGTTCCGTAGTTTCGTGCAAAAACGATTTCCAGACTAATTTACCCATGGTTTTAATTTTTTTATTTTATTTTTTAACCAGAATGGGTAAAGACATATTCACTTTAAAAGGAGTATCGATAATATTTCATTTTGATTCGTTATTTTATTTAATAAACTAATAAAACTGCGTCTAAATTCATTCCTCTCTGTTTCCAACTAGGGACCTCAGCGTATGTTTTCAAGTTTATTTGTCTATTTTCGAATTAATAGCTTTAATTAATACGGTTTGTAAGAACCAAACTCCTGACCTATTCTTTAAGTATTTTTAATATAACAATAACTTAGTAATAGTAGAAAAAAAGCTATATTTTCTAATTGTCACAATAAAAACATCATCGCCATCCGTACTCGGAAACTTCGTAATTTTGTAGTGGTTTATTCGGTCCCTAATATAGTGCAGCTCACAACGTGTTTCTACTGGACAGTCAGCCACGGCAAACAGAGCAAAGCGGACGTACGCCTATGGCTGTCATAATTATTTGCAATCTTCGCATTGTTAGTAGTGCTTCGTCCAGAAATAATTTCATCACATTCCTTCTATTTCACAAGGTACTGTAGTAAACAAATTATTATAAATACTAAATATGTTTGGCTTTCAAATTGATTTTGATCCTATTTTATTATCGAGTTGCTAATATATTCGGTAACGAAATTATTAAACAAAATGTTAGAATTTTTCATTCATCTCCACTTCATTACTTTCCGTCCCCTCCATTTTTTTGCGGGAAGGTAATGGAACTGTTTTGGAAGGAAATGAAAGTTTTTTTTTTTGTTCATTACAAATAAGATTGATTAGGTAACTGTTAAAAATACACAGTGTAAGCTCCATGTAACACCAACAACAACATGAGATGCGTGTTTTTCTATGTAGTTTATTATTCTATTTGGCCGTATTTTATTATTTTCAGTACTAATATGGGGAAAACTCGAAAGCTATCAAGAGAAGAAAAACTGGAAAAAGATAGGTTACGTAAACGAGAAAAATATGCACAGTTAAAAAACGATCCTGCTTTAGTTGCTCTACAGAAAAAAGAAGAAAAAATATATATTTATCAAGAAAAGAGAGGAATAAGATATGTAGCGTTAAAGACATGACTCCTAGATGCATAGATACTTCGACTTTTTTAAATAACCTAAATGAATCAGATCTATTAAAAAACTTACAACCTCTACAGGGTCCGATCGATTTACAGCTCTCACCGTTGGTAAATACTACAGCTACATCTTCGACTGCGTTAAGATCTCCTAAAATCAAGATTTTATCTGACGTACGTATTAGTTGGGAGAACCGTAAATTTTATACTCGTAAGATTCCAAATCAAAAACTTAAGCCAAAAAAAGTTGAAGAAGTTTTTAATTCTGAACACCAGCGGCAATTCGAGACTTTCGATCAATCAAATATATCAGAAAAAGAAAACAAAGACTACAATAAATATGATGGATCAGATGATACTTAGTGACGAATATTTTTTAAGTTTTCTAATGTTTATGATTGATTTTGCTCAGGCTATGTGCTACGACCTAAATTAAAATTGACTAGAGTAACATTGTAGGATTGATTTTCGGTAGACGAGTAAGATCATTAAGAGCGTTTAGGCCATACGGCATTTCATACAAACTTTCAATCCCTTATTTTTCTAAATTAATGAACCGATTTTAATGAAACTTCATACGCATAAGCAGGATACAAAGGTCTAAAAAGTTACTTAGTAGAAAACATTTTCGAAATGTCTTATCTAAAAAAAGATAACTGGAAATCTCTGTTTCTATGGAAAATTTAAAATCGGTCTAATTTGGCTGTAACACTATTTTTCGAAAATGTTCTCTACTAACTTTTTAGACCTTTGTATCCTGCTTATGCGTACGGAGTTTCATTAAAATCGGTTCATTCATTTCGGAAAATAAGGGCTTGAAAGTTTGTATGGAATGCCGTACGGCGTAAGCGCTCTTAAGAAATTTTGATCATTTTTTTAAATTTTATACTATTATGTCAGCATTCCTTTACTGTTTTTTTTGTTTGTGTACTGTGATTTTGCACTCAAAAGTAAAAAGACTGGTTACTTATTATTTACCTATTATTTTTTGTTAATTGTCCAGTCAGATATTCATAATACTCTATGATTGTTATATATTTTTAGTCTTTGTTTTAAGTTTAATATGTGATTTTGCGTCTTATTTGTATTGTATTAATTGTTAATAGGTTGTAGTTAGTCAGTTATTTAAACAAAAAGTTAGGGTTGACTACTGCTCAGAAGCCTTTAATTATTTAAAAACAGATTTGGCTTCCTTCCACGAAGTTGATTTTTTCAGACTGAATTGAAATGAAAGACTGAATTGAAATAAAAGACGTTGATTATTGAAATTATATTGTTTTATTTAGCTGTTTTAAATTACCGCCTTTTACGGTTCATTAACATCCTAATCTATTTCAGAACTGTTTTACGGTATTTCATTGCCGTCCCGACTTATATCATTACCATCGCGCCCTAGTTCATTACAATCCTTTAACTTTTCATCACCTTCCAGTTGTTAAATTTCAATTGTCATTTTCTCCGTGAATAAACAAGATAATAACGTGCCTTCCACTTTAAACGAATCTGGTGACAATTGAGACTCGTGTATATTAAAAAAAAAACCTAAAATGTAATATTTATTTTTATTCTGCGGAACGGTTCTATTTGCACGAAACGACGGAATGAACCTCATAGTCCGATGGGACGGGAATCCGATACGACCGGAGAGAATTCAGGCGCAGGACCACACGGCTTTACGTGCTTTCCGAGACACGGAGGTATTAAACCGCCAACTTCCAAACTCCGGATTTTTGCTAAGAAATTCCTAATGGAAAACCCAATAACACTTTGTCCGACCCGGGAATCGAACCCAGGAATCCACGCTCAGCAGTCGCGCTTGCAACCACGAGACCAACGGGGCAGTCAAAAAACTGAGTACCTGTAGTAGGAACATTGTAGACTAGAATTTGCAGTTTGGGGCGAATATTTCGACAAACGTTTCGATAAACTTCTTGCACAATAACACCTCAATATCTATGAATGACAATTCTTGTATCCGTGTCCGTTGAGAAATGAGCTAAGTAGGTGAGCCTGAAACAATGGCTGCTGTCGGACTCGCTTCAACGACTGCAGATGGACTAGATTGTTGAAAGTCTTCTACTGGATGAATGGCTTTAGTGTCCAGCTTGGGCCAGTGTAAGTATATAGTCACGAGCATAAATATTATATAGGTACTACTATGGACAGCTCGGCAATAATATTTGATTTCATGATGACGGCAAATGTATGTGACAATTGTACATATTATATTTGTATAGGTAAATACATAGTTCAAATACAATATGTACCTGCAAAAGTGCATGGATACCCTAATGGCTATTTTCCTGTGAACGTTTGAGTTCAAGTTTTCTGAAATAAACTAGATGGCGTTGGTTTCTTCACAACTGTGACTAATTTGCGAAACGTAAGTAAGCAGTTGGGAAGAAACGTATTGAGAAAGGAGTTACACAGCTAATATATTTATCTAACTATTACATTACATTTGCTAGCATATGAGAAAATAATAAAAGAAACCGATAGGAATAGTTAAATATGCGCAGTGGCGCCCTCATCGTTTGTTTGGTTATTTCTTACTTACTACTAATAAATTGAAAATCAATTTTAACATAGTAGGTTAATAGTTAGGAACATTTTTTTTTAAAGTAAATATTAATTATAAATTGAATGTTTGAAGAGACAAAAAGAAACTACAAAAATATTTTGTCATAAAAAGCAAAGCAACGCCATCTAGTAACAGTATAATGAAATTTTGTTAGTCGTTAACTGGTTTTACGCTAGATGGCGTCATTTCTCGCTTCACACGATTATATTTCTGAAATAACCATTCACTTTTGCAGCCCTACTGTACCTACATACAGAGCGTTAGGTTAACCGAGGGACATACTTTGAGGGGAGTTAGTACTCATGAAAATGAGCAACTTTTACTATGAACCTGAAATCGCAAAAAAAAATCGGCTGTTTAGTACATTTTGACGAGCTATGCGAACATAAATGTAGGAAACGCCTGATTTTTTTTTTCGCGATTTCAGGGTTAATCCCATATTAAAAGTTGTTCATTTTCATGAGTACTAACTCCCCTCAAAGTATGTCCCTCGCTTAACCTAACGCTCTGTATAATTTATTTTAGGGACGCTATTGTGAACAAAGTAAAGTAGGTAATAAGGACAAGGTGTCAAGATTGCTGCATAGTGTTTAGATTCTTATGTGTTTTTGTACACTGAATGATGTAACAATTTTTTTTTAACTTTTGAACTCATTGACATAACTTCAACAAATTATGAAAGTTAAGAAACATTGGTGGGCCTAAAATAAATCCTTCTAAAGTAAATCTTCCTCTTCCCTAGCCTTTTTCAGCTTCCTGTCTAACCGGATGCAGCAATACGATAAGTACCCCTTGCTAAGACTGATTGTCAGATATTTGGACTTCTGACTAGGTACCCGTAACGGTGTCAAATATCTACAAAGGACATCCCCGGGACCAAGGCTTCAACCTGTTATTGAATAGAAATAAAAAATATTTCTTGTCCAAGTAATAGAGTAAGCAGGTTCACTGGTTAATAGCATGTTAAGACGACATGAGTAGCTTAAAATATTATTTACCTACTAGCTAGGTTACAATATAGGTAGTATTTGCTATTGAGCCCCAAACTAGACAGTTCATCATCAACATTTCAGCCGAAAGACGTCCACCGCTGGACATAGGCCTCCCCCAAGCACCTCCATTTCGAACGATTTTGTGCTTCTTGCATCCAACGGGTTCCTGCGGCCTTCACAAGGTCGTCGGTCCACCTTGTGGGAGGCCTTCCAACGCTACGTTCGTCTTCCGGTACACGGTCACCACTCCAGAACCTTTCGGCTCCATCGGCCATCAAGTGGCACTGCCACTTAAGTTTGGCAATTCTTCGGGCTAATATGTTGGTTACCTTGGTTCTCCTGCGGATCTCCTCATTTCTGATTCGATCACGCAGGGAAACTCCACGCATTAGCCCTCTCCATTGCCCTTTGAGTGACTTTTAGCCTTCTTATAAGGCCCATTGTGAGCGACCACGTTTCAGTGTCACATACATATACACACATACACATATGACTAACTAGGCAGTTAGTCATATGTTTATTTTAAAGACGATTACTTAGTGTTTGCTGATCCACAAACGTGACAAAGCTAACACAGTTTTATGTCATATTTAACAGCAATTGAGGTTAAAGCAGTCTTATATAATTTTTATCTTAGTTGTTAACCTTGCATTGTCCACAAAATGTGCAGCATGCCTGGGAGACGTGATCGTAACAGATTATACAATAGTTCAAGAAAATATTCAATTAAGTTCATTCATTATATTTAAATTTAAAAATATATTCCCTACAAATAAATAAAATTGAAATGTCTGTCAAAATAACAGCTGTCTATGTTATAAGTACCCTAATTAATTTCATAGCTTATGAAATTAAATAGGGTACTTATAACATAGACACAATAATTTTAACCTTTTTGCCCGTGTGTGTGTGCGTGTGACATCTGCCAATCCGCAATGGGCCCGCGTGGTGGATTACGGCCCATTCCCTCTCACCGAGAGGAGGCCTGTGTCCCAGCAGTGGGAACATTATAGGCTGATTATGGTGTGCGTGTATGTTCGTTCTGGCTAATCTCCGAAACGACTGGAACGATTTTGACGGGATTTTTACTTGCAGATAGCTGATGTTATCAGGTTAATACAGAGTAGACTTTATTTTTAAAAAAACAGTAATGTCTCTTTACTAGAGACACATTCTTGTTTCCTGACATCCACGCGAACTAAGTCGCATGCTCAGCTAGTTAATAATAATTTTTTCACACCAGTCATTTAGACCCTAGTGTCCTAGGCCCTAGCTCGACATTAATATAGTGCTGAATTTCATTATGACCCGCTGGTCAATTTGGAACGTCAACTGAGAAAAAAGTATTTTAACAAAAAAAAAAACTTTTTTCTATTCTTGTAGGTCTTACTTACAGGTCGACCAGTTCTTACTTCATAAGCCCCGTACGCACGAACGAACAAAACTTGGTGAACACAAACATATTGGATCGCCACGAACATTTTTGACAAACACAGTGTTATGTTCGTTAGTGGTACGCACGTGCGAAGAAAGATTTCGATGTTCGTGTTCACCATGTTTTTGTTCGTTCGTGCGTACACGGCTTTAGGTTTTAGTCGCCGTCGCCGAACAAAATGATCGGTTGCTGTGTTGCGCATCTACAGGCGCGTTAGATTGTTGGATTTGAGCTGACGCTCCAGTGACGATAAATTTGTTTATTGTGTTTTTGATGAAAATGCATGAGATTAGCTTGATAAAATTAAAAAAAAACCCGACTGGCAGCAGGTATGTTATTTTAGTTCAATCTTAGACAATCTTTTCGTGAGTGTCATGTCTCTTTAATAAAAAAAAGGTAAAAACTAAAGGACCCCTTTTAATTTTTCTTGTATGGGGAGGAAGAATCTAGCCCCATACGAGAATCTGTTTTTTTCGGCGTTTTTTGTTCAATCTTAATAATGGCAATAGATACATATTGTACATTAGTACGGAACACTTCGTGTGCGAGTCCTACTCACACTTGGCTACTTTTTTTTATTACAGTCGAATTTTTCAGTTACCTTAATACTTATGTTTACATTTTACTGGGTCATCCTTTCAAATTGTTCAGTGTGAACGCGAGACTGTTAAAGGTAGATAAATTCGTTCGAATTTAAGGAACCACCTCGTCGATTTTTAAAGAAAAACTACATTTTGAAATTGGAAAAAAAAAAATTTTTCATGAAGGTATTTAAATCAGTGTAGTGAGATAAAACGGATAGTGGCTTGGCCGGATATTGGTCATGCTTATAGGAAATGGTTTCTGAGAACTTCTCTACCTCAGTGGCGTAGCGTAGTAGGAGCGGCAGGGGCGGCACGCCCCGGGCGGCACCTTTAGGGGGCGGCAAAATTTCACAATAAATAATAATATCTTATAAATATTTGAACCATTTCATATTTTTGTCGCAACTACGATTCGGACCGATCGAAATGAGCACGGAATTTTTCATTACTTATACTGTGACGAAATCGTGGAATCCCTTTTCTTTAAATGAATATATAATAATATAAAATACACAATAATGATGCCTGTTCTTGCCGAAAAGTTCTTTAGAATTACTGTATGTTATAGTCTTTTAAATTGAAATATCTAAATAAGAGGGCGGCAAAATTTTCTTCTTTCTGGCTGACACCTACGCCTACGCTACGCCACTGCTCTACCTCTAATAGTTTCCGATTGCCTATATACATATGTATACAGATCCGTCTCATCATCACGTCTCAACGGGTCACCCGGTAAAAATTTCAACTTGAAAACTTAGGTGAAGTGAGTTTGAAAATGTGACCTTGAAGTGAACTGTCATCCCACATGACACCAGGGATTGACAGCGCACTTCAAGGTCACATTTTTACAGAACAATTATGAGCTTCAAGAAACTTGCGAAGTTTTTTTGGTAGTTACGTACTTAATTACATTACTGATCACTAATAACCAGGAAATTGCACACTTTTATTAATTAGGACCAAAATAAACCTGTTTCTATCACCCAGTGCCGCTCGAACCATGAAGTAGTATCTAAAAATCAGTAAGTTAATCATTCTGTCTGTATTTAATTACCGCATAATGCCATTCCCCTTGTATTGTCTGTAACAACAATGAATAGTTTTTACTAAGTAATACAATCATGTTGAGTTTTATCGCTCCTAAGCTGAGAATGTGTGTTTTTAATTGTACTGTACCTACCTAATGTAGGAGCAGCGAAACTGATTAAAGGCCTACGCAGACCGGGACGGCATGGTAAGGGATTTTGCCGTCAGTTAGCGCACACTAGCCGCTTAGATACCGCGGCATTCCAGCGGCTTCCCCGTTTCACTACCCCCGCCCCGCCGCCTCACCCCGCGGTATGTCACAACGAGCGCCGGAGTCCTTGGCATGCCGTTGCCTACCGCAGGACGCCACGGCATCCCGCCGCGGGAGCCCGTGGTGCGTCTTTCAAAGCCGTGCAATCCCTTTCGATGCCACGGCATCTTTTTAAAGCATAGCAATTTATGACGTATTTCTATATCGATACGTTTGAATGTCCATTAGTAAAAATTTAAATCCCGTGCCATGCCGTCCCGATCTGCGTAGGCCTTAAGAGTTAAGTTAGGCAGGATTTTATAGGATGCTGCGTAGTGGCCAAAATATGTAGGTATAGGAGTTATTCCAGCCTGCACCCTAAACCCATCCATTGTTTCATAGGTTAAAAAAATTCATCTGCTTAACAACTTAAATAGCGCAATGGGCGTGGCTGAACTGTTAAAATGAATGGCATATTGCGATCTACAAAACGAACCGTAAATTCAAGGACCGGTCTTTTAAGATTAAGAGATCAGATCAAAATAAATCAATTCATCATCTGCCTAGCCTTTTCCCAACTATGTTGGGGTCGGCTTCCAGTCTAACCGATGCAGCTGAATACCAGTATTTTACATGGAGCGACTGCCTTTTTTTTTTTCGCTGAGAAATGACATTACGCATCTCCGCTCGTCGGGGGACGAGACGGAGTATGTGGGACTCCCTGCCAGAGTGGCAGTATACCCACTAAAACTCAGCGGTGTTCCCTCATCGAATTGATGGGGGGGTCATGGGAATCCGGCTCAACCTTTGCGTCCACAACCCCCCCGGCGCATGCCCGCCTATCTGGCGGGCCCCGCATATCCCCCTGACTGGGTGACGATGGACGAATGGAGCGACTGCCTATCTGACCTCCACAACCCAGTTACTGGGTAATACGATACCCCTTGGTAAGACTGGTTGTCAGACTTTCGGTCTTCCGACTACCCGTAACGACTGTCAAAGATCCACGAATGACAATTAACCAACCTATATAGGTATATCTATAATTCAATTAACCAACATATATATGAAAGTATATATATATCTAGCTGGATGACAGGATG
Organism: Mesoligia furuncula; assembly: GCA_916614155.1. Classification (NCBI taxonomy): domain Eukaryota; kingdom Metazoa; phylum Arthropoda; class Insecta; order Lepidoptera; family Noctuidae; genus Mesoligia; species Mesoligia furuncula. The sequence continues at coordinate 13,744,857 of OU744810.1, forward strand.
AGAGTTGCCAAGAATCAAGTTGAATAGCATGCGATTGGAGAGCGAATGACTTGATGTAGGCCAATGATGTTGAAAGGTAGGATCTACATACCTATACACCCTTTTTTATCATCTTCTTTTTTTTCTCTTTTTACCACAGCATGAGCTGCATGTGCATGAAAGGAGCCTGCCAAACACCTGGCGGCCCCTGGACAGCCAGCACTCGGTAACGCAGAGTCTAGCTGACCAATCCTTTCACCACTATGGCAAACTGAAACGGCTCACTTCAGAATGAGCTATTTCCATATTATGAGCTCGTGGTGCTACAAAACAAGCAGCTTCCGTCTTTAAATATGAAAACCACAAGCCATACAGCAAGTGTACGATTTTTTCCTATTTAAACTGATGTCTGTGGCTCAGTGCCTAAAACTGATATGTTTGAACCAAGATAGATGTTAGTCCAAGATGTTTGGCCAACTTTGATACCTACTAGTCCAAGATGTTTGGCCAAGTTTGTTAATGGTCTAACATATTTTTCCAAGTTTGGTATTAGTCCAAGACGTTGGGATATTAGTCCCAGATGTTTGGACAACTTTGATATCTACTAGTCCAAGGTGTTTGGCCAAGTTTGATATTAGTCCAAGATGTTTGGCCAACTTTGATACCTACTAGTCCAAAGTGTTTGGCCAAGTTTGATATTAGTTCAAGATGTTTGGCCAAGTTTGATATTAGTCCAAGATGTTTGGCCAACTTTGATACCTACTAGTCCAAGGCGTTTGGCCAAGTTTGTTAATGGTCCAAGATATTTGGCCAAGTTTGATATTAGTTCAAGATGTTTGGCCAAGTTTGATATTAGTCCAAGATGTTTGGCCAAGTTTGATATTTAAGTAATCTAAGATGTTTCGCCAATTTTGATATTAGTCCACGTATTGCATTCTTAAGAAGATTATCTAAGAAGATCTTGTAAAAAGTGCTTGTTTTAAAACTTAAGTGCATAGATGGTCTCTGTTAGCCTATTACCAAACTGTTTTGCCCAGATACCCTACACTTGTTTGGTTTAAATGACAATAACTGTGTGTGATATATCGGATATAAACTGACACTTGTCCCACTTTCTGGGAAGTACTTTTTTTAAAAGACAATAGGAAATGAGTATTAATTTTACTTACCTAGGTTTATTGATTGACCGATTCGTGTCTATCGCGGATTTGAAATATGGTCGCCAGTACCTACATAATACTCGCGAAAATTATGTTAGATAATTATGTGCTTTACCATCTAGGTAAATTAAATAGGAAACAACTTTTTGACCCCTTCGTTGAGCAGTCTCATAGAGGTCTTATAACTTTCTCATAATTATACACAGCATATCATGACATCACGCATGTATTCCCAGAAGGGTTAAGCAGAAGTGTACATATAGTAAGTACACTCACATTATTTCGCCATAAGGCCCATGTGATAGGGGGCGAGGCAGACTCCGGGCTGCTACTGAGAAATTCCAGACGCAAAAACCCACTATCAGTTTATCCGACCTGGCAATAGAACTAGAACCCAGGACCTCATGGTCGTTCGCGACCACTATGCCAACGTCCAACGAGGTAGTCACAAATAAATAAGTAGAGGTCGAATTCTTGCTATCGTACCCATTAATTTTAAATAAGTTATATAACAGCTTAGGTAAACTAATTAAGTTTATTTATATAACTAAAATTTAAAGGTAGGTAATTTGCAGAATACTAATGAAAATTAAACACTTATTGTACGCAGTTACTTATGATAATCTGTGTTCATTATAATTCATAGCCAAATAGTCATTTAGTTCACATAACTGGTTGAGGTTTGCCATGGGTGTACCATTTTTCCAAATCATCTAATAATGGTTTTCTAAACATAAGCTGCCTAGCGTTTTCCCAACTACGTTGGGGTCAGTTTGCAGTCTTAACCGGATGCAGCTGAATACCAGTATTTTACATGACTGCATATCTGACCACCACAACCCAGTTACTGGGTAACACGATACCCCTTGGTAAGACTGGTTGTCAGACTTTCGGGATACTGATGACCCGTAACCAGTGTCAAAGATCCACGAATGATAGCCGGCCGGGACCAACGGCTTAAAGTTTAATTATTATTATTATGTGTTATGACTTATTACCTATTTCTATGATTGCTGGATAACCTGTACCTAATTGGCGACAGTGTAAGTCCAAGGCTATTATTACTATTTTTGCTATTATTATTATTATTTCTTTTATTTCACTAAAAACATATAAATTATATTTTTAAATATTAGTGAGTATAAAAAATATAAAAACATTTAAAAAAACAAAAAATAGTAGCCCACCGGTATCGGGAACAGGGTCCAAGCTACCGGCAGTCAGGGCTCCAGAGAGAGGAACCGCCTAACAATGCGGGCCGTGTCCAGAAGTACCGCTCTCTGAGTCAAGCCCTATTATTATTATTATTAAGCAAACAGAAGCTAATAAATAAATAAAATAAATCATATTTGCCGATAAGTCTAAAAATAATGTTAAAAAAACCACTGTCACTGATAAATCACTAAACTTTGAACTTGAACTCAATCGATCAATTTAAAACTAAAGAATCACTGGCAACTTATAAATAAAAATAAATATGTGCACTAACCGGTACATAGTTTCTTCGGACAACAACGATTCTCTCGAGCGATTCACGGTAAACAACGCGAAGAGATGCGCCACACACCTTATAAACAACCTATTTATACAAAACGACGCTGTAAAATACCCAATGTACGGACCACGGAGTGCGTATGTTTTTTTCGCGCCAAACGGTAAACGACTGAAGGCAGCCGTCCGTACAGCCTCTAGAAGCAAAATGGTAGGGCGTGGGATGGAATATTATCTATCAATGATATGTTGATTCGTATTTTAGAGTTCTTAACTGAAATTAATAGGCCTCTATCTGACTTATGTTTTTTTTTGTAGGCTTTGAGATTTTGTTCAATGCCAGGGGAATCTAAACGTGATTACTTATTAATTAAAAAGATATTAGGTACTGGTAGCTTAATCTGTTAAAATCTTGTAAAATAATAAGTACCTATCAGACAAGATGCTACTATTTTTAGTGCAGGAAGTGAGGCAAGACTCCCGGGAGTCTTGTAACAAAAGTTAAATAGAGGTTGAGTTAGGTACAATTTTTTATGGAAAAATATTACATAAATATGACCTGTAGGTGTTATGAACTAGGTAAGTACGTAAATAAAATAGCGAGTTACTGCTAACACACATGGCTTTGAACTGTGGTTTCGTACTAACAGCACTTAGGTAATAGTTACTGAGCGTTAAGCAAACAGTGCTAAAAGAGCGCGTCGTTGTACTTTTTCATATTTTAAATGATGTCGTGACTAAAATTTTGAGAATTAATGTGGAATGCTACACACTACGTCTGTGTGGTGCCGGACTTAAAGAATAGCACCACCCCATACTTCCCGTGGGTGTCGTAAAAGGCGACTAAGGGAGACCGGAGAATGGGCAGCAGCGGTCTCTATGCATTACACCATCATACCATACTACGATCGCCAACCCGCCTGCCAAGCGTGGCGATTATGGCAACCCCCCCCCCCCCCAAAATTGGGGGAGGCCTATGTCCAGCAGTGGACGTCTTTCGGCTGAAATGATGATGATGATGCTACACACTATGCCGAACGTACGCGACCGAAGTTTGGCATGATTTCGCCTGCAATGCTATTTGAGTTACTGACGGCACATTATGCCGAAATTACGTTGCGTTATAGCGTATAGCCGAACTTCGGTCGGGCGTAAGTTCAACGGCAATTCGGCGGCTACGTATTCTGTAGATAGAGCACACATTATAGGCGACCGAAGTTCGGATAGATTGCCGAAGAAGATCCGTGGCGGGGAGCAGCGGGGGCAGACATGCCCGCGCCCCGCGTGTGCGCAACTGAATTTCTGCGGCGTAAGTTCGGCACTTATGGTGTGTCATATTAGCTGAATACGTCGAAACGTAAAATCCGCCGCGGAACTTCGGTCGCGTACCTTCAGCATAGTGTGTTTGGACACAGAGTAGGCGAAGACCAAAGAAACGATGGGTGGACTGTGTGAAAGATGATATAGCTATAAAGGGGGTGACTATCGAGATGACGACTAATAGAGAAGTATGCAAGAAAAAACATGTTTAGCCGACCCCAAATACATTCATTGGTATAAGGACTGGAGAATTATGATAACTTTAACATTTCGAAAATTCCATCTTTGATTTCCATTCCCTGTTGAAAGTTGAGTCGAGAGGTTTTTGCGGAGTTTTCCAAGATTATAGAAGTTGATGACATACATAATGCTTATCTAATGAGTTAATTAAATAACCATTACGCAGACTGGGTGTGAAATTGCAACATCCGAGATTCCGAGTCTTATACTGTCAAATAGCATGGTGTCATCGATACCTATAAGATTTTTTTTATATGTCCATGGTGTCGTCCCAAGCAAAAACGAAGGTGAAGGCCAAAATGGAAGTTTAAAAAAAGAACAATCTCGACGCATTCCTTGGAAAAACGTTTTTGTTTTCAATTAGCACTAGCGTAAAATGACAGTATGTCGGTCGTGGGATCCGTTGCACTTGTTCACAGATTACTAAATAGTTACTACTTGGTGAGCCACCCGCTGGGCATGGTGGCCTGCATACAGTCGGGGGTGCGGTGAATGCACAAATATCTCCTGGGCCCCCGACTCATGGTAGTAGGAACAGAGGGGTTTTAGTTGGTAGGAGTCCAACATAACCCTGCGTTCTTTCCAGACGGAGGATATCCATGAGGATTTTTCCACGGAAAAATGGACCTATCTGTAGCAGAAAAGAAGACCTCATGATGTCTGTTACACAATACAAGCCTACTAAAATTAACAATTCTCGTTAATTTCGTGTAGTTAAATGAGTGCGGAACCCAAGCTGCTAGTTATTAAAATTAAACATGTCATTGTATTTTATTTATTAAAATAATTGCTTGAACTTGAGGTAACTTCCCATCTCTGGGAATGTTTTTGTGGAAGCATGAATATGTTAAACACACCGGACGTTGCGTAATATAGTAGGTAGTAAAACTGTATATTTTGGGTAGGTACTTATTTAGCTTTTGACCGTGGTGACAATATTATTATCAAAATATTATGTAAAAATCTGTTATTCAAATTAGGTTGAGAATCAACCCTCTTTGATCGTCAAAATTACATAAGACAGTCCCCTAAAACGCCTGCACTTCACCAGTTCCTATTAGCGCTTTAGCTGAAATGAAGTGGCGCAACAAACTCCTCAGCAGGGGCCCAAGTCTGCTATTTTTATAAATACGTCACTCCAACACGATTCCACCACCATCCCATTGTCCTTTTGCTAAAAGTTCGTAATCTGGTAAATTCATAATGGTTGATCATTGGTCGGTCAATGGCACAGAAATTATACGATACTCGTAACGAATTAAAAGCAATGACTGCACAATGACGTTCCATTGATAGGTCACTGATCAAAGGAACTGCCAAAATTTAGCACATTAGTCAGTAATTCATTTTTCATTATGTACGAGATTACCATTCTATGCCATTACTTTCAATGGAGTGTCAGTGATTGACCATTGAGAAGTCATAATGACGCCATTATATTAGTAGATTACCAAACTTGTCAAAATCAACAATTATGAAATCAATGATAGACCATTCTGACGCTATTGTAATAGCAGACTTGAGGCCCAGCACAGCTGTCTATTCAATTAGAAGAACGCGTTGCAAGTCCCCAATGGCATGTAATAACTGGGTGGAAAGTTCCTCCATTAAAAAGGGAGGATGTTAAAATTCAAACAATGTTATTTCACATAAACCTACACGGGCACTTATGAAACGTCAGAAGCTAGGTGCACAGCAAAGACTACAATATAATGGTGCACAGTTCCAATCGGTTGTTTCTTATGGAGAAGAGTGATTTGTCTATGATTTTGACAAGCTTTTTTGTGGCGGCAAACAAACACCTACCTACCATATTGAATAAGAATAAAGATCACGGTAACTTTGACAGTGATAAAGTCAGAGGTAAGAAACTTCGAAAGAACTTTAGTGTGAGGACTGACAAGCCTAGCTTTTCTCAATAAAAATATATTTCTTAGTTCTTGACAGGATTTTCCTTTTAAAGGCCTGTGGCGGACAATTTGTAAAATGTGGTAATGTTAATAATATTGCACGGCATAATTAGCTAGGGTAATTGTCGGCTAGTACCTAGATCTTACACAACCTCATGCCTTTTTTAAATTTCTGGAATCTGGTAGAGATTCTTTTATGTAAAGTTTATTTTTACCTATATTACCTACAGACCTACTTACTGAGCAGTGGTATCCCAGTGGTAACGGCCTCGACTTAGGAGTTGGTCGTGGGTTCGAACCCAGGCAGGCGATTTACTTTGCGTAAATAATTTCATCACCACTGCTCTCAAAACGCGAAGGGAAACATCGTGAGAAAAGACATGTTCTAGAACCATCCTAGAACGAAAATTCTACCAACCCACAATGGGCCCGCGTGGTGGTTGGCGGCCTGCTCCCTCTCAAAAAGAGGGGAGGCCTGTGTCCCAGCAGTGCGAACATTATAGGCTGCTGTGTGTATATGTATTACCTACATTTGTATTGCAGTGATTCGCTTTTAGAAGGTTCGATAGATGTAGGTAGGTATAGACGCTATGAAAGCGCCAGAAGAAAAAATGTAAAAAGACTAAAATAACTATTATTTTTAATGCATTATGTGGAAAAATTAGTGATATATATATATAGGTCGATAAACATGTAAAAAGCTGTTACGAATGCCAAATCATCGAATATCAATTGATCGATCACTATTTATCGAATGTCTAGCATAATCGAACGTTGATTTTATCAAATGTTTATTAAAACAAATAAATCTTACACCCAGTACCGACGTATTCGTTGTATTGGGTTTCCGATTATTGAGCGTGCACTCGATAGTGTTGAAAATATCGAATGTTTGTTTCGAGTCATAAACGCATCGTATATTCATCGTTTCGAATTTTTAACTTATTGACTACTTATAATACAATAATCGAAACTCGATTGTACGATCTATTAAGTCAACGACGCCGCTACGACAACGCTACGGCGCCTCTACGACGTCGCTACGACAACGCTACGGTGCCGCTACGCCGTGTCGCTACGACGACGCTACGACGCCGCTACGACGGCGCTACGACGCCGCTACGACAACGCTACGACGCCGCTACGCCGTCGCTACAACAACGCTACGACAACGCTACGACTATGCTACGATGCCGCTACGCTGGTGCTACTGTAAAATGGTGCTGCTGCTAAAATGTAAATACTGATTGGGAAAACTTTTTTATTCAACCACGGCCAAAAAAAATTTTTTTTTCGGGCGAAAACGCAAACGGCCAAAAATTGTCAAACATCGAATAACTGTTACTGTTACTTGCAGGACGTCGTAGAGACGAATCACAACGCTTCCATTATTACTCTATAAAATGTACAACAGTTATCAGTTGGATTTGTTCCAGTGGAACGGAACTGCAAGGCATTGCCGACGGCGTTGGCAACCGCGTGTAACGGGGCCCTTAGATTGACGAGTGACGTATCTAGGATTACCTAGCCGTGGACCTGAATAAATTGGTGAATCAATCAGTAGGCTAATACAACGTCCGGACAACAAAACCGTTTGAAAAATGTAAAAAGCGTTTCTCATATACCATAAAAGTGTGTGTTTAGATACATTATATTACAGGGTAGCAGGGATATCAACCCACAAGCAGATTTGAGATGGGTGTAGTACAGTCAGTGTATAAAAATATTTTTTAAACAGTTATTTAAAAAATTAAAAGTACTTTTCTATACATTTTGACTCGGACATCTATGATTTTGACCAAGTAGGTATTGTACTTTTCTATGAAACAGAACATTTTTTTTATCCGGCGAAAAATATACGTGAAGTACTATAGACTCCTGTAAACTCTGCTTGCGAGATGCAGGATTTTGAGTGACGTCAGTATGACGCGTTGTTCGCATGTGGCGTTGTAGAGACCGCTACATACGCTACGGGGTCTAGAATCATGTGCTGAATTCTTGGTTTCAGTTTGTGCGTCAACGCCCCATCACGCCTGTAATATCTGAAGGGTAAAGCAGAGGTGTACCTATAGTAATAGTACACACCCACATTTCGCCAGTTATGTTTGTCCTTACATAGGTATTTTTAAGTTTAGGGGTTATGTATAAGTCCTTACATAGGTATGTTTAAGTTTACGTAGGTATGTTTAAGTTTACGTAGGTATGTTTAAGTTTAGGGGTTATGTATAAGTCCTTACATAGGTATGTTTAAGTTTACGTAGGTATGTTTAAGTTTACGTAGGTATGTTTAAGTTTAGGGGATGGGCCTATTGCCATCAACCGGGCACACATCCAGACCAGACTCCGGGCTGCTACTGAGAAATTCCAGATGGAAAAACCCAATAATACTTTGCCTGGCCTGAGAATCGAACCCAGGACCTCAAGCTCAGCAGTAACGAAACGAAACTTAGTAGGGTACTTTAATGGGTAATGTGGTTGGATATTACCCGTTAATGTACTGTAGAGGCAATCTACACAAAATACAGATAGTACAGAAGGCAATCACATGTATGTACTTCACTTTTGATACCTACGCTCGGCGGTCGCGCTATAGGGTTGTCAACTTTGGCTTATGCACAAAAACTATCGTGGTAGTGGCACTCGTATTTAGTTGTTTGATTTATTGTTGAGCTTATTCTACAATATTAAAACAAAACAATAAACATAGTATTACAATACAAAAAGTATACAGAACAAAAACATATAAAATTTTACATTTGTCAATTTTCACTATCGAAAATCCCTAATAACTTAACGGATTACCCTTACTACTTAATAAACGGATTACCCTATTTACACAATTTATTTTGCCCTATCCTTTTTAGACCTAAACCTATCAAATGACACTAAAACAACACAATATCTACACAAACAAAAAATCATGTTTTCAACTTACGTAATATTTGGTGGCGTGAATTTACCTTACAAAAAAATTACTTCGTTTATACTGATTCAAAATAGGAAACTATTATATCAATCGAGCTTAGATAGCCATTTTGTGTTGCTCCATTTTTGCACTTCACAGACGCGTGTCTCAAGCGGATGGCACTCGCGCTCGCACTACTCCCAACCACTCCGAGATAACGTGTCCGTGAGCGGTGTCTATGAGTGCGTTGCTCGAGCGTACTTTGTGTGTAGATTGACTTCTATTCTATCTGTATTTTGTGCTATCTATGTAGCCTTACCTTGTATAATGCAGGCTGGTTATAATTGAGCGCGTGTTCCATTCTAACAATCAAGCAGGTGTCAAATATTTTTATTAAGTACTAGCTTCCGGCCGCGGCTTCACCCGCGAGGTATGTTGATAAAAACTATCCACACACATAAGCTAACTCATACATAAGCTATCTCTCTGCCAAATTTTATTGAAATCCGTTTAGTGGTTTAGGCGTGTAAAGGTAACATACAGACAGACAGACAGAGTTACTTTCGAAATTATATTTTTTTATTTTTTTTATTACATTTTTGTTTAGTTCAGTGAGTGCTAGCTATAACGTGGTAATGTAAAGTCTTTCTATGAATATATCCTAGTGAAATCCTATCGCTGTTTAATTACCTACATAAAGGGGCTCTTCATAGAGTCTCTACAGTAGGTACCCTACTTAGTTTCCAATTTTCCATTAAGATGTTTGAATTTTAATTCACTTGGGTCTATGTTGGCAATTGATGTTCTTTCAAGTTAAACAAATATCAACTTTATTTCAATGGTAATTAAGTTGATTTCAGAGTGACTAGCACTATTGAAAAAGTTATAAAAATATTTGAAGTTGTAGCGTAAACTGAACTTTGTTACGTAGGAATTAAAGTTATTTTTCCATTAATTCATTATTTGTTTACATTTTTGGCAAATAAATCGCGAATGCAGATTAGGCGAGTTGTTGACCAAATGACAACAGCCTTTTATTAAAGTAGTCACATCACGCCTGTATTGGCCGAAGGCATAGGGCAGAGGTATCTTTATACTATTATAAAAGTTTTCATGATATAGAACCCTCTTAGTAACTACCCGAGTCGAACGAGCAATATTAGTCAGTTAGAATGAATGAAATTCACCGACACCAGCGAGGTTTGACCAGACTGGATTAATCAAATGAACCCCAAGATTCGCAGTAGCCCCTGTAGCCTCATGTTTCTTTCATGGTGCTACAGCGACCATTGCATATCAAGGAGAAGATCGGGGGGCGCGGTAATGGTATAATAGGGAAGACGCCCAAGTAACACAATCGCGTCTAAAAACGGACTATTAGATATCTAATAGAATTTAATTTTATTGTTTGCCTTAAGAGTAAAATATCTCTCAAGTTATATTCAAGAACGCTTATAGACACAGTTTAGTAAAAGTGGGCACAACCTTATCCCATCTCATAAGAATGAGTTAAGAAAACATGAATAGATAGAGATAAGAGTTGTAAATTTTCAAATTGTCTGTAGAGATTTTTCTAGTGTCTCACTAAATTGTTTATAGACCACAAATTTTACTAGTAGATAGTTTATAGATAAAGTTGAGACCTTTAAAAAAGTCTTTACTCGTTAAGTTTTTAAACCAAAATTAACTCAAGACTAACAACTATAAGTTACATTTGATTTGTAGTAGACAACAACACGTAATGGCGCCGAACTTACAAGAGTTATTTAAACTTATTAATGTATTGCATCATGGCGTAACAAATTTCTTAATTCTTACATTACTTGGGTTTTAGCTAGTTATTAATGGGTAAACAAGCAAATCTATATGCGATTGAAATTCTATCGTCGAATATTATGTAAAACTCTCTTAAAATAAGAGCGCTCGCTGTAAATATAAGATTTAACATTTTTTTTTACAAAAAAGGATATTATTTAATATAAGCAAATTTTTAAAATTGCATTTTAATGTTTAAAATACTCATTTTATTTAAAATATAGTAATTTAAAACATATTAAATGTTTAATTTGACATAATTTAATGATAAAAACATAAAAATAATCATTAAAATATGTAATGAAAATCATTTGAAGCAAAAATAGGCAATAAAAATGGCGTCAAGATGAAGTTTACTAGAGAAACGAATTTAATAGAACAAATACTCTAGAGCATTTTCGGTAGCATGGCTCTAGCTCTATAACAAGAATAATTTTACTTGCTACATACTAAACTATCTAGGGAAAGAATAAACAGATTTATGAGTGGTTTAAGATTACCTAGTAACTGTCATCTCTGTATTCCTTTTTATCTTATCACAGTATTTCTAGACGTTCATCAGTGAACAGGTAATTTGATGTGTTGTGAACGGAAGACCATTTTATGCAGTACAGAGCAATTTAATAAATCAATTCAAGAGGGTTAAGGCCTACGCAAAGCATAGCAATTTATGTCGTATTTCTATATCGATACGTTTGAATGTCCATTAGCAAAAATTTCAATCCCTTGCCATGCCGTCCCGGTCTGCGAAGGCCTTAAGTAAAAGATATTTCTGTTTTATTTATAGACAACTAGCTTACCCGGCAAACGTTGTTGTGCCATATAAATTATTTCTAGCTGCCCGGCTCTACTTCGTTCGCGTGGTGTCCTACCCCTTACCCTACCCTACCCCTACCCTACTCCTACCCTACTCCTACACTACTCCTAACCTACTCCTACCCTACTCCTACCCTACTCCTACCCTACGTCTACTCTACTCCTACTCTGTAAATATAGATGTGATAAATAGTAGGTAGTAGTAGGTAGGTATGTACCCGCCGGCGGCGCTGCCAAAGACGCAGTGTTAACATAAGTCTGGTAGGTTTTCATCAGAATCGGATTGCACACTAACATAATTTTGTGAAGTTTCGATTCTGAATCTGAATTATTTTGTAACTCTTCTTCATTTTTCTTCCTTTTTAAATATTTGGCGATTTTTCGACGAAAGCCACCAGACCTTTTAATTTTTTCACTGTCTCCATTGCATAAAATCATCCAATTCAAATATTTAATACAAATGCACTTTATTAAGCCATTTTTAGGAAAAAAACCACTAAAAACACCTTTTCACTATCATTTTTTTAGACAAACTGAAAAATATCTATTAAAGTATTTTATCTAGACTTAAGTCTCTTTATAAACAAAGATAAGAGTACCAATAGCTAAAATAGAATGTTTTGTCTTAAAATATATCATCTTATCTATAAAATTACTTCAAGTTAGGTACCTTCCTAGGCTTTATTAACTATTTGTAGAGCATTTTATCTTAAAACATTCAATATACTTATAAACGTACTTAAAATAAGTGTGCTCTAGAACAAATGCTCTAAAAATAATCGAGCTTGAGAAAAAAAACTCTATCAGAATACATTTTCTTTATTGAAACCATCTTTAGAAAGCCCCTATCTAAAGATTAACCATGAATAGACCGTCAATAGACAGATTTGTTTTAAACCTCCAAGACTGTGTAACTTGGGCGTGCCCGTAGGATAACTGTTAAGGCCTACGCAGACAGGGACGGCATGGCAAGGGATTTTGCCGTCAGTCAGCGCACACTAGCCGCTTAGATACCGCGGCATTCCAGAGGCTTCCCCGTTTCTCTACCCCCGCCGCCTCACCCCGCAGTATGTCACAACGAGCGCCAGAGTCCTTCGCATGCCGTTGCCTACCGTAGGACGCCACGGCATCCCGCCGCGGGAGCCCGTGGCGCGTCTTTCAATGTCGTGCAATGAAATCCCATCATTTCATTCTTGCCATACCGTCCCGTTTGTTAGTTAGTTGTAGTCCGAAAACAAAATAAAAAGTATACGAAATCCCATTCTTCCAAACCAGTAAATAAATATTTTCATCAAAAATAAAATTGATTGGTTTACCATATAATACTTTACGTTCGGCCGGCCCATAAAATTATTTATTTACATGGCTCAACGCAAGGCCATTGGGGAAACAATATTGTATGGTCAGTGGCCAATGTGGCCATCGTAAATTGTTCAGGGGCATTATATCTGCATATAATCAGGGTGCGGTTATAGCTCCTTTTGGAACTGAGGAAGATGGTTGCGAGAGCGAGCCGAACCTTGGAAATAACTACACACATCAAAAGTGTCTAGGGATCAAGCATTTTTATGCGGATTTCTTGAGATTGAGATGTGGCTTTGTAATAAATTTATGATTTTATAAATTTATATGGATCCTTTTTGGTGCATTTCATAATTTGAATCAGGAACTGTGAATCAAATTCGAGTAAAAGATGAAAATCAGCTGTCAATATTTTCCCTATAAAAACATACAACGCATTGAAGACATTATTAGTGCTACTGTTTCCCTACTACTGATTAAAACCAACGTTATTATGGAGCGGCGACGTCATTTAAGCAGGGAAGAAATGCTCAGAGCCGTGGGAATGATAGAAGCTGGTTCCCGGCAACGTACTGTGGCTTTAGCTCTGAATACAAGTCAGAGTGTTATCAGTCGACTTTGGACACGTTACCGAAGCACTGGTACCGTGGCTGAGCGCCATGGAGGACGGTATCGCTGCACCACACGGAGACAAGACCGATACATTCAAATCTTAACTCGAAGAGCTCCAACAATAACCGCCATGATGTTAGCCGTGAGGCTTCATCACTCTTCAGGGAACTTAATTAGCGACCAGTCAGAAACCGCTTGCATGAAGTGAACCTTCATTCCCGAAGACCGCTACGGGTACCACCTATAGCAATGCACAATCGTAGGATTCGATATCAATGGGCTCTTGAACACAGAAATTGGGCAAAAGAACAATGGCGTTTCGTGTGCTTTTCTGATGAGTCTCGTTTTGGTATGAGACCGGATACAAGACGTATACGACACTGGAGAACCCCTGGACGCCAACAGCGATTAAAATCCTGCCAGGAAGTCCATCCTTATAGTGGTGGAACCATCATGGTATGGGCGGGTATTTGGATCGGCGGAAGAACTGAGTTGATTTGGATCAGAGGGAACCTCAACGCTCAAATTTATGCTGAGACGATTGTATCAGACGTCATCGTTCCTCTACAAGTGCAAATCGGTCCCTTATTTCAGTTAATGCATGATAATGCACGACCGCACACCGCAAGAGTTGTAAGACAGACTCTCGCCGCAGCTAACATCAATGTCCTGCCCTGGCCTGCTCAGTCGCCAGCCTTGAACCCGATTGAGCATGCATGGGATATGCTACAGAGAAGAGCTCTGCCGAATATGGAGGGTATCCAGTCGCAAGAAGACCTTTTTTTGTTGTTGCAACGAACATGGGCGGCCATTCCACAGCGTGATTTGGATGAACTCATTTTGAGTATGCCAAACCGATGTTCTTGTGTTGTTAGTGTTCGCGGTAGAAACACGGATTATTAATTGTTTAAGTTACCCAATAAAATTTTAAAGAAAACTGTTATTTCAGTCTTTTTTTCGAACTTTTGTGTTAGTGGTTCAAATGTCAAAAATCCCTTTATTAGGAAAATGGCAAATTTCTTTATTAATGCAAAGGTGACTTGGTTTATCGTTACTGTGACAAACGAAAACACTTTATTTGATGAATCCTTAAAGAAAATTTTAATTAATATTGTTGCGCGCCACAATTAATGCCTGGTACATGGTGACAGTAGTTACCACTAGCGCCATCTAGTATCGAGTAGCGGAACTAGTAGTGAAGACCCTTCTAGAAATTTCGATGCAAGAACTTTCTAGAACATTCCCGAACTTTCGACATCTGGTCGATCGGGGCCTGTATGTACTCGAACATTCTAGATGTTTCTACAATGGAAGGTTCTAGAACTCTCTTTGGCGCTATATAAGGCCGAGACGCGCCACGACCGACACAGTTTGGATACAGCGATCGAAGTGAAAACATCGAAGCGATATTCAAGTGCGACTTAGAGTGATCAGTAGTGCAATTGTGTGTTATAATTAGTGTGTTTAAGTTGTAATTAGTGTTGATTATTAAAGTGTCATTTTTTTTGGTTATTAAATCGGCAGTTTTTATTGTCACGAACCCGAAGCTCGTAACAATTGGTGTCAGAAGAGGGGATTAAAATGCCGGTTTTACCCAAAGACGACACGGAGGGTATCCGTACCCGGAGTCAACGCCAGCAGGAGACGGACCAAAGGCGATTCGGTGGAACAACGCCAATGGGGTCGGAAGGCCAGCTACCGACCGCGGAGGCCGGCCCGTCTACAGCTGCTCCAGCATCATCAGCGCCAGATTTTGCTGCTCTGATGATGATGCTGCAGGAGCAGGCTCGCCGACAGGAGGAACAGGCTCGCCGACAGGAGGAACAGGCTCGTCGGCTGGAAGAACAGCTCCAGCGTGATAAAGAGGAACAGGGCCGCCGACAGGAGGAGCAGACGCGCCGCCAGGAAGAACAGATGCTCCTTATAAAGGACCTTCACGCTACCTTCGGGAAAGACATGAAGGAGATGAAGGATAAGGTTGCTCAATATGACAACCGCCTGTCGGAAGCTGAAACCCGAATCGACCAAGTGAATAATCGGGTTGACAACGTGATGGCTGACGTGAGGCTAACCGTGATGGCTGACGTGAAGAAAACGCTGGATTACCTCAAACTTGGGGATGGAATCGCAGCTCCCGTAGCTACAACACCTTCGCTACGTGGATTCAAAGTGCCACCGTTCGACGGAACTTCTTCCTGGTCGGCCTACAAAATCCAGTTTGAGGCTGTCATGAAGGCGAACGGGTGGAATAAAAGCCAGGCCATGACTGCTCTCACCCTAGGCCTGCGCGACCAGGCCTTAACTGTCCTGGAAGCTCTCGGTAAGGAAGTGACTTACGAGCAGCTCCTTGAGGCATTGGAGGCTCGGTATGGCGACGCTCACCTGGAACACGTGTTTCGTGCGCAGCTCAAGGATCGCGTGCAACGCAGTAACGAAAACCTGCAGCAGTGGGCCCTTGAAGTGGAAAAGCTGGTTCGTAAAGCTTACCAGTCCGTACCTGCACTTATTGGTGGGAACCTGGTACAAGCATTCATCGACGGCATTCGCGACCTTGAGGTCAGAGCTGCTGTGAGGCTCGGTCACCACGAGACGCTTAAGGACGCCTTGGCCCATGCTCTGGAGGTGGAAGCTGTGCGGCAGGATCATCGTTCCCATCTCGTCAGGGAGGTTGCAGCGGCTACAGTTCGCGACCGCAATAAAGGATACAGCCCTAGGTGCTACGGCTGTGGGGAAAGGGGCCACCTTCGATCCAGTTGCCCTAAGCGAACTGCAGAAAAAGAAGATTGCCGATCTCCAGAGGGCAGTGCGGCTAACAGCACCGCCCAGCACCAGCAGCAGGGAAACGAGTAATAGCCAGGACTGCGGGGCGGGTGCTGGCTGATGTTCAAAGAGCCCCAAGGGTTTCGATCACACAAACCCATGACGGGAACAGCCTAATCATCAAGGGCGAGGTCAACGGAACGCCGTGTAAGCTGACCATAGACACTGGAGCCTCTCGCACGGTTGTCAGTTCCCAACTTACAAGTCGGTCCCTTGGGGACTCCGCATACAACCGGGAACACATTAATTTGGTAACAGCCACCGGTCAGCGCATTCCCGTCCATGGAGAGAAGAAAATGGAATTGAAGCTAGGCAACAGAATCTACCTGCATAATGTCATCGTGGCTGATATAATGGACGATTGCATCCTGGGCCTTGACTTTATGAGGAAGAATTGTTGCGAGATTGACGTCAAGCAAGGTGTTTTGAAATGTGGAGAAGAGGAACTTTTCATGGAAGGGGCGTTACCTGGGAATGTGTACAGCCTTAAGAAGATTGTTCTTCCGCCGAGATCGGAAACGATTGTGCCGGTTAGTCTTCCTCGGAATCCTGGGCAAACTCATCGTTGTGTACTCGTGGAAAGGGTAGACAATGACCTTCCATGGAAAGTGGCACGGACTTTGGTCAGAGCCACTGACATCTCAGGGGTACGTGTGCTGAACCTTTGTGATCAGGATCAGATAATAGAAAAAGGCACACTAGTTGGTACTTGCGAGGAAGTGGATTGGTTGCGTCGATGCCAATATCTATCGACTGGGACCCTCAGCAAGGATGCACAAACGAAAGTGACCACACTTTTAGAAGACTGCCGCAGCGCTTTGTCCCAAAATGAAATGGTCAAGGCGAAGAAGATGTTACTCAAGTACGCCGATGTTTTCTCGTCAAACGAGGCTGACATCGGGAAGACTGGCTTAGTTCAACACAAAATAAATACAGGAGAAGAACTGCCTATCCGTCAGCGGCCAAGGAGATTGCCGGTAGCACGTGAAAAGGAAGTGGAAACCATGATTGAAGGAATGGTGAAGGATGGTGTTATTGAACCTTCATCTAGTCCATGGTGTTCACCTGTAGTGCTGGTAAAAAAGAAGGACGGCAGCATGCGGTTTTGTGTTGACTATCGTCGTCTGAATGACGTTACAAAGAAGGACAGCTATCCTTTGCCAAGAATTGATGACACGCTGGACATGCTTACTGGAGTAAAGTGGTTTAGCACGCTGGACCTGAAAAGTGGCTACTGGCAAGTCGAAATTGATCCTAAGGACAAGGAAAAAACTGCATTCTCGACAGGAAAGGGTCTGTGGCAATTTAAAGTTATGCCGTTTGGATTGTGCAATGCTCCGGCAACATTTGAAAGGTTGATGGAACTTGTACTTACCGGACTAATTGGCGATGCCTGCCTGGTCTACTTGGATGACATCATCATCGTAGGCCGCACGTTTGAAGAACATCTTCAAAACCTGGAACGTGTGCTCATGAAGATCCAGAGTGCCAACCTCAAGTTAAGTCCGAAGAAGTGTTCACTATTCAAACGACAAGTTAGCTTTTTGGGATATGTAGTGTCTGAAGAAGGTATCCGCACGGATCCAGAGAAAATCGCCGCTGTCAAGGATTGGCCAGTTCCAAGAGATAAGACGCAGGTCAGAGCATTTTTGGGTTTGTGCTCCTATTATCGGCGCTTTGTCAAGAACTTTGCAGATATAGCCAAACCCCTGCATAAGCTAACCGAGGAGAAGCGACATTTCTGCTGGGATGAAAGTTGCGACATCACATTCCAGGAGCTAAAGGACCGTCTGTGCAAAACACCTATTTTGGGGTACCCTGATGCGGGCAAGGAATTCATAGTTGACACAGACGCAAGTGACATAGGACTTGGCGGTGTGTTGTCTCAGCGGAACGGCGATCAAGAGGTTGTGGTAGCTTACTTCAGCAAGTCATTGTCAAAACCTGAAAG
This sequence comes from Mesoligia furuncula, assembly GCA_916614155.1. Lineage (NCBI taxonomy): Eukaryota > Metazoa > Arthropoda > Insecta > Lepidoptera > Noctuidae > Mesoligia > Mesoligia furuncula. The sequence goes on from OU744810.1 coordinate 13,763,178, forward strand.
GAACTATTGTGTTACGAGACGGGAACTGCTTGCTGTGGTAAAGTCATTGCAGCATTTTAGCAAATATCTTCTGGGGCGGAAATTCCACCTACGAACTGACCACGCTGCACTGAAATGGCTATTGCAGTTCAAAAATCCAGAAGGACAAGTTGCGAGGTGGATTGAACTACTACAGGAATACGACTTCGAGGTCGAACATCGCAGCGGGAAATCTCATGGCAACGCAGATGCATTGTCAAGAAGACCTTGTCCTGAAGACTGCAAGCATTGTACTAGGCAAGAAAGTAAAGAAGTCGTACCTGTGAGGATGCTCAAGACAGACCTCAGCAACGAGTGGAAGGAAAGCCTACAACGTGCACAGCAGGAAGATTCGGACATCAAGCCGATTCTGGAGTGGATGAAGGCCAGAGCTCCTAAGCCCAGGTGGAGCGACGTCTCAGCAATGAGTTCGACCACAAAAAGTTATTGGGCCCAATGGGACAGCTTGGTGATGCAGGATGGAGTCCTGTGCCGCAAATGGGAAAATGCTCGGGGAGACAGCTGTCTTTTGCAAATGGTTGTCCCTAAAGCTCAAGTACCGGATGTTCTACAGCTGTACCATAATGGTTGTTCAGGAGGCCATCTGGGAGTAAAACGGACTCTATTGAAGATACGAGAACGGTTTTACTGGGTCCACTGTCGGGACGATGTCGAGGACTGGTGTCGCAAATGTACAAGTTGTGCAGCTGTGAAGGGACCTCAGACTCGTAGTAGAGGTGCATTGAAATTGTACAATGTTGGTGCACCATGGGAGAGGATAGCCCTTGACGTTGCGGGGCCGTTTCCGGAAAGTGATAGTGGTAACAAGTATTTCATGGTTGTGATAGATTACTTCACTAAGTGGCCGGAAGTCTTTGCCATTCCAAACCAAGAAGCTTCAACAGTTGCAGATAAACTGGTTCATGAAGTCTTCTGCCGTTTTGGAGTACCCTTAGAGATTCACAGCGATCAGGGAAGGAATTTTGAGTCCCAAATATTTCAGGAAACTTGCCGAGTAATGGGTACTCATAAAACGAGGACAACTTCTTACCACCCACAATCGGATGGAATGGTGGAACGATTTAATCAGACACTGGAGAGGTACCTAGCCAAAGTTGTTGAAAATCGGCAACGAGATTGGGACAAGCACATACAACCGTTTTTGTTGTCATATCGAAGCGCTGTTCACGAAAGTACATCGGTGACACCAGCTTTCGCAAACTTTGGAAGAGAATTACGGCTGCCTGCAGACCTGATCACCGGAATACCACCTGATGCCCCACGCAGTATAACCGAGTATGCGAACGACTTGCGGAACAAAATGAATGACATTTATGAGCACGTCAGACAATCGGGCCAGAAAATGTCTGAAAAGATGAAAACCCGTTATGACCGTAAAATGAACAATAAAGGGTTCGACGAAGGTTCACTAGTGTGGTTGCACAATCCAGTCCGCAGCAAAGGGAAATCTCCTAAGCTTCAAGCTAAATGGGACGGACCGTACCGGATTGTGACAAAGATGAATGACGTAACCTACCGGATACAGAAAGGTGCAAGAGGTACTCCTAAGATCGTCCACGTGGATCGACTGGCGCGTTATTATGGGGCCGATAATGCTCGGGACGAGCATGTCTTAGGAGGGGGCAGTGTTGCGCGCCACAATTAATGCCTGGTACATGGTGACAGTAGTTACCACTAGCGCCATCTAGTATCGAGTAGCGGAACTAGTAGTGAAGACCCTTCTAGAAATTTCGATGCAAGAACTTTCTAGAACATTCCCGAACTTTCGACATCTGGTCGATCGGGGCCTGTATGTACTCGAACATTCTAGATGTTTCTACAATGGAAGGTTCTAGAACTCTCTTTGGCGCTATATAAGGCCGAGACGCGCCACGACCGACACAGTTTGGATACAGCGATCGAAGTGAAAACATCGAAGCGATATTCAAGTGCGACTTAGAGTGATCAGTAGTGCAATTGTGTGTTATAATTAGTGTGTTTAAGTTGTAATTAGTGTTGATTATTAAAGTGTCATTTTTTTTGGTTATTAAATCGGCAGTTTTTATTGTCACGAACCCGAAGCTCGTAACAATATCAATCAGGAGAAAAGTTATTGCAAAAATATATGTTGATCCCTAGACACTTTTGATGTGTGTATATATGATAGGAACTTATTGCTATAATAAATATAGACTATAGAATAAGAAAAGAGTACATAAGAGGAACTTTGAACATGGCACCGGCAACTGAAAAGTTCTGTGGAAATCGGTTGTCATGGTATGTGCATGTGTTACATAGAATGAGGAAAATGTTGTGAGGAAAGAACAATGCTCAAAACATGGACCCTTGTAGCACTTTAAAACCTATGTTAATCTAAGGGCCACTGCCAATATCTCAACATTTTATTGTATGACTGCGAAACTGAAATGTCCATCCGAAAAAAGGTAAATCGACATGAAGAAACCGGAATCAGTCACAATTATGTTGCCTTTTAAGGGGCTTACAGGACCTAAACGCAAAAAACTCAAGTTTTAGAAACAATAAAAGTATACGACCGACTAGGTACAGTAAACAAAATCAGAAAAATATATATGATATTCTTCAGGATATATGGTAGGTAGATAGTGTGTTGAAAACATAATTGACACTATTCTTTTTGAGTATGATTGTCGATGGCTAATATATGAGTATGGGATGACCAAAGAAACGATGGATGGACTGTGTGAATGATGATATGGCTAGAAAGGGGGTGAAAAAGGCATGTTGCGCCGACCGCAAATAATTTAGGTTACAGTAAAACAATGATGAGACCACTGACCTCTATCATACAAGTACGTATGATAGAGGTCAGTGGATGAGACTAACTAAGAAGAAGAAACTGGGGGCCTAAAAAGGCCACTTTGGAGAATCATAAATGGATAACATTATGAATTATAAAATGGCGAAGACAGTCCGTGTTTTTCTTTTTCGCTGCACTACGTATAGGTACAGACGCCAGCACATCAAGCTACCCGAAACTGTCAAATTTTCCCAATCAACTTTGAACCTTATGCTTTAGCGATAAAGTTGAAAATCTATTAAAGAAATTTGACTGATTGTAGTAGCTTGATGTGCTGGCGTCTGTACAATCAAAAATATTGGGATTGGATTTGGATTGGGTTGATTGGTATTTTAAAACGGACAAAAAAAAACGGAAAAATACTGCACGAATGGGATTTGAATTTGATACTATTAACTTAACAGTTAACGGTGTCCATTCTGTTATCCTTTTATGATTCTGCCAAAGTGGCCTTTTTAGGCCCCCAAAACTCCATAGAATGAAAATAAAAATGTTGACATTCTGAGCACAGATGATAACAAAGTACGATCTGTCAGCTAATTACGAAGGCTGTAGCCGCAGGATTGGAAAAAAATACAAAATTGATTTAACTTAATTTATTTTATGAAGATTACAATATTAATTAAAATTAAATTAATTAAATTAGTAGCTAAAATAGTCGACGGTTGACCGATGCTGTGTCAAAAGTGATGATTTTTTAGGAGGTCGCGATGTCCGGTCTCTGGCTGCATCGCAATGTGCTGCGTCGGCGCCTCGTTTTCGCGGCTGATGCGTTTTGTGGTAACTAGGTGAATGCTTCTCAGCGGCTTAGGTGGTATGCGAATGTGTTACAAGCTTGTCAGAAAAAGAAATGTCAAAACAAAGCATAGAGGAAAACACAGACCAATTTGTAGTCTGTGACACAGACTAAGAAAAAAAACAAAGCTCAAACATGGCTCACAGTGCACACGTTTTGTCAGAATATTAAATAAAATTGAATGTAAAATTTTTAATAGAAAGACCGTTAATTAAAACCGAATGTAATGTAAGTAATGGTGCGAAAGTAATGAACACTTTTATGCGGTAAAAAATACTAAAAATGCCTCTTGATTGTCCCAAACCAAAGTCTATGCCTTGGCTTAGAGCCGGGGTGAAAGCCGCATCTAAAATCTCGGCTAAAACCAAAGATGTTCTGAAAAATATTCCAGTCAAAGAGAAAAGTAGTTTTATCTGCGCTGTCCAGGATGCCATAATAAGCGTTTCCAACAACGCCATAACCTCTACTTCGCCATGGAAAAGGATAGTAAGCTACGGCGGGTTGGAGGCGGGGGCGGCAGCAGGGGCTTGGAGTTGGGCAACCAAGGCTCATGCGCTGGGGCTACTGGGGATACTGACCTTGTTCATCTGGTTCCTGCTCAAAAAAGCTTGCCGGAAAAACCTTCGCTGTGGACAGTGTGGCCGGAGTGGATAGCCCATAAAATAATTTCTTCCCTTAATAAGTTCCAAATACAAGCTGTTAAAATATTCTTGACACAATAAATAACGGTGAATACTTACACTATTTTTCTATTTATTTTGTGCTAGTAGTAGCTAGTAGTTCGCCTAGTCGGTACGGATTTGTATAATAATGAATGTAAACGTACAGCCAAGGAGCGAAAATGTTAAGCAATTTCGAACATTATTTATAGTCAGTTTGTTACATTTTTCGTAAGTTACCATTTGCTCTCAACGTGTAGGCAGTACCGGTGTAGTCGAAAATAGAAACGCGTGACTTATGTAGTCCATTATTGTACAGACGTCAGCACATCAAGCTACTACAATCTGTCAAATTTCTGTAATAGATTTTCAACTTTATCGCTAAAGCATAAGGTTCAATGTTGATTGGGAAAATTTGACAGTTTCGGGTAGCTTGATGTGCTGGCGTCTGTACTAAACGCCGTGCATTAATAGACTTATACAATTTTATAGCTTGTGTGACCTAAACCCGACCTTAAGTCACAGATAAGCATGACTTACGTGCAGGTTTATGTCGCACAGTGCTATCAAATAATAAAGAACAATAATGTCTACAGACAGTTGTCTATATAGGTACTACCTTATTTCAGACGCCAGCACATCATGTTACTATAATCTGTTAAATTTCTTTAAAAGATTTTCAACTTTATTGCTAAAGTATAAGGTTCAAAGTCTATTGGGAAAATTTGACAGTTTCGGGTAGCTTGATGTGCTGGCGTCTCTACATAAACACACTCATGCCTTTTTCCCTACAGAAGTCCTTACTTAGGTACATACTCCTTTTGCTTCGTTTACTTTCGTATGGACGTATCTCTCCCTGTCTCACTCTCTCTCTATCTGGTCATACACGCAGGCAGGTTGCGAGTACTACGCAACTGACCTTTCTGAAGGACATAACCAATTAAGGTCATTATTCCTTAAACAATGAAAAACCCAATAACACTTTGCCGGGCCTGGGAATCGAACGCAAAATCAACTATCAGTGGGTACTGATAGTTGAAAGCCCTAATTTATTCGACGTTATAAAATTGTGACATTGGTATCACTTTATATTCTGGAAACAGTAATGTACATGTGTGTGTAATTAAATAATTTTTTTTGAAATGTAGTCCCTCACGCTAGGCGCCCGTCACGCTAGGCGGGAGGAAACGTCAAACTTCACGTCACGTAAGGACGCAAACGGAAATTTTATAATGTTTGATACTTCGCGCACGCATGGCACAAGTGCACAACTAGCGCGACCCAATTCTTACCCTGAACGAGGACTAAATATGTACTCTTGAGATAATCTCATAGAAATATTTGTAAAGCACTGTGTGACCTAAACCCGCACAGCCCGCACTTAAGTCACGCTTTTCTGTGACTTAAGTAGTCCATTGTTACACCGAAAAGCATGACTTAAGCGCGGGTTTAGGTCACACAGTGCTATAAAATACACTCGCGAGCATAAGTATGGAATCACTTACTTGGAATTGATTCATCGCGATCTTGAACACTTAATAACTAGTTAAGAATAATAAAACTGACCAAGTGCGAGTCGGACTCGCACACGAAGGGTTCCGTACCACAAGGCAAAAACGCCGAAAAAAACACGTTTGTTGTATGGGAGCCCCCCTTAAATATTTCTTTTATTCTGTTTTTAGTATTTTTTGTTATAGCGGCAACAGAAATACAGCACCTGTGAAAATTTCAACAGTCTAGCTTTCGCGGTTCTTGAGATACAGCCTGGTGACAGACAGACAGACAGACGGACAGACAGCGAAGTCTTAGTCATAGGGTCCCGTTTTCACCCTTTGGGTACGGAACCCTAAAAATGGTACAGTCAACAAAGGAGATAAGTATACAGGCTCGTCGGATATAGTTGAAGTTTAGTAAGAAACCGATAGAGGTTGTTGCCCGAAATTTAATTTGATAAATGAGCTGTTTGTTTTCTATTAATAAATAGTAGATTGTTATACAAGAGTCGGAAGGAATCAATTCCCATACGAGGCATTTAGACGCCCGAGCGCAGCGAGGGCGGCTATAGTCCGAGTGGGAATTGATGACTTCACCCGCGTTAAACACTCCACTTTTCATTTCGAATTTAAGGAAAGTAAAAAATAGTAGTTTTTCTAAAATATTTACTTGATAATAATTACATGGACCTATTCATTAGTCTTTTTTAAATTTGAAGTATGGAACACACCACGTCACCGCCACATGAGTAGATTCTGTGTCACCCACCACCGCAGGCCGTTCCGCTTACTAGGGCCCGTATTATTATCATTCTGTCTGCATTCTTACTTTTACCATTTTTCATAAATTACTTAGAAAACACGATAATCTTGATAAAAATTACTAAAAATTGTGTTGCGACGTGACACTTTTTAGTGCTGACCGTCCACCCAACTTTCTTAATTCGATTCAAAACTTGCATACAGCCTAATCGATACTCGCAATAAAAAAAATTGTAGAAACTGAATAAAAACTCTTTAAACTAGCAAAATGTATTGAAATGTAAAGTGTTTGCAGAATATCCAATGTATAGAATTAATGAATTATCATCATTCTCAAAAAAGCTTCTGGTAAGCCTACCTAAAAAATGTTTACTGGGAATTCTGTAGTAAACTATTAGAAAGTATCAAAAATAAAATCCACAATAAATAATTGTCCAATAAATTAAAATAATTTTAAACAGCGAGCGCATTCCGAATATAAATTCAGTTATAGAAGCATTTCGGCGCGAAATTCAGTAAATGAGGTACCTATGGCCTGTCTGTTATTGACATGATATTAGAAGAGATTGAAATGATATTAGAAAAGCATAAATCATTATTATAAACAATGCTTATAGTATTTATTGCTTAAAATAATTTTATTGTATTTTTAAATATCGATTACATTCGTCATATTAATTACTCGAGTCAATCGAAATTTAAAAAAAAAATCTTTGGAATAATCGCTTTGACACATCATTGCAATAAAAAAAACAATAATGGTCGGCGATTTTAAACACAAATTGAGTAATTGAACCTGTGTTTGAATATTACGTTAAAACCTGGGCATTTTCGTGTTGTTTATAATATTATCAATAACATTTGTCACATTTTAAATCTTATCTACATCTGTGTGTGTGAAATTTGTGAAAAGTAAAAATGTAAACACACGCGATTGGCGCGAAACTTCGACATTAGATATCAAAAAAACTTCATTACCACTACTTATTTACCTTAAACTATGGATAAATTCGTCAAATAATTAAATGATATATATCATTTAATTATTTGACGAAAACAGCCCCTTATGGTAAAGTCAGGATGTTCGAAATCCCCAATTTTTATGTTTTTTAGCCTCGACCACAACTGCCCATCAAAATGGCGATTATCGTACCGTATGATGAACTTATTCAAGTAGGGTTACCAGATGAAAAATTTAAAAGTCCGGAGAAAAAGCCTGATTTCCTTTAAAAAATACTGAGAAGTAGTCGCAATTTCAGATTTTTTTCTCAAACGTAATACTAGTACTATGTACAATTTAAAAAGTCATATTATAAATAATCTTGTTTACTGAGGATCTCGATTCTCAGAGGTCATGCCCACACGTTATGCGCGAATGCACTCCACCCTTTGAGTATTAAACCAACTGGAGGCGCCATTGTCAGGCGATCCCCGCTGCCAAAGGTACGAGACCGCCGGTCATAGCGGTTATATACATGTGTGCGTATAGTTTATGCTTGTGTTTGTTTTTTATTTTGTGTGCGTGCGTAACAACGCGATCGAATTGCATTAGTGTATTATTGCGTTCCCTCGTCCCCCACGATGAAAGTGACAGACATAGATATTAGTACTCGTGGCGTCTCCGGTTGGTTTAATACTCAAAGACTCCACCCCTCCCGTAAGGTACCTATCATCGATTGAAAAAACTGAGAAGTAGTTGAAAGTTTCATAGATAATTATAAGTGTTGATTTTATTTGTGCAATTAACATGACCAAAGTTGTTTTTTTATTAGTCACTATGTGTAAAGATTTTTTTTCTGTTCTGTACCTTTTAATAAATAGATCTAAACATTCTACTCTATTTTATAGAAAATTCTGAAAATCCTGAGATTTACAAAATCCGGCCGTAATCCTGAGAAGTGTTTAAAAATCCTGAGATCTCAGGACAAATCCTGAGATATGGTAACCCTATATTCAAGGTAAATTATTAACTTGTGCGCTAAATATGAAATATGTAACATATTAACATATGAGCTTTTTATCCAACTCTCCTAATTAACGCACATTCATAAGATTTGATGGGTAGCATAATAAATATTTACATAATCATAGTGTCGTATGTCTGACTGAGCTGACTACCTAACTAAATTTAGTTCTATTTTTATAAATTTCATTCCCGCCCTAGGGAGGAAAAGCAATTAATATGAGTCTTTCCCGCCCAAGGGTGGGAAGCAGCGTTTTCCACCCGCTATTCGGATCAAACAAGCACTACTTTCCGAGTATGAGACATGAAAATAATATTTTATTCTAAAACATCCCACCAGTCTTCCGTTTATAAACTTTCGAAACACAGGACTGGATTATGTGGAGCTGACGTGCGACAGCCCGCTGGCTGAGCCCTTCTTGCAATAGGGCGACGATTTGTGCTGCTTCTGTAGGTGTACCGTGTAGTATCCATTGTCTTCCAAGTTCAAGGGTCAAAGGTAGCGGAGATGTGTACCGGTCAACGTGTGAAAGCCGACTGATAAAGAAAATCCGATAACACGTGATTTTATAGGGGGTCAATAGGCCGCAACTCGCGACGTATCAAACAGTTTAAACATATCTTCTTCCTTACTTCTCCTCCGGGATAGCTTCTTAAATAATAGCGTGATTTGAATGAATTTGGTATCAATTTAAAGTTAATAGTTAAACCTTTAAAACGGTATCATTTTTATTATTCTTAACTAGTTATTAAGTATTCAAGATCGCGCGGAATCAATTCCAAGTAAGTGTTTCCATACTTTTGCTCGCGAGTGTAGTATACGATAGGTGTGAATTAAGTAGTATATTAATGCGGGGCATTTAGTGCAATAATGGACTACTTAAGTCACACGTATCGTAATGCACTATTGACGTACAACCACGGTCCACGAGACGTTTTTTGTTTGAAATCTCGTACATCCATTTATTTGCGACCTGATTTTCTAACCTCTGACTCTGAGGCTCATGTGCTAGTTTTTATTTGCATTTAATGAAAGTTATAGAATGAAATCTATCAGGTACACCATAAACTCACAAAAAAAAAAGTGTATGATACTCTGCAGAACAAAAGTCAAGACAGAACTAAAATTTTCAGTCTATCAAAAAGTACTCTGTGACTAAAATGTCACAAACCTCAAAATGAACATTTGTCCAATCACATTTCCAATCATGATTAAAACAATGATTTCAAAAAGTAACATATATTAGTCAATGGATTAAAATATCTTTATTCAGTTTTAAATAAAAAGATCCGAACATGTGCAGCACAACTCATGTGCATAGCTAAAAATAAGTAAAACCCTACATTCTTGAAAATGGTGTGAAAGGTTCAGTGACTCTATATTCGCCGAGGGTCGGGCGTAAACCATGTCGTCAATAACATGTGTTGGTTTGCGAAAAGGAGCTAGTGAGGTCACAAACTTCTTCTCCACCTGGTACGATTGCTTCAAAAAGCAGGAGGAGAAGGGACATTTGGAATGTCCTACATTAACAGCCATGCTCATTATATTGCTGTTTTTGCTTTTGATCTTGAACAAAAGATTGCTGGCCCTCGGAAGACGTTCCTCCTCTTCACCGGTGGCGGTGGCGGGAGGTGAACTCCCACGTAGCCGAAAATATTGCAAAAGACCATATAAATCCGCCGGGAAACGCCGTCGCGGTGGCGAGTACAGACAGAGAGTATATAAGAATTAACTAGGAAAAGTAAGTGATACCTAATGCAGAGACATCGCGCACGGACGCGCAGGAACTGTAGCCATGAATTCAGCACATGATTCTAGCCCCGCGGTTGGTCAGTGGATGGGTGACCATCTTTACATACCGTGACCCCTCCGTGCCTCGGAAAGCACGTTAAGCCGTTGGTCCCGGCTGTCATTCGTGGATCTTTGACAGTCGTTACGGGTAGTCAGAAGCCCGAAAGTCTGACAACCAGTTTTACCAAGGGGTTTCGTATTACCTAGTAACTGGGTTGTGGAGGTCAGATAGGCAGTCGCTCCATGTAAAATACTGGTATTCAGCTGAATCCGGTTAGACTGGAAGCCGACCCCAACTTAGTTGGGAAAAGGCTAGGCAGATGATGATGATTCTAGAGCCCGTAGGTAGCATAGAAATATTTCATCGGTTATCAAAAAGAAAGATTTTTCATAGAAAAATACAATACGCAGTCAATACGGGGGGCAATCGGGCATATATCACGTCAAAATGCATTGAACAGTAATTTTTTTTATTCAGAATTATGTACTGAATCCAATAGTACAGACACTAGCTATTACAATCTGTCAAATTTGTTTAATAGATTTTCAACTTTATGGCTAAGCCATTAGGTTCAAGGTTGATTGCGAAAAATTGACAGTTTCGGGTAGGTTGATGTACTGGCATCTGTACATAACAGGTTGCTCGGCCACCCTATATAGTGGTTGACGCAACATAATATTCAAGTATCTAAGATTGATAAAGAGGTACCCTATACTTAAATTACTTCAAGTGTCTCATCATCATCGCTATTTCAGCCTGGAATCACCCGTTGGGTTGATATATGTGTATATGTCTCCCCTTTCTTCTGCCATACTTGTATGTATTGTATGTATATGTCTCCCCTTTCTTCTGCCATACTTCGCGGTTCTGTGCGTCTCTCATCCAAGTGTTTCCCTCGACTTTGACGATATCGTCAAGCTAGCGCGTCAAGTGCCTTGCCTGTACTAAATCCTTTATCTAAGACGTTTTTTTAATAGATACTAAACAAATTACTTAAAAATTTTCATTTCAGAAACGATGCGTGAAATCGGGAATCATGGAACCCTCAGCTTAAGATGAGATCGTTTAATTTTATACGAAAGTGATTTTACCAAGATAACAATAAACCACTAACCATCATCTGCCTAGCCTTTTTTTCCAACTATGTTGGGCGTTGGCTTCCACTCTAACCGGATGTCAGCTGCATCCGGTTAGAGTGGTGCCTACCAGCCTTACCAAAGGGGTATCGTATGTCAGACTTTCGGGCTTTTGACTATCCGTAACGACTGTCAAAGATCTACGAATGATAGCCGGGACCAACAGCTTAACGTGCTTCCGAGCCACGAAGGGGTCGCGATATGTAAAGAATCACCCAGGCACGAACCGACCGCAGCAACCGTAGCTTACCCTTCGATCGACCCGGAAACGTCCTACCAGGATAAAAAGTATATCCTGTCCTAAACCAGGTCATGGTCTATCCGTGTGGCAAAATTCATCGAAATCCGTTCAGGCGTTGAGGTGTGAACAGGTAACAGACAGACCAATAATTTACTTTCGCATTCATATTTTTTTGCTCAGGTTGGACCACAGCTTTTGGAAAGCTTCTGGGGCCTTACTCTAGAACTAAATTTATGTTTGTACCAAGGTAGCTCTGTATCCTAAAAATGTTAAGTACACTTTCCTAAATCTCTATAACTTAAAACAAGAAGAATTAATGCGTACTTACTTAGTTGTAGGTATTATTATCTGTGCATGTCTGTGTATGTGTGTCTGTGTATCTGTATTTCTACAGTAAAGTTCTAATTTTATAGAAACGGTGGGCAAACGCTTTATAATTATAAAGAAAGCCTTTAAAATCTATCTTCCGGCACAGATAATATAATACTTTCCGGCAACGAAACTCATTCCACCAGCTTTATCTTGTAAACTAGGTACACAGGAAATAACTGCTTATTTGTTCATTTTGCATTTATTCGCTTTCGAGATGCGCTCGCCTCTTGCACTAGCAAGTAATTACGTATATATATTGAAGTTTTCCATTTGAGTCGACATCGGGACGCTTTATCGATTTGAAATCTGCAATATACCTATTAATAGCTACGGATGGCTTTGGCAGAGCTTATAAAAACAAAAACGGGTTTTCTAAGTAAACAGGAACTCTTAACAGAGCAGATGATAAACTTTATTACCTATATCGGTGATCAGAATGGTTGATGATGGCAAGTACCTACCAGGCATACCTGTACTTGCCATGAATCTAATGGTACCTGCATACTAGACGTCCCCTCCGTAATAAATTAACTGCATAACAGAATATTTTAAAGTAGATACTCGTAGTTATACATCCATTGCAGATGCGTTGTGGACAAGCACATCGTCGTGAATTAACGCCCTTGCTGTCCTTGTTGTTGAACTTGGCTGGCATTGAGCCGGGATCTCGTTTACAATACACAGGTTATTACAAGATGCCTTGCCTTGAACTTGCTAGCCAATTTTCGAAACATTACTTTAGGTACTGGTTGATATGAAAATGGAAACCGGTCATGCGTGGCCGTGGCCATGTGTTTATAAGTTGGTGCGTTTTACCATGATTTACGGGCATTGTCCATTCCCTAGTTAATACTTCGTAGGACAACTTGAACAATAAATTATGTTATGGTTTTGGAAAATGTTGACCATCACAATAGAATTTATTAAAAAGTAAAAAGAACTTTATTTCAGTACTAGCTTCCGCCCGCGAGGTATGTCGATAAAAACAATCCTAAGTCCTTCCCCAGGATGCAATCTATCTCTCTGCCAAATATTATCAAAATCTGTTCAGTGGTTTATAGGCGTGAAAAGGTAACATACAGACAGACAGACAGAGTTACTTTCGAATTTATAATATTAGCATGGATAAAGAATGCTGGAATCTGTCCAGGTGGGTCAAAGATGGCCGTTGTCATGGCTAAAATGCAGTCAACTATTCCTAGCCCACCTAAGCCTCCGTAACTGGATAAAAAGAATCGCATCTTACAGATCATAATGTAAAATTTCTAAATTTACGTACCTATATTATATTATGATAGATGCGTAGTATTTATTATGAACTGCTGTCCTGTCCAAATTTCAATCAATCAACTCAGCCTATCGCAGTCCACTGCTGGACTTAGTCCTCTCCCAGACTGCACCACAGCACCCTATCCTCCGCCTTCCGCATCTAGTCTACCCCAGCCACCTTCTTTAGGTCGTCCGTCCATCATCCAAATATCGTACCCCGTCCAAATTTCAATAATTCATGTAAAATAAATTACAGTCCGGAGTCCCACTTTCACTATACAGTCAAAACAAACCAAAATGGATGAAGATATTAGCTACTATGCTAGACCCTTTGTGTGTCTGTGTGCGTGTGACCTCAATTTTCTACCACAATCAGTATAACTAATTTAATAAATACTGTTTTATTCATAGTACCTATTAAAAATATGTATTATGATTATAACAAAATATTCTAATTGGGCTGTTTGGTGGTGTGCGTTTATTCCAGGACATGTTGGATATATGTACAGGTACGTTTTAGGGAAGGTAATAAATGTTCATTTTGATCGATAACTTTATTTTTAGATTATACTTCCACATTGAAATATCGTCAACAAGATAAATACGCAATAACGAAATAAAGTCGAAAAAGTTCCCAATGTTTAGCATTATTTTTAATTCACCACTGCTTAATGTTCAAAGTTGTGTACCTATAACGAAGTACTATTAGTTATTCCGTGCTATAATATAACTTACTTAATTAATAACCATTCGCAACTCGAACGAACTTTACCAAAAAATACGGATTTTTCCTTACCACTTAATAAATAATTATTATACAATATAACCAGTTTAAATTTAAATATATTTTATGTAACACTGAGGTCAATCACTTGTTCTAAAGCCTAGACCTTCTATTAAGCTATATTGATTATAACGGCAAAATTCTAGATATTGATGTGAATGAACTATTGATACCTAATACTATTTTTGTAAGTATCAGTTGCTTTTCCATCATTTAGTGACGCCTCATATTCATATAAGCAGCTTACAACTTATTTACGCACAAAACCATGTCTGGGTTAGTTTATGCCACAGGAAATTATCAGAAATGTTTCCTATTTCTGAGGACTTTAGAAATAAGAAGTATCCACGTCTTCGGCAAACGGCAAGACGTGACCGAAAAAAATGATTAGGAAGGGCTCTAAAATAGACCCTTGCGGCATTCCCGGCTGCTCGCATTATACGAGAGATTGTGTAGGGTTAATATCTTACCAATATGATTATATGAACTACCACCGAGACTAAAAAGGTTTACTATTTCAGATACTGTATTGGCCTAGATTCTGAGTAGTGGTAGCATGTGGAATTCAATCGAAAGCTTCAGCCAGATCTCAGACTCTCAGACCAATGAAAGCGTGAATTGCTAGTTGAGGCATTGTTCTAATTATGATATGGACATGTTTTTATGTGTAATGGAGTACATAACTCTATGCCTACGGATCTGCTGCCAGTTACAACTACAAACTTATGTTTTCATGTAGACCAACCAATCGATAAATTGTCTGTTGTCGCGCATTCATTTTGTTGTCAAATAAGTAGGTATTATATTGAAAAAAAAACATAGTTTTTCTAACTGTTTAACAGTTTAGCTTATCGTGCAACTTGCAACGGCCGTTCTGATATCGTCATTTCGTACCTACTCGTTATAATGGAACGTATGATAACAAATAATTTACGCTAAAATATAATTTTGGGTTAAGTCGCAACTCCGTTATATAATATGTTAAGATAGAAAAAAAATATGTGCATACAATGTAGGCATACAGGTGAGTTTTTACATAATAATGTAACTTTCCAGGTACATTCTACCATTTCTTATGCAAAAATTTAGCGCGACAATTAACCACCTAATTGGTCTCTACAATCTCTTCATCATAGTTTTTGTACAGAAGTCCTTGGTTCCCTGGTCCTCTGCGACATTGTAAATTCAAGTAAAAGCATTTTTACCTAAATCTACTGATTCGGTAAAAAGGGAGTTTGGCTGTAAAAAGAGAAAATAAGGTATCAATCAGATAATTACGCAACGTAGGTAGGTAAAGTGAGGGAAATTAATTGAAAGGCGAATCGACTACCAACTAAAATTGTCCACTTATTGAGATCATAACTGTAATTGTTTGACAGTTTTAAGAAATGGCTATAACACTGCAAATGGACTTTGGGTGTCAACTTGCTTAACAATTAACTGTACCTAAATCGTGTAGAGGAATTGAGAAGTAAAAAAAGGACCGGCCGATGTGGTGAAGCTTAGGAGAGGCCTATGTCCAGGCGCGTAACACAATTTCAATCACAAACTGAATGATTTTAAAGGATATTGCTAATCCATTGCTTCATAGATTCGAAAAATTTGTCAGTTCAACAACGTCAATAACGCAATGAATATTTTAGAACTGTCAAAATCAAAGCCGTTAGTGTGTTACGCAATTACCCCGCAGCAATGGGCGTCTAGATTATGGCTGAAATGACGATTATGATGATGATGACGACGATGTTAGCAGAGTGGTGTATACAGGGTGGAAACTTTCAGCGGGGCAGTAAGGGGAAGTACCTTATCTACTATCCATATTTTTTATGGAATTTTGATCTCCATTCACAGATTAAAAAAAAAAATAGGTACAGTTAGCAAGAAAATAGCCATTTTACACAAAAACATTTTTTGATGCCAATCGATCCTGTTTCTAATACTGATCAAAAACTTCTATGGACCAACCATCGTTGGAGTACACAAAAAGTCACAAATTGCAAAAAACTTTTCCCGTACATTTTGTATGAAAATTTTACGCAAAAGCTCTTTTAGTGACGGTTGAGATCTTTTTGTTGACTGAATAAAACGATAAGTTTAAAAACAATTCAAATTTCGAACTCGTTATTATGAAATAAAAAACAATCTGACAGTTTGTTGCGTCCGAAAAGCTCTGAGTGTGTTGTGATTTTTTTTAAATAAATGGTCAGCAGCCACTAGGTCGGTACTGAATCAATTTATGTATGTCACCAAAATGGCGGTCACTTCGAGCACTTGATATCGTAGGGCAAGACACAGCAAGATTTTACATAAGAATAACATCATCAAGTTATGTTAGTTAATAAAAAAATAAAATTAATAAGTATGCCTTCTTTTTGATATGTGTAAAATTCTACGTGATCATTTGTATTTTATTTTATTTTTTCTATTTCAACACAAATTCTTTACAAAATGTAAGGGAAAAGTTTTCTGCAATTTGTGACTTTTTGAGTACTCCAACGATGGTTGGTCCCATAGAAGTTTTTGATCAGTATTAGAAACAGGATCGATTGTCATCAAAAAATGTTTTTGTGTAAAATAGGTATTTTCTTGCTAACTGTAATTTTTTTTGAAAATCTGTGAATGGGTATCAAAATTCCATAAAAAATTATGGATGGTCTCCTAAGACCATTTTCGCGTAGCTGCAACGGATAAGGTACTTCCCCTTACTGCCCCGCTGAAAGTTTCTACCCTGTGTAAGAACACAGTGCTATCGGCGAAACGGATACATTTTAAACGTGATTTCTTGAACAACGATAACAAAGTACTAATAAAAAGCCTCTGTGCCTTTTTTGACGTTATTAAGTAAGATAATATTCTTAAGTTACTAGTACTACTTAATAATACCGTACTTAATAGAGACCCGCCGACTCCCAAGAGAGCCACAAACAATTAAATAGATATGTAGGTAATATTAATTTTGTCTCACTAGTCGACGCTTGATAAATTGCATATATTTGTTTTATACCTTGTTAATTGTATATATTTGTTTAATACCTTGGTGTAAAGACCAAGGTATAAAACAAATAAGTATATACATGTCGCATCCGGCAATTGACGTTTACAACAAAACAAGGCACGCCACCTGGCGGCAACTATCAAGACTGGAGTTGGCGTGTTTTGACAGAGTCGGGACGTTTCCGCTCGGTTATACGAGGTTGAAGAGAACGCGTCAAGTGGCGCATTCCTGATCCCGGTGATCGAGCAGGCAGACGCTTCGGAACTGTCCTACGTTTTGTTGAAACCATCATCTTCATACCAGCCTGTTATTGTCTAATAGTAGTTGAATTGTGTACCTACAGTGTGTGATTCGCTAGTGTGATTAATTTGTTCGCAAAATTATAATCTGATTTGAACTGTAGACAGTTTTTCTATTGCGCAATAGCCAGCACTGCCCACAGTACGCCCACACTGATTAAAATATGCCTGATGCTGACGAGACAAACATACCATCTCCGTCATACATATATGTTTTATACCTTGGTAAAAAACCACGACCTTTTGTTTTGTACCTTAGTAAATCATAAACTAACGTAATCACGTTAGTTTATGATTTACTTACACACAAAACAAGTTAAAGACCATCTACGCATCTACAACATTATTTTTAGTATATGTGAAACCCGAAACACGTGTCTAGTAGTTTTATGTAAAGAATCTACTTATGTACAAAATTTCAAAACTGTATCATGAAAAATCACAAAGTTATAAGCTTGTTAAGTTACCTGTTTGTCAGTACAAAAACATGCTCACCGGTGCCGCTTGCGTCGCGCCGCCGTCTTGCGCTCATTGATAATAGTACCTAGGTACCTAACCGTTCGGCGCGGAGATTGGATAACCTACTTAGTGTCGCTCGGTGTCCAACCTTTAACCTTTTTTAAATATTTTTGGGATTCGATTCAGTTAAGTACTTATTCTGAACAAACTATATTCAGGTTTCGCCATATACTAAAAATATCGTTGATACAAATTAAATAAGATTGAAATGTCTGTCTGTCAGCTTTTTACTAAATGCATAACAATAAAAGTGTATACGGTACCGTAAAACGCTGCAACTTTGCCAACTAAGCCCAAATTTGCCTATTTCGTTTAAATTACGATATTTCGCGTTTGCTTAGTTTTTTCTTATTTTCTACCATTTGGTAGTGATTTTACATTATTAGGGCAACAGATTTTTCATTTTTTGTAATGGTAGCTTCATTGTTACTCTGTCAGTTGGCCGACAAACACCGGTGCGCGTAGGTGAAAATTTTTAGTGTCGTGTAACTTTTGAAGTTTTAGCTAAAGAAAAGGTGTTTTCGTGCAGCTATAACATCCCAGGGTAAGAACATACTATCTACTTTCCATATTGCTTGATATTTTTATTAAAAGGACACGATTTCATTAAAATAACTTAGTAGGCAATGTTGTGCACTGTTTTGGAAACTTGAGTGACACAACTTTGCCTGGGTCTAGGGTTGTCACTAGGCGGATTTTAATATTGATATATTTTTACTATATAAGTGTCATATTTGCATGAAATTTTCACAGCTTGGAACCCGGTTATATCGAGACTCAAGAGCTTGCATGCACTAAATTTCCTTCATTTTACGATATTTTAATTTTATTGCATACATTGTTAATGTTCCGAAATCGGGTGAGACACAGGTATCACCTAGGAGTTAGAGCTTCAATTGAAAATGTTACATTTTTTTATGTCAATAGAACATTCTTATTTTTTCTTCGACAGTTATGTTTTCAATCGCCTGTAAGGGTGAGGCAGAGGTGAGAGACCCTTCAGTGATTACAGGCATGATTTTGTATTTAAGTAAGTCTTAACTTTGTTGCAGTTATAATGCAAAAATGCCGAATAATACACAACGAAGCAGGAAAAAACCAGGAGCTCGTAGTTATGCCGATTACTCTGTAGAAATATCAGAAGTTGCTGCAGATCTCGTACGAAAAAAAATCATTTCGTCATACGAAGCGGAAAAGAAATTTGGGATCCCGCGTCAGACCATTTTTAATCAATCAAAAAACATGCCACAAACCATTTGGTCGACCTACAGAGTTGACAACTGAGTAAGAAGCCCACATCGTAAAAGCCAGCATTGCTAAAAAGCAATACATTTGTGATTTTTACTCATAAGTAGCAATTTGTTTTATTTTTTTACAAAGTGAATAAAAGTTTAAGAAAATAATCCGTATTTTTTTGGGACAACCCTAGAGTCAACGACATTTTTGTATGAAAAGTTTCTGGTACCTGCTACAACATTGCCTATTAGCTGTAAAAAAATATATATAACCGTCATGGCAATAATCTAACTGCTGGGGACAAGCACGGTGTCTCATGTACACGGAAAAAAAATACTAAAAAGATCAACAATATATTTATTGAGATATCCTTCTAGGCAAAGTTGTGTCTTTTACCTACAACTTTGCCTACGACTTTGAGTGCTTGTAATTCTGAATGATGGCATGATTTAAATAGATTTGGGTTCTACCTGGCAAGGCATAAGGTCTGTCTTTCATCTGCAGGTCTTTAGAAGCCGTAATAGTAAATAGGTTCAGAGATATGAACAAAAAACGTCAAAATCCAGGCAAAGTTACAGCATTTTACGGTACCTACTTATAAAAAAAAAACTTTTTTTTGTTTGTCTGTTCCGGCTTATTTCCGAAACTGCGGGACCGATTTTGACGGGACTTTCACATCTATCTGATGTTATAAGGAGATAGGGTACTTTTATTTAAGAAAAAGAATTAGGGCCGCGCAAAATAATTAAAACCCAAGAAAACCAATATGCACGCGAACGAAGCACAGATAGTACTTAGTATATATTTTATGAAATAAGGAGATATGCCCGGTAGTTGAAAATGTATCGGAACCCGATGTCTCCAGTTTGTCTCTACCGCTCGCCACAACTACACAGTCATGCAGTTCAGTAGGAAAGTAAACACTAAATGTAGGCCCGAATCAAAAATTCTAATATGAAATGATCTTAATAGCAAAACGACCTAATTGTACTCAGCATTATGAACAACTTTTACTACGGGACCAAACCTGAAGTCGCGAAAAAATAAATGAGCTTTTCCCTTCTCTTATGTTCGTATAACTAGAATAGAATAGAATACTCTTTATTATGTAACGTAAACGCACCTAATAACGACCCGTTAAAATCCGCGCTCATTACCGCCCTATTCAGAAAACTATCATTTTTATGTCATGTATTAAAGCTGCACAATTGGTTGCTTTAAAAAAAATGTAGATATGTTTGTATTGCAAATGTTCATCAGTTTGTGTGCGTAACTCGACGATTTAAATAATAATTGCTCAGTTCGTCCGTGGACGCCGACCTCAGTGCATTTTCCATAGTGTGGCATTCCCGATGGCGTAAGTAGGTACTCTTGTTTCTTTTTTAGCAGAAGATTATATCGTCAAGCATTTTAATGTAACTTCTAGTTCTTTTGATGCTTTTTTGATACTTTCAGGAACACAAATAATGATTCATTTTAATGATACTATTTTATTTTGCTTAAAATTCAATATTAAAAATAGGCGGTAATAGGAACAAAAATCACAATTTTATTCCTATTATCGACCCATGTCGCTGATAAGTACTTGTCGTATCTTTTGTGTGCCATGATTTTTGTTAAAATGCATAAATTAATAGGCAGGAAGCTATACTAACTCAGTTCCTTAGTATGTTAACTTATATTTGAGCTATTAACGCCATATATTCAAGAGCTTTAGTAGCCGTATACACTAACTTTGTTCTTATGTAAATATTTTGATGAATAAAGGAGGTATAATTTTTAAATAGTGTATTTTATAGTTGAAATATCATTATTATTTAATGTTTATAGCAACCGCACTACTTAAAATCATATACATGCACAAAAATCACATGTTTTACACAATTCATACACATTCCCTTGGGTCGGTAATAGGCTATACGATTTCCTTTAAGAAAACCTATTACCGATCTACTTGTACAGTCGGTGACCAACATTGTCTGACCCAGCCAACATTGCCTGACCCACCGGCATATCTTGTTAAGCCATTTTAATCATTATCTTCTTGTCGTTAAAGTTGAAAAGCTTTTAAATAACACGGCCATACTTACTACCTAATCTTTAATTTCGTGTATTCTCAACCAGTCATTGTGGCTTCGCAGTTCGATGCTGGATTCGCGACGAACAACATGTGGGTTCGAAAACACAATCCACCTTTTATCAATTTCTTTATAATTTATTTTTCTTTATTTGTTTTCATTTATGATTTCTACAATATTTCTTGCATTATTATAGAACAACCAATATGATTTTTGCCTAACAACTTTTCTGGAAAACAAGTGGGTAGATAAAAAAACCTATAAGTCCTCAAATAAGTAGGACGAAGTAAAAGTTTACGTTGTGGGGTAGCTGGATACAAAATTGATCTAAGTGACAACAGTCAGTCTACCTACGCCTAAACAGGGACTGCGGCGCACAAACATTTCTAAAACGTTTGACGTAAATCGTGAAAAGTATTTTTAATGAATTTGGTGTAATCAAAGCGTCATGTCGCAACTTACTTAATGACTATACAAAACATTGCTGGCTGGATGGTGACGTCCTGCTGGCGACTGTGCGAATTGCCTATCCAAATACAGATATTTACTTCGTGCAAGATAACTGCTCCATCCACCGTGCAGGCATTGTGAAGAATTGGTTAGCTGCTCAAGGTGTAACTGTTATTTACTAGCCATCTAAAACTCCCGATTTGAACCCTATATAAAACCTATGGGGTCAAATGGTTTTAAATTGGGACACATCCGAAGTGCGAAATAAAAACAATTTGGCTGAGATCGTGTCATCGACATTGGAGCACATGAGAGGAAAAGAATTGTGTTGGAACATGGTATGCGGTATGCGTAGCCGCTTACAGCAAGTTATAGCAGGAGACGGTGCGCCAATTCGGTACTAACTAATCTACTTACTTATAAATATTTTGAAACACACTATTTAAGTAAATGCTCAATTGAATGAATGCTAAACCATTAAAATGTAAGATTCTGTGGTGATGTTATTGTTATAAATGGAAATGCATTTTTCTATTTAAATAACATGTTGATTCACTACATATACTTACTTAGCTATAAATCTGTAAAACATTTCACAAATTAATTCATTTTCTCGCATTTATACATCAATGTTTTCTCGATAACACACTTCCAAGCAATTACCATTAGCATGACTTTTTTTAAATGTTTATAAATGGTTAGGTTTGAATATGATATTATAAAATGTATTAATTTTGAACTAAGAGCATTTGCTTACTTTATCTTACTTATGTATATTTTAATGAATTAATAAACATTTTTATTACTTGCAATGAATTTGTTTAATTTCTATACAAACTGCCCATTTAAAAAGATATATTTCCCGACTTCGTTCGTTAAAAAAAAAGTAAAAAAATAGATAATAATTAACAACAAAATATTGCTAACAAAAAACTGTTAGGTTTTTCCTGGTTTCGAACGCAGACAACGATGACTATCGAGCTGCCTTAGTGACCACGAGACCAACTCAACACTTGTAATATGTTTTGAAATTCGATCTTAGTTGTGATGACAGACGCAATATTCTAAAGAATATGAACCTTATCGTATATTTTCATAAATATCATTATCGCACAATCACAACCAGCTATTAAAATGAATTACGGAATTTAGCTATTAACCGTAGACACCTTTAAAATGTTACTGATGCGCGATATTTTTTTTTATTCCTCCACCCTCGCCTTGGTTTTTTTTAGTAGTCTTGAAACTCATTAGCCTTTCAACCTTAACAACAACAATATAATGATTAAAATCGCCTAACAACATGATTTATCGAAATGCTTGCACATAGTATTCCAAATGTTCACGATAAGGTTCAAATTCGCTATCACTCAAGTGGGTCAGATAATGTTGGCCACCGACTGTACATTTACGACGGACCCCATACTACTTACACGTTTTTTTATTTGGTATTTATTTTGAAGTAACTAAACATAAAGTTATTTAAGTAATAGACATTATAGTATTCCATAATAAACATACAGATTTAAAATAACATAAGCTTTATTATATTATAGTAATACTTAGCTAACATTTATATGTGGAAGTCATATGGTAATTTTAATTACTATTTGCTATCCTTCGTATCCTAGACATAGTAAATAAATTTTGTTTCAGAAACATGGATCGACTAAAACGTAAACAATATACAGTTAATCAACTTGACGTTGCACTGATGGCTATCACTAATGGAGCAAGTATCTATGAAATTTCGAAGAAGTTTGGGATTCCCAGAAAAACTCTTCGTGACAAGAGAGATAACAAGTACTCTAATGAAAACTGTGGTGTTCAGACCGTTTTCACCAAGGACGAAGAATGTCAGTTAATAGACTGGATTCACTATTTGGAAAGATTAGGTTTTCCTGTAACAAAAGACCAGTTACTGGAAACGGTCTCAAAATTAGTGGAAACATTAAAGCGCCCGAACCCATTTAAAGACGGAGTACCCGGTCCACACTGGTTTCAAAATTTTTTGAAAAGACATCCCACAATTTCGAAAAGAGTTGCGCAGAATTTGCCAACACACAGAAACGAAGTGAAAGTTGGTTACTTATATATTATAGTAGTTATAATCAATGCTGGCCTTTGGTAATTTGTTATACATAATTCGTATAAATATGATATTTTTTACTGATTTAACGCTGTTAAGAATATACTATTATAAGAATACATATAATTGTTAAGTGTTGATAGCGTTCTGTACTGTGTTGGAGCATTTTATATAAACAATTCAATAGACACGAGCATTTTTATTTAACTTTAACGGTTCTATTTATTTAGTGGTCGGTATTAGGTGTCACATAAACGGTATTAGGCACACACCCGATATTTTGAGTCGGTAATAGGGACATGAGCCTTTTTCCTTCTATTTAATTTTTAATTATTTAAGTAATTCTTTGATTGTCTGTTCTTATACATAATTAAAAAAATCGATAATATCAGTAGGTACGTGAAAAATTTGTTATATTGAAGCCACATATTAAGAATGTGCTTATTTTTTGGACATCAATCTGAACTCCGCTTAAACTGGCGGTAATGGGTGCGTTTACGTTACACCATATTAATTACAGACATAAGGTATAGAAACTGTACAAAGGGTGACACAATAGGCGGTCAAAATAACTCGTCAAAATGTAGGGAAAAGCTGAATTTTTTTTTCGCGATTTCGGTTTTGGTCCCATATTAAAAGTTGTTCATAATGATGAGTACAATTACCTCTTAAGAGGTTGTTAATGTTTTACCAATAACCCTGTATAAGCTGAATTGTCATTGTCGAAAAGCCTATACAATGCGAGGTCAGCTAAAACTGGAAATATATAGCTTGATAATAATATGTCGTCGTTTGTACAGTCGGCTTCACGATGTGGGTACCCCCCTTAAAAGCATCTACATTCGAACCCGCGAGCGGCAATGCAAGTTTTGTATTTTTTATAGACTTCAAAAAAAAGAAGGAGGTTCTCTATTTATATATATAGGTATTTATTTTTATATATAGGTTTATATATTTTTCTTTATTTTTTTTATTGTAATACTTTTTCAAACAGTTTATAGATAAACAACAATGCACAAGAATATTAATTTAGAACTGTTAATAACAGTTAAGTTGGTCTAGAGGTTTAGGATATAACATGTGAAACCGCTGACCCAGGTTCGATACTGGCAGTCTGATAATTAGGTTTTTGTTTTCATCAAATTTTATTTTTCGCAACTTTTTCTTTTTATTGTTGTTATAACTATTAGGTTTATATTAAAATGAAAGAAATATAACTTAATTATCTATCATTTTAAACTATTGTTTTAACACAAACACGTTTAATATGCGATAGTGCGAAAGTTGAAACAAAACTAGACTCATCAGACGGTAACTTCAATATAGATTAGTAAAGTGTATGCGTAACTACCCTCAATTAACAACTATGCATTCTCTGCGAGTTCAATAATATATCGGTTAGACAGAGACAGAATTATAACGCCAAATAGATTGATAATTCATCGAGTTATTAACTACCTAACTGGCTTAGTTGGTAAGAGCTCGCGGTAATCAAAGGATAACCGGTGATTCGATGGTTCGAATCTCGTCCGTAATAAACACTTTTTGTATTATTCTTAAGGATGTATATTGTAATTATTATGTTTGAATTGCAAAGTTGTAGCAAAGTTAATTTTAATACAACTGGGGTACCCAATTGATGCAGCCCACTGTACACGTCATATAGGTACGCGTACGTTCTTACAAACTATACACCTTATCTTAAAAATATATATTCTCGCAGAAATTCCGAATCTTCTTCTTCTCTCAGCGTTCGTCGAACCGTAGATCAACTCAGTCATTTGTTGCCCTTCGCTAGGCAGCTGGCAATAATACACAGCAAACTGCCATACGATGAGCCGCAACCGACAAGAGTTTTGACGATATCTTCTTTTTTCATCATAATTTTCATGTTCAGTTTTTTCCCAGGAATAGTGTGGATCAGATTTTTCCATCAGTGAGTTCTCAGTGGCAACCCGCGAGGTAATTGCGTAACACACTATCAGTAGCAATCGCTTTCATTTTGACAGTTCAACAACATCCATTGCCATACATTTTTGACGTTTAACGTCACTTTAATCATCGTTTATAAACCCCCACATGAAGAGTGAGCCAAATCCCTTCTTATTAACTAAACACAATTGAATTACGACTAAATAAAGAGCATGGATGCAAACTAATTACAACAAAATTAAGAAGCATATCAGAGAAACATTCAAATAAAAATTCCAGCTAATCAACCGTTCCATCACGAACTCCGCCGTTATTTAAATTTCGAAGCACCCACCATTTTGTTTGATCGTGTATTTATGGCCGAGCCAAATGTTGCACGATAACATTAACAAATTTTTTCGATGCTTTAAAACTTAATTATCATAATCAATTAGTTTTTATTTTTTTTAGTTAGTTGTTAATGTTAAGTTACACAATTTTCTACAACATTTTACATGGACGATTTAAATTAAATACCTAGTTTAAAATATTCAGTTTAACTCACCAGGGCTACCAGACGACACTGCTGATCAAACCAATGGGTCACTGTAACAATTTTTCCCGTCAACAGTTGTTATAAACGACATTTTATCTATGAGGAAAGCCGCGTGTTTATTTTATGCAGCCAATTAACGTATTTCATGACCGCTATGCGGACAACTCACTAACAAGTAACACTCTATAAAAACGGTGGCCGTAGTGATGTGGTCCTGAACAATCCCGGAAAAAGTCCGGGATTTTAGGTACCTACTTAAGTATATGTTGCGGACGTACGGGATAGTAATTTGCCAATTAATAAAGCATTCGTACTAGTATGTGCAGTGCTTAAGATTCGTAGTTTTCGTTATAAAAGACCATCAACAGTATTCGGCAAGTTTGATCTACATTTTCAATCTGTTGTAATTTTTTTTTGTCTTAGCTATGTTCAGGTTAAGTGGGAGCAAATTGAATCATTACATTCTGGCATAATTTTTTTGCAAGTAAAATTATGATCGAACCCGATCGTACTAGTGAAGGTGCATTAACTTTACCACATCTGACTAATTTCATGCTAAAAGCTCGGTTAGGTTAAGTAGTACTGATTACTGATACTGATTCACCTCAGGTAGGTATTTAAAATCCTTGCTCTTCTAACTACGTGTACGGTAGGTACTGAATTTCGTCGACAGGAAACATTTTAAAAGTGACAATTTAATGGAAGAAGATGGCTTAATCAAATTAATGTTGGTATGTTTGCTGGTCCTCTTTCAGAGGCTGCGTGGTGGTCACAAGCAGTCAATCTTTCTGCTCAATGAAAGAAGCAAGTTCTCTGACTGAACAATATACATACGTCGAACATCGTCGAACCGGTGGGCTTTAGTATCGTTGTGAAAAGAATAAGGAATTCGTACAAATCTCCTACCAACCTCAATCAGCAAAATTGAAATCCCGCTTTTTCCCCTCACTAATCCAGCAACGAACACAATTCGTTATCGAATACACAGGAAATGTGACAGGAAGACCGGACCGTGGCTGATAGAGAATAACTCCCTAACATATTACAAAATCGTATTTAACACTAAGCTAATTGGTATTAAACTTTGACATGGCAACGGGTAAAGAACACCTAATATGTAGGCTCTTCCCAAATACGGGTTTTTCCTATATCCAGCTAAGTACCTAAGTAGGCAAAGCGACAACTGGGGAGTGTGGTTTCTATCTTTCTATCTATTTAGCCTGAAATGTTCCACTGCTGGACATATACATTCCTTTCCCTTTTACACACACATTAATTTTGGAATTGTCATCTGTGTTATTTCGTGATTTGTAAGTTTTTACACCTAAACTCCATTTACAATAAAGTTAGACTTCAAAACAAACCTTTTTTACAGTCCCTTCAACCGATTTTGACTTTTATTCCGTAGCCTTAAGGATGTCATTAAGAGCGTTTACGCCGTATGGCATTTCATACAAACTTTCAAGTCCTTATTTTTCGAAAAGAATGAACCAATTTTAATGAAACTTCATACGCATAAGCAGAATACAAAGGTCTAAAAAGTTAGTAGAACACATTTTCGAAAAAAAAAATAGTGTTAGAGCCAAATTAGATCGATTTTAAATTTTCCATAGAAACAGAGATTTCCAGTTATCTTTTTTTTAAATAAGACATTTCGAAAATGTTCTCTACTAACTTTTAGACCGTTGTATCTTGCATATGCGTATGAAGTTTCACTAAAATCGGTTCATTCATTTCGAAGAATAAGGGCTTGAAAGTTTGTATGAAATGTCGTACGGCGTAAACGCTCTTAAAGGCAAAAAGTGGTTACAATAACAACTGTTTACTGCAGCTGCCATTTGTCATGCCACGAACGCTCGCTATATAAGTCAAATACGGTTGAACGGACTGTAAAAAAGGATGTGTATATATGTCTAATCTTATTGTAAATGGATTATAATTTACCACGGAAGAGCACTGATTTCCAAGATGCAGGTTTTTACCTAGTTTTGAATTCAGGAGTTCATATAGTTTTAGTCTACTTACTTACATTAAACTCAAACTCAAAGCATTTATTTCAATTAAACCATTAGCTGGCACTTTTGAATTGTCAAGAAGTCGGTCAGTCAGAAAATATGAAGCTAGTTGCCCATTCCAAAGCGTAGGTACAGTCAACAGCAAAAGTAGATGATCAACTCAACGCCACATCAAAGCCACACAGAAATCACTTCGACGCCACACAGTTCTGTCGCGAACTCCGTTCATTAGTATTGAATTTCTGATTTTGATCATAGTACTTTTGCTGTTGACTGTACCTATGGAGAAGAACGGGCAAGAAACTCCATGGACACTCTTTTTAAATTATATTTTACAAAAATTTGTAACAAAACAAATTAACGTTGTTATTATTATTACACACTCTGTCCATTGCATAGATATAAGAAAGGGTCCACTGCCATTGCCAGAGTATTCAGTATGGTACTGTATAAGGATACAAATTGTTACTTGGGGTTTTACAACGATTAATTCTTATGCTTCGTTGGTCTAGGGGTCGCTAGTGCTACTGTTGCGCAGGAAGTCCTAGGTTCGATTCCCAGGTTGAGCAAAGTATCATTTGGTTTTTCAACCAGGAATTTCTCAGTAGTCCGGAGTCTGAATTTGCTCGATTGATGGTTGGAGTTTCACTCCTTATGACATTAGACTTAAACATAGCTGCATTGTCCTGTGCCTTCGGCGAAACAGGCATGATAAATTATGTTGTGTTAATCTTATTTTTGAATCCATACTAATATTGTAAATTCAAAGGTAACTTTGTCTGTCTGTATGTTACCTTTTCACGCCTAAACCACTGAACGGATTTCGATGAAATTTGGCAGAGAGATAGATTGCAACCCGGGGAAGGACATACGATAGTTTTTATCCCGATATTCCCACGGGAGCGACACCTATGCAGGTGAAACCGTGGGGCGCTGCTAGTATGAGATATTTAGCAAAATAGACCTAAGATCTATTCAAATTTTTGCTGGCAATTGATGTTCTTTCAAGTTAAACAAATATCAACTTTATTTCAATGGTAATTAACTTGATTTCATCAGAGTGACTAGCACGAATGAAAAGATCATAAAAATTAAGTTTTAGCGTAAACTGAACTCTTGTGTAGGAATTAAAGTTATTTTTCCATTAATTCATATTTGTTTACATTTTTGCCAATTAAATCGCGAACGCAGATTAGGTCTTTTGGGGGGCAATCTAGAATGAACCCCCTAAAAAAATTGTCCATCTACAGTTCAAACATCAGCCTACACTCCTACAGCAGTCCACTGCTGGACATCGGCCTCTCATATTTTACGCCATTTAGCTTGAATCTCGGCAACTCTCATCCAGCTGCTACCAGCCACCTCGAAAAGATCTTTTCTCCACCTAGCCTAAGGGCGTTTTACCTTACGCAGTGCCGGATTAAGGCTACTTGACGCCCTAAGCAATCCACGCCTGTACGTCTGCAGGCCCTCCTATCCACTAGTCACCTCGTATTTTTCCAAAACATTGCCGAGCGATTTGTAAAGATTGGCGCACATCTCTAGCTAGAGTGACTTTTGGGTCTTGTAATATCTTGCTGATAAACAACCTTGCCATTCATATGCTCTAATACTGTTTCGGTGCTGTTTATGCCTTATGGTGCCCCCCGAGACGTGATGCCCTAAGCAATTGCTTAATTTGCTTAGGGGCTAATCCGACACTGACCTTACATTTGCATACACTGAAGAACACGTCTACCCCAACATGCTGTCTGTTCTACATGACACTACATAATTGTAGATACAGGTAGATCCTACCAACCTACTCACAACCAACCAACACCCAACAACCGCACCCAACCGAATCCTAGGCTACTCGTAAGTAGTTATGTAAACGGCTGAAACGGGATAGACCTCTCTTAGGCTTCCTTTCTATTTCAACCGTAGGTAGGTACTATTCATCGTACCATCTGTCAAGGCAGCAAGTGTTGATGCTGCACAAACCTCATCGGATTCCGTCTTTCCTTCATCTGTCAGTCATAAGTTATTTATTTCATAACAAAATACATTGTGTTGAAAATACAGTGATGATAAATAATGTAGGTAGGTAATACAAATAACCAACAAAAAGGAAAAAAAAACTTTAAGTAGGTACGTTCATATTTAAAATTCAGTATGCAACTACGCGTTCAAATTGGAACAATATAAACAATAAATAGTTGTATGTCAATAATTCAGTAACATAACATTAAATAATCACCAAAATTACATTTAAGTTTGAAATTCATTATCCATTATAAAAAAAATAAAAATAATCGTATGAACACCAATAATAATTCACAAATCATTTAATTGTGGCTGTCGTTTGTCATCTATGAACTCGTCGACACTGTAATTAATAGCCCAAGAATAGCCCTTCCTCAATAAAAATGTTTTTAATTTGTTTTTATTAAAGAAGTTAATGCTGTTTATACTTTTAAATTCTATTGGCAACTTGTTGTATAAAAAGACCGATTGAACTTTGGGACTGTGAATTGAACGATGTTCAATTTCGGTTGGATTGTGGTAGGTACCTAAGTCTATCCTACGAGTACTATCTCTAGCTTGTCTTTCCTCATTAGTCTCGTGCAAATTCTTGACCAAGTTGGTTAACAATACTAGAATAGACAGTAATACTGTTGATCTACTATTAAGTAGATGTTGAATGGTTAGGACAAAGCCTTTATCCCTATACTTATTTTGTTTTTAATAATGTCCATGGAGTTTCCTACCCGCTCTTCCCCTATTCTACCTATTACGTTTTGGAATGGGCAACTTATAGCTTTAAGCGACCGCTTGACAATTCAAAGGTGAGGCGTACCTACATAATTGATTTATTTGAAATAAATGCTTTGAATTTGTGTTTGAAGTGATATAAAAAAATGGGGTCTCTCTTGTTTCACCGAAAATAAATTGCCAAATTATCACTTCCCAAACAATTTTCCGCATAATTTCATTTGCCAAATCATTACTTAGCAAATAAACTTTTCACAAAAAATTGTAACGCAAACCTAATGTTTGGCAAGTGAACGATTAAACAATAACTTGCTTACCAAATAGTACTTTTACCCATTTTAATTTAGTCAAATGCAACCATGCAGTGTAATTAAAAATTAATTATGTAAGTAAGTAAATCATGTAATTCCCAAAAAATAATATTTTTGCCTAAGTTACCTATATATTTTTTTCATAAAATATCATTTGACTAAATGTTTATTGTCTAAAGATTGTTTGCTGTACTTAATAATTCATTTGGTTAAAGACCAAATGCCTAAATGACATTATCCTTGATAATATTCTGCCACGTAAAAATTTTACCAAATGAAAATGTGCGTAGGTACCTACCTACCTACTAAAATCATTCCAAACATTACATTGGTATAAAAAAAGTTGCTAAAATTTGTTTGGGTAGTGAAATTTTAGCAAAATCTTTTCGGAAAAACCGCAGGCTCCCAAAAATGTTCGTAATGTATTTTATTCGTGCCTTGTATGTAGTGAAGGTTTTAATAATTGCCACTGCCATCTAAGTAAATAATCATTTCGTATCACCAGGTGTCCTCGATCGACCAACCATAGACTAAGGAGAAGTTCCTGTAACTGACCGATTCCTTGACAATTCGTATCTGCATGTAAATGGTTTAATTGAAATTAATGATTTAAGTTGAGTTGTAGATCGTTACCCTCCATCAGAAAAATGTACATATTTATCTAATTGTAATTTTTTTACGAGGTATCTTAATTATTATTTATTTATTCCGAGATAGCTGGCGCATTACCTATGTCTTCTTTTCGAACTGTTATTTTTACATTCAAAATGTTGACAACACGTAGTCGGTAAAATACTTAGGTGTGAATAAAAATAAACCTTTATGTGCTTAACATTTTCATTACTAGGACCTACGTATTTATATGTAATTAGGTAGATATATATTATATTTATAGTTTTAGTAGGTTTATGCGCATCTTTATATTTAAAATATTTAGTCCTCAATGTTATTAAATAAATAAAATACCTACCGTATTTTATTTATTTAATACTTCAAGCACATAAATGTACAGAGGCGGACTTAATGCCATAGGCATTTTCTACCAGTCAACCTTTGGGTGATGCAGAGACAAACAGTGGTAGGTGAAATCATAAACATTGAGCACTAAATATTTTAAATATAGAGATGCGCATAAACCTACTAAAACTATAAATATAATATATATCTACCTAATTACATATAAATATATGCACAAATAAATATACATAAATACATCAATATATTTACTAAAGAGAAATAAGGCAAACAATGGCAAAATATTACTGTTGTGATGATACTGCCAGCTTCTTGCGAATGTGCTCGCGAACCTTAACTTTGAAGGATAATCGGTTGGTTGCCATCCTGATTTCCTGAGCGGATTCCACAGAGAGATGACTGAACGAAGAAGGAAGAGTGAATGAAGTCTGTGCGGTGAGTTTGTGCGGTGAGTGCATTGGAGAAGACGATTGTGTGATTAATGTAGATTTCTATTGTGGTTGGCGCAAATGTACTAAAAGTGGGGGCTAGATAACCAGGGTAAGACAGAGAATCAACAAATGAAGACAAGGTGGTCAGCGCTCTTAGCTCTCTGCGCTGGCGTATGGGCAACCACTTTAGAAGCGACCGACCCGCAGATAAATGATCACATGATCATATTTACGCAGATTGAAAACGAATCGAATGCAGTTATTGAGAAGACGGTCAAGTTTGTTGAGGAGTTCTGCATTCAGGTCATAGTAGCACACATCACCATAATCGATGATAGGGAAAATAAGGGACTGTACAAGCATTGTCTTCGTACTTGATGGTAATACATTTTTCAAACGGTACAGAGCCCGCAGCGTTCCAGTAACCTTCCGGCTCACCCTAGCGACTTGATTCTGCCAGTTCAGGGTACAATCAATGTGCAAGCCTAGGTCCTTCCCGGCAGTACCAAAAGGAACGATCGTACCATTGAATAGTACTGGCGGCAAGGTTGTAGATACTATCTACCTTGCTAATACTACGAGAACTGCCAATGATGACCGCCTGACACTTCGTAGGGTTTACAGCTGAGTCAAATCTATCAGACCAGGTTTTTATGGCTATCAAGTCCTTATTTAATTTGTCGATAACGTCAGGTAATTCATCAACCTTCCCTTGAAAGTACAACTGCAAATCATCTGCATACAGGTGATACCTACGCAAACTGAAGTTCGGAAAATAGAAGATTAATCAAAATTGAAAACAGAAGGGGAGAAAGTATACCGCCTTGAGGCACGCCAGTTTCCAAATCAGGGTAATTACAAAATGACTAAAATCTCAAATAGGTAGGTATGCAAAAGATGCGGTTTTGAATCTAAGCATTGATTATACAACACAACATCCTATATTAATTAAGTTGTTGGAAGGTCGTTTACCTACTGTTATAAAGATTAGGTGGGTACTCTCGGCTACTCATCAAGCTGTACATAACCAGTGTAAGCTGACCTCTGATTGTACGAAAAACCTACAATGCGACGTCAGCTAAAACTAGAAATGTGTAGTTTGATGTGTAGCCGTGTGTACCTACATAACAATAAACGCCACGTCACCCCATGAGTAGGTACATACCAATAACATATTATATAATTCATAATTTCCTATAAATACCAGTTAATTAATATAGCTATCCATACATTATTATTGTTAATTTTATGCTCCACAATAACAAAATGAAATTGAAGGCCATAATTTAATTTATCATCGTAAGGAAAACCACAATTTGAAATTAATGTAAGTACCTACCTATTTACAATCTTTTGGAAAATCCCATCAAAAGGAAAATGTTGTTACAATTATGTCAAGCTATGTTAATACATATTTTAGTTTTGTTTTATTTAGGCATAAGTACCTAAGTTTTTAGTTTGTAGGCAGCAGCAAATGCTTATATAAGCTGCTGTAAACCACACAGTTTCAGAACCTCTGTGTTCCTTTGAAATAAAAACCAGTGGACCAGTCATTCAGTAACAATCATGAGGAGTATCCTTCTGGTGGCTTTTGGCCTTCTGGCCATCGCCGCCCTCAGCTCCGCCAGGGAGCTCCGGGAGAAGAGGGACGCCGATCTCGAGACCGCTGCGTCAGGTCACAAGTGAGACAAAGGTGGCGGCCACGAGCACCCAAACAAACTTTGCAAACTTCGGAGATAAGGGGGGGAACGGTATTTTTTAGGGTTCCGTAGTTCCTACAAGGAACCCTTAAGTTTCGTCATGTCCGTCTGTCTGTCTGTCCGAGGTTTTGCTAAGAGACCGTTAGTATTAGAAAGCTGTGATTTTGTAGGAGTGCGTATATCAATTACACAATATCAATTTTAAAATAAAATTGTAGAAAATATTTTTTTTAGGGTAGCTCCCCTACGTGGGAAGTGGGGATGAATATTTTTTTCGTCGTCTACCCCACCGTGTGGGGTATCGTTGAATAGGTCTTCTAAAGAGACTTGGGGGTTGCTAAACTTATTTTTCGATTTAATGCTCCATTTACGAAATATTAAACTTTAAAGAGCAAATTTTTGTTCCAGTAGGTCGGCGTCCCCCCCCCCTCTAAAACCTAAACTGCTGGCTTGAAAAATCTGGAAAAATTCACGATGATAGTGCATTTCATGAACTTTAAAGGAAAAGTATAGCGGTTAAGATAACTTTATTAGTTTAGCAGTAATAGTCGTTGAACTTGGGTGTTGGATAATTTTGTGTCAAATACAAAATCCTTGGCATTAATCCTTTATAGTGACTAAGATGAAGTAGTTGCTTGTTTATAACGGGTAAAGACTTGCATTGAAAAAGAAAATATGAAAAAAAAATTGTCTTTTTTTATATTCAGAATACAGAACAACATAATCGTACTACATTGTGGTAACGGGCTACTACGGAACCCTACACTGTGCGTGGCCCGACACGCACTTGGCCGGTTTTTTTTTTAATTTTTCATCAAAGTCGAAAACTATGCGGCCTTAAAAAAAAGAAAACATGTTTGAGAATGTGCAAACTGCACTTTCATATGATACCCCACATGCCCTAGTACTTCGAATTTTTCAGACCCCCTTTCAGTCCTTGTTGCAAAAAATAAAATTTTTATTTCTTTCTTAATTGCAAAATAGTGGGGCAACATCATCTAAAACTATTCCAAATTTCAAGCTGTTTCAAATTTCAAGCATTAGTAGTTCTTGCGATATCCAGCCGTGACAGACAGACAGACAGACTGAGTCTCACCATAAGAGTTCCGTTTTACCATTTTGGTACCTATATACAGAACCCTAAAAAATGCGCGATGCGGCCGGGCCCGCCCGCGCCTTTAGTGTGCGATAGTTCACAATAAAGCACAATCACGAAAATGATGTTCTAAGATAAAATAATTGGTCCAAAACATGATTGCAAGATGTTACATTAAATTCAATCAGTAATGTTTTACCTCAACAGCACACAAACATAAATAGGCTGACATAGCCTATTGACCTAGGTATAGCATAGAACCTATTCTGTAAAAATCTCACCGTGATAAATTAGGTGAAGTGAGCTACTATAAAGTTCGTTTTTAGGGTTCCGTACCCAATGGGTACAAAACGGAACCCTATTACTAAGACTTCGCTGTCTGTCCGTCTGTCTGTCTGTCTGTCTGTCACCAGGCTGTATCTCAAGAACCGCGATAGCTAGACATTTGAAATTTTCACAGATGATGTATTTCTGTTGCCGCTATAACAACAAATACTAAAAACAAAATAAAATAAATATTTAAGGGGGGCTCCCATACAACAAACGCGATTTTTTTGCCCTTTTTTGCTCGATATCAAAAATGGCATCAGGTAGGCACTTGAAATATTCACAAAATACTCAGTTGTATTTTAACTTTAATAATAAATAATAAAATTAAAATAAAATTTATATTTAAGGGGGGCTCCCATACAACAAACATGTTTTTTTTCGGCGTTTTTGCCTTGTGGTACGGAACCCTTCGTGTGCGAGTCCGACTCGCACTTGGCCAGTTTTTTAAACAAATATCTTTATGTAGAAAAACGGGCAAGAAGCTCCAAGAACACTTTTTTAAATCAAGATATTTCAAAATCCCCAGGACTTTGTAAAAAATATTTTAAATAGGTAGGTACCTATAAGTTTCAAAATAAGCAGTGTTTGCGGCTATGTCAAACATTACAACAGGCATAGCACTGGATAGGAGAGGGCAGACGAAGGTAGGTTCAAATTCGCGCCATTTCCATCAATGTTATGGAGCTACTAGCTAATTACTATTATTTTTCAAGTAGTCAACATTATCGTTCCTTCTTTAATAGATATGTAGTTGTTTCGGTAATGTTCTTCAATTAAAGAACTTAAACAATTAAAGAAACCACCTATCGATAAAGTGCAACACTTACAACGCAATACGTACCTTCTCAAAATCTCGGTCAAGGTCACTGTTCATCCGGAACGTTGTAGATTCCCATTTACTCCTAATTATATCGATTTTACTTCCCAAAATACACCAATAAACACTCAACCTAAATAAAAAAACGCACGAAACACTATTATTAAGTGGCGTTAATCATTAATTTTGATAAAAACGTTATTGTTTATAAAATGAAGGATGCTGGGATAACTGTGGGTCACTGGTGGATGTCAAGTTCTAGGTGAAGGCCAGTTCAGGACCTGCGCAGACGGGAGGACGGGAATGTTGCCAATTTTCGCGTTAAGCGCCTGAATTATTTGTATAGCAATATGTTGAGTTGTTGAGCTTTTTAGGGTTCCGTAGCCAAATGGCAAAAACGGAACCCTTATAGATTCGTCATGTCTGTCTGTCTGTCTGTCTGTCTGTCTGTCTGTCTGTCCGTCTGTCTGTCTGTCCGTCCGTATGTCACAGCCACTTTTCTCCGAAACTATAAGAACTATACTGTTGAAACTTGGTAAGTAGATGTATTCTGTGAACCGCATTAAGATTTTCACACAAAAATAGAAAAAAAACAATAAATTTTGGGGGCCCCCATACTTATAACTGAAACTCGAAACATTTTTTTTCATCTAACCCATACGTGTGGGGTATCTATGGATAGGTCTTCAAAAATGATATTGAGGTTTCTAATATCATTTTTTTCTAAACTGAATAGTTTGCGCGAGAGACACTTCCAAAGTGGTAAAATGTGTGTCCCCCCCCCCGTAACTTCTAAAATAAGAGAATGATAAAACTAAAAAAAATATATGATGTACATTACCATGTAAACTACCACCGAAAATTGGTTTGAACAAGATCTAGTAAGTAGTTTTTTTTTAATACGTCATAAATCGTAAACCACATTTTACCATTCATTCAATCAACTCAAAAATAAAAAAAAAACATTTAATTTCATAAACATAAACCTTATGCATAAACCCGGATGTTACGGAACCCTCGGTGCGCGAGTCCGACTCGCTCTTGCCCGGTTTTTTAGGGTTCCGTAGCCAAATGGCAAAAACGGAACCCTTATAGATTCGTCATGTCTGTCTGTCTGTCTGTCTGTCTGTCTGTCTGTCTGTCCGTCTGTCTGTCTGTCCGTCCGTATGTCACAGCCACTTTTCTCTGAAACTATAAGAACTATACTGTTGAAACTTGGTAAGTATATATATTCTGTGAACCGCATTAAGATTTTCACACAAAAATAGAAAAAAAACAATAAATTTTAGGGTTCCCCATACTTAGAACCGAAACTCAAATTTTTTTTTTTCATCAAACCCATACGTGTGGGGTATCTATGGGTAGGTCTTCAAAAATGATATTGAGGTTTCTAATATATTGTTTTTCTAAACTGAATAGTTTGCGCGAGAGACACTTCCAAAGTGGTAAAATGTGTGTCCCCCCCCCTGTAACTTCTAAAATAAGAGAATGATAAAACTAAAAAAAATATATGATGTACATTACCATGTAAACTACCACCGAAAATTGGTTTGGACGAGATCTAGTAAGTAGTTTTTTTTTAATACGTCATAAATCGTAAGCCGCAATTTACCATTCATTCAATCAACTCAAAAATAAAAAAAAACATTTAATTTCATAAACATAAACCTTATGCATAAACCCGGATGTTACGGAACCCTCGGTGAGCGAGTCCGACTCGCTCTTGCCCGGTTTTTTTATAACTTAGTAAAATATTATAGGCGTTAGGAAATCTTTTACGATGTTTGTTTCTGTTTAGATTTTGATTCGTCTACTTCTTTTGTGAGGGAAAATAAACATATTACTTTATTAATACTTGTAAGTTTCTTAAACATACAGTTATTTTCCCTTAAGAGAGCTCTGTGAAAATTAGATGTTTTATTTTAGTTATTAAGGGACCGGCGAACTACGCATGCTAATACGTAGTTCATACAAACGTAATACTTACCAAAATAATTTGTAAATCAAACGTATTCTTAATGTACCTAGTGTGTATTTAAATCCGCTTGGATTACAGAATAACTCGGTTCCCAAATATATATTTTGAATGGATTTAAAGACGAGTTATGAGAAAAATAATATTCTAAAGAAATTTGAAATTCCTCTTATCTCGTCTTCATATCAGAGTCCTTTCAAAATATATATTGGGGAACCTAGTTATTCTGTAATCCAAACGTAATAAATATGAATATGTTTGATTTACAAATTATTTTGGTATTACGTTTGTATGAACTACGCATTAGCATGCGTAGTTCGCCGGCCCCTTAACCATAGCCGCTTTGGGAGATTAATATCGTCTTATATTTCTACGAGCCAATGATATGCTAGCGACTTCTTTTGTCGCGTTAATTTTAAGTTTCATCGGAGATAGTTAATCTTTTGTCAATTTTTTGAAAATCCAAATTCTGAGCGACTGTAGATACGAAATAATCCATATTATATTATATGTTTCTTTATATCTCAAAAACAAGGGCACCTAGCAAAATCTGTTTTCTCCCATATTTTGTCGCAAATTAGTCGCCAAGTCACAGATTTAATCGGGCCTTAGTTTAGGAGATATAATGAGTTCAATTAGTAAGGTATAGTCCAAGAACTAGATCGAAGAGTTCACGAAAAACTCATCGATCTAGCTAGCTTGAGATATAAATGTGGCCCTGCTGGGGAGACTCTCTCCACATGGGCTACCTATAAACCCATATATCTTTTGAACCAATGACCGACAAATTCTGATATTTGGCGACAAATTTCGACTAATTAGCGACAATTTTTTTGTGTTATCAAAATTAAAATCCCTGATGGTGGCCCTGCCAGAGTCAGTGATACCCCGAAGGGGTTGACAGAATTGTTACGTACATGATACACGTTTAAGATAACATGGGAACGTTAAAGGCACAGATATAGATATACCTAGATAACGCAAGAGTAACTACTTCGCGTGCCAAAAATTGCACCAATTTATGATTACAAATCGTAAGCCGCCCCTTTCGCGCTCAGACCTTTGTACTGCTGGCTGGGTAAGTGTGAGCGAGAGCGCGAGCTTGTGAGGTCATAGTAGGTAGTCAAATAATGGCACGCTTGGTTTTCATACAGTTCGTGATATTTGCGTTATCTAGGTACCTATATCTATATCTGTGGTTAAAGGGGTTATAGGGGGGCCGGCCAAAATCGAAACCCCCGGCTCTTAACACTGCCCCACCTGGTTATCGAACCCATAACCACGTTCAGAAGGCGCGCTTGCGACCTCCACGCCAATGAGTCACCCATCATTATTATTTTATTTTATAAATCGACATTTATTATGTCATGCACCGTAATGTTAGGTTTAATCTCTAAATAGCTGTTACACGATGACTTTTGATGCGTTTTCCATCATAATATAGAGAATTCATTCCGGAAGGTTTAATTCATAATAAACTTAAATATATATTACGATGCAGGGACGAGTCGTTAATTTTCAATGAAACACACTTCGTAAATATATAATGTATAATGCTATAATAATCTAAGTAAAATAACGTAGTAATAAAATCAAATAGTACATAAATGGAGGTCACAAAAACAAAAATAAATCAAATAAAATATTTTACACGGGGCGGATTACACCATACTTAACGATCGCTTAACGTAAGTTTAAGTCGGTGGCTAAGTTTACACTTCCTATGCACGTAGCAGCAATATTAATTACATTTTTGAGACCCCAAGATAATAGAATAAGCAAATAAAACAAAAACAACCTGCTTGTGAACTTAAAACAATCATAACAGTAATAAGTTGCAGTGCCTAAGTCGCAGACATCAGATTTATTCACAATTTGATACATCATAGGTTGAACAGCTCGAAATATTACATGGACGTTGACGTTAATATTTACAAAGCATCGAATAAATTCTCTCACCAAATTTAATAGCGTTAGAGAACGCTAATCAATTTAACCAGATCCCTGCGACATCTTCTTACTTAAAGTAAATTGAAATAAATAAAAATGTTTACTCTGTCAACCAGTTGAACTTTCGCATGGTGTAATCCGCCTATACCAGCGATCAGCTGCCTTTTAACATAAAGTAATGATGAGCGACAATGTCTAACATTTTATTATTTAAATTAATAATAAGACCTTTTGCACACAACGCTAGGTAAGTCTAAAACTCCAGACAATTCAGAATTAACCCTTGGTTTTTAAAAGCCTTATTATTTATTATATTATGTTGTCAAATCATATTAGCTGTTATGATTGGCTCACCAAAACACAATAAAAATGATACCAGTTTTTTTTATCGGAGAAAAGTTTGATGCTTTTAAAAACCAGTCTCTTGATGACTACAATTTTGAGGATTGCCACAAAACTTACATATATTTGAATTCAGAATCTGAGATAATTATCAAGTTGTCGAAAAACAAACTCAATGTCGTGGTAACAAAGTTTAAATTCCATTGCCACTAAATTATATTAGGACCTTTTTTAAAAACGGTCAATCTAAAATCAACCTAGAATATATAGAACAAAAGTAGATAGCTGCGTGAGTGGCGCTGAGATTATGAATTCAAGTATAAATGATCAAGTATGGGAAGACTTTTCTACTGCTGTGTACGAAGGGCACAATGTTACAGGTATCGCAACACAACGAATTAAACTAAATCCATTAGGCCGTTTATATAGCAAAACAAGTAATATGGCGTGTTGGTAGCCAACTATAAAATCTAGGGAGTGCGTATGCGACGTCTGATACTAAACTATGAAACACGATGTTTTGATCGGAAGAAAACTTAATTTTCTGGGTCTTCTAGTTTCATACGTTTTTTCTATCAAGTAAATATTTTTTAGGGAGTTGAGTTTATTTGCGATAAAATGAAGCACCTTATTTATGGTATAATTATAGCAACACTGATAGATACTGAACAAAGTTGGTCTAGCTGTCCGAGGAGTGTCTCAACACTGTCTACTTCCACTTCGACTGGAATATCTGATAT